>CM060980.1:39511000-40712000 GCA_030765065.1 Deroplatys truncata
TAGGAACCTTTAGGTATATTTTCATAATTTCACTGAGGTATCCTCCGTCGTACCTCGCATAATGTGTGATAGAATATTCGATCCGTTCACGGTACCTGTTGCTCTACCCCCCATTGAGGTAAAATAAGTAAGAGGTTACGACAATTGGTGGAGGCGCCGAGTAATTGGTGGAGACTGAACATTTTTTTTTCTCTGAAATGTATCGTGTTTGGCCCTCCACGTGTTCGTTAGAAAATGTAAAATATTTTGGTGGCTTAAAGGTAAGGGTTTTGTTTTCGTAATTTGTGGTTTTCTATTCTAAATTCATCTTGCATAGTTTCTTAAAAGTCGCATGTCCGTATCCTAATTTCAAGCTCACTTTTAAAATTTTTGCATTGTCTGTCGGTGGCGTGGCGGTAAAACTTTTGGCTCCATTTTTCCCCTTACCATGGCTTCACTTCTGCTAAATTCTGTTTCTGTGATAAATTGTTTGTACTGTCCATATAAATTACTTATTTTTGTGAATTCTGGAAAATGTACTGATATTTTGGAACTTTCATAATATGGTTGCATGTGTTAGCTGGTGTACGTAACATTGCGTTATTGATTGCGTGATTTTGTAATTTATTAACGACTAAAATGTGAAGCAAATACTTTAAAGTTCGCGTGTTGGGTGTTTAAAGTTGCGTGTGTATAAAAAGTGAGGCGCATCTGTTTAAAATAATAAAACAAAAAAGTCAAGAAGAGCATATATATTAAAAATTCATTTTGTGCGTTGTACGCCCGTCGTGGTACGCATAGTGGTAGTACTAATAATAATTTTGCTTCACCGTTGCCATGTTTGGTTTATCTAGTTACGCAATGAACTTTTTTGGGGGGGAAAGTATTTCAAAATGACTAATTTAAGTAAAAGTTTCAGCTACCACGAGCTGTGCCAGTATCTTCACCTAAATAGGTTTAATGTGCCTCCAATATGGACCAGCAGGACTTGGATGTTGATGGATCAGCTATATGTGTGTTACCAGATTTTGGAAATTTGCACCATTTTGTGGTAAAAAAGAAAACAACAAAAACAAACCTGTAAGTATGTGAACATTGTGTGTGCCAAAGTTTGAACAATTGAAAAGGTTTCACACATCAGACAGGTATGCTAAATTTTTATTGTTGTTTCACTGACTAATGCTTAATTAAGCTTTGCTTTTCAGGAATAATGTGTGCTATGTATGTCTCTGCTAAATTGAAAGTTTATCACCATTTTGTGTAACTAAAATTTTGAATTCTGTTTTGGGCATTGGAAATTATTTGGTTTGTCATGTTATGCTGCAGTGTATGTGTTTGATGTGTACTGTGTGCTTAATTTTGTTTGATTTTCAGTAATGTTATGTGACAGTATTGTTTTGGTAATGATGGGCTTTGTTCTATTGCATTCGTTTGGTTTGATTTTGGGTTTCATTATGATGCTGTGATCTTTTTCTTTGCAGAAAATTGTTGGATGAATTGTGTGTATGTTTGTGAGGTTATGTGAGTAGTATATGGAAGATTTGCCTCGGCGGAAGTGCCAAAGAGTAACCCCGATGGTGGTAGCGAGAGATGAGATGAGTTAATGTCAGCCTCGGTGGAAGTGCCGAAGAGTAACCCCGATGATTGAAGTGTGAATGTTTGAGTTTTCAGGAGGGCTAACATGTACCTGGAAATTCGATATGTTGAGAGATTTTTGCTTATTGGTGTTGCTGAAACGTGCCCAGTTTAGCGTGTGTGATGTATTCACACAAGAGAGTAAATGCAATGAGTTGAATGCAATGAGAATAATTTTTTTGTGTTTATGCAACAAGTTTAATACCATCTTATATAACGAGTTTTAATACCATCTATTTTCCAGCTTAATCTTGATTCGGTAGATGTGGATGCAACAGTATAATGCTATGTTATTTGTGTCATTCCTGAAATGTTAATGTGATTTCTTTAGTTTATGCCTATGTCAAGTATTTTTGAGTTTGCAGCTAGTTGAATGAGATACGTCAGTGAAGATATTTTATTTTCTCAGTAATTACTGTGTATGATAAAGTTGAAAACTAAGATGATGATGATGATTGAAATGATGATTGAAATTATGATCATAATGAGGTGGATGAGATAGTAATGTGGAGGAAAATTTATGTTATTGACAGTAAAGCATGAGTTTTATAGTTGAAAGTATGTAATGAGGTGTAGTTTGACGCATGTAAAGTGGGTTTATTTTTGAAGTATGTAGCAATGCACATAGTAGTTTTGGGTAGTTATTCAAGTGAGTGTTGTGTATTATTTGGGCCATGGTCAGTATGAATGATTTCATTTCATTGTCATGTATGAATGTATTATAAGTGCACTTATTCCTTTTCTTTATTAGTAGTACCAGCTGGTCAAATATAATATTGGGATCCCAAATAATTTACTATATTTGTGTTGTGTTATTTTGTATAAACAATGGATGTAAGTGATATAATATTTATGTATTCTGGCCCTTTCATGTTTCCTTACTTGGATTCTAAAGCAGTTTTTGTTAAATTTTGGATGGTAACCCCTTGAAAAATTCAGTTTTTATGTCAATGTGTAGTCATTTTTTCTTCTTGGCTCAGTACTAAAATTGTCTGTTTGTAAACTTTGGCCAACTTTGTGGCATTTTCAATTCACATTAGTGTAAATAACATACTACTTGCTTCTTTTATGTATGATAATCTTCTGGGAGCACAAGTTCTATCCATTTGTGATTCATGTTATAGTGATTTTGCTGATTCCGGAGCTCGGGTGTCCAGAGGAGTAACCCCGCTCTACAGACACGCCAGAGGTTGCAGGTACACCAAAGGAGAGCTGTCTTTCGTCCACTACACTGCAATGGCATAACGAGCCACTATCTCGGGGGGCAGTCCAAGTCAGCGATTGCTCCCCACATCTTCAGCGACTTGCAAAACAGGAAAGACTCTGCAGCTGAAATTTCGTCGTTTTGGGTGATGTGGAAATGACACCCACAAACAGTTACGTCGAGATTTGGTGCAGTGTAGTGCGTATGTAACAGTGGCAGTACGGTGTAGTGTGCGTGTGCGGGGTACTCATAACTAGGCAATACGTCTTGATATAAATCATCGGTGGCACTCGAGACTCCATAATGTTTGAATTAGCTTCATATGTTCACAATAATTTTTTTTAACTTCTTCATTAAGAGACATTTCTGCTCCATTCTCACTTTCTGAATATCCAGATATTGTTTGCTGTAATCTAATTTTGTAAAGTATGTCATATTGTTTTCTTTCTCTGTAATTTTTTGTCTACACAAAAACAACAAAAATCCTTCTTGTTTCGACGGGGACGTCAATCTGGTTAGCCAAGGGAAGATGTGACATTTGTAATATAGTTGGCATTATTGCGTACGTGACCTGGCGGCCCAGATCGGATATTGTGCAAGAGTAGAGGGGATGGAAAACCGGTTCCTAGTATAGCGTGCTGACGCCGAGTTGGCTTGGGTTGATCAGTCGAGTCGAGGTTCTGCTAGCAATCAGGTGTGTGTGTGCAGCTTGTCCATGCATACAGCATGGCGTCCCCACCGACAGGCAAGGAGGTATTGTAATTCCTTTTTATCATAAAATATATTTGCCATCCAGTTCGGATTAATGTAAATTTCTATAGTAGATAGATCCTTCCCTTATCCACATAATGAATTAGAGATATTGTTAGGAACCTTTAGGTATATTTTCATAATTTCGCTGAGTTATCCCCCGTCGTACCTCGCATAATGTGTGATAGAATATTCGATCCGTTCACGGTACCTGTTACTCTACCCCCCCCCATTGAGCTAGAATAAGTAAGAGGTTACGACAGTATTATTAAACTTTCAAATTCAGTATTGCCTCAAGGTTACCTCATTGTTAGCAACTCTTAACCTATTATTATCACAGCTCCTACATTATTAAATTACGTAATACATTCACATAACATTATTGAACATATATACAATAATATAAACATTTACAATGACTGTAATATTCACTTTTTATATATTGTTACATACACATATTGCTTTAAGGTGGGCTGTTATTATATTTTATATTACATAATTTGACTGAAATCATTTAGGTGTTAAAAATACTGCCTCATATTGTCGTAACCTCTTTATAATCTAACTCAATGGGGGTAGAGCACTAGGCACCAGGAATCTAACATATCACAAGTTACACGAGGTCCGACGGGGCGAGCTAATAGAAGTCCCTAAATACTTGAAATTTCCTAAAATATATCTAAAGCATGATAGGGAAGGAAAGAAGGAACTAGCTACATTATTAATCTACATGCCAGAAGTTTAGATTAATGGAAGTATATTAGATATAAATTGATATAAATGTTACCTGCTTGCCTTCGGCGGCGAGCCGAACATGATGCGGCCGCACAGTCCTGTTGCTATGTTCCAAGAGACTGAGCAACAGACGCTTGCTACTAAGCGAACCGGTTTCCCCCACTATCATGACCACAATCCGGTCTGTGTTACCAACCCAAACACTAGTACATGCATTTCCCCAACCAACGAACATTACTGTAACCAAATGTCACATCAGATAGACCAAGTCGTTCGCGAAGTGTGGAGTAGTAACGACACTGGGTGAAAAATTCTGATGTGATACACTCACATGACTTTCTCTACCCTCTATCTTTATTAGTAGGTATACAACCTATCCTTACTAAAGATTATTCTTCACTATATTTAATCCAAATAAACTTTGCAAAAAGAGTTACATTACACATTTCGCTATAAATACAAAGACAGTAGCGATAGTCAAATGTTTAAAAACTGGACGCTACATGCTGGCCTTAAAATTCCATACGTTTCCATGCAATCGCGAGAAACAGCTGAATATTGACGGGACTTTTAGCTAATGACCAAGAAATGAACAATTCGAACATTTAAGAACGGATACGTTAGAAATGGCTAAAGCCAAAAATCATATTTTAATTAATTGTGTGTTTTAAAGAGATCTAAACTTCTTGTGCAGTACGTTAGTCTATCGCTTAACGTTTACCAGTTATACAAGGTTATACAAAATTGCTTCCGAATGAAGAGGACTTCAAAGGCTATTTCCAGAAATTTCAAGATATACTTTTATTTGCCATGTAATGATTTAATATATGGTATTTTAATCAAAATTGTTTGAGCCATTTTTTAAAGAATCAAAGTTTTCGAAAAATGTTCCAGGTAAGAGTACTTGAGGTGGGGGAGTTTCTTAAAAATCTTCGTGTTGCATCTTTGGAAAATACTGAACCTAAATATCAAGTTTGGTATTTATCCGACTTTAATTTTTGAGTGGTGCTGTTCACAGACACCAGACTGCCACACAGACACACACACATACACACACACACACCAGACATGTTTCCGAGAATCCTTTATTTGGATTCAGGGACCTCAAAACATGTATTTACGGTAAAATCTCGGTATCGAATTTTTGGGTGGAATGCCTACTTTCCCTACTTACTATACGTAGTAGAGAAAACAAAAATGCTCCACTGTTAAAAGTACTTTGCATCACTATACAGCGTGGTGATGGTCTACCATTGAGAGGATAACCGTGGCTGAAATAACGGTGGCCAATGCGAAGGCAAGCAAGCACTGACTCCTCAACGTGATGGACGAGAACAACCCAAGGCAGCGTTGTGGCCTTTACCTCTTGGAGTTTGACGATGGATGTAAACCAGTTTTCTTGGCATTGGGAGAATATCTTTCTGCGCCACCTCCCCCCCAAAAACCCTTCAAATTCGTAGATAAGCAGCGGAGAAAACCATCGGAATGGAAAATCACATCCTTCGCTGCCTGATATGTCTGTTCGTTTTCTACAACGCCATGATATCTAGGAACTCGGGAACAGCCTGTGCAAAAACTCTCTGGTTTTATAGCCTAGTATGAGGTGGTATGGCCTAGTGATGAGGTATAATCACATGGAAGATAAATCTATGCTAAATACACTATGAATGGGACGCTCCGTGGAACTCACGGACTTCGAACGTGGTCAGGTGATTGGGTGTCACTTGTGTCAGAAGTCTGTACGCGAGATTTTCACACTCCTAAACATCCCTAGGTTCACTGTTTCCGATGTAATAGTGAAGTGGAAAAGTGAAGGGACATGTATAGCACAAAAGCGTACAGGCCGGCCTCGTCTGTTGACTGGCAGAGACCGTCGACATTTGAAGAGGATCGTAAAGTGTAATAGGCAGACATCTATCCAGACCATCACACAGGAATAATTCCAAACTGCATCAGAATCCACTCCAAGTACTATGACAGTTAGGCATGAGGTGGGAAACCTTGGATTCCATGGTCGAGCGGCTGCTCATAAGCCATATATCTCGCAGGAAAATGCCAAACGACGCCTTGCTTGGAGTAATGAGCGTCAACATTACACTATTGAACAGTGGCAAAACGTTATGTGGAGTGAGGAATCACGGTACACAATGTGACGATCCGATGGCAGGGTGTGGGTATGGCGAATGCCCGTTGAACGTCATCTGCCAGCGTGTATAGTGCCAACAGTGAAATTCGGAGGTGGTGGTGTTATGGTGTGGTCGTGTTTTTCCTGGAGGGATTGCACCCCTTGTTGTTTTGCGTGGCAATATCACAGCGCAGACCTACATTGCGATTTTAAGCACCTTCTTGCTTCCCACTGTTGAAGAGAAATTCTGGGATGGCGATTGCATCTTTCAACACGATCGAGCACCTGTTTATTCTGCACGGGCTGTGGCGTAGTGGTTACACGACAATAACATCCCGTAATGGACTGGCCTGCACAGAGTCCTGACTTGAATCCTATAGAACACCTTTGACATGTTTTGGAACTCCGACTTCCTGCCAGGCCTCACCGACCTATATCGATACCTCTCCTCAGTTCCGCACTCCGTGAAGAATGGGCTGCCAATCCCCAAGAAATCTTCCAGCACCTGATTGAAAGTATGCCTGCGAGAGTGAACGCTGTCATCAAGGCTAAGGGTGGGCCAGCAACATATTGACTTCCAGCACTACCGATGGAGGGCGCCACGAACTTGTACGTCATTTTCAGCCAGGTGTCTGGATACTTTTGATCACGTAGTGTAGGTGAATACTCTAAAAACTCTAGTGCACATCTTGGATTCGAAACACTCAACTCCGCTTAATGCGAATGCTGAAGTATGTATGTTAGCATCCAGCCAGAAGCATAGTCCAGCACAAAGGCCCTGTACATCTGATGTTCTCCCTACTTCTGCACTTTAAAATGTTGTATCTTGCTCCTTTTTCGCGATTTAAAACGTTCATTTAATATTCTACAATTTTAGAATTTTTGAAGTGCAGCACTTTTTAAACTTTTATTTTCATCATATTGCTTTTGGAAGATTTAATTTTCGCTGCTAAGTTCTAGTTTTGTTTAAACACATATTAACGATTAGAAGGCAAGCAGAACTGTGTCGACTTCAGGATATTCAGACAGGCAAAGAATTGTTATAAGCAGACTATGGGCCACATGGCATATGTATTGATTATTTACTTATTTACTACAAATTAACCAAGAGTAGAAGTATATCACCGTTAATGGCCGTTTTTGTCGGCCAAAAAGGGCTTCTATATATAAATAAGACATCACTTAAGTATGCATGAGGTTTTTAAACAAGCATTGTAAAAAATGTAATTTTTTTATTTTTACAAAACTCGCTCCAGCAATTTTGTTTAAAATATTGTGACACTTACAATTTTGTTTTACAAGAATATGATAAATATGATTTTATAAAGTTCAATACAATATTTGTGGAAATAAGTCCATGAAATTGGTTTTAGGATTCTTGCGAATAACTTCCGGTATGTTTATGGTGGTATGACTTTTAGGGGAAGGATCGACTGATATCCGACGCGTGGGTGGATTGTGCAGTTCATGCCGACATGCGCATACTCCGGGCTAGGCGTTCTCCTCGGGTATTTAAACTTAGTTTTTTTGTCGGCCCGCGCTCGGTCGATCTCTTGTCTAGCAGGAATCTGTGATAGTCAGCTCCTTAAATTTATTTTGTGCTAACTTACAATTTCGCCGTAGGCCCTAAGCACGACAATGATGGAACACCGGTCTTCTTCCGTCTACGAGCTAAAAACTCAATCTCTTCCTCTAGCAGAGATTAAATTAGTTATTAGAAAGAGCAAAGAATTACACTCTAGTAATAGTGTCACCTCTTCATCTCCCTTTGAGCTACCGCAACCTATAACCCTCGATGTCATCCCTGTACTACGTTCCCCTCACCTCTGACTAAGGCGCTGGTTTGTGCTAAATGACTTTTACGCCACAATAAATACTTTTTCATATAATGGCAAGGCAAGTATGTTGCGTCTTTATGCAGTTAAAAAGTCTTAGTTTTCAATGTCACTGTTCAGTTGTTTTATCTAACTCAACTTTAAATGGAACTTCACTAATTTTCACCATCACTTCACTAATGTGAACAGTTTAACTTTACTTTTTCGTGACGTAGCCTCTTCTTCATGACGTTCACTCGCTGGGGAGTCGAACACAAGACCTCCAGTCTCTTGCCGTCACCTGCTTGCTCGGAGAATCGCACGTAACGCGCTCACCAACTCGCTCCCTTAATGTCCGACGCAACTCAACTAACTCAAGGACTCGCACTGACTTCTCTCGCAGAACGCTCGCTTGTATACACAGTGAAATCTTCCACAAAGCATTCTAGAACTATTTTGACACACACTTTCTGTAGTAGGGGGGAGAAGAAACTCCCAGAAGATTCTAGTTTTCTGCCGATATTGCGCCCGTAGTTTGTTTCCGAGTAGTACTTATCGTCGTTTACTCCAACCGCTCGGCTCCGATATCCCGATCCTTGGGTTATAGCTGCTGTGTGGAAATATATTTTGGATTTTCTGTGCATATCCAGAGAAGTCATCATTGAAGCAGTATTTTTAACACTTAAATGATATCAGTCTAATTATATAATATATAAATTCAATAACAGCCCGCCTTAAAACAATATGTTATGTAACGATATGTATAAAATGTATGTAACAGCCATTGTATTAATGTTTATATTATTGTATACATGTATAATAGTGTTACGTGAATGTATTAGATAATTTAATAATGTAGGAACTGTGAGAATAGTTGCTAACAATGAGGTAACAATGACGTAACCTTGAGGCAATAATGAATTGGAAAGTTTAAAAATGCTACTAGTAATTCTTGGAAACAATAATGTAATTTTTTGAGACAGTTTATAAATAGCCAATCCACAACCAGAAAAAGCATAAGTAAACTGAAAGTATTCTATTGGAGTAGGATCAGCCAATCAGAAACTGAAATAGGGCAAATTGTACAAATTCAGGCACCAGTTGGTTGTAGACAGCGTTCCTAACCGGACGCTAGACGCGTACATATCCAGTGTGAGACAAAAATTCAATACGGAGAGAATATTATAAAGTTCACGTGTTTAAAAGCGCAATTAATAAATAATCTCACAGCTCTCTATATAAGTGAAGTGTTATTTAATAATGTGAAGGATTAATAAAAGAAGTGAAGTAAAATATACAATCTGTTTAAGTCTACATTCTTTAGCCGTATCACACCCTGTTAAAAATAC
Source organism: Deroplatys truncata (assembly GCA_030765065.1). Classification (NCBI taxonomy): domain Eukaryota; kingdom Metazoa; phylum Arthropoda; class Insecta; order Mantodea; family Mantidae; genus Deroplatys; species Deroplatys truncata. The sequence continues at coordinate 39,520,592 of CM060980.1, forward strand.
ATATTTCTACAAATTAATACTGACGTAGCCGAACCAAACATAAATGTATAATATTTAAAGAAACATAAAAATACAAACTTGATTTCTAAAGTTGGGGCAAAGGCCACCGGAAACTTTATACCATACGTGCGGCAGTTACGTCATCAAGTTTGGCTCTCCAACTGCAGCAATACAATACAACTCCTTCTAAAATAATCTTCCATACGTGAAGATACAACGTACTGATTGAATTTTATGCAACTAGGATACCTTAAACGTTTTAGTAAGGAAAAGAAAAGAAAATGGTTCTCAAAAAGAATACCTTACCATTTTTTAAGATTTGCATATTTCAAAATGTTCAAGTCCAGCGTGTGTGTCGACTTTTGTTTCCTATTAACTCTCTAACGGTTGTTGAACAATATAGTTACTGGTGCTGTCGTTTGCCTCGGGTTAAATTGTCTCGTGGGCGTGGGTAATGCAGCGATTTTGAAATAATGACACTTTCATTGCCCTCTTCCGCTACAATTTTTATTTATTTGCCGGAGTTCAGTGAAATGAAGTACCTATTAAATTACGATATGCCAAGCTATTATCGCGTTACACAAACATTTCTGCTGCGGACGTTACTTTGAAACAATTAATATAGTTTACTAGATGGTCTAAGAACTCTTACATCAGTAAGTTGAATACGTGGGAGACGCGGATGGAGTTCTGAGTGTTCAATGTTGACTGCTGAATGAGACGAGTTGACACACACCCTTTTATTTAAATTACGCTCTGCCTTCCGCTTTAGGACATTCACTTAATAGTAATACGCTATTCTTTCCTCCATTGCACACGTGAAATTCTCAGAAACCCTAATCTGTCTGCTTCAAATTGAAATTCACCACTTCAGCTAAATTACTAAGAACTCTTACGTTGGACATAGGCTAACAGCAGACTCCGCCCTGAACCACTAATTACTACCAAGCTACCAAGATGTTAAGCTTTCCTGTTTTCAGTTCCAATTCTTACACGAGATATTATGAAGTTTGAAATAAGAGTTATTACACTAATATTTAAATAGGTACAGGCATATCATGTATCGTTATTAACGTTAAATATTCCCTTTCTGGTTATCAATATTATAATTATTCTGCTTTGCTGTTTCTTATGAATCCATTATTTTTATGAACTGCATGATATGTAATTCATATTGATATTGTTGTGATTTGCATACATATTTATTTATAACCGAATATCAATTATGAGAAGATGGTTTGTATTGAAGGAATTGTACTATATTTCAACTGCTGGAGAGCCGAACATGAAGTAGTTGCAACCGCACGTTTGGTAAACAGTTTCCGGTAGCCTTCGCCCCAAATGTACTTTCAGGTGGCCTTTGCCCCAAGTTTAAAAAAATATTAACTTTGAATTTGACTGTTTCTTTAAATATTATATATTTATGTTTGCCTCGGCTGCGTCAGTATTATTGTTAGAGATATGTTTCTCTTTGTAGGGTTGTGGTGCGACAAGAATGTAGGCTTACACAGGTCATAATTTTACTTCACTCCTTTTATTAATGCTTGACACGATTTAAACAACACTTCACTGATATAGAGCTGTGAGATTCTTTTATGAATTACGTGAACTTTTTTTAACACGTAAACTATTTTCGTCTCACACGAATACGTATTATACTTCTCGAGGACACTTTTTGCGTTTGTTAGTAACGCTGTCTGCAGGCAACTGAATAGATTTCAACCGCCTAAACTTGTAAATTTATGTATTTCAAGTCTCTCATTGGCTAATCCTACTCCAATAGAATACATTCATTTAACTAAAGCCTTTTCTGGTTGTTGATTGGCTATTTTATAAACTGTCACTAAAATTACATTATTGCTTCCTAGAATCAGAAATAGTATTGTTAAACTCTCAAATTCATTATTGCCTCAAGGTTACCTCATTGTTAGCAACGTTTAACCTATTATTCTCACAGCTCCTACATTATTAAATTACGTAATATATTCACATAACATTATTATACATGGATAGTAGATACACATAGCTTTTATATATTGTTATGTATAGTTACATACACATATTACTTTAAGGCAGCCTGTTATTGAATTTATATATATTATATAATTAGACTGAAATCATTTAAGTATTAAAAATACTGCCTCAATTACTAGCGGTCGGTGTCAACCGATACTGCCTTCAACTTATGACTGGCATATTTCATCTTGTTTTGTTAACATAATGTCTTGACTACATCTCCTGTGCACTATAGAACGTGTATCACCATGTTATTATCTGGCTGAAAGCATTTCTACAGGTGTTCATTGCAATTTAGTAGTAGCTGATAGCGTTTCGTACGAATCGCCTATAGAAGTGCTATTAAATGCTAATGATAGTGAAATTTCTGGAATGCTACGCATCAAATTTTAGTGTAAAATGTTTATTATAGACAGTGTAAGGTATTCGGTCTTTTTAGAAGCATAGTAAAACATACACCAGCTACTATGCGAGTTTTTCGACTACAGACTTTTTTTATGTAGAAGCGAGCTTATGAATAAAATAATTAATAAATTCATATGATTATTTCTTTCAATACGTGTATGGTGTTATGAGTATATATATAAAACATATATAATACGAAGTGTGGTATTTATTAGCTATTTCGTTTTTAAGTTATGCTGTTTACAAACACATACATACGGTCATTTTCCTAAAATTACTTTTTTGGCAAGTATTTCCATTGAAATCTCGACATCGAATTTTTGGTGGAACACAGTACTTCCTCTACCTACCTATTAGGCACTTGGTGAAGAAAGTAAAACTAATCCATTGTGAGATTTTCGTGTGAAACTAAAAAGGCGTGAGTTCTGTCTTAGTGTATGTTATTTTAATTGGTGTAAAAGGCTAGAGGTGGGCTAGCGTAATGCAATAAGCTTAGAAATTAGACTGCGAGAAATGAGTTGTCTATAGCGTTAAAATGCACAACATCGAAATATTTATATCAAGGTGTCTCCTTAGATGGACATGGTACGGAGTCTAAAATTATAGTCGCTATTGAACAAGGAGGTAGTGGTGCAGGAAATGGTGAATTTTGCAATTATCCCGGTGGAAAAATATCCAAAAGGGGCTATTATTTATATGTATTTGCCAGTTTATAGATTTCATTAATTACTGTGTTCTATAAGCCTTTAGACAGCATCTTAATTTATAATACTGTAAACTATATGCATAATACGCTAATTTATTATAATTTATAATAATGTATAACTATGTAAAATATATTATTATCACTGTATAATGATCAAAAAGCGTCATTGAATAAATGTATTACTTCCTCGTGCTTATTAGCATTTTAATCACGCTCAAATAGCAAAAACATAAAACAGGGTCCGCTAACTTAATTATGTGTGACATATTGGTGCCTCTGTGGGACAGTAATTGCTCCAGGTAGGGGGTGCAATGGGAAGGGAAAGTTACGCTGGTTTTACAATCATGCCATATACCTATCTACAAAGTACAGGGAGATTGAAGTGGTTTAAATGTTGTTTATATTTAACATTTTTTTTGTAGCCCCACGTTGTGGTGCCAATTTGAAGTGGTATACTTCTGTTATATTTATTTGTTGAGCCCCACGTTTTGGAAGCCAATTTGCGATGGTAAATTTATAATGTTATTTGTGTTTACTTCACGTGGTGAAGCCATTTTGTGACGTGATTCTTTGTTAGGTTTGTTAGCTCCATCTAGTGTTAGCAATTTGCGGCAGTATTAGTTTTTGTTTGAAAGCATGCTACTGTTATTTTATTTAATTTTGGTTTACTGTCCTCCGGCTAGCTATGATATTTTTGGTCGAGCACATCTCTTTATACAGGTTGTGTAAACGGAAAGGAGTCTTTTATCCAAAGATAACACTGATGAAGGAATTTGTTTTACACTTTTATTGTTGAACACATTCACTATCACATTTACACATTGATCTTGACACTCGCCAAACTGAAACTGTTATAATAACTTCATTACTTATCATTCTTAATTCGCGTACTTCAACTTTTTGTGATTAACTTTACAACACTTGAGATTTTTCATAACTCTGCTACGCGTAACTTGCGAATCGATACCCGACGTGTATGGTACAAATATTTCTGCTGGACTGAAGGCGACGTTTCACGTACAAATATTTTCGACGAACTGACGGGAAGACGACGTGTAGTGTACAAAGATTTTCGATGAACTGATGGACTGAAGGCGACGTGTAGCACACAAATATTTTCGGTGAACTGACGGACTGAAGTGTAGCGTACAAATATTTTCGGTGAACTGACGGACTGAAGGCGACGTGTAGCATACAAATATTTTCGGTGAACTGACGGACTGAAGTGTAGCGTACAAATATTTTCGGTGAACTGACGGACTGAAGGCGACGTGTAGCATACAAATATTTTCGGTGAACTGATGGACTGAAGGCGACGTGTAGCATACAAATATTTTCGATGAACTGACGGACTGAAGGACTTGACCTCTAACCTAGCCCTTTTTTATACTCCTACGCCCCGATATGCCTAAAGATTATAACTGAGTTGCTATTGGCTAATAAAACGCGCCAACATTAGCGTCTATTTTTATATCCAATGAAAATTATGAATACATATGCTCTAGGGAGAATATTCCAGAAAATTCTAAAGCAAAACGCGCCAACATTACGTAACTTGCTCGTTTCCAATAATGATAAACAGCTCACCCCCTCGCTGCATTATTGCACGCTATTATTGTCAGTTTCAGTAAGGCAGTATAAACTTACTTCTCGACAATAATTACAATCAACAAACATCTTAAATCAATGACACACAAAAATGCATATTCATACTATAATCATTCTTTACATTTAAATAATTTATGATACAAATTACTGCATCAAGATCCAATGAACTATGAACCGGCTGCGCGGTGTTTTTCCGGTTTGCGAAGGCGGCGCATGTTGCTGTCTGCGGCTGTTATAGAGTGGCGCTGATGTAACCATATAACAATTTCCTTAACAATGTTTAAAGGCTTTACTTACCAACGTTATGAAAAGAGGTGCTAAAACTGGCCATCGTCGTTGTTCATACATTTTTGACACCTCTTTAAGAAACTATAAATCACTCGTCGTAGTTCACGTTAGAAATGCTGGCAAGTTCCTGGCGGGTATTTTGCTTTAATTCTTCCAATGTATGAACTTGCCTTATATACTTTGTTTTAATTTAACTCAGAGGTAAAAGTTGCAGGGAGGGGCCACGAATCTCTACTAATAATTCTGTCCACCTCAAAAACACTTCAACTGTTCTCAAGGAAATATTGCTGTATGGGCTATGGCAGAATCTTGATGAAAAAATCTGATGTGTTACACTCACATGACTTTCTCCACTCTTGTACAAACTATTTTTACAAACGCTTATTCTCCATATGCTTCATGTTAATCGAGATATCGAGATGTTAATCTTATTGCTAATTTTCTTGTAGATGCAAGGACTTTAAGCGAATAAAAATGAATAACGAATTCCCATATGAGAAAAAGTATAAGTATTGGAAAATTTAAGGGAATAATAAGCAATATCTCGAAAATGGTTCGCTCAACAACAAAAAAAGCGTATGACATAAATTGTGTATTTTAACGCGATCTACATTTTTTGTGTAGTAAAATGTTGTCTATCTCTTATGGTTTACTAGTTATGCAAAAGTCGTTCACAATGAAGAATACTTTTGGAGACATTCCCAGAAAATTCGAGATATACATTTAATTTGTCATGAAAATATCTTAAACATATGATATTTTAATCAAAATCGTTAGATTCATTTTTGAGAAAATTAACATTTTCGAAAAATGTTCCATGTAAAGGGTAATCTGAGGTGTGGGGGATTTTCTTGAAAACCTTCGTGTCGCATCTCTGAAAAATACTGAAGCTAAATACCAATTTTGGTGTTTATCCGACTGTTCGTTTCTAAGTTATGATGTTCACAGACACACAGGCAGACACACACACGGACATGTTTCCAAAAATGCTTCTTTTTTGATTCAGGGGGCCTCAAAACATATATTTTTGGTGAAATCTCGGTATAGAATTTTTGGGCGGAATACAATACTTCCCCTACTTACTATACGTAGTAGAGACAGTAAAACAAAAAGACAAAGGCACGCAAATGCTTTTCTACGCTTCAGGTTTCTTAGACTAAACACTACCTATTGGCTAAAATTTATTATACAGATTATGGGGCTGTAGTACGCCTTGAAACTCTACACCCGGGAATCGTTGTGCAAATTATATTCTCACTTGACGAGCTGGCTGCGTTAATACGTAAGAATCTTACACAGATACACGCTGCGCAACAGTAAACATACTCTGAGCCATACTTGTGACTAAATACAGCACACAATAATAACTCGTAACAATTGAACTACATCGCATCACAGTTAACACACTACTGCAAAAAGAGCAAAGCCAGTGTCAGTAGCGTGACCTTCATTGCAGCAGCGGCTGGAAATACGTGACCACACGCCCAGTGGAGAAACACTGCGCAGCCGGTTCATAGTTCATTGGATCTCTCGATACAATGTGCGCTCCTTTCGCTCTGCCACTCCATTACTTAGCACTGACTTCGTTTCTCTTTGCCTTACCTGCCCGATACGGTAATTTCAGTGAGCTCCTCTCTGTGTCCGGGGAGTTGGCGAGCTATATTTTCTAACATCATAAGACATTCATTTGGGTAATACTTACATAGACAGTCTTACCCGTTTAGTCACCTGTGTATCCTGCGGCTAGAATTATGCAGGTAGGAGTGATACTACTGCCAACCAAAGGTATTCCATTTTGATGTCGGACAGCTTTTTTTAAGGCTTAAGTGTACACCACTTAATATTGTTTAGATACATTAGTTTAAAGGATTCATATCTTTAGGTATACATGCAGTACCGAAAGCACAGCCTTTACAAATAATACCCCATTCCAACCTTTGCACCCCTGTCCTCTCACTTTTGCTTATGGGCAGAGTCGTATTGGTGTTATTTTAATTGTGTTTTACTAAGCCGTTATGTTATTTATGTTTTAAGAATGGAATTAAATCGTTGCTTTGCTTTGCTCTGCGGCTATCACCCTCCAGGAGGAAGGGATGAAGTGAAGGAACTACCGGAGGCTGTAGGCCGCACGCAGGCAGTGCGGAAGTTGCTAACAGTTCCTGGCTCGAAGACCCGTTCCACTACTGAGCTGCCCAGAGTGGGCCCTAGTGTCCACGAATAATACTCTTTCCTTTAGCAAGCATCCGCGCCATCTGTCCGCCACCGCCACGAAAACTAGAAGCACACCTGAAGGATGAGAAAGAAACGGAATGAAACAATGGAAAGGAAACCATGGTAGATGGGAAACCACCCCAATACTTGCCTACCGATCAGGGAAAGATATGAAAAACACATGGTCAGAATGGGCGGTCTACGGAATTGAACGCGGGACCTCCCGAATGCGATCCTCACAGATTACTGCAGAACCATCTCGCTTGATAGTAGAGGAGCTAAAATAGATTTATTTGAAAATAAGAAAATCATTATGAAACAGCTTGTGGAAATTTGCTTTTTATTACAACACTTTGAGGTATACATAAAACTATAATTAAACTTCGTTGAACGCACTCAACTTTCGAAACGAAATCAACATAATAAAAACCATTATAATTATTATTATTATTATTATTATTATTTAAATCTAAGCAAATGTTCGTACAACAAATTGTTACGATGTATTTTGTTACACCAACTTTTGTGATTTTAAATGGTGTTCATTTTTCAAAAAAATTTAAGAATTATTTTAATATTTAAGCACAGCTGGAAATCAATATGAAGAACTAAAATTATTATTGAAGTAGAATATCTTTCAAATTATTAGCACCATGCTTTGGTCACCAAACTTGGGGTAGTTGCAGCCCTTCGAACGATACAAAGTTTCCGGTGGCCTTCGCCCCAAGTTCACTTTTCCGGTGGCCTTCGCCCCCAGTTTAAAATAGTCAACTTTGTATTTTAATGTTTATTTAAATATTATATATGTATGCCTCGGCTGCGTCGGTATTAATTTGCAGCAACACGTATCTCTTAGCAGGGGTTGGTGCGGCTAAAGAATGAAGGCTTACACTTCTTTTTACTTCACTCCTTTTATTATTCCTTCTCACAATTAAATAACACTTCACTGTTATATTCTACCGTAGAGCTGTGAGATTATTTTTACTTGTACTATCTAACGCGTAAACTTTATATTATTCACGCCGTAATGAATTTGTATTATGTCTCACACTGAATACGTACCCAGCGAACTGCTCAGGTACGCTGTCTTCTAGCGTCTGGCTTCTACCGCCTGAATTTACAAATTTCATTTATTTCAAGTCTCTGATTGGCTAATTTTACTCCAATAGAATACTTTTTTCTAGTTTTTGATTGGCTATTTTTAAACTATTTTAAATATTACATTATTGTTACAAGAATTACTAGTAGCATTATTAAACTTTCTAATTTGTTGTTGTCTCAAGGTTAACTCTTTGTTAGCAACTGTCGGCTTCCATTCTTACAGTTCCTACATTGTTAAATTACGTAATACATTCACATAACATTATTATACATGTACACAATAATATAAACATAATACAATGATTGTAATATACACTTTTTATACATTATAGTGTACACATATTGCTTAAGGTGGACTGTTATATTACTTTATATTATATAATTAGACTGATATCGTATAAGTATTAAAATACTGCTTCATTATTTATAAATAATGTTTATTGCAGCTTTAAATAATTACAACTTTCTAATTGCGTTAATAAGGTTAAATTTTGCTCATAATTTTAAACTTATCTTAAAGTTGTGAATACAGAAGAAAAATCAGATGTGTTACATTCGTATGATTTTATTTACTCACTACAGATTGCTTTTATATACCTTCCACAACCTTTTCTTGGAAAAACTTATTTTTCTCTCTACGTCATGCTAGTTGAGATAAACTTTACAAAAGTAGTTCACTACACATACACACAACAGGGACACACGACAGCAAAGCGATAGTTAAATGTTCAAAAGCGGGATGCTATAAGCTACCATGACACCGCAAGAATCACCTAAATTCTGACATCACTTCAAAAAATGGACAAAGTATTGGCGAATTCAAACCAATAACGGATATCTCGGAAATGGTTGATTTTTTTACATCTACAAAATCACACGATATTCCTTTTGAGTGCAGAAGACTTCATAGGCTATTCCCAGAAAATTCAAATCAGACATTTTTCATGCAAATATCTTAAATATAGAGCATTTTAATCCAAACCGTTAGATCATTTTGTGAGAAAATAAAAAATAACGAAAACTGTTCGATGCGAAGGATACCAACTTTTGTATTGCTTGGTGTTAAAAGTTCTATGCTTTCTGTACTTTTTTGAGCTTTTTCTTAAAAGTTCCCTTGTTTTACCCGTTTGTGATTACTTTGTTCTTACTGTTTTCGTTACCGCTTATTATCGCAATTACACAACACATAGACACACACATACACCCATGCCCATGGCGGGACTCGAACCCATGACCCTCAGCTTGGCTGAGCGCCGGAGCTATATACTCCAGCGACCACAGCTGTGAGGGCCGGCTGAGTTAGGCACACACACACACGCACAAAAGCTACGCACATGGGGATTCAGGAGGTCTCAAAGCATTTGTTTCCGGCGAAATCTCGGCATCGAATTTTTAGGTGGAATACAACATTTCCTCTAAATATTCCGCACACGGTAGAGAAAGTCAACAACTGCAGCAAACTTATTACACTGTGACTGGAAATGAGTGGTTTTTTCATTATCTGTTTAAGCTATCAAGAAGACATTGAACTGCCTGGAAATTGAAGGTTTATCTTTAAGATTCGAAATTATTTGATAGTTCACCTTACTTTGAAATGTACATGAAGTGAGTGAGTATACATTGACTCAGTGTGCATTAACTCACAGCTTGCAGGCATCAAAGCCCTGAAAACTCAAAAGAAACTTCAATAAACTTGGTATACCGCATAGATACAGGAAAAATTTAAGGCGCTCTGCCCTTTATGCTATTAAGAAGTCTCTGATCTTTTTCAATAGTTTTGCGCCTTAAATATTAAGCCTATTATATTAAGCTTGCCCGGGCACATCTTGTACGCAAAGTGCAGGCGTCAAAAACATGTAACGAAGACTAATACCCTAACATGGTGTGGTGTGCCATTTCTAGTATAGGCTTAGCACTATTAGACATGTATCAGAGGTTCTATGTCTATTCATAGTCACAAAGCGATAATCACTCGACAACATATTCAAGTTGAATTAAAATCACGTTCACACGGAGTGATTTCTATGACGAACAGAAAGTATTTTTGTTTGTTTTGTTTTTACAGAGAGGTCGTCGAGCGTAGAAATAAATTTTTCTGGTATTGTCTAATTTTATGCCTTGACGATGTAGAGTGCTGAAAGTTGTGCATAAAAGTGGTTAATCGTTATATAGGTGTTGTAAAATACCTAAAAGAAAATCACTTGAAGCACTTCAGCTGCAAGAATAACTAAATTACGGTAAATTGGGAAATGTAGCTTCAGAAATGTTCTGTCTCTGAATTTAAAGTAAGGAATAATGGAACTATTGACTTGTGAAACACAATGCAAACGAATGTACAAGCGGGCGAAATCGCGAGTTAAACTATTTAGGTGCATGGGTAGTATATCTGCCTCAATAAAGTATCCCTTTTTTTAGTTATATAAGTTTGGAGAAAACTTTAAAAATGTACCGTAAAGAAATTATTTATCCTAAGTAGGATAATACTACTGATGCACAGTACTATAGAATAAATACATCTAAAAATCCTCTGTGACAGGTGTTGAAAAATAAAGCTCATTTCAATAGCACTGCAAGTTTAAAATTATGGGAAGTAACTAAGCTAATCGGGCAGTGAAATATTAATAAGCAGTAATAAGAGTGTTTTTCGGCGGTCATTACTCTGAATATATCACGTTTTAGAGAACAAAATCCCCATCGCAAGAATCATTATATCGCAAAGAGGAAAGTTACATAAGGATTTGATTCTCGTCAGTGTATAAAATCCGCTTATTGAATGAATGTGAAAATGTGTTTTATTGTAAAACGTAATGATTGCTCTTCATTTGATACATCCATGAACTACGTTTATTTCTGGAGTTAACACTTTTATTTCTGTCAAGTACTTCAGTATTAATAGCTTTTTCAAGCCATCTATTACCTTGCAAAATGAAATAATGGTGAGGTGGATAATATAAAATAAAATTAACTGACAACGCGATATCTAAATGTCAGTTTGCTTTCTCTTTGCTTTGCTTGCTAATTAACTGAATTAAAACATTGCTGTCACCGACGAGAGGTAGAACTGAAATACATTTTTCAACCTCACACTAAACAACATTTTTGTTTTGTGATTACAGTTACTTTCTCTCGTGTTTTACTAAATCTGTGATAAATAATCTCAACAAATAACACAACAAAACCTGCGCAGTAGCCAAATGACAAACAAAAGAAGAGGAACATTAAATGTTCTAAAGAGAGAGGGATATATTCCTTAAGGGAGTCATCGGTATTGCCAAATGGTGCTGTGCTAATCTTCCTTTCCTCGAATGTCATCCACATCCACTTGCCATATATCCCTGATTCATGTATTCGAGAGACGATGGAGTTCAGTCGATCTTGCAAAGGACTGCCTCGTCGGACAAACATGTACACTGGATACGATCTGAAGTAGTCATCATTCATTACACAAAGATAAGTTTGACGCGTCAAGGAATTTACAACAGTTGCGGATTTGTATAGGACAGTGCTGGGTTCTCCCCATAACACGGAGATGTTTCGATAACGGGAATATTTTTCAATCATCTCGATGAAGAGGTCGAAGTCTACAAAGTTCATGGCCCTTTGCATCAACAGCGAGACAACTGGATCTTCATGCTCTCTCAGCACTTGCACCCAGAATGACGTGAAAATTATTTTAATACCTGAAGCTAGAAGCTCCTCCAAAGAAGAAATCTTCTTTCCATACGTCGGTATGATGAGGGAGGATGTGAGAAAGGATTGGAATACTGTGCCAAAGGCAAGGCCGTAGCATATGCAAGACAAAACAAGAATCCTCAAAGATGTCCTTTGTGGTAGTCTGTGAACAACCACTGAAACAAAAATAGACCAAATCATCAAAACGGAAGCGGAAATACTATTTCTCGATCTGCAAGTTATTATATTTTTAAGACAGAAAAAACAAATCCCTGCAAATAATAGAATGCACGTATTGAGCAGCCAAACTGAAATAGAAAAGATTTTGATGAAATTTCTCCAAGAAGTAATTTTTCTAGGACATGGGACGAAGAGTTTGAGCTTCCAGAATTCTACGCTCATTGTAAGATGCTCCACGCGCTCATATCTCTCAATATGGTAGCCCATAGGTACAATATGAGCTTTTCGTGAAACAAGATAGTAGAATTCGGAGGAAATACTGCTGTTTCCGTCTTGAAATTCAGCTAAATACACTATCGTGGCGTTCATTACTTTACTCACTTCTTGAAGAGTCTTGGCCTTAACTCCGCTTGAAAACTGCATTACCGTAGTATTTCTCTCCTTCCAAAATACACTTTGTGAGTTCATGAAGTTATCTATATACTCATGAGTAGCTATTATTAATGGGCACCCCATAAGATCTTTTCCATTTTTACTTGGAAAAATACTTGTTTCTATTTTGTGATCATATTCGAAGCAAGTAGCCAAACGTTTCACATGTTTGACTTTTTCGCAATTATAGACATCTTTATAAGGAAACCATGTGTATATTCCAATATTTGTGTTATTTTCTACTAAGACAACAGCATTTAAAACATCCCATTTCCACAGTTCCTCCAGAAATGGAAGTGGGTTGCAACCGTTACACAATGGTACCAAAAACTGTGAATTGGGATTCCAAAAAGGTTTTTCAGATAGTTGAAGTAGTTGTTTTCTCAAAGTATACACGGTTCTGGCAATTACTACATAGCCGATGCGAGCGTCGGAACCTTTCTGTTCGTAATATGGTTCTCGAGAAGGAGGTCGAAAAACTGTGATGGGCCAGAGTTGAAACTTATGCAGTGATTCTATCACAGAGCTTTGTTCGTTGTCATCAAAAGAAACTACTAGAGTTTCCTTGGACGTAAGATGCGTTTTGCTCAAAAAGACAATGCAGTTCTGCATGTTAAATGATACACTTCTCACAAAAACAACACACGCATTTAAATAGAATAATCTGGCTATAAACAGAAACATGTTTGTGCTCTATCTTTGGTGTTCAGTTGTATAGGAAATACGATTTGTTGTAAGAAGATATTTTTCGAGGATAACAGAGCCACATCAGTTTTTCATAGTACGAATATATTACCTTATATAAGAGAAACTTGAGTTTACAAGCTTTGGTGTATCACATACGTCCAATATATCTGACAGACTATCCGCTTTGGAGTGCTTTCTAATGCGACAGTTACATGATGTATATACAATCTTATATTTACAAAATTACATCAGAATTTATGCATGATAAATTTTAAATAACAAAATTACCAGTAGAAGGAAATTACCATTTCAAAACAGATCAATATACAACATACATTCACGTTGTCATATTGGACAGCGTGACATCGGCAATAGCAAAATAAGTGCGTCTTCAACTGTATAATAGACGTAATGGATTCCATTTTTAAACAGGATGATAACCTTCAACTAAACTTGCTGTATATTTATTATTTAAAAAGTTTCACAATTTACCAAGTTGATTGATTAGCTTGAAATTGCGTTTATCTCCGAGGTTTTTCTTAAATTCAATGCTTTTATTCTGACATCCTAGTCAGAGTTGAGCTTCTGTTCTTTAGTTTTATATTCCTCCCCTTTTTTACTTTCTCTACTACGTATAGTATGTAGGGGAAGTATTGTATTCCACCCAAAAATTTGATACCGAGATTTCACCGAAATATATGTTTTGAGACCCCCTGAATGCAAAAAAAGCATTTTTAGAAACATGTCCGTGTGTGTGTCTGTGAACAGCATAACTCAGAAACGAACAATCGGATAAACACCAAACTTGGTATTTGGGTTCAGTATCTTCAGAGATGCGACACGAAGGTGTTCAAGAAAATCCTCCCACCCCAGATTACCCTTTACATGGAACATTTTTCGAAAGTTTTAATTTTCTCAAAAATGATTCTAACGATTTTGATTAAAAATGTTTAAGATATTTTCATGACAAATGAAATGTATATCTCGAATTTTCTGGGAATGTCTCCAAAAGTATTCTTCATTGTGAACGACTTTTGCATAACTGGTAAATCATAAGAGATAGACAAAATTTTACTACACAAAAATGTAGATCGCGTTAAAATACACAATTTACGTCATATACATTTTTTGTTGTTGAGTGAACCATTTTCGAAATATTGCTTGTTATTCCCTTAAATTTTCCAATACTTATGCTTTTTCTCAAATTCGTTATTCATTTCTTTATGTCCTGGATATGCAAAGAGAATGGAATGCGCCACATAGCAACCAGCGCTTAAAAAATTTGACTATTGCTTAAAACCTACCATATTCCCCTTGCATGTACAAGAAGATTAGCAATAAAATTAGCATCTCGATTAACATGAAGCATATGGAGAATAAGCGTTTGTAAAAATAGTTTGTACAATAATGGAGAAAGCCATGTAAAGGCTTTTTAGAAAGGCTTTAAAGAAAATTAAAATTTTCGAAAAATTTTCCATGTAAAGGATAATCTGGAGTAGGGGGATTTTCTTGAAAACCTTCGTGTCTTATCTCTGGAAGATATTGAACCTAAATACCAAGTTTGGTGTTTATCCCACTGATCGTTTCTGAGTTATGCTGTTCACAGACAGACACCCACACGGACATGTTTCCAAAAATACTTTTTTTTGGATTCAGGTGGTCCCAAAACATGTATTTCCGGTGAAATCTCGAAATCGGTTTTTTTGGATGGAATGCAATACTTCCCTTGCTTACTATACGTAGTAGAGAAAGTAATAAGATTTTGCAGGAGTAGTTTGTAGATGTGTCGGTAGAGAAAACCATGGGAATGTAACATATCGTATTCTTTGACGAATTCATATTGTATTGAGGTAAAGATTTTTGCATAGATCTTTAGCTGTGGATCCAGAAGGAACTTTGGTATTTTAATTTTTGAAAACCGGATTGTAATGCGATGTGAAAAAGCTGATTTATCGCCATCTTTCATACTTATAAGCTATCAGTGCACAGTAAAAAGGAAATTTCTTCTGCATTTCTCGAAAAATGTAAATTTTTATACTATGAAGAATTCAATGTGAAATAAAGTAATATTTGATAAAGTAATGAGAAAGGTATGAGTTTACATGGTCTTTACGGGAAATCTTTTTCATATACTATTAAACTATATTAGATGATGTTTGATATTTACAGACTTTTACAACATGTCTTTTAAAACACGTGTATAGACTTATTTCATACATATCGAAATTTAAATATTATTTTAAATTTGGAATACTTTTTCTTTAATGTGTTAGCCTATCTTTGAAGGACTTACAAGCCAATGTCTTGGGTCAGTGGCCTTCCGAGGAGCAAGCAAACTTTGGATTAAAGCATATCCAGGATGGGTGATCAGCCCAATGCGGTGAAGAAGAAGAAAATGAAATGCAGTGATGAAAGGAATGATAGGAAAATTCCTGGATCAAATTATAACTCAGCATTCGCCTAGCGATTGAGAAAAACACCTTCGTCAGAATGGTCATCCTCGGGGGTTTGAACCCGAGACTTCCCAAATGTTGACTACAGACGTGAGTTATCCCGCTCAGTTAATTTGGAATACAATAATTTAAAACTTTGCCCTAACAGATTTTAGTGTGTTTAGGAGCATCGATTTAAGCGTAAGATGTCTATATGAAAAAAATACTGAAGTTATATAATTTTGTATGTGCACCTGTATTTCTGCTGTTTTTTTAATGTCGGTAATGAATGAGCAGTCCACTTTATTAATACTCTTTACATGCTACTTGAACACAGTTATGTATTAAAACACATTCAAGGTAAAAAATATAAGCACCGAATTTTATTTGTCCAAAATCGAAAGTTACCTGACACATTTCTGTTACAGTCTTATTGTATTTAGAGATTTATGTCATTGTTTTCTATTAGCCCGTTGGAACGATTCAGAATGTCACTGAGAAAAAAGTCCTAGATGTTCAGGTCCAGTGGAAATTGTGTCCTTGTGAGAAAAAATTTGCTGTGCAGATTGTTAAAAGTCACAATTTCCAGACCTTCAAAGACTCGTGGAAATTCAGTCCAGTATCGGAATTAGCGTGACTAAATTAGACACGGGTATAACCAAAAGATTACTAGATGACCATTTTAATAATTCGCAAAGCTTTAAAAATACCTATATGCACCATAAATTGTTATTCATCCATGATCATTAAAATACTGAACTCGCCTGCCTAACAGTGATGCATAGAGTATAATATAATCATATATAAGGTTTTGATACTAATTGTGAAGTGCTCTTTATAAAATTAAAATCCATATTTAATAACAATAAATTGTATCTTCATATATGCACTAGAAAAAATAAGTAAGTGCTATTCTCTCAATCGGACTCGATAGCAACATTTTTTCGTTTGTTAGGGTATACGTTCCTGTTGGAGGTTGTTGAGATATATAGAATTTTGATTAAGATAAAGTTCATGATGTGTGAACTGTATCATTAGTATAATGGTGGCTCCATAAAGTCATTATAACTTCTTATTTTTATTCCAGCAAATATTTATTACTACGGACTTTCTAATTTAAATTAATTTTATTAAATTGAATAATTTACATGCTATTAATATATATTCAAACTGGGCGCTATTCGGACACCGATATCACTACACAAATCCGCGCAAGTATACAGCTAAGAAGGCGAGCAACCGAGATTCGAATCTGGGTCCTTTGCCAGTCCATACCACGTATAAAAGGACCTGGTCAATTTATGTGTATTTTACATTTTTCAAGAATATCTATCTATGTCGCGTTTTACGGCTGCATTGTGTGATAAATGCTTTATAAATCTATGACATTTCAAGTATTTTATTTACTTTTAACGATAGCACTGCCTTAATCCGAGAAGTTATATTAGGAAGTTTCCGGGTACCCCGGATATACTTGGGCGTTTGTGCGTCAGTCGTCGCCTCTCTATGCTTCGAAGACTGCGGCGTTGTTTGCAGTCCGGGTTCGATGCCCGCGCGAGTTGGAGTGGTAGTTACAGGAGAAGTAATGGTAAAATTCTCTGTACCTGCTTTATGTTCTCCATCCGACGTGGCTTCATCTTGTTGCCCTGGCTGGTTGGTTTAATTCTCGCTGTTGCCCTGGCTAGTTGGTTCTCAGTGGAGATGTCTGCATGGACTTTCCCTATCAGGATTGCTAATAAGCTCGTCGATCTCGGTAGTGATACAAAGGAGCTCAGAGGTGAATTCACTACTCATCATAATGTTTAGCTAACTGCAATTTATTGTCACTTTCCACTTTAAAACACTGAATAATGTTCCGGTTCATTTATCACTATATAGAATTCGGGAATCACCGATACATTGTTAATTAATATGTGATCGGTCACATTTACACGTCCGCACAAAAGAACACCATTTGTGCCAACTTTGTCTTACAGAGTAGCGTGGATTCCTCGTCTGTAGTCAATTCCTCAATTTTGGGGTAAATCTCGACTATTTAAAGACCACGATCCCACCCGCTTAAAATTTTAGGACCTGATTTCTCATTGGAGGAATTTTCGCGGTTCTCTCAGCATGGCTAAGTATTATTTAATTTATATATATATATATATTCTTATTGGCTAGTTTGTATATTTCAGTGACCTTTCCCGGGTAATTTTCCGTTGTGTTATATTTCCCTCACTCCATATTTCCGGAGCGGAGACAAATAAAGTCATAAAACCTTACCCTAGACTAACACAAAAGATCCCGGCTTCCTCTGCACATGCGAATAACATATTTTTTACAAACGGCAGAGTTTAAGACATTCTAAACTAGTAACACAGGAACATTATTTATATATATTATATATATTATAGGTTTCGTGGCGTTAGGCGGTGCCGAACAGAATGGAGTGGATGCGGTTGCTTGCTTCAAGCAAAGTTATTCCCCGGGCACACTAGAGGGCTGCCTGGTTGGTTGAGTTGTTATTGAGCTTTCTGGACAGCTCCAGTAATGGGACAGGTCTTCGAGCCAGCATGTGTTAGGGTCTTCCGCGCGTCTCTGTTGACCTGCCTGCGGCCTGTAGCCTCCTGCGTTCCTTCACTTTATCCCTTCCTCCTGTGGGGCTGTAGCTGCAAATAAATCTCACGTGGGTTGCAGTGCGCGAGATGCCCGCCTCCGTTGTATGCCCCGTGCACTATTATTATGTCGTCATAAAATGTTGAACTGATAATTTTTTCATAATCCCTGTATTCAAACGCTTCCAACGAAGCTCATTTAGACAATATCTTAATGTTTTTTTCCAACCATCTACAATCCTCATGAAATAAAAAAATAATATAAAAGAGACTTGATTCAACTTCATAATGTGTGAAATAATCACGCTTCCTTTGTTTTATGGCTTGTAAACCAACTCATTCGATAGTCATGGAGCACACTGAACTATACTAAACTAATTGAAGTTTTGCGTATATACACTATGTGATCAAAAGTATCCGGACACCTGGATGAAAATGACGTACAAGTTCGTGGCGCCCTCCATCGGTAATGCTGGAAGTCAATATGGTGTTGGCCCACCCTTAGCCTTGATGACAGTGTTCAGTCTCGCAGGAATACTTTCAATCAGGTGCTGGAAGGTTTCTTGGGGAATGGCAGCCCATTCTTCACGGAGTGCGGAACTGAGGAAAGGAATCGATGGTAGGTGAGGCCTGGCACGAAGTCAGCGTTCCAAAACATCCCAAAGGTGTTCTATAGGATTCAAGTCAGGACTCTGTGCAGGCCAGTCCATTACAGGGATGTTATTGTCGTGTTACCACTCCGCCACAGCCCGTGCAGAATAAACTGGTGCTCGATCGTGTTGAAAGATGCAATCGCCATCCCAGAATTTCTCTTCAACAGTGGGAAGCAAGAAGGTGCTTAAAACATCAATGTAGGTCTGCGCTGTGATCGTCCCACGCAAAACAACAAGGGGTGCAAGTCCCTCCAGGAATAACACGACCACACTATAACACCACTACCTCCGATTTTCACTGTCGGCACTACACACGCTGGCAGATGACGTTCACCGGCCTTTCGCCATACCCACACCCTGCCGCCATCGGATCGCCACATTGTGCACCGTGATTCGTCACTTCACACAACGTTTTGCCACTGTTCAATCGTGTAATGTTGACGCTCCTTACACCAGGCGAGGCGTCGTTTGGCATTTTCCTGCGTGATGTGTGGCTTATGAGCAGCCGCTCGACCATGGAATCCAAGGTTTCTCACCTCACGCTTAACTGTCACAGTACTTGGAGTGGATCCTGATGCAGTTTGGAATTCCTGTGTGATGGTCTGGATAGATGTCTGCCTATTACTCTTTACGACCCTCTTCAAATTTCGGCGGTCTCTGTCAGTCAACAGACGAGCTGTACGCTTTTGTGCTGTACATGCCCCTTCACGTATCCACTTCACTATCACATCAGAAACACTGGAGCTAGGGATGTTAAGGAGTGTGGATATCTCGCGTACAGACTTCTGACACATGTGACACCCAATCACCTGACCACGTTCGAAGTCCGTGAATTCCACGGAGCGTCCCATTCTGCTGTTTCACGATGTCTAATTACTACTGAGGTCGCGGATAATGAGTACCAGGCAGTAGGTGGCAGCACACTGCACCTAAGATGAAAAACGTATGTTTGTGGGGTGTCCGGATACTTTTTATCACATAGTGTATGTGTGTGTGTGTGTGAACGTTAGATTTCCAGAGAAACACGAAAGAACATTCTGGAACAGTCATGGTATTTCTCAAACTAGAGAAATTGCTTAGAATTTGAGAAAGTCTAAAAATAAGTCCTTGGAAAAAACTATAAAGCTTAAACCGATCTTTGCTAGCGGTATTTGTCTCCCTTATAATGGCAAGTAAAATAAATATAACAAATAGGGTTCTTCATTCAAATACAAAAGTTCAGTTATGGCATACGTAAGAGATTCGCAAAAGGAGAACAAAAAAGGTTAACATGGTTCCACGTACTGCTTCCGTTTAAGTAATAAGAATTAAGACAGGTTATATTGCAGGTACACAGAAAAGAGCAGGTATAATTTTATCTAATAAGTATCCTGTGTTGCATAACATATTAATAATAAAATGTGTATTTATGAATCCAGTGTTGTAACTGTTGAAGTAAGACATCCTGCCTAGAGTTGTAAACAAAACGTTTAATACGCATAATACACGCAACCTTCATTACCTCAGCGATCGCCGTTGTACATAATCACTATGCGGCTTGTTAAATGAATGTATAGGGCAGTGGTGGCGAAAAGGCGACTCGCGAGGCACTGTGACTCGCAGGCGCAACGCCTTTTCTAGCCGTCTATTCATTTGTTTTCCATGTGCTGCTGAGTGGTGCAGTGCGTGTTGCATATTTGATGACTCATGAGAGAAAGGCATTTTCGCCATCCTTGGTATAGGGCATGGCAGTGGAATAATGCTGGCTAACTTAGCTGAATTTAATGCTAGTGTTAGCAACTTTTCTCGAGACATTTTGTGGAGAGTACTGTGTGACAAACCACCGATAAGTTCGGTGGCAACTGAATTTCTGAACGTACGGTCATCAACCACAACTAATCAATTATTGGTCTACCCATGGGGGAAACCAAACAAAATCCAGGAACAGACTTTCTCCGACAACAACCGAAAAGCTGATTTCAGTGCAATGGAACCTCCGATACAAGGACGATCATGCAGTTGAATCAAGACCAACTGACAATCAACAACTGCAATTGTCGTCTGATTAAGAGGTGGATTAATCTTGGGAATTGTTGTAGCTCTTAATAAAAGCGTCACAATTTTGGAATAAAATATTATAGTTCTGATTTAGGTATAAAGAATACACACTAGGCTAAATAGATAATCAGATTTTTAAAAGTAGATCGCTATATGCTGGCTTTGAAAGTCCACTTGCTTTACATGACCACGAGAAAAAGCGAATAGCGACTTACTGCTTCAAAAAACATGTGTATTTGAAAACTCAAACTAATAGCCCAATAATAAGGAACATCTGTAAATGGCTAGTGTAACAAAAGTGTTATTTTGCATAAATTGTGTGATTTAACGAGATCTACATTTTTGTAGTGAGATTATGGTTACATCTTAGAGTTACCAATTTTACAAGTCTTTCTGAATGAAGAGGACTTCGCAGGCTATTCCCAGAAAATTAAAGATATAATTAAAGATATAGAATTTATTTGACATGCAAATGCCTTAAATATATTGTGTTTTAATAAAGATAGTTACATTTCAGAAAACAAAAAATAAGAAAATGGTTATCCATTTTTGGGGTAGGGGATTTTATTGAACCTTCGTGTCACATACCTAAGGATCCTGAACATAAGTACTACATTTCGTATTACACAAGGGCATTTTTGTCTAAAAATGCTTTTCCTGGATTCAAGGGTCCTCAAAACATAACATCTTTCCGGTGAAATATCGATATCGAAAATCGGATACTTCCTCTATTTAATATAGGTAAGTCTCTAGAGAAAGCAAAAAAGGAAATAAGTAACTCTAAATTCAATTTAGCAAGTGACAATTGCTTATGTTTCGGTGAGATATTTAGTATAAATTCAGCTTCATTAAATCCGGTAATAACTACTGCTGCTCGAAATATTTAGAAAAAGGTTTAATATTCGACATGAAACTGAACGCAGTTTGTGTCGACTGTCGTTCATTTTGATGAAGCAAATAGATAATATATATTCCTGACTTTGAAAGCAAAATGCATACCACTGTACTTCAGAGGAAAATACGGAAGCTTGCTCCACTTAAGCTCGGACGACTTTGAATCACCCTCCCACTCTGTCATTGGTCAAACTGCTTATGCTTTTGCATCAGCTCACTGCGAGTGCCAGCTGTCTGCTGGGTCATTCTGAGGCTTCAACAATCGCTGTCTTGTGGCAGGGGTACATTGTTGGTCTATCCGATGCCGATTACAGCCTTTCGATGATAGTGGAAAGGCGCAAACAAAAAGGTCTTGCCTTAAGTAAGTCGTGTGTAGGACGTATAACACAACTGTATAAAAATGGATTCCCACCTGAGGCTCGGTGTGCAAAAAAACTAGCAAGAAAAAGGTCACAACCAACACTACCTAAAGCAGTAGTAGCCAAGGTGAGTGCAGCAGTGACTCAAGAAAACCCACCAACCAAAGAAGCATTTCCAGCCAAATTGGAATATCCAAAGGGACCGTCTATCGGATAATACACAACAATTTGGGCGTAGAACGGCGCCATAAAGCACGTGGACACGCCTTGAAAGAGCGGCACATCAGAGAACGCTTCACCAACGCAAGAAAACTCTATGAACACCACCTGGCATGTGAATAGTGGCAATGGGTGGTTTCTTTGGATGAAGCATGGGTTTACCTAGGTGACACAAAAAACCCAAGCTATTTATTACCATCAAGTGGGCCAAAAGGGGAGCTCCAACTTTATTCAGGAGAACAAGGAAAAGTTTTCCAAAGGACTCATGGTGGTTGTAGGTTATTGCTCTCGGGGGAAACTCGGCATTCACAGAGTTGCCAACAATGTAAAAAATAATGCAGCCTCTTATCAAAGGAATGTTATGGATCAATTTTTGATGAAGAGATTCGTCGGTTGTATGGTGAGGATGCCCCAAATGTTTGTATGCACATGGATAAAGCATCCAGTCACACCTCTCGGTCTCCCCAGCATTACTGCCATTGGAAGCTATGGAAACGTGTGTCAATGTGATACCATTTAAAAGGATCCCTGTGGAGTCACCAGATGCCTCGTCAATGGATTTTTGCGGATTTGGTCTGCTGAAACAGCGCCTTGCTTCTCGGCATCCCACCACAATTGAAAGACTCTGTAAAGTCTGCCAGGAGCAGTGGGATAACATCCCCCTTCCTGTTCTTAGCAATTTCCATTGAAAAGGGCTGTGTTCCGAGACGCACCCTTTTTCAATGGAAATTGCTCTGCAGAGCCATAGCTAAAGCCCGTGGAAATCTCATTAAACACAACAGGTGATGGCGAAAGGGAATCTCGCCATGAAAAAACATAAGCAAAATCGTCCGAGTTTAAGTGGGGCAACCCTCCGTAACGAAACCAATAAAATCGATTTTAGAATGCAGCCATTATTCTAACAGTTGAACAGATTAACGAGAAATTATGAAGGATGTGAACAATTAATTTAGTATTGTGACATTTGTAATATAGTTGGCATTACTGGCATTATTGCGTACGTGACCTGGCGGCCCAGATCGGATATGTTGCAAGAGTGGTGGTGATGGAAACCTGTTCCTAGTGTAGCGTGCTGACGCTGAGTTAGCGTGGGTTTTTAGTAGTCAAGTCGAGGTTCTGCTTGCAACAAGGTCAGCATGTGTGCAACTTGTCCGTGCGTACAGCATGGCGTCCCCACCGACAGGCAAGGAGGTATTGTAATTCCTTTTATCATAAAATACATTTGCCATCCAAGTAATCTTAGTGTAAATTTCTGTAGTAGATAGATCCTTCCCTTATCCACATAATGAATTAGGAATATTGTTAGGGACCTTTAGGTGTATTTTTAGAATTTCTTTGAACTTGCCCCGTCGGACCTCGTGTAATTTATGATAGAATGTTCGATCCTGTTCACGGTACCTATTGCTCTACCCTCCCCCTATTGAGCTAAAATAAGTAAAGACGTTACGACAATTGGTGGAGGCGCCGGGTTTAAAATATTAACGTTATTACACAAAACAGTGACCAGTGACTACTAGCAAAAGAACTCGTAATGACTATGACATGTATCTTTCTTTCTTTCTTTTACTGTTTAACCGCCTCTTATGTAGGACGTACACCCCCAGGACTTACAGGCGGGTGCCTGGGGTCAGAGACCCGTCGAGGAGCAGACAGACACTCATGGAGCAGGCAGAATATCCAGGATGGGTGATCAGCCCAATGCCTGGTATGGTAGGAAGGAAGTAGATGAAACGATATGATGGTGAAATGGATGAAAGGAAAGGTGATGATGGAGCAGTTGGTGGAATGAATGGCGGGGGAAACCGGAGAACCCGGAGAAAATCCGCCCAGACGCCGATTTGTCCACCACAAATCCCACATGCGGGTCCCTGGGATTGAACCCGGGCCGCCTTGGTGAGAGATGAGCGGACTAACCACTCGGCCACGGCGCCACCGCGACATGTATCAATAAATTTATATTTTGAAAAAAAAACGTAATGCTTAAGATAAGATTCAAACATATTTCTTAAAAAATAAAGAAAAAAAACAGGAAATCAGAAGTTCCATAAAAATAATAAACACCCTCTGTAGGGATAAACGTTTGTTGAAGTTTTTAATGTATTAAATCACACATAGATAAGTTCTTAGGTATTCCAAAGTCTGGTAAAGTGACAAGAAAATTGTCTCTCCGGGTAGTTCGGATACCTTGGAGCTCTACAAATAATGCTATGTTGAGCCTGGTTTTATGGTGCACCTTTGACTATGTATTTATTTTCAGCGTAGCTACTGCCTGTTGGACCCACGCGATTGATGGAGATCTCTCAGTGGATGTTAAATTAAAAGATATATATATATATATATATATATATAATAAAACTATAACCGAAATCTTTCTGGTAGTTTTTTGATTTTGGTTGAATGGTATGAACATCTATAATGGATTGCGTTGAAGCTAAAAATTATGTTGCTATAATTGTTTGTAATATCGAATTACTTAAATTATAATTAATTTTTTTATAAATGTTGCATAATAAAATGCTATATAAGTACAGATTTTCATTTTCATAACATTTGTTATGTACAATATTTCAATGGGATAAGTATTTAAGATGTTATAGAAATTTTTCTTTACAATTATTCAGGTATGTAAATCTGTTACCACAAGAAATATTATAGTTTGAGGCAGCATTTTTAACATTTAAATGATATCAGTCTGATTATATAATATAAAATGTAATAACAGCTCGCCTTAATGTAATATGTGTATAAATAATATATAAAATGTATGCAAGTCATTGTATTAATTTTTATATTATTATGTACATGTATAATAATGTTATGTGAATGTAATAAGTAATTTAACAATGTAGGAGCTGTGAGAATAGAAGCCGAAAGTTGCTAACAATGAGGTAACCTAGAGACAACAATAAATTAGAAAGTTTAATAATGCTACTAGTAATTCTTGGAACAATAATGTAATATTTAAAACATTTTTAATAAATAGCCAACCAACAACTAGAAAAAGCATAAGTTAAATGAAAGTATTCTATTGGAGTGGCTTAGCCAATCAGATACTTAAAATAGGGAAAAATTGCAAATTCAAGCGGCAGACACTACAAAACAACAGCAGTCCCAAGCAGACGCTAGAAGATAACGTACCTGAGCAGTTTGTTCGATCGACACGTATTCAGTGTGAGACATAAAAAATTGCATTACGGCATGAATAATATCAACTTTACGTATTAAAAAGTACAAGTAACAATAATCTCACAGCTCTACAGTAGGATATATCAGTGAAGTGTTATTTAATCGTGTGAAAGATTAATAAAACGAAGTTAAATACTATTATAATTTGTGTAAGCCTTCATTCTTCAGCCGCATCACCCCTGCTAAGAGATACGTGTTTCTGCAAATTAATACTGGCGCAGCCGAGGCAAACATACATATATAATATTTTAAATAAACATTAAAATACAAAGTTGTTAAGTAAACGTAAGGGTGAAGGCCACCGGAAACTTTGTAACGGGCGTGGTCTAAACAACTTCAAGTTTTGGCTCCCCAACAGTGGAACTATAATAAACCCTACTTCAAGTTCCCATTGCATGTGTTAATTAGAAGAAAAGCTTGGGTACCCTTAAACATTTTAGTTAAGTTATAACTTTTATTAATATTCCTAAAAATAGTTTTACTACCGGTTTTAAAACGTCACATGACATACGCATTGTACAAAGAAAGGGAGTGAAAGGTGGAGAGAATGATGAAATATTTGAGAGTGAGAGAAAGTGAAGGAGAGAGGGAAATGGAGGGAGATGAAGTGATTGGGGAAATGGGAAAGGGCATGGGACGCTCAGAAGTATCACAAAATTAGGTACAATAATGCGAACAGAGCTGCGACTTCTGTCAGGAATACATGTGCCATTCCAGTTAAACATTCCAGTGTGCTCGTTTTAACTGTTTTTTTAAAATTCCCAATGCTCATTCTGCTTATTGTGTGACTGGTACATATTAAGAATTCTTTGTGATACTTGAGCAACAGCAATCGAAATATCTGAAAGTAATTTTAACAATTTCGAAGAAAAACTTTGGCTTAAAAAATGTATATAGAGCAGCTATTTGTCTACCTTTATGCCAAAACATGCAACTCTGATAGATTATCGACCAGTACGGCGTATTACTTCTGCAGAAGAAGGAATAATAAAACTGTCGCTTATATAAGTTCAAATGTCTAGTGGAAATATGAAGCATTGGAATATACTCGTAAAGGAGTGCAAGGATGTGGTATTATTGATTGGGTAATTACCATATTACTGAGAGAAAGAGAGGGGGGAGAAACTCTTATAGAGTGAAGCTTTACATTAAACGAAAAGTGACAAATACTGTTACTGCGCTTAAGTGAATTTGACAAATAATGTATGCCTAACCAATATCGATTTATCTTTTGCTTGATATCGAATTTGCTTGTTCTTTAATATTGAAGTATCCGTTTTCGAAATAAAGTACGTCCATTTGCGGCCTATGTTCTGCGCATGTGTCAAGCTAACATTAAAGCAATATGATACAAGGCAGACTCGATTTGAGAGAGACCTCGACGAAGTTGAGAGGGAGAAGTAACGCATCTATGAGCAGTAAATCCCTTATTTCGTTATGAAAAATCACCGGCCAGTTTTGTTTTAGTGTTTAAATTGTGTTTAACGACGGTTCTAACTGCATACGGTACCCAGGCAATGGACATTGATGATTAGAGCTAGGGCAAATATCCATTGAGCGAGGAATCAACATAACTATCACCCTGTCTAGTACACGTGACGTCGCACTGAATACACGGACCCAGGGCTGCACAGTCGACAGTCTGGAGTGTGCTTGAGTTACTGCAGAGTTGCCTTCTGGGAACTCTGTGTTTATGTTCTGTTCTACCCCTGACGCTTCTGTTTACAGTTCCAGGTTACTTGTGGCACCCCTTCTCCTCGCCGCACTCTCGATACAAAATCGCTGCGTGCAAACATCGCAAACCAAAGGATATTTGTCCTAGCCCTGGTGATGATACATGACATTAAAATATAATTGGGAAAGGAAATTTGGAAAGGAAGCGTTCCAGGTCTAAGTTTAGGGTAGCTCTTCGACTGGGGACTGTAGAAAACCTGGAGAAAACCAAGTCAGGGAGGACGATTTAAACCGCGTTTAGAGTTCGTGCCTTAACGACCTCGACGGCATAAACACTTCTTCCATCATTGAATAAAGGTAGATTTTAGAAGGAGTTGTATTATATTTCTGCTGTTGGGGAGCCGAAATTGCAGTAGTTTGCAACCGCACGTATGGTACCCGGTTTCCGGTAGCCTTCACCCCAAATGTACTTTAAGGTGGCCTTTGCCCCAAGCTTAAAAATATTAACTTTGTAATTTGACTGTTTCTTTAAATATTAAATATTTATATTTGCATCGGCTGCATCAGTATTATTGTTAGAGACATGGAAGTCTTAGCAGGGCGTGATGAGACAAGAATGTAGGCTTACGCAGATTTTAAGTTTTATTTCACTCCTTTTTATTAATCCTTGACACAAATTAAATAGCACTTCACTGATATCGGGAGCTGTGAGATTCTCTTATTTAATACTTGCAATTTTTAATACGTAACTTATTTACATATTAAATCTCTCGAGGATGCACAAGCAACGCATCCAGTTATGAGCACTGTTTGGAGGCAACTGAATTGATTTCAACCATCTAAACTTGCAAATTTCTGTATTTCAAGTCTCTGATTGGCTAATCCTAGTCCAATAGAATACCTTCATTTAACTAAAGTTTTTCTGGTTGTTGATTGACTATTTTTATAAACTGTCACTAAAATCACATTATTGCTTACAAGAATCACAAGTAACATTTAAACTCTCAAACTCATTATTGCCTCAAGCTTACCTTATTGTTAGCAACTTTTAACTTATTATTCTCACCTACATTATTAAATTACGTAATATATTCACATAACATTATTGAACATGTATACAATAATATAAGCATATGCAATGACTGTTACATACATTTTACAAATTATTACATACACATATTGCTTTAAGGCGGGCTGTTATTGAATTTACATATTACATAATTTCACTGAAATCATTTAAGTGTTAAAAATACTGCCTCATCATGCCCTTAAATTTGACGTATAACTCTGCTATTTATAGACTTTTGAAAAACAAAATTCACACAATAAAATATGTATGTCCAGATAGTACATCAGAAATGAAAAATCCACGTCGTTCAAAATTTCTCTTTGTATATCCCTTAAGGGGAAAAACAAACAACAAAAAAACGCTGTTGCTTGTGAAAAGGTGTAACTTTTAATTGATCGACAATCTTTCATAAGAGAATGCAGCAGCTTCCCTTAGCAAATACTAAGGAATAACATTTACTAGCGCTAATATAACCAAAGATTGACAGATAAGTTAATTTTCAGTTTTTAGTACAGCTTATGGATGAAGCTAAAGAAATTTAAAGATACTACTACAGAAAATAACAGAAGAGTTAGTGATATACTGGAGAACAACACAAACAACAAACAAGGAAAGATACAGACGAACTATCAGCGGGGAGCAAAGAGAATGAGATGAGGTTTCGAAGATCTATTACGGGTTACACACAAGTCGACAGTTAAGGATGAAAGTATGAGATCTAACTTAAATGTGGAAGCCATTAGACGTAAGAGAAAGAGGTAAACTGAAATAAAAAGAAAAGAAATACCTAAGATATTGGACAGCAAAGTAAGTTTAACCAGTTACGCTCTATAGTAAGATAAGAAAAGAAGCCAGAGAAGTTGAGAATAGTAACAGAAAGAGTAAAAAGAACACAATAAGAGATGAGAAACAAGAGTTGGAAAAGATTGCAGCAACGGAGACTGAGAGTTATTACCAGAAAAAAGAGAAAAGAAATCAAGACCATGGTTACGATAAGTGCTAGACTTACACTAATTGCAAAATTACTATTGGTGGTCTCTTGCAAGAAAACAGTACTCAGAAACAGAGAATTACATATTAGAAGCAACACAGCAGTAAAACAGGAATAATCATCCTGAAGAAGACAAGAAAATTCAAAAGAAAAAATATGATATGTTACATTCACATGGCTTTCTCTAACCTCTGCCGTGTATTAGTAGGTATACAGATTATTCTTAGGAAAGCTTATTTTTCTATCTACTTCACTTTAATTGAGATAAATCTTTGCAGAAATAACTAAATTACACATTTAGTTTTTTACACAAAGGGAACAGTGATAGTTTAAGAACAGGGCGCCATAAGCTGGTTTTAAAATTTCATACTCCTCCCATGCTCCAAAAGACAACTGAATATCGACAGGATTTTAAAAGAATGACAAAGTATTGAACAATGCGAAAATTAATAACGGATATTTCGGAAATGGCTTGTGTAACAAGAAAGCTATTTGAAATAAATTGTGTGTTTTAAAGACATCCACATCTTCTGTGGAACGTTTTCGTCTATAACTTAACATTTACCAGTTATACAAGATTATATAAAATTCCTTCCGAATGAAGAGGATTTCACAGGCTATTCTCTCAAAGTTCAAGATATACTTTTAATTTGTCATATAAATGTGTTTAATTCATGGTATTTTAAGCAAAAAGTTTAAACCATTTTTCAGAAAATAAAAAATTTCGAAGAACCCTCCGTGTAAGGGTATTTGGGAATGGAAGGATTTTCTTGAAAAACTTCGCGTCACATCACGATACTAATTTTATGAGTTATGCTCACAGACACACACACTCGGATCTTTCTCCAAAATTACTTTTTTTGATTTGGTGGGCCTCAAAACAAATATTTCCGGTGAAATCTCGATATCGAATTTTTTAATGAAATACAATACCGTCTCTACTACTGCATATGTGGTACAGAAAGTAAAAAAGTACAAAATCGTATAAAAAAGAGGAAAATATCTTCGAAGATGAAGTGTAAGCGCAAAGAAAAATAAGGACGAAATCTTCAATGGGAAATTACATTCACCAAGGATTCGGGTTTAATTCAAATTAATAATTTACGAACAAAAGGAAAACAATTAATACGGTAGTACTGAATATGTTGATAGTATTGGATAACTTACAAGTACAACGCTTCTTGTGTACATATTTCGTTAAATTTAGTAAAAACCTCTAATATTAATTAAATATCCAAATAAAACATAGAGTATAATAAAATACTCCCAGAAGTAGACAAATACGACGTGTTTAAAATAAATTAGCTTAGATAGCAGCAGCAAAAGCAAAAATAATCCTAACAAATGTTTGAGGAAAGAGCAGGAAAACGAGGGCGTCAATAAAAAAGAACCGAGAAAGGAATCCTGGACGCAGACAATTCATACAGGATTTTTATCTCTGATTCAACTGCTAACTGCAGTTTATTGTACTTTATCTATAATTAGGCTTTGTTTATGAACAACTCTCTCGAAAAGCGCTACTTTTAAGCTTATACACAAAGGTGCATCAAGATTTTTACAAGCTGCAAAATCATTTTAAGCTTATAATGATCACTAATGAAGAAAATGTTGGTGATTATTATTTTAAATGCTAGTAGGATAAGAATATTCTAACATTTTACAATTAATTCTGAGTATAAGATAACCACTATTTTCTTTGATCTTTCATAACTAATTATTTATGTGATGTAGAATGACATAAATAAAGTTATTCTTCAGATATTTAATTTCTTATTTTTACTTTTAAGAGTACGAAATATCTTATTTGAATATGAATGCTTAAGAAGAATTGATTGCTGTCATTGTTTTGCTCATTTATATAATGAACCCCCTACAAATAGTATGTTGACACAAGTGAAAGAAGGTGTCCCAATTCTGGAGAATGAATCTTATGAGAAAGCATCATGACCAACAGCATGTCAAACATAGTTGTGATGCATGAGAGAAGCTCTATTAACTCCCATACCATTTGCGTAATATGCACAGAGGCTTCCGCAAATGTGCTATGGATCTGCACAAATACAGTACACCGGAACATTTGTCATTTTGGCATATTGATGCAGCTATGCCAAGTAGGTTTCCTTACAGGAGTGCCTACTATGGCCCTACGAATATGGTCAGGAAACCAATTAGTGGATCTGTCCGGGAAAACATCTCATGTGTTACATTCACATGATTTTCTCTTCCCTGATCTGGGCATACAAACTATTCTTATGAAAGCTTATTTTTATCCATCTACTTCATTTTAATCGAGATTAACGTTTGTAGAAATACCTACATTACACATTTCGTTATAGATACACAGGGAATAACAATAATTGCTTTTGTTATTTTGTTATTTTGATTATAATCAAAAGTTTAAGAAATGGACGATATATGCTGGCCTTAAAATTTCATTGTCTTTACGTGCAATCGCAAGAAACAACTGACTATCAACAATACCTTAGCTTCAATACCGAAATTTCACCGGAAATACACGTTTTGAAACTTCCTGAATAAAAGAACATAGACAGAGATCTCTTTGTGTGTGTGTGTGTGTCTGTCTGTGAACAGCTAAACCAAAAACAAAGGTATTAAGTTCAACATCTTCCAAATATGCGACATAATCCCCCAAACTACCCTTTACGTGGAAAGGTTTTAGAAAATTCTGATTTTCCCAAAGATGGCTTTAACAGTTTTTAGTTAAATATCATAGTTTTAAAACATTTTCATGACAAATGAAACGTATATCTGGAATTTTCTAAGAATAGCTTCTGAAGTCCTCCTCATTCTGAATGACTTTTGCATAAGTGGTAAACCGTAATATACAGAAAAAAATCTTACTACGTAAAATATAAAAAGTAGGCTCCGTTAAAGCACACAATTTATGTCAATTTTTTGTGGAGTTAACCATTTCCGTAATAATCCTTGTTGTTGGTTTGAATTTTCAAATATTTGTACTTATCTCAAATGGGAAGTCATTATACGTTTTTCCCTCCTAGTCATGGAAAGAGACTTCAAAGCATCACACAGCGACCAGCTCTTAAAAGATTTATTATCACTTAAGCCTGCTTATTCTCCTGTCCCTATTGTGTCTACAAGGAAATATATAATAAAATCATTTCAACAAATGTTTATATTCGATTAGCATGAACTAGATTGAGGAATAGGCTTTTGTAAGCGTAGTTTGTAGAAAAATCTGATGTGTTACACTCACATGACATGACAGCTCTATTAAGAGCTGGTTGCTATGTGGAGTATTCCATTCTCTTTGCATTACCAGGAAAAAAAAAGAACAAAAAAAATTACCAAGTATAAGTATTGGAAAATTTAAGGGAATAACAAGAATTATTTTGAAAATGGTTCACTCAAAAAAAAATGTATATGACATAAATTGTGTATTTTAACGCGATCTACATTTTTTGTGCAGTAAAATTTTGTCTATCTCTTATGGTTTACCAGTTATGCAAAAGTCGTTCGCAATGAAGAATACTTTTGGAGACATTCCCAGGAAATTCAAGATATACATTTCATTTGTCATGAAAATATCTTAAATGTATGATATTTTAATCAAAATCGTTACAGCCATTTTTGAGAAAATTAAAATTTTCGAAAAATAGTTCATGTAAAGGGTAATCTGGGGTGGGGGTATTTTCTTGAAAACCTTCGTGTCGCATCTCTGGAAGATACTGAATCTAAATGCCAGGTTTGGTGTTTATCCGACTGTTCGTTTCTGAGTTATGCTGTTCACAGACAGACACAAACACAGACACACACGAACATTTTCCAAAATTGCTTTTATTGGATTCAGGAGGCCTCAAAACATTTATTTCCGGTGAAATCTCGGTATCGAATTTTTGGGTGGAATACAATACTTCCCCTACTTACTATACGTAGTAGAGAAAGTAAAAAAGGATTGCTTTATCAAATTTAAGACAATTAGGAGTAATAATAAGTATTTTAGTAATAGGTTTTGATGATTTGCTTTTTTACTTTCTCTACTACGTATAGTAAGTAGGGGAAGTATTGCATTCCACCCAAACATTCGATACCGAGATTTCACCAGAAATACATGTTTTGAGACTCCCTGAATCCAAAAAAAGCATTTTTGGAAACATGTCCGTGTGTGTGTGTGTGTCTGTCTGTGTGTCTGTGAACAGCATAACTCAAAAACGAACAGTCGGATAAGCACCAAACTTGGTATTTAGGTTCAGTATCTTCCAGAGATGCGACACGAAGGTTTTCAAGAAAATCCCCCACCCCAGACTACCCTTTACATGGAACATTTTTCGAAAATTTTAATTTTCTCAAAAACGGCTCTAACGATTTTGATTAAAATGTCATATGTTTAAGATATTGTCATGACAAATAAAATGTATATCTCGAATTTTCTGGGAATGTCTCCAAAAGTATTCTTCGTTATGAACGACTTTTTCATAACTGCTAAACCATAAGAGATAGACAAAATTTTACTACACGAAAAATGTAGATCGCGTTAAAATACACAATTTATGTCATATACATTTCTTTTGTTGAGTGAACCGTTTGCGAGATATTGCTTGTTATTCCCTTAAATTTTCCAATACTTATACTTTTTCTCAAATTCGTTATTCATTTTTTTTATGTCCTTGACATGCAAAGAGAATGGAATGCGCCACATAGCAACCAGCGATAAAATATTTGACTATCGCTTAAAAGCTACCATATTCCCCTTGCATCTACAAGAAAATTATCAATAAGATTGACATCTCGATATCTCCATTAACATGAAGCATATGGAGAATAAGCGTTTGTAAAAATAGTTTGTACAAGAGTAGAGAAAGTCATGTGAGTGTAACACATCAGATTTTTTTGTCTTGGATATGCAAGGAGTATTAATCTGTGGCAAAGGGAATGGTGCTGCACCTAGCAACCAGCTATTGAGAGCTATGTATGTGCTTAAAGGCTACTGTATTTTTATATTGCCCTTGTAAATATATATTACCCTTACATCTACAAGGAAATTAGCAATAAGATAGTCTGCAAATGTTTATCTGGAATAACATGACGTAGATGGAGAATAAGCGTTTGTATAAATAGTTTGTACAAGAGTAGAGAAAGTCATGTGAGTGTAACACATCAGATTTTTCATGTATTAACTCATACTTTATTTAAAGCTGTATTTATATGATGTTTATTTCTTCCGGAAAATAAAGTAAATCCTAAGTTCCTGCTGCTATTAATGACATTAAATTCGCTCAATCTCACTTTTGCGAGTAATAAGTAAAGCTTTTAAAATGCTTACTAATAACAAATTGAGTTATTATACGTGTAAGATATGGCTTCTGAGAAATAATAATCAGCGGGCATGGGAATTATGAAACAGTTGGCTTCAAGTTATTACACTAAAACCATTATCTCTACAAAGAACGTAAACAACAGTGGCCAAGTGTCACCGACAGTCAGGCAAAACTCATTCTCATGAGCGCTGTCTGCAAACGTCAGCAGATACTGGGAGTGAAGGAGGTGGCTGTTATCTGCGATGTCACTGCGTGAAGTCCAATAACAGTTCAACCTAATTTTCTTTCCTCGTGGTTTTAATGCTTGCAAATTCCTATGCCTGGTAGTCAGCTTGGGTTCGCATAGAGGAAACATTCTAATAGTTAAGTAGCGGTTACAGAATGTGTTCGAAAGAAAGGAAATTGAACTCTTAAATATATTGCCTTTGGTAACACTTGGTGGCACATATTGTGTACTAACTGAAAGAAAAAGAAATACCCTAGAAATTTGTATATTCCAATTCAAAATTACTTCAGCAGGCCAAGTCCAATTACAAATTGAAGTAGAAATGTTTTCAGGGCTTTGTATGTAGTCAGTTTGGGATGTTTTATGGAACCGTGAGAAATTATTATTTAATACTTTAGTTACATTTTCATATTTTAAGTAGTGTTACCGCGCGCACGAAGCTACCTGCGGGCCGCCGGTAGCGTCTTCCGGCCCAGCACCTGGTTGGGGTCTTCGACTACCACCGGAACAACAGCCATTGCGTAACAATAGCCTAGTATATGCCGCATTCCTGTTTCAGGATTCCTTGCGGCATGTTCTGGTAGCCTCCATTTCTAGAACATTCCACTTTGTACGCGAGGCATGTACTGCTCTTGCCCGGACAAGATGATTTAATGGATCAGATGTGTTGTGTTTCGAATGTGTGCCAAAAGTGTTTCAAGTGTAACGTTTGTGCTAGGCTGAGTGCCTAAGTGATAATTAAAGTGCGTTTCGCAGTAATTGGCGTTTTATTTGTTACAATAGTAACGTGAAGTACTGGGATACACTGTAGTGTTCCGGTCGTCAGCCACGGAATGCGCGACTACTCATACTACTACATATTTCGAGAGCTTAAATTATGTGTTGGCATGTTTTATGCTAAGGGTGAATTAATATAAAATTGTACAATGATAAGTAATTTTTTTCTTATTTAAATGTGAAACGTTGTTTCGTGACAATACTTCCAAAGTTCCCATCTAAATCCAAGAACGTCAAATTGCAGCCTAATTTATGTGGGCCCACTATAGACAGTAACACTGCAGCGACAATCCGAACCTAACTAACCTCAAAAAGTGAAATCCTGATCGTGATGTTCATGTTTTAGCCAACTGAGCCATGAAGCCGGGTAGTGCGGTGGTAGTTTACTAAGGACGCAAGTATTTCAATATACTGTTAAGTTCGAAAACGCGATTTTACTAAAAAATAAATCGAAAATAAATTTTTGTAGACATTTAATCAATTCTCCTGCTTGAAGTACGCAGAACGCACTTAAGAGATAATAGGGCATCCTTAGGGTAAGGGAGAGCTTATTTACACTTTAACTAATATGGAACACTAAGCTTTAATTTAAAATTGGTACAAAATTAAGGATAGTTAAGCTAAAGAACCTTCCAATGGATGTTGTAGCTGAATATTTCCGAACCCAGGCTGACGGCTTTGCCAGCCAGGAGATACACTACAATGAAGTATATAAGCAATTAACTGCAAATGAAATAATTACGTTTTTATCTTTATTTAACTTTTATTCTCAGCATGAGAGTAATATGAACATAATGGAATCCAGGATAGTGGCCGAAATGCTGTTAACGTGTTTATAGACCCCTGTGCACACTTGCTGTGTAGTGTAATGGTTCGAGCTCTCGCTTGTCACGCGGGAGACCGGGGGGCAATTCTGACTCGAATATTAACATTTTGATGTATCGTATTTATAATTAAAGGAGTCGACGTACATCTTTTTAATTATCTGAAGTTCGATTGAAGAACTAAAGCATGCCTCTTATTTTGAATTCGTTGCAATGAATTGAAGCTTTTTAGAATATCTCAAGTCCTGCGGCATTAAGCGGTAAACCGCTCATGTAAGTAGGTTGCAAAATGAAAATTATACACTGATGTATGTAATAAAACGACATATCAGTATGGTGGAACACATTCGTTGGTTTTGGCGGGTATGTTGTGTGGGAGATTTTAATTTAATATTAATTTTGTGTGGTTAGTAATTATTCTTATTACCAAATACGTTGTCTGAGCCTAGAGGCATTTGCGAATAGGAGATCTCTGTTCCTCGTCTCGGTGTGGTCACGAAGATGCAATGCTTTGTGTACAGTATTTCAAGTGGATCAAATTTAAAATTGTTACCTTTAATGGAAATTTACACATTACACTTTTTAATTAATACGCTAGGAAGTTCCTTTGCCCTTGTGAAGAACGCTCTACTATTTATCACAGTAAGCAAAGGAAGTATTGTACTTCATCCAGAATTTCAGTAGAAATAGTTTTGAGATTCGTTGAATCTTCCCCCCAAAAAGAATTTTTATAAATACGTCGCGTGTGTGTATGAATAGCATACCTCAATTAAATAACGAAAAGTCGCTATTTAATTTCAGCATCTTCCAAGGATGAAACATGCAGATTTTCAAGAGAATTCCCCTAACCCAAACTACCCTTTACATGGAAAATTTTTCGAACATTTTAATTTTCTCAAAATGGCCGTAACGATTTTGATTAAGATACCATACGTTTACGATATTTTCATGAGAAATGAAATGTACATACATTTTGAATTTTTTGGGAGTAGCCTGTAAAGTTCTCTGCATTTTGAATGACTTGCATAATTGTTAAACTGTAAGAGAAAGACAAAAGCTTGCTACAAAAAAAGGTGTGGATTTCGTTATAGCAAATGTTTTGTGGAGATATTCCGAGATATTCTTTGTTAACGTTTTGAATTTTCAACTACTTATACTTCTCTCACATGGGAAGTCGTTACTAATTTTTTTCTCGTACTCATACAAAGAGCCTGCAATTTCAAAGCCATTACATAGGGATACGTGCTTTAAAATCTGATGTTGCTTTACGTATTGTATTGTACAATGAAATGGTAAATTTATTATTGAAAGTTTATTTGGATTAACAAGAAATAACTAGAAGAAGCTTTTGTAAGAATAGTTTTTAGAAGAACTAGTAGAGGAAGTCATGTGAATGTAATATATAAATTTTTTCACTTCTATTCTTCTCCACTTTGTTGATTCCCGATACCAACACATTAGTTTTCATTTCAAACATCATGCACGATTATAAAAAGTTAAACATCACGCTCGTTAAGTGTACTGTGTTTTATATTACACTAGTCCGCATAATATCGGATGACTGAAAACTAATACGTGATTCTGACTCAATTTTTATGCTCATTTAAGAACTGCTCTAGGTTTTTTCTATCACGTACAGTTTTGTGACAAATTTTACTTCAAAAATATAGAGATATAAAGACATTGCTTCTGCTACTACACATAAAATTAGGCTTGATGAAGCAATTTGTAAGGGCTCTACCACAGGATGGACCCTGCTTCAAGTACCTTTCCAGGAAATTTACCTTCATTACACAAAGCAAATTAAAGGCTGGAATTTTTGTTGGTCCTTAAATAAAGAAATTGATGAAGGATGAAGATTTTGAGAAGGCAATGAATGAGAGAGAAATAGAAGCATGGACCGCCTTCCGATCAGTTACTGAAAACTTCTTAGGCAATAACAAAGATCCTAATTACAAGTCCATTGTCGAAACAATGTTGAAAAATTTCAAGAAGATGGCTTGTAACATGAGTGTAAAGGCGTATTTTCTGCATTCACACATCGACTACTTTCCAGAAAATCTGGGACATTATAGTGAAGAGCAGGGTGAAGGTTTTCACCAAGATATTAAGGAAATGGAGAGGAGGTAGCAGGGGAGATGGAATGAAACTATGATGGTCGACTACTGTTGGATGTTGAGGAGGGACAGTCATCTTCAAGGATCTGCAAGGAAGTAAAAGAAGAGAAAGTTTGAAATAAAATTAAATGAAACACTTTGGCTTCTTGTTTTGTTAAAATGTAGTCATGAAATAAATTAGGAGAGTTATTGAGAGTATTCTTAAAATGTTTCTTGAATAAAAACTTACCTTGTGTGAAATGGTATTTGAATACTTTTCTACGCTCATTAGTAAAATTGTCAAAACATTACTTCCTATTTTGTGTAAAAACCTGACGTGTTAGAAAAAACGGAAGTTATTTCTGGAATCAGCATAAAAACGTGATTCAAGAACACCTACGTTTAAGAAATCATCTGACAGAAAGTTTGAAAATGCAGACTAGTGTTATTAGTTCTTGTTTTAATTTAACATGTTAATTTAATTATTTTAACATTATACTGTAAATAGTTCTTATAATAAAAGAAATTTAACTGATATTTAAACTTCCTTGATTGGCACGTACACACATCTATTATCTTAGCACTTTAAACAAAATCAGTTACATGTGTCACTGCAACATTTTCAGTCATTCCGTCTGCCGCTTATGAAAGTTCTGGCTCAACGCGTGTTATTTAAAAAATCTGATGTGTTACACTCACATGAATTTCTCTACTCTTGTACAAAATATTTTTACAAACGCTTATTCTCCATATGCTACGTGTTAATCCAGATGTTAATCTTATTGCTAATTTTCTTGTAGATGCAAGGGAATTGGTAGGTTTTAAGCCATAGTCAAATATTTTAAGAGGTGGTTGCTATGTGGAGTATTCCATTCTCTTTGCATTACCAGGACAAAATAATGAATAACGAATTTGAGAAAAAGTAAAAGCTTTGGAAAATTTAAGGGAATAACAAGCAATATCTCGAAAATCGAAAATGGTTCACTCAACAAAAAAAAAAAAAAGTATATGATATAAATTGTGTGTTTTAACGCGAACTACAATTTTCTGTGTAGTAAAATTTTGTCGATCTCTTATGGTTTACCAGTTATGCAAAAGTCGTTCACAATGAACAATACTTTTGGAGACACTCCCAGAAAATTCGAGATATACATTTCATTTGTCATGAAAAGATCTTAAACATGTGATATTTTAATAAAAATCGTTAGAGCCATTTTTGAGAAAATTAAAATTTTCGAAAAACGTTTCATGTAAAGGGTAATCTGGGGTGGGGGTATTTTCTTGAAAACCTTCGTGTCGCATCTCTGGAAGATACTAAACATAAATAACTAACTTTGGTGTTTATCCGACTGTTCGTTTATGAGTTATGCTGTTCATAGACACACAGACACACACACGGACATGTTTCCAAAAATGCTTTCTTTTGGATTCAGGGGGTTTCAAAACATGTATTTCTGGTGAAATCTTGGTATATAATTTTTGGGTGGAATACAATACATCCCCTACTTACTATACGTATTAGAGAAAGCAATAAAAAGAACACAAGTGTAAGAATAAAATAAAAAAGGTTAACTAATGGAAGAAAATATTCATGTATGTAATTTGTTTGAAATAAATAGAAATTTAAGAGCAGTTTATTCCGAGAGTTGGCTAAATATATACGACATTAGGATTTTTCCTAAAATGTTCTATTATGTATCAAAAGAAAGCTTTTAAAACACACCTTAATTGTAAGGCTGTGCATAAATTCACGATATTGTTTAAGTTTAAATAAATGTTATTAATTATAATTTTATAAAAAATTACCTTTTGTGTATTCTTTAAATGTCCATTAAATTAGAGCTTCAAAAACTGCTAAAAGACTTCAGATTAAAACGAAGATAATATTCTCGTTTCTTCTTACCCCATAACCCCGTTTCAGTTCGAGCTAATGCCGCATGTCCAATTATTGCTGAAACGGATTTGCAGAGGTACCTCTACAGCTCGTTAAGCTGTCACAAAATATTTATTTCACTGCTGTAGAAGCCGGAAGGCCCTTTATAGTTTGCAGAACAAAGTTTTCTTTCTTATATCCGCGATGTCTCTGCGTCTTACACCATGGAAGAGTTTGAACTAAACTTCGTCATTTGCTCCGGCTCCACTTGATTCCTGGAGAACAAAAAGGCAGAGATCGTGGAGGAAATTCCTCAGAACAAAAGGAAAGCTTCTCACTGAAAATGTAGAATAGAGCTGCGAGTCACTGCGTCCGCTTTCAAACTGAGAACCCATAATTTGATTTGCGCTCATGGTGCTGGTGATAGTTTAAGAGTTAGGACCCTAAAGTTTATCAGAATACCTTTAATTTGATTTATTTTCCTTTTCAGTTTGCACTACAGAAGGGATTAACACTGTTGTATTAGCTGGTGAATATATTGTTCAGAGAGAGAGAGAGAGAGAAGGAGAGATAAAGAGTTCAATAATGTTCACTAAATCCTAATTTTCTCTATTTTAGTTTCTTTCGCTCATTCTATATCTCAATACCTATAATAGGAGATAGAAGTGTTTCTTTAGGCAATTGTTTTACTTTCTTACATAATTTCTTCCTTAATTCACCTAATCCGTAATTTTAGCACCCTTAAAAGTAGTTGTCAGTAGCTCAACGAAGAAAAAAAAAATTGTTTTAATTAGGGTTCTGAAGTTGAAGAGAATTAGTTTTCTTTTCGAGTCCAAAGATGAGGCCCAATATATGTTCATTTTGGTTTACTATGGGCCAGAAAATGGTAAATTTTATTTGTCTCGTTTCCGTTTTCGGTGTTGTTTGCTTATTGGTCCATTTTTAGGTCTTGACGGCTTTTTTGAAACTGTACAATGTACAACTACAGCATGTTGTTTCAACTACATTTCTACTGCTCTTTCTTAATTCGAACAGACAATAATGTTTTGTACAGATTAACATAAAAAATCTGATGTGCTACACTCATATGACGTTCTCTACTCTTGTACAAACTATTATTACAAACGCTTATTCTCCATATGCTTCATGTTAATTGAGATGTTAATATTATTGCTAATTTTCTTGTAGGTGCAAGGGGAATTGGTAGGCTTTAAGCGATAGTCAAATATTTTAAGAGCTGGTTGCTATGTGGAGTATTCCATTCTCTTTGCATTACCAGGACAAAAAAATGAATAACGAATTCCCATTTAGAAATGTGTTAATGTATATCATGAGCCCAAGAAAGTACTTTGTTGGGAAATCACACACACACACGCGTGATGTACACTCCTGATGTAACGATGTTGATGCCTAATGTCAAGTATTATATTCATTATTAATATATAATTAAAGCTAACTTTATTAAAATATTAATTAATTTGCATCACATATTTACGCTCGTTTTCCAGTTATTAGGAACTTCTTAGGATACTTTTAAGTATTCATATAGATCCTTTTAAGAAATTTATAGGTTTTCATCTTCCGAGCACTAGTTATAATGCACAAAGCAGGAGCAAATTAAAGAAGCTTCCGAAAACTTTTACTTTAGCGTCGTTTTTCTTCACAATGTAATGTAGCTGAACAAAATACAGAACGTGACTAGCGAATCCAATACAGAGACTACAAGTCTGTGAAGGATGGGAACTTAAAATTAAATAATGCTTTTAAATATTACTTCTTTCAGGCAATCTTGGAAAAAAACTTAGAGTTAATCACACCTTTAGGACTTTATAGATGATATAATTTCTTCTTTTAGACAGTTATAAGTGAAAAAGGCAACGCAATAGAGTCAAATATATATTATAACATTTTAGAGTTATAAGAGCATTCAGTAGGACATATTTGTAATTTTAACTATACAAAGAAGAATATGAAATTATTTTTCACGTTACCCTGTCCTGAAATAGACTCAGGTTTGCAAGAATTAGGAAGTATATAAGAGATGCGTCTTTAGAAACGCCGTCAGGCTATATAATTGCAATTAAACACTTCATAAAGCATTTCATGGTCATTATTGATGCTGATAGTTGGACAAATAAAACTCTGGAAACTCCTGAGAAAACTTTGATATGGTTTACCGACGGCTCAAAGGATAGCCTAGGAACAGTATCCGGAGTATATGGCATAAGACCAAGGTACAAAAAGGTTTTTGCAACAGAACTTTATGCTATTAATTAATGCATACATGAAAACATAAGGAGAGCTTACACTGGTAAATAAATGCTTATCTTCTCAGATAGCCAGGTTGCACTTAAGGCCTAAGTAGTCATAATGTAACGTCAGGACTGATTTTAAACTACCTAAACATGCTTACAAGTCTGGCAGAACAGAATGTAGTTCAACTTGAACATCACCTGGGTGCCGGGTCATAGTGGCATAGAGCGGAATGAAAAACCTGATGAACTTGAAATACAGGAGCAGCTTCAAAATTTGTTGGGATAAAGCTGACTCTAGGAACATCTCGATGTTTAGTAAGAGAGGCTAAAGTATAGGGTCTTTCAACAACAGTATCCTATCTTTAACATGTGATAGCTGCCGTTGTTACTGAGTTACAGCAGTCCTTTTTCTCATGTGCTTACACTTGTTATTGACAAATAGTCATGGAACGTTACAGCATTTAGCGACACGTAGAAATTGTGAACATTTATTATCAAAATGGATCATCTGTTCGCCAAACCTTCCGTGTATTGCGTGAAGTTTACGGTGTGCATAATCGTCCCTGCGAGAGAACGATTCGGCGTTTGATCGATAAATTTGAAAGAAGTGGTTCTGTCAGCGATCAAAGAACGTCCGTACGTAATCGACGTAAGCGCTCCAACGAAAATATAGGCGCCGTTCGTGAGAGTGTACGCGAGAACGGAAACAAATCAATTGCTCGCCGAGAGCAAGAATTGGGGCTTTCGCCGACCAC
Source organism: Deroplatys truncata (assembly GCA_030765065.1). Classification (NCBI taxonomy): domain Eukaryota; kingdom Metazoa; phylum Arthropoda; class Insecta; order Mantodea; family Mantidae; genus Deroplatys; species Deroplatys truncata. The sequence continues at coordinate 39,564,112 of CM060980.1, forward strand.
AACTTGACGAATTCTGCTCTGGAATCGAAGTTTCACGCTTACAAAATGGTGTTAACTCAAGAACTAAAGCCCAAAGACCATAGGTTGCGCCGTGTATTCGCTGACTAGGCTATGGAGCAATTGGAAGCTGACCCGGATTTTTGTCGAAAAATCATCTTCAGCGACGAAGCCCACTTTTGGATGGATGATTGTGTTAACAAACAAAATTGCCGCAATTGGAGCAATCACAATCCACTGCAGATTCAAGAACGACACTTTATTCCGAAAATGTTACTGTATGGTGTGGATTTTGGTATGGTGGAATCATTGGTTCATATTTTTTCCAAGATGAAGACGCTCGAACTGTCAATGGAGAAAGATGCCGGGCTCTTATAAGGGACTATTTTTGGCCTCAATTGGATAGTATGGAACATCTGGTTCCAGCAAGATGGGGCCACATGTCATACTGCTATCGAAACAGTCGATCTTTTGAAGGAGAAGTTCAGAGGTTTCATCATTTCCCGTGCTGGTGATGTTAACTGGCCCCCGAGGTCATGTGATTTAACGCCATTGGATTACTTCTTGTGGGGTTATGTTAAATCTAGAGTTTATGTCAACAAGTTAGAAACAGTAAATGATCTTATGAATAACATCACGCGTGTTATTCGTGAAGTTGGACCTAATTTACGTTCTTCTGTCATTGACAATTGGGTCAAGCGTATACGCGCAACCCAACGAAGTCGCGGCGGTCAATTAACTGATGTTCTCTTCCACACGTAATGGCATTAATTATGTTCCAAAAAAAGAGAAATAAACCTCAATCATTTATAAAACGTGTTTTATTTTAAGTTCAAAGATAGGACACTCTTGTTGAAAGACCCTATGTATCATAAAACCTGACTTAACACTCTAGGAAATAAACACGGTAAACTATTTATTAGAAAACCATGTAAGAAAAGAGCTGAAAACTTAGTTAACGGACTTCAGCTGAGAACATTTATTGCATTGCCCACAAGACATGCTCCTGTGAAAAATCATCTTAACACGGTGGAAGAGTTTCAGAGTAACTTGTGAACACGTGTTTTGCATGGGCTGCGATTTTTTCCGCGTAGCAAAAATGTCAGATTACGAAGAACAAAGAACGAACATCAAATTTTGCTTTAAACTTGGTAAAACTGCAACAAAAACCTATAAAATGTTAAGAATGGCTGATAGGGAGGAATTTATTGGCAAAACTCAAGCATTTGAGTGGTTTTCAAAATTTAAAAGTGGTGTGACATCAGTTAAAGATGCAGATCGTTCGGGGCGGCCCTGTTCCAGCACAACTGATGAAAATCAGGTGAGGGATATAGTCTTAAATGATAGGCGGATTATAATAAGAGAACTTTCTGACTCATTAGGACTCTCCTTTGGAAGTGTTCAAAGCATTTTGAAAGACAATTTGGACATGTTACTGCATCATGACAATGCGCCCGGGCACAAATCCCTTTCTGTTCGCCAATTTTTGGATATAGATAAGATACATACTGTTCCCATCCCGCCAATTCTCCAGATTTGGCACCAGCGGACTTTTTCCTTTTCCGGCGACTTAAAATGCGGCTCCGAGGACACCGTTTTGAGGAAATTGATGTCATCCATTGCGATTCGCAGAAGCTTCTGAATATGTTGAAAAAAGAGGACTTCCAGAGGTGCTTCCAACAGTGGCAGAAGCGCTGAGAAAAGTGTATCAACTCCCAAGGAGATTACTTCGAGGGTGACAGTGCAGATTAGACAAAACAAACTTTGTGTAGTTTTTATGGCGTCATTCCGGAATCTTTTTGATCACACCTCGTATGCTCCTGTAAGGCCTTGGCTCACAGGAGATATATTGCTTTTGGGAATAGGTTTTTAGAACCAGAAGAATTTGAAACCATATTTGCTGTGACACTGTATTCCTTGGTAAAGTGTGCTGGCTTTAAAACGATACAATAAGCCCAAGGCTGAAGTGCGTCCGGAGCAATGAAAGAACTCTGTATCGAACAAGGCAAGAGAAGACACGTTCTCTAAAGGAACTATATACCATTTGCCTCAAAATCCGAGTTCTATTAATAAGACGTCTTGGTTGAGTTAAATATACGACCGATGAGATTTTATGCTGTTAGCATGTTGCATGTACGTATTATGTGCTTTACTGGTTTTTCTATAGAAGTAGCTGTTTTGATAAAACTGATTTATGAGTCTAAATCCCTGATATATCTGCAACTTCTCTGCATTACCTGCGCAGCTGGATGCTCTCTCCCAGGCGCAGCGTGAATATAAAAGCGTATCATTGCGCACATAGTTGAGAAATTGTCATACTTGAGCCAAATCCAGGATTTGGTTTTCTTTTTCAGCGGTGATTATAACAGAAAACCAAACACAGGAAAATAAAATGCAAGAAGCGATGAGCGTGACTAGTTCCTGTAAGTGTAAGTGGAGGAACGAAACTCTATAACGGTGTCCATTACTCGTTTCTTTTCACTATTGCTTTCCATCCAGTATTTGTCACAGTTGCCGGTAGGAACACCCGGAAGCCAGTGCGGGAAAGGAATGCAAGAGAGTGCGTTTGTCCAGGGCCATCTATATTTATCGAGGCAGTTGCAGGAGCACTATGCTTTAAAGAGGTAATTATAATTTGGGTTCGATGTTTATAGGTATTAGTTTCCACAAAAATTACCTACTCTATATGTATACAGAGATAGCTAAGCATCATTTATTTGTCATAGTCCAAAAGCATAACAGGAATTCAGCCGATGCAAATTACTGAAAAATTCTTCGCTACTCGAAATTTGTTATTAAAGCATTTATAACTTAGCTTATAAAAACACGTAATCACCAAACCTATTTGTAAATATTGAAACGTTGAACATTATAAATCTAGCTATTAAAACTACAGAGGAGAGTTGCTTTGAGAATGAAAAAATTATTAAGAAACGCCCATACTTTAGCTGCCATTTGCTTTCATGTTTACCCGATTGACGTCTAAGTTATAAACTACATTTAATTGCTATTCGTTCTTAAATTTAGTTTATTAATTTAGGTTAAAGAACCTATGTTATAAACTTATTTTTACTTGGGTTTGGTAATGTAAGGAATAAGATGAAGAGAGTGGAAGTTTCTTAAATGCACCTGTATCTAATATGGGAAAAGGTTTTACTTATACTAAAGCGTTAGTATAAATGCATAGTTTCAGCATTTGACTTGGAGAATTTTCGGCTTGTTTAATTGCAGTTCGAGAAACGATGCAAAAGAAATGCTACTGCCTCAATGAGAGTTTAGATCTAAACATTTAATAAGTACATTCTATATTTCACCGAGCAAGATGCGGATACGTGTGAGGCTCGCAATCGAGAGATTCGGGTTCGATTCCCGCTGGACTTGCCAATCGGGTACCTGTCTGATTTAATGTGTCACATTCTGCTATTACCGGATATGCAGTAAAGGAAATGCTATTGATTTCTGGCTGTTTCTAATAAATTTACTCGCTATCATATTTCATTTTGTTACAAAATTGTTTTCGCTGTGTCGTCTTGAGCAAAACAATAAACTAAAATAGTATGATCTAGAAACGTGCAAAATGAAATTTTAAAACGTTTTCAAAATAAATTTAATGCACTTCTTGGCAAATGAATGAATGCATTGAGTAACACTGCAATTTGTATTACTACTCTGTAATGCGCATGCTGTCGACCAATTAAACTTGTCTTGAGCAACTGTGAAGATATCCTGCTACAAATAAAGTATCTTAAAGGAACTAAAATGTAACTCAGAGAGTTTGCAGACCAATTGGTTGCTAAAAGTTGTGAGCTCAAAATGCTTAACTCACAGAAATGTGAGATTTTGTAATCTCTGGTTTTGACTATACATAGTGAATTTTAAATTCGCATTCGTTGAATCTTTCAAAACAATGTTTAGCAATACGAAACGTTTTTCTACCGCTGTAGCTTAAAGAATATTTCTTCGTCCACAGCATAGAATTGTAGGTGGTGGTGGTGGTGTTGTTGGTGGCATTGGCGATTATGATCAGTTTGTGCTTAACTAGCGATAGCTAAATATTAAACATAAATAGTTCGCGATTATGGGTAATGGATGTCAAAATTTTGTGGGCCATAGACCAAATGTTGCAACTGACGGACAAAACACTGTTAAAATTTAAATTGAGTTTTATTTATGAACGCACTTTAACTGTCGTGGTCCTTAGCGTCTGCTACAAGGCTACTCTCTTTTCTTCAGGTTGGGCGATGTAGTTTGGAATCGTACTAAACGCAGTTAGGGTGAGTCATTACTGGAAGCATTTACAATGACCCCCATGGAAAGGTGAATGAGGGGATTGCAGGTTATGCAACGCATTGCATAAACACAATTAAATCACTTAATTGGAAAAGATATGTATATAAATATATTGAAACTTTAAAATAATTGCACTGATTAAAATTTGTGTTTGTAGAACAATGGTAAAGTTGAAAGGTATGGTGAGAGCCATCGCCAAATGCAATGACATACAAAATGGCTGCTTAGCACATTCCAGAATTTTAAAGTATCCACTTTTAGAAGACTTTTAAGATTAAATACTCGTACTGCTACATTCAGCCTTTACAATTCTTTACCAATTGCTCTAAGCCCTGATTTTACATGAATTCAGCCTCGAGAAAGAGAGGGAAAGAAAGAAAATGTAAATAGTATGACATGCATGAATTTAGAAAATTCGGTTATTACAAACGCCAATGAGAGGCTTGCCTCCAGTACCCGAATCCAAGTACAATTTACAATCAAAATCCATATGGATGATACTTAACTCAACATAAAGTCTTCCTAGTTCTTCCATACGAGAATTTACAACGGCCCTTTGGCCAAGCAGCTAAAGCCGCTTCTTCGTCGAAGTTCTATTCAAGACTATTTGTTCACTTTGGCTGGCAAGCAAGCTACAGCTGGATGGAGAGAGGGGAAGAGCAGGAGCCAATCCAGCACGCCGTGCAAACTCGACAGTAAGGTGCTGCGTCTAAGCCTAGCGGCTGTTCAGGGAAACTTGTTTTCGTCGCATTGTAGACAATATCTTAAGGCATAAGCAGGGATATGCAACTCCGCTTTGTTATTAGCGAATCGACTCAACAGAGGGCTACTTACTCTGATTGCATTACAGTAAAGATACGTCCAGTATAGTAAGTGACGTACAACCGTCACACGTCCAATTCTAAATGGGGCGTGAAAGACCGAAAAGTTTACTCAGAGGCCTCTAATCAGGCTTGAGGTTCTTTGACGTGTCGTAAACCTACCATACGAGACCACAGGCTTTACGTTCCTGCCGAAGGAAGCCATGTTAAGGATTTTTACGCCCGAAAAACATCCACCGCCCCCCCACTGGGTTTAAACCCGAGACTCCAGGAACTAAAGGCTAAGAATGATACCCCTAAACTACGGAGGACAATATAACACTGCTACTAGCGCTAAAGCGTGACAGGTTTCATTCGAACTTTAGTTAGAGAAACAACTATTGGAACATCTGAGGTTATCAGTCATGAAACAGGTATATAGAGATACTGGTACTGTCGTTCCAGAAACGGTATGTGATCCCAATAATGTGTTTACATTCAGGTAACTGTAGATTAATAGATGCTTGTCGCTTCAGGAACTGGTTTCAAGTCTGTCTTTGTAAATTTAGAGAAAGGCATTGTACTTTAAATACTAGAAGGAGCACAAACGAAGGCGGGTGAGGAGTTAGCTACTGCACATAGAGAAAGATAGGGATAATACATTGTTTCTTTCTTCAAATTTTGCTCGCTCTACGCACTGACTCTTCTCTCAATGGGCTCAATGTCAAGGAATAACGGTAACGTGCCACGACTTACACTCAGGAATGAGTAGTGACTGATGCTCATTTGCTGACAGATATTTAAAGTATTTAAAGATATCACTATGCTCAAACATTTATCATCAGTACACCTTGTGCGCTCCCTGTTATGGTGCTCTTGTATAATTATGAAGTATTTTGCTCTTTTCTACTTAAAAATAGCTTATTATTTTCTCTGTATTTTCTGGAGATGAATTATCTGCAAATGGAGCATTCTTATCCAAACAAGCTGGATGCCTCTAGGTGTTGTAGCAACGTTGGGATACTTCAATTACGGTTACATAACTGTGGTAAACTTTATTTGTAAATCCCTTGTGGAAGTGGTATCAGATTTGTTTTAATTTCCCTGTATTCACGGAGTATAAATTCAGTATTAATGAGCACGACGTTGATCAGGACACCGAAATAGCAAAAACACTCCAACACAGCAAAGCGTCACAGCAAAGCTATGTGTTCCCTCAGCCGACTGCTCAGCAGATTTCAACAATTTCAGGCCAGAACTCTGATGTGAGTATAGGATATTTTCATAAACTTTCTGTGCTACATTATATAAAGAGTAATCAAATTTGTCACACTAACTGAGAAACTAAAGATAATGAATGTGCACCTAAAATATTTTCTTAAAAATATGTGTATTTAATTTTTACTTTCTCTACTACGTATAGTAAGTAGGGGAAGAATTGTATTCCACCCAAAAATTCGATATCGATATTTCACCGGAAATATATATTTTGAGGCCCCTGAATCCAAAAAAAGCATTTTTGGAAACATGTCCGTGTGTGTCTATGAACAGCATAACTCAGAAACGAACAGTCGGATAAACACCAAACTGGTATTTAGTTTCAGTATCTTCCAGAGATGCGACACGAAGGTTTTCAAGAAAATCCTCCCACCCCAGATTACCCTTTACATGGAACATGTTTAGAAAATTTTAATTTTCTCAAAAATGGCTTTAACGATTTTGATTAAAATATCATTTGTTTAAGACATTTTTATTGCAAATAAAATGTATATCTTGAATTTCTCAGAATGTCTCCAAAAGTATTCTTCATTGTGAAGGTTTTTGCATAACTGGTAAACCATAAGAGATAGACAAAATTTAACTACACAAAAATGTAGATCGCGTTAAAATACACAATTTATGTCATATACATTTTTTGAGTAAACAATTTTCGAGACATTGCTTGTTATTCCCTTAAATTTTCCAATACTTATACTTTCTCTCAAATGGGAATTCGTTATTCATTTTTTTTCCTGGTAATGCAAAGAGAATGGAATACTTCACATAGCAACCAGCGCTTAAAATATTTGACTATCGCTTAAAACCTACCAATTCCCCTTGCACCTACAAGAAAATTAGCAATAAGATTAACATCTCGATATCTCGACTAACAAAGCATATGGGAATAAGCATTTGTAAAAATAGTTTGTACAAGAGTAGAGAAAGTCATGTGAATGTAACGCATCAGATTTTTCTATCTTCTGTTCGAGAAGTACTAAAAAATACAAAGGATAATCCAGACTATTAATATTATTTTACAGCACATGCTAGTTCTTTTATTGAAACATTTAAGAACAATAACTGCTCCTGAGCATTACTCTCGTATACTCTACCTGCTTTATGCAAGCATGCAAAAGTAGCATTTAACTCGCGCGTAAAAACACAAACACACACACACACACATGCGGTGCACACACTCTCACTCTTACCCTGTGTACAACGTAGACAAGTACCCCAAGGTGACATCGGGCAAAGGAAGACATGTTTCAGGCAGGCGAGCTGACACATCTGACACTGTATCAGAAACCAGATACGAAGTAGCCGCTCTCTGAGAAGCTACCTCCTCCTAACACTCACTAATGCGGCTTAAGTTGAAGAAAGAGGATGACCTTAGTCTCAAATAAACATGACTTTAACAGGTTCATTCTAAACCAAATGTATGAAGTCAGTAGACTTAAACCAAGAGCTACCATGTCTCCAATTACTAAATTGTATATGTTGCCGCAGCTTAGGACGTTAGAGTACATCGCTTCTGATAAAGCGATAAAAGTGGCTGCGTTCAGCCCGAAAATGAAAAACAAAAAATTACTGTGCGTGGAACACTCTTCACATCTGCAAAAAGAAGCTTTTAAAACACAGTTTCATAGCTAAATGTGCATCAGGGTCTTTTGATGGTTACATTTGCATATTGCCCGCCTCTGGTGTGGGGGTAGCGCCCCTTCCTCACATTCAAGAGGTCTCGAGTTCGAATTTCGTTTAGTGTTACCCGGATGTGGTTATTTTAAGGGGTTTTCCCTTATTCTGAGAAGATGAATGTAGGGTAACTTTAATTTGTATCGACTCCTGGCTCATTTAAGCATCATCTCACCCTTTTCGTTAATTCATCGTCCGATATGCCCTACCAGGCTAAAGGACGTTAAACTATAAAACAAATTGAAAAAATTGCAAACAATTGTAAAAAATGTCAGCCGAAGAGCCGAAGATCCGTGGCTTGAGTCCCAGCCGTAGCAATACATTTTTCAAGTCTGATTCAATTTCCAATGTAGCAAATAATTGTTAAACTCAGTTTGCAATGATAAAATTACTAATTTGCAAACATAGACAAAGTTAATTAGGGTGACTGCCTGAATATAAATGAGCAAGACAAGGAACCAAGAAAAAGAAAACACCCACTACCGTTATAGTAACTTACACAATACAAGAAATATGATTTAACTAACGTAATATGATAATTATGATATTCCTGCTTAGTGTACGAATATTATTAATTAGCCCTGGAGTTAAACATAGAAATGGCGCTGCTTAAAGCACGTGATTTAGAATCTAAGAATAATGCAATAGTGGTCAGAAAGGAGCCTCGGATTACAAGACTGAAAGGAATTTTGGATCAAGCCTAAACGAGAAATTTGAAAAAATAAACTAAATGGTATATTCGGATGATTAGTCACCACATACCTGCTGTTTTTCACTTAAAAAAATCTGATGTGTTACACTCACATGACTTTCTCTACTCTTGTACAATCTAATTTTACAAACGCCTATTCTCCATATGCTTCATGTTAATCGAGATGTAATCTTATTGGTAATTTTCTTGTAGATGCAAGGGAAATATGGTAGCTTTTAAGCGATAGTCAAATATTTTAACGCTGGTTGCTATGTGGCGCATTCCATTCTCTTTGCATGTCCAGGACATAAAAAATGAATAACGAATTTGAGAAAAAGTATAAGTATTGGAAAATTTAAGGAAATAACAAGCAATATCTCGAAAACGGTTCACTCAACAAAAGAAATATATATGATATAAGTTGTGTATTTTAACGCGACCTACATTTTTTGTCCAGTAAAATTTTGTCTATCTCTTATGGTTTACCAGTTATGAAAAAGTCGTTCATAATGAAGAACACTTTTGGAGACATTGCCAGAAAATTCGAGATATACATTTCATTTGTCATGACAATATCTTAAACATATGATAGTTTAATCAAAATAGTTAGAGCCGTTTTTGAGAAAATTAAAATTTTCGAAAAATGTTCCATGTAAAGGGTAGTCTGGGGGTGGGGGGATTTTCTTGAAAACCTTCGTGTCGCATCTCTGGAAGATGCTGAACCTAAATACCAAGTTTGGTGTTTATCCCACTGTTCGTTTCTGAGTTATGCTGTTCACAGACACACAGACACACAGACACACACAGACACACAGACAGACACACAGACAGACACACACACGGACATGTTTCCAAAAATGCTCTTTTTGTATTCAGGGGGTCTCAAAACATATATTTCAGGTGAAATCTCGGTATCGAATTTTTGGGTGGAATACAATACTTCCCCTACTTACTATACGTAGTAGAGAAAGTAAAAATAAAAACTAAAGAACATGCTGGACAATGCCGGAAAAACTTACTCCCCTCTCCATCCCTGTCATAGGAAGTCAACCTCCTCGGAGAAGCTGGCGGGCGAACTAAGACAGCGGCAGCGTCAGGCGTACCACAAAAACTACACGTCGCTAGAAACGCGACCGTTACAATTCTATAAATATATCTGTTAGAAGTGGACTTTGATAAAAAGCTTAACTTGAAGTTTTTCAAGAATGTGTGTTTAGATGTTGATCATGATGTATAGTTTCAAAATGTGAATTTTATATAAAAAATTTGAGCTGTGAGTGTTTGTCACAATTGCTGTTATGTATATACAGTTTAATATATGTTTTCTAAATGTTTCGAAGCAAATTATATTTGTGTCGCAATGAGCAAATATTTATTTGAATTACAGCTGCTTAAGATGTATACTAAATCACCTCTAGCATAAAGTTTAAAGGGGAAGTTGTGAAAAAAAGTTATCGAGGCATTAATACGAGGACAGTCCAGAAAGTCCCAGACGTTTTGGCCTATCGTGGCGATGAGTAGAGCCGCCGTCTTGGTGTCAGAACGTTCCTAGATTCAGCGCGCATCCAGCTGTGGTAGCGTGAGGACTGTGCCTTCCTTACTGTGCTCTTTGTGAGTTGTTAAAATGTGCACTGCATTAGAAATTCCCGCCACTTGTGAAGTGCGGTTGGCTAAAAAGAACAAACCCATTGAAATTTAACGTCAACTTTGTGATGTTTACGGGCAGGCAATAATGAGTGAAAGCCGAGTCAGACAATGGTGCATTGATTTTAAAAATGGCCGTACCAATGTTCACGACCAGGATCGCAGTGGTAGGCCTAGCCTTATGACTGATGAACTGTCAATGCAAATCAATGACAAAATTCGTGAAAATCGTCGTTTCACGATTCAGAACTTTCGGAACATTTTCCCCAAATTTCACGGAGTTTGGTGCATCAAATTAATGCTTTGATACTGACGCTGAACTGCATGCCGGTGTAAACCAGAGGCTGAAGTCGCAGGGGGCAGATTTCTACAGAGAGGGTATTGAAAAACTTGTGCCACGGTATGATAAATACCTCAATTTGAATGACGATTATGTAGAAACATAGCTTAAGAGTGTACCTTTCAAATGTGGATAATAAACGTTGATATTTGCGTTTTGTTAACTGTTTATTTCAAAACGTCTGGGACTTTCTGGATTACCCTCGTATTACAAATAAGAGAAACTTAATTTGGAAATGACATCAAAGAAGAGCTACTATTTGTTCCCTAAAAGTCATTGTATGGCGAAACAAGCACAAAAGCGGATACAAAAGAGAGTGAGAGAGACAGAGAGAGAGAGAGAGAAACGAAGACAAAGCAACTAGTAGTAGAAATAAAAAGAAGCTATTGGATAACAATTTCAGGATATACACTTAATGATAGAAAAGTAAATGATGAATAAGAAATACGTGTGAAACAAAAAGTTACCAAGTTCATTAAACAAAGAAGAAAATGATCGGACCTTGAAGTGATAAGATCCGTGAGTACAATAATAATCACAGCCAGAATAAAAGTTTAAGTCTAATCCGCTAATAAAACAAAATAAGGAGATAAAAGAGAATATTAAATATTAAGAAAAGGGGGGAATAAACATTATTACGACTGAAATAAAGTAGAGACACGAATAAATAAATCAGAATGTGAAAGGAAACGCAGGAAAAGAAGACACAAGGAAATCGGCCAGAGGGCAAAACACTTTAATAAATACAAGAAAGGCGACCAGGAGAAACAGTTAAGTTCTATTAAAATCGACGGCGACTCGCCGGATGCGCTAGGCACTCATGCGGACAGAAAATCAAATCAGCCGTTAATAATGTGAAACAGTAGAGACGCTCGCAGTGCATAAGGTTGTTGAAATTGAACCAATGGTAGAAAAAGCGCAAAGTAGCGAAACAGCCAATAAGGAATAACAAAAGTCACGTGAATACTAACGCAAGGGAATGAAACTAGAAAAGAGGCGTGAAATAGATTTTTGTCTAGGAGCAGGAGCGAGTTTTCGACACGCGAAACATGGAACACTTTGTGTCGGGAAGAGCTAGGATGAGGACGTAAAAACTTTGTGTCGTGAAGGGTCAGGGAGAACAAGATGAAATGCTTAGTGTAGTAAAAGATAGGGAAATCAGCAACGTGTAACAGTTTATATTATCACTAGGGAAAGAGATATACGATAGGAAATCGTCATAATATAACAGTAAGAGATAGGGTAGCTAGGAATGACAAAAGTCATATTGTGAATAAATAAGAAAGAGAATAAAATCCAGGGTAGAAGCACGGAGACTGTAACGGGGAAAACAGATAGGAACGCGTCTTGTGTAAAGGGTCTTCAGTACGACAACAAGTGTGGATCTTCAAAATAAATGGGCCACTGAGAGGAGTTGTGAGAATAATTCATCTCCCATCCACACAATCCCTGAGATTAGAATCTCACAATCACTTATCCTCTACCTGAGTAGCCGGCAATAATCTTTCCGTACCCGAAACCCTAAACCAAGTTCATACACACCAGAAAACGTTCCTTATTTTCCAAACCCCCGCTACAAAATGGCACCCAACGTGTCTTACACCCACGCCTAGCACCCTACCAAACCAACACACTCACACCGACACAACGGAGAACGCCGCCAAGGAACCAGCAACCATCACCAGACCAACACCAGCACAACAGTAGCACCGAGTAAGTACAACCAACATTTCTTTCACCAAGGGAAAAGTGAATGTTACTCCGTAACGGCAAAACAACAAAAATCACCATGGAGAACGCCCTTACGGAGGAACAGACAACAGAAGCAACAAATCAACAGAAACGTGCGGAAAATCCATATACACTAGAGGCAGTAATACAACAAATGTTTATTCAATTCCAGCAACTTACCTCTCAAATCACCGCACAAGGTGAGACACTTAATTCTCAAATCACCGCACAAGGTGAGACACTTAATTCTCAAATCACCGCACAAGGTGAGACACTTAATTCTCAAATCACCGCATAAGGTGAGACACTTAATTCTCAAATCACCGCACAAGGTGAGACACTTAATTCTCAAATCACCGCACACGGTGCGACACTAAATTCTCAAATCACTGCACAAGGGGAAAAAATCACCGCACAAGGTGAAACACTACACTCACAAATTCAAACACAAGGAGAGACACTAAACGCAACACTAACTGCACAGGAGGAAACCCTAAAACAATTAGAACAGAGACTGATGACCCAGGTACACACACACACACACACACACACACACACACACACACACACAATTAGTTGCCCAAGGGGAGAAGCTCGAGGCAAAAATTTTAGAGAAACTGAACACAAAATTCTCAGAACACCAAACATAAATAGAGGAGCAGGTAAACCGACAAGCAAACCAAGTGACGGAGATGAATGCAGGGCAAGCTTCTTTACGATCGGAGGTCATTAGCATTAGAACAGATGTTCTAGAAGCATGCTCAGAATTAAAATCTTTAAAGGGAAGGGTCACACAAATGTCTGCTGACCACGTAAACCAGGAACAGATGAATTGTGATCTGCAAGCAACCTGTGCAAATATTAAAGAAAATATAAATACAGAATTAACAACAATGAAAGAACTTATCACCACTTCGACAAACCAAGCAGCTGCAGAACACAACGCGGCATTAGCACAAATTGACTAAAATTCGCGTGAGTTGGCACAGGTTAGAGCAACTATAGAAAGACAACAAAATGTGTCAAATCAAAACGCCAATAATCATGCCACCTCTCGCGAAAATATCACTGCGGAAACGCAACCAGCAATTCATGTGCCGCTTGCGTCGCCGCAAACACCAATTTCTAGTTTAGCTCATGAGGAGCCTAGTTACATGAATGTGCATGCGTAGCCTCTACATTTTAATTTACTAAATGAGATAGCTGTACCACAGTTTAATGACTTGCGAGACAATGCGAAACGATACATTATGGATTTGGACGCTTATTACGAGTTAAAACAAATTCCGGAAACCTTGAAATTACTAATTATAAAGAAAGGGTTACAAGGCAGGGCACTCTCTTGGTTTCGGTTAGCGATCGGCGACCACACCACATACTCTGACTTCAAACACTTATTCCTAACCAAATATTGGAATACTACCACCCAATACGCGGTGAGAATCCGAATAAATAATGGCAAATATACACCAGGGCAGGGGCAACAACTCATAGATTACTTCCTAGATCTGGCGCAACAGAGTCAATTACTAGACCCACCCAAGCAAGAAGATGAATTTGTAAAACTGATCGTGAGGCATTTCCTGGATAATATCCGAAATAATTTAATTGTAGCTAGGGCGACAACCATTTCTGACACACTAGAACTGTTGACGGCGCTACAAGGACACCAGAGCGGTAGCTCGGAAAATAGAGCACCGACCCAAAATTTCAGTGGGTTAAGGGCACACCCCACCTATCAGCAAAGACGAGGTTCATACCCTCAACAAAACCGATACGATGACAGGGGCAACCAGTTTATGAGACACAGGGGCGACAACCATTTTCACAGGAACCCACCGCGAGACAACGCGAGAAGATACATAAATTATGTAAGAGTAAACGGGAACCGGAGACGTAACTCATGGAGCACAAACACACCGGAACCCCGCGAATAGGAGACACGGCAAGATGGATGCCACAGTCCGAATAAAACTTTCAATGAACGCATCCGCCCAGGACAAAACGTAGACGCACTATCATGGCCTCAGGAAAACCGACGGGAAAATATAGAATACAATCCACGGTCAAATCACCTACGAAATGACAACACACAAACAAAACACACAGGGACCATCAAAAAGCAAACATGGTTCAACCGTGACAACCAGGCACCGACACATCAGGATGATAAGCGCGGTGGCGCATTCGGTACCAACGAGACGACGGAAAACTAAAACGGGGTCAGGATCAATTCCCGTCTCTAGAACCCCCAGCTCTTTGCAACACAGGGAATAACAGCTCCATTAATGAAGAAAGACAAGGCGATATTATAGACTCACCACAAGTGTCATTACAAATAGCAGGCGAAGCATACCAGGCTATCGTGGACTCCGGAGCAATGGCTTCTCTATGCAGCATGGAATTTTATAAAACGTTCACCGCGTGGAATAAAACTGCAAACATTGCCTGTTAAAAATGTTTGCGCTATCTTAGCAATAGGGAGAAAGAAAACCCGAATCCAACTACAAGTAATGATACCATTTAACATTCAAGAGATAGACTTTGAGTATATTTTTCTAGTGGTTCCACATTTAGTTACACAATTAATAATTGGGAGCGACCTACTATCTGAATTCAGGGCTAACGTAAATTACAGAACAAGGGAGCTAACATTAGTGACCACAAACAATCAGACAGTCACAACACACTTTCTCAAGATGCCAGGTATAACACCACACTTAACGGAGGGTGAAAGAGATATTCAGCAGAACAGGTTTTTTGTACAAGTCATCAGCCTTGGGGGCGAGATATGTAAAGCGCAGGTAGAGCTAGATGATAGATTTTATGAGGAAGAGGAAATAGAAGATATTAATGAACAAGCCGACGAAGAATATAGAGAAGATAAAATAAAGAGTAATTATTATATAAAGCCCATGGAAGGCGCAAGGATAAGCGGACTGGATGACTTACCAGGTGAAAATGTAGAACAATACCTGTACGGAGAAACGGACACCCGACAAATTAGAGAGTGCATTGCACGAAAGGTTAATGACATTTCAGCCCTCAGCAAACGACAAAAACAAACACTAACTACAATTCTATGGAACAACAGAGAAGTATTTTCAGACAAAACAGGTTGCTATAAAAATTACGAATATTCCTTTGAGGTGAAACCAGCTCCCCCATGGAAATATAAATGTATAAATATACCGATAACCCTTCAAAACGCAGTACATGACACGATAACACAAATGATAGAGCAGAAAATAATACAACCGTCGAATTCGCCATATATAAACCCTTTATGTGTTGTTGCAAAGAGCTCAGAAAAGGTTCGCATTACGATAGACGCTCGCCACTTAAACACCTTTATAATACCCGACAACACGAGGACTAGAGTATCGAACACATCCTTGCCGGAATCGGAAAGAAAACGTGGTTCTCATGCTTGGATCTCAACAATTCATATCTACAAATCCCATTGGCTCCCCATGTTAGACAATACACGAGTTTCATTTACCAGGGTAAAGTGTTCGAATTTTTGAGGATACCCTTTGGTTTATCGGTCAGCGGATCAGGATTTTTGAGAGCAACAGAGAAAATTTTTGGAAACACCACACAAGACTACCTAACCCAATACATCCACGACTTCCTGATACACAGCACGAACATTGAGAACCACCTTCAGCACATAAACACTGTGTTAACAAAAATTAGACAAAACGGGTTGACACTAAATCTAAACAAAACAACATTCTTCAGCCAAGAAATAAAATTTCTAGGATACATCATTTCGGACAAAGGAGTGGCACCAGACCCGGAACGCATACGCACGATTCAGGCAATACCACCCCCTAGAAACGTTAGACAGCTAAGAAAATTTTTAGGTATACTGCAGTATGAAGCTCGCTTCCTCGCAAATTATGCCAGAGAGGTAGCAGCTCTAAGAGAGCTGTTAAAGAAAGGAAATGGTCGGAAGAACACCAAAACACTTTCGACAAAGTAAAACAACTCTTTGGAAAGGCAATACTATTGGAAAGACCAAACATGAATTTACCATTTCACATCTATTCCGACGCAGCCATCACAGGTTTCGGAGCCATCTTGTGCCAATACGACGAGCAAAATGATCAACATATTATCAGCACGGCATCTCGAAATTTGACCCCTACAGAGAAAACAGCGGGAATTACAGAACTGGAAATAGCAGCAATATATTTTGCACTACAAAAATTCAAACACTACGTATATAATAAATCAATCACAATATACACTGACCACGTAAGCTTATCATTCATTAAATCATGCAAACTCGTCAGCTCCAAAATAGCCCGCTATATACATGAAATCACAGCATATGACGTCAATATAAAACACATCCCAGGAAACAGCAACATCTTCGCGGATACACTGTCCCGACTAGGAAACAGAGAAGGAATTCCAGAATGCATGGGACATACTAGAAGAGAAATTAAAATTCTGAGAACCTCATTACACTCAGGTAGCGAACTTGCCAAACAGGTAGAACACATCAAAACATTGCAGCTGCAGGAACCAAAGTTGGCAACCCTAATGAGCCAGGCAAAGGACATTACACCTGACATGAAGGAGACGATAGGACTGCACAAAGGCATACTTTACAAACTAAAATGGTCGAAACAACCAACGTGGCTGACATATGTGCCGAGTTCTTTGGAAACAAACATAATTGACACTTTCCATAAAACAATGATACATGCAGGATCAGAAAAGACATGCAACGCAATCCAACAACACTTTTACATCCCAAAACTACATCGAAAAGTACGGCAGCATATAAGCGAATGTGACACATGTCATAAATGCAAACCAATGAATGTAAAATATGATACACCCCCTCAGAATATCATCAGGGATAAACCTCTATCTTTAGTAGCGGGAGATTCACATGGTCCTCTACCGGCAGGAGTAGGAGGCATGCGACACATTTTTGTATTAGTTGATGTATTCACAAAATTTGTAAAATTATACCCTATGCGAAAATTAACGAGCGCAGCATGTGCCAAGAAAATCATCAACGACTATATACCCAAATACGGGAAAATGAATTCACTTCTCGTGGACAACGCTTCAATACATAGGGGAAAACAATTTACAGACAACACAAGGGCACAAGAGATAAAAATCTATAACTCAACGGTATATCACCCGCCATCGAACCCATGCGAGAGATACATGAGAGACCTAGTGATATATCTAAGAATTCTTTGTCACAAAAATCACACATCGTGGATGGACCACATACCCACGATAGAAAGGACGTTCAACGAAACACCGAACAGCAACACAGGTTTCACACCCCTGACTTTACTAACAGGACAAGAACACTACCTCATGGAAGCAATGCCATCAGCTATCCCGACAAAAGAAGCCACTCAGGTGGAAAAGTTGAAACTGGCATATGAAAGCATAACAAGGAAAACAGAATTAAGGAACAAACACATGAAACGACACAACAAGACATGGAACCCGAAAGAACGAGATAAGTCATCCCTTTTGAAAAAAGAGAACAATAAATTACATTTGATGTGGCAAGGTCCGGCCGTAATCCGGAAACAATTGAGTGATCGAGCTTTCGAATTACAAAACCCACGTACTCTAAAAATAATTGGTAGGTACAATTTGGCCTTAATAAAACCGTACAAAGTACCTACAAAATGACGGAAAATGAACCACAATGTACCAATGAAATGTCTCAGTAAGCACTTAAAACAGAAACACAAACAACGGAATTCAATTATCGAGCAGGAAAATAAGTGCGGTCAATAACAGTACGACCAGAACAGGGTAAAGGCATGACGCATACGAGAATAAGAGTAGAATACTAGGATGTGTAAGAGCGTGATACATGTAAATCTGTTAAAGCTAAGGCAAAGAATGTAGATTCATATTAAACTTAAACAATAAGCATGAAAAGTTAGTAATCTATGCAAAAGGTGTAGAGTCACAGAGAAAGGGGAAGTATAGAGTTAAGGCATAACCAAAACATAACATAGGGACGATCATCTGTATATAGAAAATGTTAAAATTCTGATGATAGGAAACACTGAACTATGCTACAAATGAGTGTACAGAGTTATTGTTATGTATTGAATGTTAGGATAAAGACATAGATTAAGTTAATTGTAAATAACATTAAGACCGCACTCATGAGCAAAACTAGGAACAAAATAAAACGTAAATCTTTGGAAAATATGTTTACTTGCATTAAGGTATAGGGACTTGCACAACAATGTAAGGTCAGACAGACAAGTGATTATTCCCAGGTAGACCCAAAAAGGTGAATGACATCCCTAAACAGTCACCAACAAACCGTGTGAAAAGTGAAAGTGAACAGTGCGCGGAATACATTACCGGGAAATACAAAGCACTAGTACATGAAATGAAACCTAAGAAAAAAAAATGAGTGCTTAAGAAAGTGAAAGCATGTTTCACGAAAGGGAAACACGAAAGTATATACCATACAAAAACTAAAACAAGAAAACGAGGCCTGAATGAAAAGGGCGAAAAATCAATAAAAATGTAAATCGTTATAAAATAGTTTATAAGTAACAGGTAAATTATGTAAAGTAAATTGCGCCACAAGGTACCAGGAGACGCAGAAGTCAGTCCCTGAAAACAAATTTTTCTGTGTAAATTTTCAGGTGGAACAAGTAAAAGCATAATTTGTAAGTTAAAGTGTATGTAAAACAGTTCGTAAGAACTAAGTACGGAAAAGCCTCACACAAGACGCGAGGGGGGAACTTTAGCGCGAACAGCGAAGCACTAGTTTCAGTGGGTTTTCAGACAAGCCATTAATTTTACACATGCGCATAAAATGAATGCCTTATCTCAAGGGCATTTGAAGTGATAAGATCCGCGAGTACAATAATAATCACAGCCAGAATAAAAGTTTAAGACTAATCCGCTAATAAAACAAAATAAGGAGATAAAAGAGAATATTAAAGATTAAGAAAAGGGGGGAATAAACATTATTACGAATGAAATAAAGTAAAGTGGAGACACGAATAAATAAATCAGAATGTGAAAGGAAACGCAGGAAAAGAAGACACAAGGAAATCGGCCAGAGGGCAAAACACTTTAATAAATACAGGAAAGGCGACCAGGAGAAACAGTTAAGTTCTATTGAAATCGACGGCGACTCGCCGGAAAGCGGAACAATGAAACGGATGCGCTAGGCACTCATGCGGACAGAAAATCAAATCAGCCGTTAATAATGTGAAACAGTAGAGACGCTCGCAGTGCATAAGGTTGTTGAAATTGAACCAATGGTAGAAAAAGCGCAAAGTAGCGAAACAGCCAATAAGGAATAACAAAAGTCACGTGAATACTAACGCAAGGGAATGAAACTAGAAAAGAGGCGTGAAATAGATTTTTGTCTAGGAGCAGGAGCGAGTTTTCGACACGCGAAACATGGAACACTTTGTGTCGGGAAGAGCTAGGATGAGGACGTAAAAACTTTGTGTCGTGAAGGGTCAGGGAGAACAAGATGAAATGCTTAGTGTAGTAAAAGATAGGGAAATCAGCAACGTGTAACAGTTTATATTATCACTAGGGAAAGAGATATACGATAGGAAATCGTCATAATATAACAGTGAGAGATAGGGTAGCTAGGAATGACAAAAGTCATACTGTGAATAACTAAGAAAGAGAATAAAATCCAGGGTAGAAGCACGGAGACTGTAACGGGGAAAACAGATAGGAACGCGTCTTGTGTAAAGGGTCTTCAGTACGACAACAAGTGTGGATCTTCAGAATAAATGGGTCACTGAGAGGAGTTGTGAGTATAATTCATCTCCCATCCACACAATCCCTGAGATTAGAATCTCACAATCACTTATCCTCTACCTGAGTAGCCGGCAATAATCTTTCCGTACCCGAAACCCTAAACCAAGTTCATACACACCAGAAAAAGTTCCTTATTTTCCAAACCCCCGCTACAACCTTCAAACCAGATGCACCAAGATCAGCCAGATCCTTAAAATGTTTGAAACAAGGAATGTCACCAACAACTTAAAATTTAAAAAAATTAGAAAATACATAAAAAATCACCAAAGAAAAATTAGGAGGTATATAAAGTTTATATACTGTCACTGGTAAAAACCGCACAAAGAAAATATGTGTATGTAAATGCAGCGTGATATGCTTTGCTGATGAAATAAATACTTATTGTTTAACTTATGTCTATCACAAAATAATTACGCATAACCGGTAATTATTCTTCGTCTGATAGGTATTTTATATGCTTGGTTCCTTCCTCGTGGTTTAACTGTCGTCGTGTTAAAATTTTCATTTTACCAATAAGGGCATGACCCCAGAATCATATCTCTTTTCGTGGCTTTTGTTTCTGACATGCACACAAATTTGCAAGGCCAATGTTTCCCACACTGCTCACCTTTCTCTGTGTGTATGAAACAAAAGCAAATCTCTCTGCACCGTAAATGTTAGGTTTCTCTCTTTTTCAGTGACACGTTTGGCGCAACACGACATAATTAAAGCTCCATAGAACCACAAATATGCGAAAAATGCGGAAAGAGAGATAGAAATATACAGCATAAAAAGATGAGACAAAAGCACATTGTTAAAAGCAGCAACTGTGGTTAATTCGGATTAAGGGATTTTTGACGTTGGGACGTTTTATTCCGACTTTAAGCGAGACTTTATCATCTTGTGCATACGTTAATTCAATTTCCTTTTATTTTCGTTTGCCTCTTTATGATGGTATCTTGCAAATTGACTCCTCGCTATGGGCTACAGAAAATGAAATTTGAGGTGTAAATAGCAGATAGGGAATAATTAGAAACCATTACCAGCCTTAAACCCAGAAAAAAGCAGAAAAAAGGACAAATGCGCGTAAAAAACATAGGCATAGGAAAAACACGTATACGTAAAGCTTTATCATAACTCTTGTAAAGTATAGCGATCATATAATCTTATGCCAGTTTTTCATTGAAACTTATCTTCCTGATTAAATCTGGTATGAAATTAAGCTGTTAGACAATGTTTACATGAATGATCATTCATGTTTCAAACTTTCTTTGACTCTGTTACGAAAAAATACATATTCACAGTACTTACGAAAATACTAACGGAGTTTCTTTCTACATTACCATGATATGGATATATCGGAAACAAAACCCTTTTACAATTAGTAGTAATTCTGTACCAATTTCTTGGTTGTCATTTTATTTGAAACATTAAGCCCGTTTTTGAAACATAGGAATTAATTGAAAACTTCATTGTTTTTAATGTTAGCAAATTATCTTGAACTATAAAATGAATGACATTATGGAATGATTTATAAGCACTACCTTTCATTAAGATGATTTATACATCTTTCCAAATTAGGCCAGATATTCTGTGAACCCCATTCATTTAAAGTGCCCAAAAGCATACAAAGGTTTAAGCCATGCCGCATCATTCACTCAGAGGTATGCTTCAAAACACTTTATAGTTACAGGGAGTTCTAAACACGTTTTCAATGTAAACCAATCATATCGAGAAAAAACCTGATATGTTACACTCACAAGACGTGAATGAAATACTATTATATAACCTCTAAAACCTTTTTTTCTACGAAACCTTCCTTTGGCCTTCGTCTTAATTGAAATAAACCTTGAGGCAATATTTTTAACACTTGAATATATATATATAAGTTCAATAACAGCTCGTCTTGAAGCAATATGTATGTAATAATTTGTAAAAGTGTATGTAACAGTCATTGCAAATGCTTATATTATTGTAAAAATGTTTAATAATGTTATGTGAATGCATTGTGTAATTTAATAATGCAAGAGCTGTGAGAATAATAAGTTTAAAGTTGCTAACAATGAGGTAACAATGAGTTAACCTTGAGGCAATAATGAGTTTGAGACTTTAAATGTTAGTAATTATGATTAGAGCAACGATAATGTAAATTTTGTGACAGTTTAAAAATCAACATCCAGAAAAAGCATTAATAAAATGCAGGTATTCTATTGGACTAGGATTAGCCAATCAGAGACTTGAAATACAGAAGTTTACGGGTTTGGACGGTTGAAATATGTTCAGTTGCCTGCAGACCTTGGTAGTGACCGGATGGAAGATGTGTTCTCTAGAGAAATATTACGTATTCGTATGAAACGTAAAATAAGTATACGCGATAAAAAAGTGCAAGTATTAAGCTAAAGAATCTCACAGTTCTTGATATCAGTGTAGTGCTATTTAATTTGTATCAAGGATTAATAAAGAGAAGTGAATTTAAACTTAAAATCTGTGTAAGCCTACATTCTTGTCGCACCACGCCCTGCTTAAGAAAAACATGTCTCTAAAGTAATACTGACGCAGCCGAGGCAAACATGAACATAAATAGTTAAAGAAGCAGTTTAATAACAATGTTAATTTTTTTAAAACTTGGAGCGTAACAACAAAAATACATGTTCAAATCAGCTCGTCATACGTAACAGCATATTGCGTAACAAACAATCTTCTTCAAATTAACGCCCAAAACGTGGTGTAAACGTCACCAGTAACACTACTTCAAATTGACGTCCATACGTAGAGAGAAATAAATAAACAACAATTCAACAATAAACTGCAACAGTTGAAGAAAAATACTACTTCGACGTTTGCAGAAATAGTTTCATTACATATTTCGTTGAGGATACAGAAAGTAGAATTGATAGTCAGATGTCGCTATATGTTGGTCTTGAAGTTTCGTACTCTTTCCGTGATGTGAGAAACAACTGAATAGCGGCAGCGCTTTAAAGAGAACTGCAAAGTAGTGGAAAATTCAACTCAGTAATAAGAATATCGGATATGGCCAATGCAACAGAAAAACTT
This sequence comes from Deroplatys truncata, assembly GCA_030765065.1. Taxonomy (NCBI): domain Eukaryota; kingdom Metazoa; phylum Arthropoda; class Insecta; order Mantodea; family Mantidae; genus Deroplatys; species Deroplatys truncata. The sequence continues at coordinate 39,587,399 of CM060980.1, forward strand.
ATTTGAAATAAATTGTGTGTTTTAAAGGATTTGCATTGTATAACATTCCTCCCCAATGAAGAGGACAGTCTGTTTCCAGAAAATTCGAGATATACGACTTATTTAAATATCTCAAATAGATGGCATTTTATTAAAAATTGTTGCGAAATTTTTCCATGTAAAACGAAGTTTGGGGTGGAGGAATTTGTAGAAAATCTTTGTGTCGAATCTTTGGAAGATCAGAACCTAAATACCAAGTGTGTTATTTATCCAGCTTCTCCTTTCTGAGTTGTGCTATTATCAGATGTACACGCGTGCGCGAAACTTTTTCTAAAAATTCGTTTTTGGTTTGAGGTGGCCATAAAATATGTATTTCCAGTGAAATCTCGATATAGACTTTTTGAATGGAATACAATACTTTCCTTACTTACTGTAAATACGTAGTAGAGAAAGTAAAAATGCCACATGGAGCAGACACATTATGTATGCCTCATGATAGAATCTCCATAGATTTTTGGGGGTAAAAGTATTGTTTTAAATGCTTTTACGCAATGAATTCAATGGAAGAAAAATAAGATAGAGCACGAACGTTAATATTTCTTGTTTTAAGTATATGCTATATTTAAATAACAATAAAAACAAGAATTAATTAACAAATACAATTGACTACACTTACGGCAGATTTAGACGAAGCATTGTCATTCTCCACTCACTACCATCTTACAATTATTGCCATGGTGATAAAGAGCCCGAATTTTGATGACGTAAAAAGTTTTTAAAAAATGATCATTTAAAAATGAAAAAAGCTTACCTAAAACTGGGATTTATTTAATTTATTAAATCAGTGTACAGGAGGCTATAAATTAATCTATATGAATATTACTGCTATTAAATAGGAGTTATAAGAGTAATGAGATAATTTAGAAAATTAACAGGTATATTTTTTCCATGTTCTTGTTTAATGAATCTGAAAAGAAAATTTTTGAAGCAGCATTAACTGTTTTGAGTTCTCATATTATGCAAAATTCAAATTCACTGAAAATAAATAGGACTTTTACAGTCTATGGCGCGACCTGACTGTGTCCACTTATTAACTTGAAATTTAGGACGCGTATTTACAAATTTAAAGATACCTGCTTCCCTAAAAATAGCCTCCCTCCACCCACAAGTAACCATTTCCAGACTAACCATTAAACTGCAATTAAATATTTTTCCCTTCAGAATGTGAGTAAAGTGTGTACTAAGTGAAATGTCTGAGGTGTTGAGAAGTTATCATGTAAAATCCAGCAATATAAAACTGTTTATAACATCGATATAAATGTAACAACTAACTAAATAAGGGCGCAAAATGCAACAAAATGCCAGAATAATCACACAAAATGCCGAAATAGAATTAGTATAAAAGATTCCATGACAAGGACTTGCACACTCGTTAGTAATGTTTATGATGCAAAAAATAAAAGGTGACATGTCATCAGAATCCGGACCCTGGTGATAACACTGGTCTTCATGCATGTGCACGAGTAACGGGGAAAAAGAGCAAAAGCCATCAGTGAACGTATTTCGAGCCTAATAATTAAAACAAAGTAATTTCTGATTGAAAACTGCTTTATTGTTTTTCAAAATATTTTCCTTTATGATCAATGCCCTTTTTCATCCGTTTGAACCATTTTTCAAAATATTTATCCCAGTCTTCTTGAGACACCTCCGAAACATGGTTTTTGAAGGTATCAACGGCTTCTTCGGCCAACGAAAATCGTTGTCCACGCAATTTATTCTTGATGTTCGGGAACAAAAAGAAGTAATTGGGTGCCAAATCAGAACTGTATGGCGAATGACCCAACAATTCGATTTTTTGAGCCTTCAAATACTTTGTTGTTAGACGAGATGTGTGTGCTCACATTGTCTTGATGAAGAACGATCCTACGGTTCATGTTGGTTTTCCTTACTTCACCGAAGACTTCCGGCAAACAAATGGTTGTGTACCATTCTGCATTGACCGTTTTACGTTCCTCTAAAGGCACTGTTGCCACATGGCCAGTTTTGCTGAAAAATCAGGCCACCATTTGCTTCAAAGTGCTTCGAGTACGAACAACTTTTGTTGGATTTGCTTCATTTTCTTCATCCATACAGTCGACTGCTGTTTACGTTCCGGCTCATACGCATACATCCATGATTCGTCACCTGTTACAATATTATATACGTCTTTTGAGGCACCGCCATTGTATTTCTTAATCATTTTCGTGCACCAATCGACACGAGCATCTTTTTGAGATTGCGTAAAATTATGTGGGATCCAACGAGAGCAAACCTTTATGACGGCTAAATAATCATACAATATTTTATATATGATGGTGGAACTAATGCCTAGGGTCGCCTCAACCTTACAATATGTCGCATGACGATCTTTCGTTATTAGTTTTTGCACAGCATCAATGTTTTCTGGCACAACAACTGATTTTGGACGACCTTCACGAACTTCATTATTGAGGAACGGCGGCCACGATTAAATTCGTTATCCCAGCGTTTCACAGTGGCAAAGGATGGAGTTTCGTTGCCAAATGTGGAAGTTAGTTGATCCATGCACTTTTGTCTTGATAATCCAGGTCGAAAGTCGTAATAAGTCGTTGCACGAACATTTTTACGAGTTAATTCCATGTTTTTGTTGACACACAATTTACAAGTTAGTATAAACAAAACAAATGGCGCTCTGTTGACAAAATGTTTGAATTAGATTATGGTCAAATTTTCCATTGGAAACGTCGGATGGCACCTACAACATTCAGGGTTGCTAAGGCTCAAAATATAAGTAGTGCCCCTCGTATTTGACAACGGTGTTCTAACGGAGCATTAAAGATGCGTGAATATGCATGATAAAGGTATTGAGTGCTCAATGATTAATTATATTGTTTTGAGCGATGGGATATTTATATTTTCAATATCAAACAAAGCAATACAATTCTTTTGGTATTGCTGAAACATGCTTGAATTACTATTGTTAATACCTTTAAATGTAGTATGAAAAATGAAAACGCTGATGAACTTGCAAGACAAGGAGCAGTTTCACAATTTATTGGGCCAGAGCCGGCTATAGGAACAACTCGAAGTTTAGTAAGAGAGGCTATTAAGAACTGGTCCAAAGTAGAACATCATAGAACCTGACTTAAAACTGCAGGAAACAAACATGATAAACAATTTATTAGAAAACCATGTAAGAAAAGAGCTGAAAGCGTACTTAAATGTAACAGGCTTCAGCTGAGAACAACTATTGCAAGACATGCTCCTGTGCAAAATCATTTTAATATGGTGAGAGTGTTTCAGGGTAACAGGTTGAAAATTGTGCAAGAAAGAAACTGAAACATATTGTATGCTCCTGTGAGGCTTTGGCTCAAAATAGACATATTGGGAAAATATATTTTGAATCAGAAGAATTTGAAACCACATTCTTCATGAGACTGTATTCCTTGGTAAAGGGTGCAGGCAGAATGAATTAGCTTTAAAACGATACAGATAGCACAATAAGCCCAAGGCTGAAATGCGTCCACGGCAATGACGGAAATCTGTATCGTATAAGACAGGACAAGACAAGACTGTTGCAGTATTTTGAACTGAAATTCTTTACTACGCGAATTTATGACTCATTCCGGACACTATCTTCAAATGTTTTGCCAGCGTTTACCTTCGTTCATTACAATTCTTCGCTCAATCTACTTCATTTTCATTTTTTTAAATTGTTTCATTTGTATAGCCCCCTTAAACTACTTTGGTCATATTAGGAGTCTTTGACTTGAGAAACAACTGATGGTTTTATTACTCGCTGAATGGTAGGGTTGCTTATCGTTGATTTTAATCTTTTTTAGTTACCCTACTACGTATAGTAAGCAGGGGAAGTATTGCATTCCACCCAAAAATTCGATACCGAGATTTCACCGGAAATACATGTTTTGAGGTCTCCTGAATCCATGGAAACATGTCCGTGTGTGTGTCTGTGTGTATGTCTGTGAACAGCATTACCCAGAAACGAATAGTCGGATAATCACCAAACTTGGTATTTAGGTTCAGTACCTTCCAGAGATGCGACAAGGTTTTCAAGAAAATCCCCCCACCGCAGATTACCCTTTACATGGAAAATTTTTCGAAAATTTTAAATTTCCGAAAATGGCTCTAACGATTTTGAATTAAATACCATACGTTTAAGACATTTTTATGGCAAATGAATTTATATCTCGAATTTTTTGGGAATGTCTCCAAAAGTATTCTTCATTGTGAACGACTTTTGCATAACTGGTAAACCATAAGAGATAGACAAAATTTTACTACACAAACATGTAGATCGCGTTAAAATACACAATTTACGTCATATACATTTTTTTTGTTGAGTGAACCATTTTCGAGATAATGCTTGTTATTCCCTTAAATTTTCCAATACCTATACTTTTTCTCAAATGGGAATTCGTTCTTCATTTTTTTGTCTTGGATATGCAAAGAATATTAATCTGTGGCAAAGAGAATGGTGCTGCAAATAGCAACCAGCTATTAAGAGATATGTCTATGCTTAAAGGCTACTGTATTTTTATATTGCCGTTGCAAATACAAAACAAGGGGAACATAGTACGCCTTAAGCGATAGTCAAATATTTTTAAAACTGGTTGTTATGTGTAAAATGTAATTATCTTTGCATGTCAAAAGATCGTTTGTGCAAATGTTTATCTCGATTAACATGAAATAGATGGAGAATAAGAGTTTGTAAAAATAGTTTGTACAAGAGTAGAAAAAGTCATGTGAGTGTAACACATCAGGTTTCTTTTATGTCCTGGACATGCAAAGAGAATGCAATACTCCACATAGCAACCAGCTTTTAAAAGATTTGACTCTCGCTTAAAGCCTATCATATTTCCCTTACAACTACAAGAAAATTAGCAATAAGATAGAGTCTTCAAATGTTTATCTCGATTAACATGAAGTAGATGGAGAATAAGTGTTTGTAAAAGTATTTTGTACAAGTGTAGAGTGAAACACGTCAGATTTTTTAAAATTAAACACACTCACACTTCCAGACTCTGTGAGGGACAGGAAAGGATTCTGGTTAAAGAAAAATTCCCCGTCCCAGCCGGGAATCGAAAGCGGAACCTCGGGTTGAGAAGTGAGAACGCTGACCACTACAACCCAGAAGTAGTCCAATCTACTCCTTGTTAATACAGTTAAGCCTTATTAGTCATTTACACATTTCGTTGTAGGTATAAGAAGAATACATAACTAAAGCGATAATCAAATATGTGATGGCTTTAAAATTCTGTTTTCTTTGCTTGAAGTAAAGAAAGACCTCCCCCCAAAAAGGGAGTATCTCGGAAGTAGTTAATGCCACAAAAATTTTACTTGACATAAACAGTGTGCTTTAACAAGATCTACATGTCTTGTACCGTAAGATTTTGTCTATCTCTTACGGTTTACAAATTATACAAAAGTCAAGAGGGCTTCAAAGGCTATTCCTAGAAAATTCAAGATATACACATTATTTGTCATAAAAATAGCTTAAGCCTGTAGTATTTTAACCAAACTTGTTAGTCAATTTTGAGCAAATAAAAATAACGAATTTTTATTGAAGATCTTTGTGTTCCACCCTGGAAAGATGCTGAACTCAAATATAAAATTTGGTATTTAACCGATTCTTCCTGTTTGAGTTATGCTGTTCACAAACGCGAGCGCGTGGACATTTTTCTAAAAATGCTTTTTGTTCAGGGGTCTCGAACGTGTATTTCCAATAAAGTATCGATATCGAAGTTTTGGATGGAATACAATACTTCCTCCACTGAGGCAGTATTTTTAGCACTTAATGATTTCAGTCTAATTATATAATATAAAATATAATAACAGCCCGCCTTAAAGCAATATGTGTAAAAATAACATATAAAATGCACATAAAAGTCATTGCATTAATGTTTATATTATTATGTACATGTTCAACAATGTTATGTGAATATATTACGTAATTTAATAATGTAGGAACTGTGAGAATAATAGGTTAAAAGTTGCTAACAATGAGGTAACAATAAGTTAACCTTGAGGCAATAATGAATAAGAAGGTTTAATAATGCTATTTGTAATTATTGGAGCAACAATAATGTAAATTTTGAGACAGTTTATAAATAGCCAATCAACAACCAGAGAAAAGCTTAAGTTAAATGAAAGTATTCTATTGGAGTAGGATTAGCCAATCAGAAACTGAAATAGGGCAAATTGTACAAATTCAGAAGTCAGTTGCTTATAGACAGTGTTCCTAACTGGACGTAAGACGCGTCCTCGAGAACTTTAATACGTATTCAGAGTGAGATGAAAATAATTTACGTGTTTAAAAAAAAGTGCAGGTAATTAATAAATAATCTCACACCTCTCTATATCAGTGAAGTGTTATTTTAATGGTTTAAAGAATTAATAAATAGAGTGAAGTACAATTATAATGTGTGTAAGTCTACATTCTTAGCCGCACTACTTCCTGCAAAGAAATCCATGTCTCTAACAATAATACTGACGCAGCCGAGGCAAACATAAATATATAATATTTAAAGAAACAGTAAAGATACAAAGTTAATAACTTGGGCGAAGGCTACCGGGTACCATACGTGCGGTTGCATCTACTTTAACTTCGGCTCCCCAACAATCAACTACAATACAACACCACCATAAAAATTAACAATCCTCACTACTTACTATAAGTACGTAGTAGAGAAAGTAAAAAAGAATAGCGATTTACCACTTGAGAAAATTGTTAGTATGTAACATCTAAACTAGTAACAACAAAATAATCTAGGAAATGTTTGATGCCACAAAAACTATATGCCCTAAAGCTTGGAATTTGTTGTGTATTAAAATTTTGTAAAGGATGTGGAGGGAATTTCTTGAAAATATGTTGAACTTAAATGCCAGGTTTAGCATTTAACCAACTTTTCGTTTTTGAGTATGCTATTCACAGACATCATATGCAGTCCTTTTTCTAAAAATGCTTTTTATGGATCAGGGAAGCTCAAAACGCGTTTCCGGTGAAATCTCAGTACCTATCAAATTTTTGTCTCGATGCAGTGCTTTACCTACTTATTACATGCAAATAGTACTTATTAAATAAGACTTAATATAATATATAAAGAACATTGTTGCTACCTATTTACAATCTTGGTATTAATTGATGTATGCATGTACCTATAACCTTTGTTTAGGTCACTATTCATTGGCTTTGAAACTGGCGTATTAACTTGCCGGCCCTCGTAGCCATGGTGCTGGAGTGGTCGCTCCGGCGCTCCGCCAAGCTGAGGGTCGCGGGTTCGAGTCCCGCCACGGGCATGTGTGTTTGTGTGTTGCGGAAATAAGCGCTATGAAAACAGTAAAACACAGTAGTAACATAAACTGGGTATAACAAAGGAACTTTAAAAAATGAAGCATTGTAAATGACGTATATACGTACAGCTCCTTAGCACGCTTCATTCTTTACTGTTTAAGAATACAAATCCTGTTCATATAGAATATTTGCAATATCTTAACTGTCTTGGCAATGGTTTCATTTGAAAGCTAAGAAAATGTATAACACACTGTTACATTCAGATAACATTCTCTACCCTCTAAAGTTTATTAGTGGTGTGCAAAATCATGCTTATGAAAGTTTATTTTTCTATCAACTTCATTTTAATCCAGATAAACCTTTGCAGAGATAGCTACGTTACACATTTCATTAGGATACAATAGTCAAATGTTTGAACTGGACGCTATATGCTGCCTTAAAAGTCCACACTGTTTCCATGCAAACGCGATAAACAACTGAATGTTGACAGGACTTACAGAGAATGACCAAGAAATGAACATTTCGAAATTTAATATCGGATATCTCAGAAATGGCTTATTCAACAAAAACATATTTAAAATAAACTGTGTATTTTAAAGAGATCTACATTTTTTGTGTAGTTCGAATTCGCCTATCGCTTAACGTTTACCAGTTAAATAAGATTATACAAAATTACTCTCCGAAAGAAGAGGTCTTCGTCGGTCATTCTCAGAAAATTCAAGATACACATTTTATTTGTAATGTAAATATCTTTAATATATGACATTTTAATCAAACTCGATAGAGCCATTTTTATAAAATAAAAAAATCTTCAAAAATATTCCATGTAAAGGGTAGTTCGGAGTGGGGAAACTTTCTTGAAAATCTTCGTGTCGCATCTTTTGAGGATGCTGAATCTAAATACCAAGTATGGTATATATCCGACATTTCGTTTTTAAGTTATGTCATTCTCTCTCTCTCTCTCTCTCTCTCTCTCTCACACACACACACACACACGGGTTTTTTCTAAAAATGCTTTTTTGGATTTAGGGGACCTCAAACCATGTATTTCTGGTGAAATCTCGGTATAGAATTTTTGGGTGAATGCAACATCTTCTCTACCTACTATGTAGGTGATAGAGAAAGTAATAAAAACTGATTACGTTTATTGTTTTAGAAAAGCTGAGATGATGAAAATGATGATGATAACGATGATAGTGATAGTATCAAAATGTAAATAAAATATCAATACTATATACAGGCAAGCTCCACTGGATAAATTAAGTATTGGGCGTAGACGTATATATAAGCATTTAAATTATTGTAAAATAAAATGGAAATGTGGTATAACGAACAAAACTAAGAGTAAAAACAACCATGCAAAAGCAGGGGTATAAAAAGTGTTCATACTCAAAAAGAAAACATGTATGGCGGCCCCTTTTAGGCTATGTTTAGATTATCCAACGTGGCCTGAGATACTACGACAGTCAAACGAGAGCAATACCCATGATGTGTGTTTTACGTAAGTTTAATTTGACCGTTCAAATGTTAACATCTATTTCAAAATTTAGAAACGGAGTTATGTTAACAATTAAAACTGAGACTTAAAGGCTTATTCATCAGTTATTTCTTCTTTGGTGTATCCCTTTAACTGCAGAAAACTGAGCTTACCCGTAAATCGGGGTAGCTTTGCGACAGCGCGTAGGAATTTTCAGCTTTTGTATTTCCTGACGAAAGTTACACCTATCGTCCAAACGTTACCCCTATTTACGCTATTGGGTTTATTCTAATTTCTTTTGATATCCAAAAAAGCATTGCAAACTTTCGAGACTCTAAACGAGTATGTCGTATAATGAGATGAGGGTTTTACATTGCTTTGTGGCTTAATATATTTTAACCGACAGAACTTGGTATTGTGTATTCGCCTTTTTTTTTTTGCTTTGTGAGCATTTCTAGCTAGCGTAAAGAGAACATGCTGCATAAATGGAAACTACTGGGTAAATTATCACTACTTTTCTGCATCCTTCTCTTTGCACAGAAGCCCTTGGAGATCCTTTTAAGCTTTAGCAATGTCGTAGTATATTAGGTCAGTCATTTATCACTATGAAATCGGGTTTTCTCCCCACTGTAATGCTTAGAATATGAAAGTGAGTTTGTGTTGCATTGCATACAGAAACAAAAGAACAGCGTATCATTTACTCTGACTGGGTATTTGTATTATACGGAAATATAACACAGTTTCAATCTCTCTAAAGTACATTTTGCCTGTCATTAAACAATATGTGGTCTGAGGAAGGTATTGTGACTTCATTCAGTTCTCACTGTCACCTCAATTTTCCTCGCACATTGCGATGAAATGAATCAGTGTAGAGGCTTCTTCCTTTCTTTTCATTCGTTGTGTGCGTCGAACACAAGACTTCTCTAAACGCTCGCATTACCAGCACTCACTATACGACACAACTATTGTACAGCACTTGAAGGGTCCAGGAAAAAAAGCAGGTAAGTCACTTTTTTTTTCTAAATGAGTTTGATATGCCTTTGGATACTCCGTGGAAAAAGCCATCTTTTAGGTGTGTGAAACAGGGAAAGAAACTGGTTAGTCATGGATTTGTTTGCCCTTTAAGTTTTAGCATACAGAAAAAAAAACAGGCAAGTCAACTGTTCCAACGAAAGAACCAGGTAAGTCATCTGTCCGCCAACAGACAGCAGTACGACCTATCCCGCCATTTACTTTTGTTAATTTTGTTGGAGTTTGCTAAAAATGTCCCAATACCGAATATAAGTACCAACGACGTGTACTACACGCGTCAGCTATCAATGCATTCATTCAACAACCACATTCTCTCTTACTATGTGTATCACGAGGGTATTGGAAAGAAAGGTCCCAACGATGTAGCCTCGTTTCTCTTTCATTTCATTATGAGCTATCTTGATGACGAGGTTGAAGAGCTTCAAGTGTTTTGTGACTCTGCTGGAGGGCAAACCAAAACTTTCACTGTTTTTCGCTTCATGTATTACGTGGTTCATGTATCATCCATGGCTTGACAAACATCAGGATCACATTTCCAAAACGAGGTCATTCATACATAGAATGTGATAGGAACGTTGGTCTTTGGAATTTGAAACAAAGGATGGAAACCCTAGAGGAGTTCATAAGAATGATTGCAAATTCAAGAGACAAACCATAGCCTTTCATTGTTATGAATGTCAGGAAATGGTGTAGGTTGGAAACATTTTTTAGATCAAAAATATGTACTGAAATGTCCATTTAAGACCGCCCGTGAATGAAATTCGGGCCTCATCCGTCCACCCATGTCTTCTGAACTAGAGAGCCTACATATAACGGAGCGATGGTATCCAGTATCATAAGAAAGCCTGACGAAGGTGCTTCAACACAGAGGTCAGGAGAATTTGAGCTACCTTCTTTGGCCTATTCAGGTAATTTTAGTAGAAATGTTGTTCTATCCTTCAAATGTTCTGATAAAATTGCTTATATGCAATATATGTAACAAATGTTTGTATTGGACGCAGATTTTCTACATATTTCCAAAGCTAAGTACCAAGATATAACAAGTCCTATGAAATTCTTTGGTCAACCAGCAGTGAAATTTTTTCAAGGATAACTGTGAGATAACTGTGAGTTTCCACGGTTGTAATAATAATAATAATAATAATACTAATAATAATAATAATGAATAGTATTTACATAATGATGATACAACCTTAATTACAAACAAAATCTCGGATAGCTCACATGTCTGGTTCTCTTTCTGTTTCAGGTGACTTGCCTGGTTTGTTTCCTGAAAAAAGAGCTGTTGGAGTAAACGTTTTTGTTTTGTGTAATATTATTGATAAAAGAGACATTAAGCACCATTTTATTTGGTTCACTGCATCTGAAACTTCAATACTTCACTTTGTTCGAAAGAATTATTTTGTATAGGAATCACCCATTGCGTTTTATAATTAAAAAAATTTTCTGGGTTTCTTGGAAAAATTTACTTATCTGTTTTTTTTCCTGGGTCCTTCTCTTTATATCGCATCAAGAACAACTCACAAACTCGTGAACAGGCTCAGTTATACCACAACAGGAGTTTCTGGAAGTTTCGTGAGAGAAAGAATCTTCCAACATTATTTTGTTGCTTCCCGAGCGTTTCTGGAGTTTCCTTATCCCTCCGTATGTCTCCAACCGGTCAGGGGGTTTGCGCCATCCACATGATAAGCTCGGAACATAGCTGCGTCAGCGTATTTCCGAAGTTTGCAAGAACAAAGACTGGTTTGCGCTGTAAACAATTAACCACATTTTTAATCAGTACATTTCCTTTAGAAACAATTGTGAGTTTTATTTCCGTTTATTAAACCCTGTTTTCTTGGAAGTACAATCTTTACATTAGTATAAGGAAAACAGGAAAATTTAGTGAATTACTACACTGGTAAAACATTTATGTTACTACAATGTTGACAGACACAGTACCGTTGAATAGTGTAGGAACCACGCCCATCATACGTGTGAAGTAGATTCAGCGAATTTCTCAGAATGAAAGGAGTCAAGGGCTTTAAAGTGCCGTTCGTTAAGCAGGATATTCTAATAGGATCATACGGAGCTGTTTAGATTCTGCTTTTCACGCTATTGCTCAAGACAGCAATGATGGTTTACAAGTCACGTGGGATTAACTTGTTTAGTGTAAAAGATAGGTACAAAGAACTACACAAATAATTTTATCGTGTTAGAAATCCATTTGTGAAAATACTAAAATGCAGAATTCTTGACCTATCAACTTAAATTTTTATGTGATAGTTGAGATATGCTATACAAGTAAAATACCAAATTTGGAACCTTTAAGTTAAATCAGCAATGAGAAATGAATTATACATTGAAATTTTAGGTTCTAATTTCGCCCCACATTTTTAAAAATGCTCTTCGCGATGAACAATTGAAGATATATCTCAAAATTTAATTTTCTGCACCACTAAACGATAGCAAAAGTTTAATTTCCCTTGTTGGAAAATATTACTTAGCTTGGCTATAATAAATTCTCAGTTAGTGATGTCATGCTTTTCCTCAATTTTTGCACTAAAATATTTAGTAAAATATTTAGTAGCACAATCAATGTCCATTTTGTAAAAAAAAATCTCGAAGCAATTTGTTTGCTATATATTTTTTCACTAATTCTGAAAATTTCGGGAAGATTGGTTGATATTTGCATCACGTGGAACAATTTCAATGTTGCTAAATGTTGAAAAGAAATATTGGAGCAAAAGACATTTGAAAAAAGTTCGCACCAACTTTTGTATTTGTGCATTATTCCTTTTGCCGGCCGTAGTAGCCGTGGTCGCTGGAGCGTGAAGCTGAGGGTCGCGGGTTTGAGTCCCGCCATGGGCATGGGTGTTTGTGTGTGTGTGTGTGTGTGTGTTGTATGTGTAATTGCGGTAATAAGCGGTAAAGTAAACAGTAAAACAAAGTAATGATAAACTGTGTAAACAAAGGAAATTAAAAAAAGAAGATCGGTCGATAACTGGCTGGGTTATTAAAAAATACATATCGCAGCCATTGGAATACTGAAAGCAGAATACGAAACAAGAAAATACAAAAATTAAAATCGATTTTAACCATATGTGGACAAAATTTTATCGTTCGGTTGCCTTAATGCCCGCATTTTTAAAATACCATTCGTATACCCGCAAAGAAAATCTTTGGCTCTGGTCATTCTTTATAATTTCACAAAATGGCTACTTTATTACTTTTTAAAAGTTTGTTTGCATTTATTACAAAAGTATTTTTCAGTACTTATTTGCTTCTTGCACCAAACCTTTCAAATAGTAAAATGCACCATCACATTAGCTTACTATAGATGCATTGATGTAGTAAGACCAAGACGCATTGAAATACTCTTTACGGCACTGCTTCAAACATTTCTGTGCTAGAATCTCTTAGCTGGATGGATGTACGTAACTTCAATAAGAATACAAGTGTGAAATGTACAAGCCATCAGTAGAAGACACATATTAAAGCAATCCTTGTTGGTACAAGCAAGCCGTTTTAACTCTGAGAGAATGTTTATGTTGTGAGTTATCAGACAAATTCAGGTCCTTGCAACTTTAGGGCAAAAAATATCAGCCTGAAGTTAATTTGGTGAGTTATGCACACAACGGTTGATAAATTTCAAATCAAGAGAAAAATAATCTTTTGAGTTGTTAATTATAAAATTATAACGTAGCTGGAAACAATTGTTATCTTTCTATACAATTATTTAACATTTCCTGCTAGCAAACTTAATTACAACATACAATGGAAATATAGTAAAACTCTGTTACTTGATGGTTATTAAAATATATTGGTATCGCATGCGTATCGTAGCGATATAAGAGGTTCCATTCTCTTTCTCTCCTTTTTTTGTGTCTTCCTTGCTAAATCATGACCATCTACATATATATTGCTTGGGATGAAACATCTGCGGCATTCGTCTTGTTTTACTTGCATATTAGGAACAATGACATACTCAACTAGACGTCAAAGCCTTCCTCGCAAGCTCCAACGTGTTCGCATTCCAGTACAAGGGCTTTTTATTATCCTTTTTAAGCTTTTAGTAGTTTATAAAATTAAATCACAGAGTGTTTTTATAGGCAATGTCCGTGAGAGGGAATTTAACTTTTCAGCGGTGAAAAAATTATCAAAATCAGTTGAGTGCTTTTCAAGATTACCAAGCACAAGTGTTTTCTATTTATAATATTTAAGGGTGGAGACAGGCTGTGTAACAAGAGAAATTCAACAAAAGAAAGTTCTTAGGCATGGATGTAAGTTAAGCCCAGTTTTATTTAATTTATACATAGATGATGTCTTACTAGAAATTGGAAGGAATAATAACTGTGCACCAGTAATTAACAACATCCAAATCCCAGAACTTCTTTTTTGCAGATGACCTAGTGGTAGGATCTATTACAGTAAGAGGTTTAAAACAATCATTACAAGCAATTGATGTATATTGTAAAGAATGGAGGTTAAAAGTGAATCAAGAGAAACACAGATTGTGGTTTTCAAAAAGGGGGGAAAATTAAGCAAATATGAAAAGTGGAAGGGAGAGAATAAAGATTACAGGGTAGTGCGTGACGTATCTATTTAGGAGTAAAAATAGATGGAGGTAATAAATGGGAGAAACAAAAGAAGTTTGCATTGGCAAAAGGTAAAGGGGCGATGGCAGCAATTAGAAGCTGCAAATATAGAGTACCTAATATAAATGTTAAATGGAAGATAATGGAAAGAGCTTTGAAATTTTGGTTCAGAACTTTAAATCTAGGAAAAAGTAATGTGTTAAGACAATATATTGAATACCAAGAGAATGGCTTAATGAATGATGGATGGGTAAGTAAATTACGGAATATTTTGGAGAAAAATGGGTTAGGAGATATATGGAGAAGGAGAGAAAATAACGTGAAAAATTTGTGGAAAAAGGCGAGGGAAAGACTGGAAGATATAGAAATACAAATCATGTTCAGTGAGATTGCCGAAAAGAGCTCATTGGTTTGTTATAGGCCAATGAAAAATACATGGGGTAGGGAAAAATATATAGACATAGTAAATAAAGAAAAGAGAGAATCTATTTCATGGTTAAGAACCGGAGCATGGGGGCTAAAAGGGCTAAGACAGGGTATTCCTCAGAACCAATGTCCGATATGTGGTGGTAATGAAGACATTGAACACATAGTATTTAAGTGCTAAGGAACAGAAAATTGGAGAAAAGAATTTTTTAATAAGAAGTGGTTGAAGGGGGATAGAAATACACTTATGATCGAAATGATATGCAAGGACGCTAGAAGCATTGGACAGTTTTTGTGTAAAGTAAAAAATAAATGGCTTTGGACAGTGGAAAGAGAAAAGTAAGAGATAGCGCATCTACTTTGAATGGAAAACTATAATGAATGTGTGATGGTTAAGTAATAAATAAATGAAAAGTGAAATCCAAGTGGAAATGGGACATGAAAAAAAAGAGCAAGATAATTTATTGACAAGAAATTGTAAAATGCAAATAAACTGTAGTGATTGTCTACTGAATGAGTGACCAGGGTAAAAGTGCAGTAGACAATCAAATTTGTAAAACTCTTAGCACAATAGCACAATAGATATCTGACAATACTACCAAAAAGAAATAAATACTACCTTTTAAGGTGACGAATTTAGAAAAAGAAAATACCGCTCTCTGAATTATAATAGCGTAACTTCCTATGTGTTAGTGATCAGAAAATAAAGGATTTTATATTAAGATATGTCTCATAATAGGAACGGTGTGTATCAGATTAGAAGCTGGAAATTGGAACTAAAATCGACAGGTATAGTATCCTATTTTTTCCGTCCTAAAATATCTAAAGCGTTTATCGTTTTCATTTAATCTTTTCCACCTCGCTTCCCTCAGAAATGATTTCTGCTATGTTGCATATTATTTTCAATTTTTTTTCTTTACTGAATAAAGCTCCCAGGAAAGAACTTCATGTGGCTCTGGTAAAATATAAACACAGTGGTTTAAACATCTGGCAACTGGCTACGTCCACCAACCCAAGACTCGGCAGAAATCTCTTGCGGTCCTAGACGTTCTTATGTTTTAATAAAAATCATCCATTACCAGAGTTTTTCACGCAGAGAGTAAAAGCCACAGATAGCTGGAAGGGGTAATGGGATTGGGTTGGAGGGAGGGCGGCAGTTTTAATCCATGCAGTTATAAGGCTAATTCTTCCTGTTGCTCAGAAGAAGGGGTGGTAGGGAGAAAGAGTTTATTTATGGGCTGTAAATTTTAACTGCAGTTTCTGGCCCGGATGTGGCTAGGAATGGGACAGTCTCTCCCAACAGTGGAGAAAGAGAGAGCAGTAGATTAGCAAGACCAAAATCGAAAAGAGAAGAGAAGCCACGGACAAGAACAGATAAAAGAGTGTGGGTAGTACATGCGAAAGAGAAACAGGGGAGAGAAAGAGACGAGTTGGAGGAGGAAGGGAGGGAAGTGCAACGTTAGCAAATTACGCCGCTTTGCTGAGCACAAAAAAGGAACAAAAGCAAGTAGGCCACCTCATCACACATTGTTTGCTCACGTGTGTGTGTGTGTGTGTGTGTGTGTGTGTGTGTGTGTGTGCCGGCCATCGTGCGACACTACAGGAATTTGCATACAGAAACAGGAGGAAATAAAACTTAGTGAAATAGAAGTGCTAAATTGAAAATACAGCAACAAAAGATGCGATATTAAAGGCACAAGCGAAATTGGAGAGGTAATAGCGTATTCTAGCTCGGGCAAAAAGCCTGCGAATTAGTTAGTGGGTCATTCCCAGCCTCAATCACCAAAATTCGCCTGTAAGTTGAGCAAGTCATTTTCCCTCCATAGATGGGATTTCATAACATGTAACAAAAACGAATTGTCAAGGAAGAAAGGGAGGAACTGGTTCAGACGTTACTTTAGTTTCAAGTCTGTTATTACTTTCTCTACCATCTACCTAGTAGGTAGAAAAGGTATTGCATTCCACCAAAACATTCCTTATCGATATTTTAACGTAAATACATGTTTTGAGGCACCTTGAATCCAAAACACATTTTTAGAGAAAGGTAGGAACTGGTTTAGACGTTAAGTTAGTTTCAAATCTGTTATTACTTTCTCTACCATCTACCTAGTAGGTAGAAAAGGTATTGCATTCCACCAAAAAATTCCTTATCGACATTTAAACGGTAAATGCATGTTGTGAGGCCCCTTGAATCCAAAAACACATGTTAAGAGAAAGGTCTATGTGTGTCTGTGAACAACATGACCCAAAAGCGAATAACTACCGCATAACTACCAAACTTGGTATTTAGGTTCAGTATCTTCCAAAGATGAGATACAAAGGCTTTTAAGAAAATCCCCGCACTCCAAATTATTCCTTACATGGCACATTTTTCGAAATCGTTGGTTTTCTCAAAATTGCCCCTAAAGATTTTGATTAACACATCATAATATGATCGTTAGATAACAAATAAAATGTTCATCTCGAATTTTCTCGGAATTGCATTTGAAGTCCTCTTCATTCGGAAGGAATTTTGTATAATTTTGTATAATTTGTAAACTCAAGAGATAGACAAAGATGTACTTAAAACACTATACTTTAAATTACATTTTTTGTGACATCAGTCATTTTCGATATATCCACTACTAGTTTTTAATCTTCTTCTTCCTCTGCCTTTCACAGATTAGGCCTATCGATCTGTTCTGGCCTCATTCCCATCTTTTAACTGGTCGTACTGTATCCCGCTTTCCCTTAGGTTTGTATTGTATTTTTTTGGAATCGTTTCATTTGTTCCAGATGTCCCTTCCATTTTTTTATGTTCTTCTATTTTATCATTTACTGCAAAAATATTCAGTACTTGCCTAATAATTTCATCCGTAATTCTGTCCAACTTAGTGCTACTCCTAAAAATTTAATTTTCGCTGCCTGAAAACGGCTGAAGTCTTTTCTCTTTACAACCCAGAATCCACTACCATACAGTAAAACGGACACCGCCTTCATCTTATAGAATTTCGTCTTCGTATCTTAAATTTTCAATTTTCAATTGAAGTGCTGGCGCTATTCAGTTGTTTCTCGCGATGTAATGAAAATAATAGGACATTTTAAGGCCAGCATATCTATAGCGATTCGCATTTAAACATGTGATTATCGATTCGGTTTCGTCTGTCGCTCCTGTATCTTCTACGAAATGTATAATGATGTATTATTATCAAGTGAATAGTAAAATAAGGTTTCGTAAGAATGGTTTGTGGAAGCTATACCAGGTGAGTCAGCTGCGCCTATTTATTTTTAAATTTAGCAACGTCTTAAGCCACATACTTTCTTGAATGCCTTCTAATGGCTGATTTGCATAACACTGTATAGAGGAGGGATAGATGACTCAGTGCATAAGTGTTTTACGGGACAGAATGCAATCACTATGTATGTCGATGCAAAAACATCCCACTCTGACACTGGGAGCTAGAGTAGCACTTTTAGCCAATTTTACAAACTTTTATTCTTTAGCATACATTTATGCGCCCCTTTGAAAACGCCCCCGAAGGAACAGCCTATCACATGTATCGGTTGACAACAACATTTGAAAACAAAATGGCAGATCTACCAGTGCGACCAATTGGATTTAAGCCGTTAGTCAATGTTGTACAGCTTTGTCAAAAAATGCTAAGTATTAGGTAGATAACTTAGTTTCTGTCACAAACTATGGCATATTTCAGTTCATAGTGATTATATTGACTGATGCAATTCTTTATGTGAATTAAAACTACCAAAGCCGAGCTAAAACACTGTATGAAGCTGCAAAAAGCGTGTAAAGATTCGAGGTGGGGTCTAGTTCTATGATTACTAATTCGTATGGGAACCTAAGATCGCAAAGTAGCATTAGCCGATTGGTATTATCGTGGTTGCGTTGGCACTGTGCCACATCTGTTTGGGTTCAAATCCTTCGTGTTGAATTAAAACTTTTTATTAGCTTTTGTTTTCTCTCTTTGGGCCTATAGTTTGATATTATTATGCAAATAACATTTTTGATAACATAACTGTGTACAAAATAGAATAATCACCATGTTTTCTACCGCAAAGCCCAAAGCTACTGGCACTCATACGCGAAGAATGCAGGCAGATTACACGCGCATGTTACAGCATGCCAGAAGGTCTCTCCGGCAACGTACATAAATGTGCATTGATGAAGGGTGTCGAGATTTTGAACATTTACTTCGTTGATGAAATCCAAAATAACAATTTATTATTCTGTTTACCCGTGAACCTAGCACATTTACAACTCCTTTGCCAGTAGAAGTGAAACATAAGGTTTAAACAGGCAACAAAAACTGTTAGATTTAGTATTATCGATAATCGACCAAAAGAATAAAAGCTAACTAGCTAAGGCAGTTTACAACACAGATACGGCACAGATTATCACTGTAAAATGATACACAATTATCTGATTGTAATTGTTGTGTCTTTGGCTCACAGGGGAGCAAATAACAAAAATAAATAAATTAGTATACTAAAATACAGAAAATAAACACAAGGAGAAAAAAAGCACTAAAAGAATATGATGTTTCTATTAGATTCGAAACTATAAAGCTAACCATTGCTTCACCACATTCCGGCAGCTAATCCACTCGGCTAACTCATTCTTTCCCACTCTTTGGGAGAACATTCCTCTACCTCCTTGCAAGCATTATATCCATAAAGAACCGCTTTGTTTAAGCCTTTAGCAGCTCCTTGGTTCTCATTCAGGCCTTTAATCACAATGCTAGTTGCGTATAGTACCGAATAGAAGGGCAGAGCTACAATAACAGTTTGTTTGCTAAAAGGGTCAATGTTTTCACACTAGACTACAAACTACGGGTTGCATACATACGAATACCTAGGGGCAGCTGACTCACCTGGTGTATATAGGTACAAATAAACAATAGTTGGCAGAGAAAGTCATGAAATGTAACACATCAGGATTACTAATTTATTTAGTTTTGCTAACAATGGCAAGTTGGTCTCAAATGCTGATGCTTGTGGTTCCAATTAGGATGCTCCTAGGTTGGCATCCGGTCGATCTCAGTGTACATACACGTTTCATGGGATGGGGCACTGCGACATACTAACTATATCTAAATGTAATGTGCCTAAGCTTAGGAGCAGTTACCTATTTTCGATAAGACATAAATTAGGGACGGGTTCCATAAGTTGTAGAAAACGTATGGAACTCAAAAGGATGATAATTGTATAAGTTAGTTAATATAGGTGATACTAATTGCACATTTAGCTGTAATGTTTGCAATAAAGAAATTAATCCATTGTGTTTATATAGATCTCATCCTTCTTTCTCATATTTAGAAATATACTCACACCAAACGGTAGCAGTAAGAAATTAACTGCAGCAATGAAATTCCAGTCGTTTAGTAATGATGACGAGAAGAGAAAACTGCTGTTTATAAAAGATGCATGTTGTCACCTGTTAGCATTGTATCATAGTGTATTTGCAGGGAGAAAATGGGAGATGGCATTCACACCGAATAAAAAATATTCTGAAGTGTTGCATTCACACGACTTTCTCTACCCACTACCATTTATTTTTATATATCTTCTACAAACAATTATTAGAGAAGCTTATTTTTTATCTGCTTCATGTTCATCGAGATAAACGTTTTCAGGAATAGTTTCATACACATTTGAGTTGTTGGTACTAGAGGGATAGAGATAATTGAATCGATATTCAGGTGTTTAAAGCGAGAAACAAGTGAATAGCGACAGGGCTTTAAAGCATATTGAATAATGAAAACAAATATTAACGGATATCTCGGAAATGGCTAATGTTCACACAAATGATTTTAAACAAAATTTGTGTTTTAAAGATATCTACATTTTTGTGAAACGCGTTTTTGCTATTTCGTAACGTTTACCAGATATATAACATTTTATAAATTCCTTCCAAATGAATGGACTTTAAAGACTATTCCCAGAAAATTCAAGATATACATTTTATTTTTAATCTAAATATCTTGAATATGTGGTATTTTAATCAAAATCCTTAGTGCCATTTTTGAGAAAATAAAACATTTCTAAAAATATTTCATGCATCCTTGGAATATGGAATAGTACGTTTGATATTTAACCGATTTTTCGTTTTGAGTTATGCTGTTCACACAAACAGGCAGACAGACAGACAGACACACATACACGGGTCTTTGTCTAAAAACGTTGTTTCTATTCAGGGAACCCCAAATGCCTCTGTATCGAATATTTTATAGAATGGAGTTCTTGTTCTACCTGCTCTAGGGAAGCAGTAGAGAAAGTAAACATAATTTTAAATGTTGTGCAGTTTTCAAATACAGCATGAAATTAAACGATAGTCAAACGTCTTAGTGATGCCTTACATTGCAAAATAATCAAATTTTACAATGCAGATGAATTCTTCAATCAACTGCACATTTATTGGTAACCAGTGCTATAATTTTACAGCCAATGTGAAATGTCTTGTAGGCTGCAAAAGGAAAGAAAAGAAGACGAAATTGCCCAGAGTTGGTGTCATAAAGAGCAATAAAGTATCTGAGAAGACCAGCGCGGAGCTGCCCTTGATCTGAAACTTAAAACTCATCAAAACTTTACATTTTCACTTCTAACAAGTACCAACTTAAAGAAAAGTCCATTCGCCTCTCTCGGCAAGTCATCGAAAGGCTTCATTTAACCTAATTAATCGCTTCGCAGTGAATCGAGATGAATTCGAAATAGAAAACCTAATTAGTTGATAATTAAGTTTCTAAAGAAGTTGAAAGAGACAGCGCTATCAACAACAGTGGCAGTATGCAAAACTTCGCAAGAGCGTTGTTATTAATCTCGGCGTTTTATCTTAATTTTCTTGGCGATGTGAAGGAGCGGGTGGAGAGGAATGGAGAAGACCTACAGCGAGAGACAGGGGAAACTGAATTTACCAGGAAAACGAACACTAGATGTGACACATATATACTTCGCGAGGCTTCTAACGTGATGGCTTTGTTTAACTTGGTATATGTCGCTACGTTCTGCATAATTACTTGGAGTCGGTAAATATCGCTCGATGCGAGGTAGAAGTGTTCCTGAGCTGGGCACCATTGCAACTAAGATCCAGATATTTATGTTTCTGTGTAGGTACGAAATTATTCTTCATAAGAATAAGAACAAATGTTTACCATATACAAGGAGTTAATTATAATCTTTAGTCATAAAATCTGAGGAGAAATTAAATGAATGAGAATATCGCCAGCAACATACAATCTTTTTGGTTCCAATGTGGTTAGAAAGTTGCAGGAATCAGATGGAAAGTAGAAATTTGAAAAAAGAGAAACTATATAGGCTGTTCTGAAAATCATATACTCTAAATTTATAGGGAAATATTAATATCCTAGTATAAAACTATATGGTTTTCCTACTAGTAGAATTTGGCTACTCTGACTTTCGACCTTGAAACTAAAGTAGGTTCGCTTAAGCTCTGTTACATAGATGTCAATCACATTATGCAAATAGTATATTGCGATTCAAGTGCGGTAAGTGCATCTTTGCAGAACGAGGAAAAAGTTTGAAGTTTCTGTAAAACACTTAACTCATGCGAATTACATCTATTTTTTTTTCAACGATAGTGTATAATAGAAATGCTTACGTGAAAATAAAACTAATCACTGTCAGCTGTTCAAAAGCACTATCAAGATCGATCGCGTTATCCTCTGCGAATTGGTCGACTAGTCACGCCTGGTAGTGTTGACCAAACCAGTCAACAACTGAAGGTGAGATAGCTGCTTGCGCCGATAGAGATAGCATATTTAAATGCTGTATGAATTATATTGTAAATAAATCCTAATAGATAAACGGAATAAAGACGGTAAGATTCAAATGGTGAAATTCAATTATTACATATAATTACAGTGCATGTCAGCAACATAGAATTGCATATCAATAGTCGAAGGATTAAATACATTTTCATATGGTTAAAATACAAAACGCAAGGAGTGCACGAATTTCCACTTCCTACACATAACGTGAGCAAGGTGCATAAAAAGCACCATCGACAAAAAATCTTTACAGTACTCAAGGATTTAGTTATAGATTTTAATCATAAAATCACAGAAAAAATGAAGTAAATAGGCATAAAAATGTCGCCTGCAAAATGTTTTTGCTGCCAATGCAGTTAGAAAATTGCAGAAACCAGATGGAGAATAGAAATTAGAAAATAAATAAATAAATTTAGAGACTTCTGAAATCTATATTGCCATAAATTTATAAGGCAATATTAATTTCCTGGTATAAGGCTATGTAGTGTTCCTACTTGTACAATTTGGCTATTCTGGCTTTCGACCTTGAAACAAAGGTGGATTCGCTTAAGCTCTGTTCCATAGATAGCAAATGCGTTATGAAATTCATAATTACTTGATTTCTTCTATAACGCGACAGCGTGCATCGCATGCGGAGTTTGCAAATTATGTTGAATTGAAACCGTAAAGAAAAAGCAATCTCAGTGGCGGCAAATGGTACTACAAATCACAACTCCCTACAGGCGCCCTTGAATATGTATCTGAGCTACTTATTATAACGCGCCAGCTTTTATCTGATCCAGCTATCAGCTAATAATGAATTGCTGTGAAGTTGCCGAATATAGATTCAAAACACTAGTCTGCATGATATCGGATGATTGAAAACTAATAAGTAATTCTGACTCACGTTTTTATGCTGATTTCATAACTGCTTTTAGATTTTCTCTATCACGTACAGTTTGTTCACAATTTCACTTCAAAAATATACAGATATAGAGATATAAAGATATTGCTTTCGCCACTACACATAAACTTGGGCTTGATGAAGTAATTTGTAAGGGCTCTACCGCAGGATGGACCCTGCCTCAAGTACCTTTCCAAGAAATTTCCCTTCATTACACAAGACAAATTAAAGGCTGGAATTTTTGTTGGTCCTCAAATAAAGGATGAAGATTTTGAGAAGACAATGAATGAGAGAGAAATAGAAGCATGGACCGCCTTTCGATCAGTTACTGAAAACTTCTTGGGCAATAACAAAGATCCTAATTACAAGGACATTGTCGAAACAATGTTGAACAATTTCAAGAAATTGGGTTGTAACATGAGTGTAAAGGTGCACTTTCTGCATTCACATATCGACTACTTTTCAGAAAATCTGGGACATTATAGTGAAGAGCAGGGTGAACGTTTCCACCAATATATTACGGAAATGGAGAGGAGGTACCAGGGGAGATGGCCGACTACTGTTGGATGTTGAGGAGGGACAGTCATCTTCAAGGATCTGCAAGGAAGTCAAAGAAGAGAAAGTTTGAAAAATATTATATGAAACACTTTGGCTTCTTGTTTTGTTAAAATGTAGTCATGAAATAAATTAGGGGAGTTCTTGAGTGTATTCTTAAAATGTTTCTTGAATAAAACTTACCTTGTGTTAAATGGTATTTGAATACTTTTCTACGCTCATTAGTAAAATTATCAAAACATTACTTATTTTGTGCAAAAACCTGACGTGATAGAAAAAACGGAAGTTATTTCTGGAATCAGCATTAAAACTTAATTCAAGAACATCTACTTTTAAGAAATTATCTGACAAAAAGTTTGAAAATGCAGACTAGTAATAGTCAAAATATTTGTTAGTGTTGTTCCTGTTGTAAAAATACATACAGTTATGCGAGTTGAGCTCGTAATAAGTAGTTGGTTGGTGATTTCACAGAACCTTGTAACGTAAACCCAGCATGACCTTTATAACTAGATATATACTGTGAAGCTTCTAGTTTTGTCCATTTCCCGAACAAAACTGGTCGAAGGAAAGCTCGCGCTCGGATTCCCAATGTGTCACGTGCTCTGGGAAATCTTGTCATTTCCCGAACTGGTGGAGCGCTATGAAGCTAGTGTTCATGTGGCTTGGCTCGGGGTGAAATTTTCATCCTACGTATGTTTTCCCCGTTTTGACTTTAATATCCGACTTAGTTCGCGACGATGCTCGGCCGCCAATTCTGTGCGCATCTTAACATGTAGTATACCGCGTCACATTTGTTGGAATGACCGGATGTTGTCTTAGTGCAAATAATAACCTCTATGTGTCATAAATACTGGAAAACTTTAGGAAGCGAAGCATATGTTTATACTGGGTAAATCGCGTAAAACTACCAATATATTGTAAAATAAAATGTGTCATTGTTGTGTTGTTTTTACAGAAGTGGATTTCTGATAAGACTAACATTTGTAACCTAGTTAAAAAATTCCAACGGTTGTCTAAGAGCGTATTTGTAACGCAAAGTTGTATCTTCGTAAATGCAACAAGCTTGATGCTATGAAATAAGAGTGACATATCTATTATTTTTTGCCATGCTTATAGTCCAATCAGTGATAATGCTCTATTATATGTTTTAATAAATTTGAATATTGTACCAGTTTGAAAAAAGTGCATTGGATTCGGGAGTAATGCGATCAGTGACCTCTTGTACGATTCAAGTACAAGTAATTTATAAGTTACTATTACAGTATAACTAACTTTCACCTGTAGTTGTAAGCTGGATAGATTAAATTACGGGGGTGATCAGAAACTAAGGTTACAAAGCCTGCAGTGAAACGTGTACATTTTATTTCATACGAACAATATGACCAACTGGTTGTACGTACATTAGGTTATTTTTCGACACAGTCTCCATATCGGTTTGGGCACTTGTCGCTTCGTGGGATGTGTTTGAGTATCCCTCCTGTTCTTGGGTGTTCAGGCACTTCCTCGTCTGAAGCGAATCGCGGCTTCCTAGGTGCTCCTTTAAGTGAGGAAAAAGGTGAAAGTCGCTTGGAGAGAGGTCCGGGCTGTAGGGAGGGTGGTCGATGATGTACCAGCAAAACTGCTTCAACAGCGTGGTGGTCTTCTGGACTGTATGTGGTCGCGCGATGTCGTGAAGGAAGATGACACCCTCGGTGAGAATTCCTGGCCGTTTTCTCCTGATTGCTGTGCGTAGTCGTATGAGGGTCTCGCAGTATCGTTCAGTGGCTACTGTGTGCCCTCTTTCCAAAAACTCCGCGAGTATGACACACGCGCTGTCTCAAAACACTGTGATCATCCCTTTCAGGCAGATGGCGTCACCTTAAGCTTCTTTGGCTTTAGAGAGCAGGGGTATTTCCACTCCATTGACGTCCGCTTACTGCTGGAAGTGCAGTGATAGATCCATGTTTTGTCACCCGTGACAGTGTGTTGAAGAAAGCTGTTCCCTTCCGTGCAGAACCGTTGCAAAAGTTGCAGACCTGTCCCCATGCGCTTCTCCTTATGTTGGTTGGATAGATTTCGTGGAATCCATCGGGAACAAACTTTCAGGTACTACAGAATATCGTGAACAATGTGACGAACGCTTCTGAACGACATTCTCAATTCTACGGTCATATGCCGTAACGTGATTCTACTGTTCTTCTGAATCACCTTCTCCACGCGAGCTGTCTTCAAAGCTGTTGATACCGCGCTGGGTCGGCCACTGCGCTCCTCGTCAGTGGCGTTTTCTCTACCGGTCCAAAATTTTCGACACCATTCTGCGACACGTTGACGACATATTACAGTCTTTCTATATATCTCTACCAGCTGCTGCCGAATTTCAGGCAAAGTTACATGTTTCGAATAACGGAGCGGATTTCTTTACGAGACCAACTTTCCAGTCACCATTTGTGTTTACCTACAACTAGTGCTGCAGATGGCTGAAACTCTGCACAGTTTCCAACAGCACGTATTAGAATTACTGCACACTACTAATTTCTCTATAATGACGAAACTCCAGAAATATCGGCCTTGTAACCTTAGTTTCTGATCACTCCCTGTAGATTAGACACTTGACTGGGAGATGAACAGGAAGGACATACCCCTACTTACTCGCACTGAAACCTTAGTTTTATTGTAGGGTTTTCTCCCTGTTTTTCAATCATCACCTTCCTAAACTCTAATAAGTCTCAGGAGTCCACTGATTAGGTTTTTATTAGATAATATCTCATTTGGATCAACAGTTCCAAATTGATTGAATATATTCACTTCCAGTGCTTCACACTGGAATATTAAGTGCGAGGCTGTTTCCTCTTCTACACCATACATCCTGCATCTTGGGTCTTCTGAAAGCCCCATTATCTGCAGGTGTTTTTTAAAATTCCCATGACCAGTCATTAAACCCACCATGAGCCTCATCTGCTTTCTGCTTAATTTATGGACTGCAGTACTCCTTCTAAGACATGGTTGTTGCATCAGTAACTTTTCATGTCTGTGTTCCTGGATATGTTTCTGGTATTCTGTATGCTGTTTTTTTAATCAAGTCTAATAAATTTGTCCTTACCACTAATTTGGTAATACGAAGTTCGGTTCTAGTCCAGTTGTAACCTAGCTCTTTGAATTAAAGGTAAAAAGCCGTTGCTAATCCAATGTCTTGTGTATGTCTGGTATCTTTAAGTGAATTACGTCATATTTACAGCGTATTATAGCAAATATTAATATGAAATCTTCATATGATACATACTTAACTATATGGACTAAAACGTTGAAAAATAAACATTCTGTAGCTATCTTAGTCTTATCTAGTTATCCTTGATGCCAATTAAATATTTCTACTTGAAAAAATTAACTTTGTGATATAAAAGTGCATTTTGATAATTGTTGAAATATTTTAACATGAGCCCTAGTCTTAAACGAAATTCTGGGAAAACGTCGCGTCGTTAGCACCTCATTACAAAGGTATTAGCAATGCTGTAAAAACAACTGATTTTGTGGGTTGTTATAAGGTTAGCTGTTGTGAAACATACGCCAACTGAGATATATGGCAAGCGATAAGCTGTTTAGAGAGCTTCGGAAGCTCTTTATTTAAAGCGCTGTCTTTATTTCCAGCTTCGTATAATTCATACAGAAAAGGTAATTGCACGACGTGAATGCTACGGAAGTTAGAAAACATCGACAGAATATACCAATAAAGCTATAAATGGAAATATATCTTACATATAACGTCGCTATATCATTCAGGTTGACCATTTTTGAGAGTGATAACAAGAATTTTACCCAACACTCCAAAACTGTATACACAATGTCCTTAAAAACGCGTTTCAAGAGGCCGACACCTCTCAATTTTTTTGTGCGTGGCGCTGTGAAATGCCTCAAAAACTGAGGATCGACAAAATCGAAACACCCTGAACTTTCATCGAATACCTTTATGCTTATCTATGATAAAGGCAGTCTTTGCCTCTAGTGAGAAATATATTTCAAGAAGGTGAGGTGTGTTAGCTGGTCGATTACAAGATTTTTGAAATAGTAGTGATTGATATTCGACATGTATTAATATAGAGTGACTCTTCTAGAATGAAATTGATAAATGGTATAAATATACACTGGCGTATATGGAGATTACTGAGGCTGTGATAACCCTGAACAATGTCGTTTTTCAGGTAGTGCACTCCGTGGTTGCTGAAACACCGTTGAATTCATTGACGACAATGGAGATTATGGGATAGTAATAACTCTGAGAAACACCACTTGTCTTGCAATGCCTTCCATGATTTCTGAAACAATTAGAGTCGATGGAGATTATTGCTGTACCGATCACTGACTATACACCACTTATCATGTAATGCATTTCATGATTTCTTACAGTGAATAGAGGATCTACGAAAAGATGGACATCTTTGACACTCGGTCTCTCAGAAGGAACAACATTAGTATCACAATCTTTCACCATTAACTATCCCTGATCTAACCATTAGATTGCATGAGAGGTTAATAACGAGCAGATAGATGACGTCTATATAAGAAAATATATTTATGAACCGACCATTCAACGCGAGCACAAGATAATTCATCTGGTGTCCATCAATATTGTTTCATTTATGTTAGGAGCTCGGGTACCATCCATAAACTTCTTTAAGTTTTCTAGAAATGTTAAATACAACAATGTCGTATTAAACAAATAGTCCGTTCTACATATATTTAAAGTATCATTTTATGGAATTCATATTACAACGTTATGCATTTTTATTTCATTTACTACAAATCACATTCACATGTGCGTTTTTGCATTTGTATTCTATTTTGTTTCTATATTTTCTGGTAACCAAGCGGGATGACTCCGGTTCAAATTCCCGGAGCGCACCAATCTGATCGAATATTTTTTCGCAGTTTTCCTCAGTGGTCAGGTGAATTCTGGGTTGGATAATTTAATCTGCGAATTTTACTAACATTCCTTTCATCACTGCCTTTCCTTTCCTTCTTCTTTACTGCCGTACCGGCATTGGGCTAATCGCCCATCCTATCATATGCTATGATCCAAAGTTTGCTTGCTCCTAGACAGGCTATTCACCCAAGGCATTAACTTGTAAGTCTTGGGGGCATAAGTTCTTCGAAAAGGAGGGTAATCTGAAGAAGGAGATAGTTTGTCGTAAGTTTTTATCTACGTAACTACTAATCTTATACTATGTTAATAAAACGACGAAGACTTTCATCGTAGGAGTCTGACGCACGCAGCCACGCTACGTCCTCCAACAATGAAGCACTACCTTTGCCTCACGATTGCTGCGTTTCTCCTCCTAGTTGTTTTTTATACTTTGCCACAGCTGCTCGAGCATGGGATCTTAAATCACTGGATATGCGTGGATGTGTACAGAGAAACACGAACGCTTTCTTGGAACACTTTTGTTTTCACCATTTAAAATAAAATTTAAGGTTTGCCGATCACTTTTAAATGCATACGATGCTACTGTGTCTTTACCAAGACCGAAGATAATTAACTACAGCTGAACGTTCTACCCTCTTGCATGTTCGCCGCCAATGTTCACAACTCGGCGAGAATGTCGTCCCGTTCTCACCAATCGCTCAGGACAGAATGAATTTCACCACCGCGCTACTAAGAGGAAAAACTCCTAACTTCCCCTCTTTCCCCTCAAAACCCTCCTCAAACTTAGCGTCATGAAGCTTCCAATGACCTTCACATCCCGGCCAGTGCAACTGCAACCATTAATTCCAAGAGAAACTGGCTTCAATGGTATTTACACTTTATACCTGGGACCCTAATTAGCTAAACTGTGCCTGTTTGGTCTTTCTGTCTCTTTTAACAGCCAACAATTTCACAATGCTTCTCCTTTTTATACATACACTGAAATTAAATATTTTATTATTTATTTTATATCACTATCCTTCTCAGATTATTATGATAATTATTGACTTCATAATTTCGGCTTCAAGTCATAAGTAAAAGGAAGCATACCCGGACCATGGTCCATTGGAATGCTTTCCAAATGCGTCAGACATTATCAGTAGTAGGGAAGACGTGCTCTCCTGCTTGCCTGTACTCTACTTCTTGAAACTGCCAATATACGTGGCACACAGCAGCAGAGAAAGAAGGTTAAGATCCATTATCTCCTTTTCACATTAACGTTGCTTTCCTCAGACATGCAAGAAATAAAAAAAGCAGGATCCAGAGGGAAGCTTCCGCAGATCTTGATTTGTCTGTATGCAAATTACCAGCTTTTGCTTGTATTTTAAAGCAGTTGCTGTGGTTGCTTCCGTGCTTCAGAGGATTGTAATTTAGATGATATTTGCCTTGCTCAAAATCACTGCACAGAGGCACAAAAGTTAGTGTATCATATGCCAGAGAATAACACTTCCTGGTCATCAAAACATCGTTCTGAAAATGTCGATGTGTGGCTAAAGGGATCTGCAAACAGGGCAGCACAAACTTACAAAATAATTTACTAAGTCTGATGTTCGTAAAATGAGAGGCGGACATACCAAAGTGAAATACATGCAAACAGGCAGGTATTTCATCAACACCAAGATTAATTCTTTAGCAACGTTGAAAATTTAAGTATATAAGGTGTATAGTGTGGTAGTTTATTGCTTACGTAATATGTTTTTACGTAAATTATTCGAACTTGAATATCTTATATTGTGCTGCTTTTGTTTTGTTTGGTTACATAATTTTAACTGCCCCACGTATGGGAGCCAATTTGTAGTAACATTATTGTAGCCCCACGTTGTGGTAGACAATTTGCGACGGTATTACTTACAAATGTTTGTTTACATCAGTGTTGAAGCCATCTTGTGACGTCATTCATTTGTTCGGTTTGTAGCTCCATCTAGTGTTAGCAATTTGTGGCAGTGTTAGCTTCTGTTTGATTTCATTTCAAATGTCCTCCGGCTAGCTATTATCCTGTTGGCTTGGGCACGTATCTCTATACAGGTTGTGAAAGGAAAGGAATCTTTTATCCAAAAATTACACTGATGAAGAAATTTGTTTTATAATTTTTATTGTCGAACACGTCCACTATCACTTTTACATATTGATCTAGATACTCGCCAAACTGAAACTGTTATAATAACTTCTTACTGATCACTTTTAATCCACGTACTTCAATCTTTTGTATAATTAACTTTACCATACTTTAGATCTTTCATAATTCTGCTGCGCATAACTTGTGAATCTATATCCGATGTATGCCGTACTAATACTTTCGACGAACTGACTGACTGAAGACGACGTGTAGTGTACACAGATTTTTGATGAACTGGCCGCGATCTACCTCTGACTTGGCTTATTTATACTCCTGCAATCAGATACGCCTAAAGATTATAACTGAACTGCAATTGGCTAATAAAACGCGCCAACATTAGCGTCTATTTTAATATCCAATGAAAACCACGAATACATATTGCTTTTAGGGAGAAAATATTCCAGAAGTTTCTACCGAAAACGCGCCAACATTACGTAACTTCCTTGTTTCCAATAATGATAAACAGCTCACCCCCCTCGCTGCATTATTGCGCTATTATTGACAGTTTCAGTAAGGCCATATAAACTTATTTCCCAATAATAATTACAATTAATAAACATCTGAAATCAATATCACATAAAAATGCTTATTCATATTACAATCATTATTTACATTTAAGTAATTTGTGATACAAATTACTGCATCATATGCCCCACTAGAAACATAATTATGAATATTTACAACTTGTTTGAAAATTTTATAATTGGGTTTTTAGTCTCCTAAATCTTGGAACACACGCTATCACTTTCACTTAACACTTCACACGCATTTAACACACGACATTTTTTTTTATCTTGCCACTACTTACTGGCTCTGGTTTAATTAACTTAGATATTAATCTGACATCACAAAAAAAATTTTATAGCAAATACTGTACCCTAAATTATTTAATTACTGTTACCAAATTGTTTACTTTCTTAAGTTGTTGACAAAAATTTATACATTTAATATTTTTGTAATTATTACACATATTTACCAAAATATTCACCCTCTACACAAATATTTACATCTCTTAAATCTAGGCACTGTTTCATATGTTCTATTTGCTACATAAATATTTGTTTTTAATTATATTTACCAATTTTTGTTATTTTGTACTTTATCTTAACAATACTCTTGGAATAGTATTTATGTACTTTACTTTAATATAACATCATGCTTTATTTCACATGTTCAGTTACTAATAAAATGTTATTTTCCTCTTAAACATTTAGTCATGTCCAAAATTTATTTCTCCTTTCACATGATGTACATATTTATTTAACCCTCTTACGTTCCAATACATTGCTCTGCATTTCGTCTTTAACTATCCAGCATTTACTATTTATCATCTTTGTCTTTTGTTTCAGCTTGATCTTCATGGTTATATGGTTTCAGCATTTCAATATGGAACTTTCCTATGCTTTTTCGAGTTGTTGGATTACATAACTCATATGTATTAGTTCCATATACTTCAACAACTTCATATGGTCCATGGTATTTGAGAAACATTCGCCAATAAAGTTTATTTGCTTTATCCGACAATTTCTTGGTTTTGACCAAAACTAAATCTCCTATTTTGATCCTCCATTCCTTTCTCTTCTTTTCTTCATGTTTAATTTTTCTTTTTATGGCCTTTTTCTTCATCCTCTCGAATGCTTTTCGGAACATCTCTTCTTCTGTTTGTGGTATCGAATGAGCATCTGGAATGGCTTCTGGAATTTTCTTACACATTGTATTGATCTTTTTTCCTAACTTAAGTTCACATGGTTTGTATCCGGTCACATTGTTTACGGTTTCATTTAGTAGATTCTGAACGAAGTTCACGTATCCATACCATTGGGTGTGTTTTCGATGACAACACCCTTAAATAATTTGAAATTTCCTTAATTTCCCTCTCCACTGGGTTGGAGTTCGGTCTGTATCTTGACGAAAAATATTGTTTAATGCCATTTTCTTTCAGTCCATCCATAAATTTTTTTCCTGTGAAGTACGAAGCATTATCGCTCAATGCAGATTGAATAGGTCCTTCTTCTATCACATATGACTTGAGTAGTCTATTCAAACATGCTAAACCTGTAGGTTTTCTCAAAGGTTAAATTCTTACATATTTGCTGAATATATCATAACAGACAAATATATATTTGTTTCCAAATTGACTTGGAGGCATCGGACCATGAATATCAATACTAATTACACATCTCGGCTTATCCCTTATAACCGAATTAGTTTCAAATGCATATGCTGCATTTATTTGCTTTGCCTTCTGACACAGGTTGCAGCACGATATAAATTTTCGAACTTTCTGACGCAATTTAGATATGTATAAATTCTCTAAAATCATAGAAGTTGTCCGGTCCGTCCCTGAGTGTGCTAACCCTTCGTGAAAATTCTTAATTAGTTCCTTTTCCATGCTTTTCGCAACCATTACCTTCCAACTAGGCATTTCTTTTCCATGCCTCTTGTGTAATGTCCCATCCCGAGTTGCTACAATTTCTTTCTTTGCATCTTCAATTAATGGTGCCTTTTCTTTAAGTTCAAATAATTTTGAGTCCTCATTTTGAATTTCCCCCATATTTTTCAATTTTCTAATCATTCCTTTGCTTAAAGGAATTTCAATTGTCAATATTTTGACTTCATTTCTAGGCCTTTCAATATTTTCGGGAATTTGTGGATTGTAGTTTAATGTTGATAGTAAATCACTGAAGGTATTATTTTTGCCAGGAATGTGGATAATCTCAATATCGAATGCAGATATTGCATGAATGTATCTAGCAAGTTTTCCACTACATAATCTACACCGTTGTATGAAAGTTAAGCTGATGTGGTCTGAATATACTTTCACCTTTTGCTGATAAATATAGGTTTTAAAACGAATTAATGAGAAATATAGTGCTCCAATTTCTAACTGAGTCACTGAAGAATTTCGCTCAATATTTGTAAGTCCTCTAGAAGCTGTACTAATGACGTGAAAGTCATTGTTGAAGTCTCGCTGTCCTAAAATTCCGGCGTATCCTTGCATTGATGCGTCGACATAAATCTCATATTCCAAATCTTCTCTGGGCCTCTCGAGTAATATGGACTTAGCAAAGAGTTCCTTTACTCTCTCAAAACATTTTTGATGATCCTCTGTCCATTTCCACTTATTATTCTTTCGGAGAAGCTGCCGCAGTGGTTCTATTTCAGCCGAATATCTTGGTACGAACGTACTCTGAAAGTTCAATACCCCTAAGAGACGTCTAATTTGTTTTACGTTCCTTGGTGGTGGAATTTTCATTATTCTTTTCTGATCAGGTCTTATACCTCGTTCATCCGCTACATAACCCAGAAAATTTATTTCCTTGACACAAAATTTTGATTTTAGTATGTTCATAGTCATACCATGTTGTTGTAGTTTATTTAACACATAATGGACATTATTCATGTGTTCTTCAAATGTTACTAATGATTAGGAAGTCGTCAATATACTTTATTAAAAAGTCATCTGCAGAATTTCCAAAGATACTGTGAATGGCTCTCAAAAATCCACTTCCTGAGTTTTTTAAACCAAAAGGATTTACACAAAAACGATACTGGATCCCTGAGTACTGAAATGAAGTGTAATCACGCACTTGTGGATCTAATTCCACTTGCCAATATGAAGCAGTGAGGTCAATGGATGTCAGAAATCTCCCTCTTGAAAGTTTCGTAATTAATTGTTCAATTCCCTCACTTTGAAAATGATCTGGCTTCATATACTTGTTGACATATCTACCGTCTAAAGTTAATCTCAAACTACCATCTCGTTTAATACTCCAGCAGATTGAATTTATATACTGAGAATTACTTTGCTCAATAATCCCATTTTCTAACATGCTATTTATTAATTGTCTAGCTTTGTCTCGAAGACTTATAGGTAAATTGTCATACTTGTGCCTATATGGTGGTACGTCTTCTACTTGAAATGTATGCTGATATACATTACATCTGCCTGGGATATTACTAAATACTGAACTATTGTTCATCAAAACATCATGAAGGATTTGTTTTTGCATTATCGTAATATTATAAGCTTCTTCACACTTGTATATTGTGGCATGTGCACAGATTATATTAATGGTAATACGTTCTCTGGTTACCGGGTCGGCGGTGGCAGTTTATCTGAGAGTAGGGGCGATTCAGGGGAAGCAGTGTGTCATTGGTGGGGATATGGCGTTACTGACGCTAAGCTTAGCGTGGGTTTTCTTAGCATTCTGTGACTAGACTTCGCGTGAGCTGGACGGATAACTGCCTACGATATGGCGTCCTCGCCCGGCAGACACATGGGGTAAGAACTTATTATAATAAATCTACCAGTTATCCTTTCTTTCCAACTTTTATTATGGTAGAATAGAATCCTTGCCTCTCCCTTCAGCCAGGAATTATGTTGGTGTAATTATTTTTATAATCTAACTTTAGCTGCGTCCCTTGTCGATATCTCGAGTTTAAAGTTCTTTGTCTGTTCAACGATCCCTCTCATAAGCGAGTTGCTCTCCTCTGAAGTTAAATAATAATTAAATATGTGAGGTATACGACAATATTATTTCCTCATTTCTCTTCTCTTTCCAGCTGTTGTCTGTCTCGCTCACATGGTCGTCTTTTGTTTGGATTGTAAATTCCTCTACTTTCTCTGGCATTTCTGCTAGCTGTTGAAAATATGGCGTGGTATTCCCTTCATATTCTGTGACTACCTGCTTTATCTGACTATTTGTATCAGTCTTTGTTATTTGTACAAAAAACTCTTGGTCACAAAGATTTTTCTCATCCTTTGTCATCTCGATTACAGAAACTTTGTCTTTTATAAATGGTACCCTTATTTCTCTATCGTCTTTTGTCATTCTTAACTCTTCATGTTTAAAATCTATACTTGCTTCATATTCATGTAGGAAGTCACAGCCTATAATTATGTCACAAATCAGATGGTTTACAATTAGAAACATAACCTCAAAATTCTCTCCGCCGATAAGTATATTAAGTAAAGCTTGTGTTTTTATGACCTGTGTCGTTCTTCCGATTGCAACACGACAAACTAAATTACTAGTGGGAAGAGCCATAATTTTGTTACCTTCATTAATCAAATTTATGTAAAATTTCTGTGAGCAAATTGAAGCTGACGAACCAGAATCTATAGTTGCAATGATCTCTTTCTTCGCAATTTCCATCCTAACATGACTCAAAATTTTCTCCCTTATCTTTTGTTGCTGTAATCTTATTACAGGGTGTATGTGTAGGCATATTATTTGTATTGGTAATGGATACTGAATTATTAAAGACGTCCTGAGAACCTACTACACAGGAGTCTGTTAACAGTTTTCCTGGTTATTTCCATGTTCACGTACGGGAGTGCCATTCCTAACAGGCGCTAAATCTATCTCATTGTCGCTACCATTGTTTTGAGTTCCCCTTCCTCGAGTTCGAAATCCTCGATTTCTGACATTATGTCCCCTTGGCACGTAATTTTCTTGCCGTTCCTCAGATCTTTCCCGGTTATTGTTTTCCCTCCAGTGAGTGAAATTTCCCCTTTGTCTAATATACCGCCTTCCATAATTTTGCCCTCTTTCAGGCAATCTTTCTGTCCTGACATAATTTATTTGTTCCTGTCGACCTGGTCTCCCATCTGTCCTTGATCTTTCAAATTGTGGAACGTATGATTGATACCGTTGTCTGGTATTATTTTCATGACGTCTGTCTTGTCCTCTACTTTGCTGATAACTACTTGGTAATTTCGTCTATCTCGCACATCTAAAAATCTATGCTCCCACTCCCGAGATATATCTTCTTCCTGTTGTTCCAAAGCTGTTATTAATTCTGTCATCTCATAGATGCTACGTGGTTTTGCAATTAATAAGTAATTTCGTATCCTTAAAGGATAATGCCTTGCGAGCAAACTCACAAAGTCTTCCTCATTGATTGGAGGTGACAAGTTCCTAACCTGACTTGCATGTTTCAGTAAGTAATCAGTCATTGATATTCCCTCTCGTGGATTAAATTGAGCATGACTAAGCATTGCTCGAATTCTGTGCTGTACCGTAACATTCCAAAAATCTGTTCATGAATAACCTCTTAAAGGATTCATATGAAACTTCACCCCCTGATACCATTTGTAACCAATCTAAAGTTTTCTGGTCCAAACATCTTTTGACAACTATCATTTTCAATGCTTCAGGTATTTTTTTAATTTGAAAATACTCTGATAATTCTGCAATGAACTGTACTGGACTGGAGTTTTCATTAAATTTTGGAAGCGGAAAATCAATTAAGATATGATTGTAATTTTGCAAATTCCCTACTCCCATATTTAAATTCTCTAGTGTTACTTGTGCACTCTGAGTTTCAGCATTAGCTATAGATGAAGCTGCCGCATCACTCACATTATTTGTCATACCTGAGGAACTACCTCTATCATTATTTGGTACATCTGATACATTCACATCACATATATTTGCCCTTGAATTCAATTCTAACCTATTTACAGTACCTTGCAGATTTTCTATTGTCAGTTCCAATTTTCTATTATTCTCATTTTGAACAGCTTGGTGTTTGTTAATTTCAGAAGTTAGCTTTTGATTCAAATCTATAGACAAAACTTTAACTTCATCAGACAATTTATTTCTCTGTGTTTCTGACTCCTTCTGAATTTCAGATATTTCCCCTCTGAAATTAACTTGCACCTGTATTAAATCTGCATTTGTAGCCTCCATCATCTCTCTTAACTCACTTGAAATGCTACTCATTCGGCTACCTAACTCTGTACATTTTACATTAACATGCTCTATTTTATTATTAACCTCACTTTTTTGGTTAGATATTTCCCTGCTCATGTCTAACATTTTCTTTGAAACTTCACCTATTTCATTTGCTATCATTTCTTGATTTTCATTTTTCATTCTAATCATACTACTATCTAGCTCCATGAATTTCTTTTCAATTTCTTCCCTGTTTTGTTCTAAGCTTTTACCAATATCTTCCCTTAGTTCTCTCTTATTCTGATCTAGTTTTTGTTCTAAACTCCTATCAATGTCTTCTCTTAATTCCCTATTATTCTTTTGCATATCTTCCCTTAATTGATCTGTAATACTCTTACTAATATCTTCCCTCAATTCTTTCTTATTCTTTTGCATATCTTCCCTTAATTTATCATTACTCTGAGTTAGTTTTTGTTCTAAACTCCTATCAATATCTTCCCTCAATTCTTCCCTCATACTCTTAACAATATCTTTCAGCATTTCCATCATCACACTAGCATCAAAATTAACATTTCCTGCTATTCTATTCTCTCTTTCTGCACTAACATTTTCATCCTCAAATCCTAAAAAGTTTGGGCTATTTTCTGTAACCTGTATTGAATTACAGCTAACTGTTACATTATCTCCCTCCATAATTATTTCTTCTGTATTATTAGTAGCCATTGTTTTCTTTATCCTACCACTCCTTAAATACATTTGAGGGTTACAATTTTGTTTTCTAAAAACAATTACGATACTCTGACCTTTGTGATGCTGTCTGTTGCTGTTACATTGATGTCCAGCTTTCTGCCCCTCTCTCCTAGGTTATATGTCGCTTCTGCGTTGTGTTATGATGAGTCCACGTCGTTTTGTTGTCCTGTAGTTTGGAATCTGCGTCTTGTAGATCATTTCACTGCTGCATTCGTTCCACGTCCTGGTTCCTTTCCTGGTCACTCTGCTACTTTCCTGGTTACTTTGCTTCTTTCCTGGTCATCGTGTTCCTTTCCTGGTCATCGTGCCCCACGTTCTGGGTGCCAATTTGTAATGGATTAGTGCTTACGTAATTTATTTTTACGTAAATTATTCGAACTTGAATATCTTATATTGTGCTGCTTTTGTTTTGTTTGGTTACATAATTTTAACTGCCCCACGTATGGGAGCCAATTTGTAGTAACATTATTGTAGCCCCACGTTGTGGTAGACAATTTGCGACGGTATTACTTACAAATGTTTGTTTACATCAGTGTTGAAGCCATCTTGTGACGTCATTCATTTGTTCGGTTTGTAGCTCCATCTAGTGTTAGCAATTTGTGGCAGTGTTAGCTTCTGTTTGATTTCATTTCAAATGTCCTCCGGCTAGCTATTATCCTGTTGGCTTGGGCACGTATCTCTATACAGGTTGTGAAACGGAAAGGAATCTTTTATCCAAAAATTACACTGATGAAGAAATTTGTTTTATAATTTTTATTGTCGAACACGTCCACTATCACTTTTACATATTGATCTAGATACTCGCCAAACTGAAACTGTTATAATAACTTCTTACTGATCACTTTTAATCCACGTACTTCAATCTTTTGTATAATTAACTTTACCATACTTTAGATCTTTCATAATTCTGCTGCGCGTAACTTGTGAATCTATATCCGATGTATGCCGTACTAATACTTTCGACGAACTGACTGACTGAAGACGACGTGTAGTGTACACAGATTTTTGATGAACTGGCCGCGATCTACCTCTGACTTGGCTTATTTATACTCCTGCAATCAGATACGCCTAAAGATTATAACTGAACTGCAATTGGCTAATAAAACGCGCCAACATTAGCGTCTATTTTAATATCCAATGAAAACCACGAATACATATTGCTTTTAGGGAGAAAATATTCCAGAAGTTTCTACCGAAAACGCGCCAACATTACGTAACTTCCTTGTTTCCAATAATGATAAACAGCTCACCCCCCTCGCTGCATTATTGCGCTATTATTGACAGTTTCAGTAAGGCCATATAAACTTATTTCCCAATAATAATTACAATTAATAAACATCTGAAATCAATATCACATAAAAATGTTTATTCATATTACAATCATTATTTACATTTAAGTAATTTGTGATACAAATTACTGCATCAATAGAAAAAACAACTACAAGCTTAGTATACTGCGTGGGACATTAAAGTAAATATTTTTCAAGAGGGAACCCATGTCCGGAAATACATGGTTTGGAGCGTCAAATTTTGTGCAACATTCATGTTTGGACAGACGAAAATCTGCATGAGCAAGTGGTTAGAAGTAATCAATACAGGTTCAGTATGGGCTAGGATAATTGATAACCAGATCACTGGGTCATATCTACTCCCAACCAGAATAATAGAGCAAACATACCTAACTTTTGTCAGATATGTCATTCCTACTCTATTTAATGTGGTGCCATCACAAACTCGTCAGGTAATGTGGCTGCAACACGACGGAGCTCCAGCTTACTTTGACGCAAATGTGCGGAACCACTTGGGCGCCACATGCCTCAATCGATGGATTGGTAGAGGGGTACCTATACTATGGCCACCACGGTCACATGATCTTACACTTCTTGACTATTTTCTGTGGGGATCGTGGATACTGGCGTATACTACCCGTGCAACATCAAAGGAGGATCTTATCGCATGAATCCACGCTGCGGGTGAAATATTGAGCACACAACCGCAGTTATTTAACAATGTGCGACTGTCTCTGCACCG
This sequence comes from Deroplatys truncata, assembly GCA_030765065.1. Taxonomy (NCBI): domain Eukaryota; kingdom Metazoa; phylum Arthropoda; class Insecta; order Mantodea; family Mantidae; genus Deroplatys; species Deroplatys truncata. The sequence continues at coordinate 39,627,955 of CM060980.1, forward strand.
TGAATATACACTCTGCATTCAAGTAGGAGGTCATCAGTTTGACCCTTGGTAATTTGGTAATTTACTCCACGATATGATGGGTGTATGAAAGCACACACATCAATATATCCGAACCGCTCGCAAACTTCGGCATCCCACAGCGTCCAAACCATGTATTTCTGGACATGGGCCATTTCTGGGACCATGCATTTCTTGAAAAATGTTCACTTTAATGTCCCGCTAACATACTAAGCTTTGTTGTTGTCGTTTCTATACACACACTGTAGATGGAATTATAGTACCGATTCATTTTTAATTGCTACTCTCCAGGATTTAACTTATTAATAAGGCAGCAGCAGGATAATCCATTTTCAGATCATGTAGGTTAAACTGGAGTTATAGCTTGGATAAAAAAGTACAGAGCGGTCCCTCAGCCATCTCGCTGGTAGTCGCGATGCGTGTTCCGCGCGCTATATTCAGTGTATCTATTTATTATTCTCATTATTGATACTGATAACATATTATTACTGATTTTATCATGATTACTATGATATATTGATTAACTATTGAACAAACATAATTACTTTATATTTTATCAGTACTAACCTTTTTCACAGTCGGTGTTGGAAGTAGTGTCCTTCGGCAGATAAACATTCTTGGTCCCTTCTGATGTAATTGCCATTCACACGCATAAGTTCTTGTTACGTAATTTCCCTAGTTTCTGTTCTTATATTGCTTTAAAGGTCGTCTATGGTGCTAGGATTATTCCTATAGACTCTATTTTTGAGAGTTGCACTGAGTTTATGTACTGAGGTTGTGCTTGTTGTGCTACACGTCGTAAAGATTAATTCGGAGATCGTTCAAATGCTTCGCCAATTTCATCAAGTTTTTCTTCCGTTAGAACCCTTCCTTTCTTTTTACAACTTACAACATTAAATGATCCCGTTCTCTTCACTTTATTCACTTGATATCTAACTGTTTCTCTTCTCGGAACTGGAACACCAGAAAATTTATCGTGAAATTGCCTACACACACCTGTCTACACGAGTCGGTTTTCACATACGTGTCATACATAAAAAGTCTTTGTTCAAGTGAAAAGTTGAGTACCATTTCTGGGTTGTAATAATCCGATAATTCAATCGCACACAAATACACATGCGTCTCGCGTCTATACACAAGAAGCAATAACAGCTGACTGAAGCCCGACGCCACATGTCCGATAAGTGAAAGAGCCCGCGGCCTTGAGTTCATTCAGACGTGTCGCACAAGACTGCCGTGCAATTCCCGGCCAGAGCTCTGAGGGACCGCACTGTATATATAATTTTTTTTAAAAACAATTGAGCTTACTGGCAAGTTTCATTTTGTAGTTGTGAATCAATACTCTCAGGGTTAGGTTTTGGGGATGAGGTTTCTTTACTGGGGAAGATTTGGAAAAGAAATTCAACATAAATATGTTTGTTAACCACCTGTACCATAAACAGCAATTCTAAGTTAATACACAAATGTTCACTACAGTTTCGATCTAGTGTGCAATTAAAACATCACATGCTACACATCGACATGCATGACAACAAATATACAGTATATACAGGTCCAAAATATTTTTAGAACGACACCAGAACCAGATGTTTCTTCTTACTGGATTTTATCCTGAAGAGGAGCTGTAAACTTTATCCGTGTTTAGACGTGTGTGGGGCCAGTCAGTCTTAACGCAGTCATGCCTTCTTCATAATTTTGATGCAGTCATGGAACACCAATGCTTATCTCTGTAAACAGAACTTAAAAAGTTGCGTCAGATTTTATGACAATTGTGCCATCAGCGTAAGGTAAAATAAAATTTAATTTTCATTATAGCGGAAATTATCGGAGCTTAACTTGCGGCCCAGGGTCCGGAGTTAAAATATTGAGCAGCTCGTTACTTGACAAATTTTAAAACAGGAAGCATACAAAAACATTAACCCTATATCCTTAGTCATCAGGCATGTCAGGAAAAATTGGTCATACTACTACACTAGCTTAGGTCATTCCGTAGACCCATTTATTATTGTGGTTATCATCGTCAGTAAGTTATTCCGTGAACCTACTACTCTTAGAACACCCTTGATGTTAACAAATTGCACATGCAACAAAAACCCTATAAGCAAACTCCTTGTGGGCTTTTACTCTCAACTATTTACGACGGGATTCCCAACTTCCAGGGCCTCGCGGCTCTCTTGCAAATAAAAGACTCCAGTGGCGACAGTCGTTGTCGCTCAGATACTCTTGAACCATGAATAACCTTAATTCAACACTTAACGCAATATATACAAACTCTACTACGTGTACAACCTCGCGCAGTGTAACTACATGACCAGGCTTATACTACACAGTTCCTGACATGTCATAGATATACACATGTAGCTACACATTATTATGCACAAAAATATACTTAGCTACACAATGCTGCATTCACAAAAAATGCCTATGGTTCGTGAATTTAAAAATCAAGTCAATTAAACATAATGAGGGAGCGATCAAACATATATTACGTCTACTATCCTTAGTAAACAACAAAGGGGAAAGGCAATATACCATTATTCAACCCAAAAAGAAATATAAGCCCGGTTTGCTGTACGCACTTGGAAGTAGAATTATTGAACATGGCTTAATTTAATAGAACTTATCATGCTACATTTAAAAGAGGAGCATTCTTAAAAAACAATGGCTTTTTCTGAAATGCACAAAAAGGGCAGACCACGCTATGATAAATCACCGAGCATAATTTTTATTCCTATTTCATTGCGGCTCGAATTACACGAGTTCAGCGGCCGGATATATGTGTCTGTCCTATCAGCAAAAAGTCTCCTATACTGCATTGGCCGAAGACTTGCCTTTGATTCTTAATTTCTCTTTCTTTTGCATGTATGTATAATCATTTTAACCTGTTAGGGTAATGCTCCAAAAGTGTTATATAGGTGCTCCCTAAATATAAGGGTCCCCCTGAATATAAACAAAACCAATTGTCCCTGAAAAACCAAAAATTTCATGACCGTAATGCACTTTAACATTTATCTAACTACGAGAACTAAAGAATTTTGAGGGGGGTTATTTTTTTTCTGGCTACCCAATACTTAAAGAATCTTTATTACTATTTAGACTAAAGAGGTACTACTTCTTCTGTTTCTAGCCTAATTATACAGCACCTGGTTGGAAAGGATCAAAAGAAACATCTCCAGCATTTAGAAGGGTAGGTAGGCGGGCGGGACAAAGGAAGCACTGGGATTTGAAACCATGTCTCTAGATGTAAAGAAAGGGAGAGATCAGCACCTCCATCAACTGTCACGGGGTTTTGGGATGGGATTTCTTTACTGGGGGTCCTACGCCTGGAGAGAGATCCGTGCCTCTCCACCACTTGTCACGGCGGTTTAGAGAAAGCTAACAAATACCTGCGCCTTCACCAGTGGTTGCGGCTTCAACTACTACTTCTCGTACATTTTAGAATACTACTTTGTCTCACCACGTGGAATTTTGAAGAGTAACCGGCACAGAGTCCAGTAGCAACTACCCAGCAACCGACCACGGGGTCTAATACTTGGAGTATTTAAAGGACCATCCTAGCAAAGCTAAGCAAAAGGCATCGTCCAGGAGAAAATGACCCGGAAGGAGTCCTCAGAAACCCGACCGTCGCCCTAGGGTGAACGATTCCATTGCAAATTCCGTGCAGGGTTTTCTGAAATCCCTGCTTCATATGTGGAAGCCTTTACTTCCATAATTTGCAAAGCTTATAGTTTGTGTGAACAACTAAAAAAAATAAAAATAATAATAATAATAATAATAATAATAATAATAATAAGCAATGCATTGTGACAATATTTTAGATTCTTTTATATCTTAATATATAGCACGGTGCTTACATTTTGGAATGTATATTAATATAATCAACTGTTACTTTAAGTAAACTTGTACACTTTTTTTTCTTATACGACATTGCAAACATGCTTTTCCACAGGAATTTTTAAGTCTGAACCAAAATAGTGTGCTGTACATGTCCATACACTATACCATCCCTAGCATACTATAAGAAATCTCACGTGTTAATTCACATGATTTTTTCTGTCCTCATCGTTTATTAGTGAGTACACAAACTATTCTTACGAAAGCTTATTTTTCTATCTGCTTCATTTTAATCGAGATAAACGTTTGGAGTAATAGCTACATTGCACATAAAAGATAAAGCGAAATAATCATAGCCAGATGTTTAAGAGCTGATATACTGACCCTAAAATTCTATAACCTTTCAATATAATCGCAAGAAACAATTGAATATCTACAGGGCTATAAAGAATGAACTATTGAACAATTCGACCCGTTAATAACGGATATCTCGGAAATGGCTTATGCCACAAACAGACTGTTCCCGCAAATTCAAGTTATGCGTTCTATTTTTCAGGCAAATGTCTTGAATATATGGTATTTTAATAAAAATCGTTAGCTATTTTTGAGAAAATAAAAAATGTCGATATATGTTCCTTGTAAAGTGTAGTTTGGGTTAGGAGAAGTTTTTTGAAAATCCTCATGTCGCACTTTTGGCAGATACTGAACTTATACACCAAGTTTGGTATTTGTCCGACTTTTCATTTTTGTGTTGTGCTGTTCACAGAAACACAGTCAGTCTCACACACGCGCGAGCGCGCGCGCGCGCACACACATACACACACACACACACGGAGGTTTTTTGAAAATGCTTTTTTTTAGATTCAGGGGACCTAAAACACGCATTTTCCGTGAAATTTAAGTATCGAAGGTTTGAAGGAATGCTACCTTCTCTACCTGCTATGTATGTTGTAACGAAAGTATGTTATTTATATTTTGCATAGCGTTTTGGAAAAATTTGATGCGATGCATTCACATGACTTTCTCTACAATCTATCGTTTATTTTCGAGTATAGAAACTATTCTTACTAAAGCGTATTTTTATATCTACTACGTTTTAATCCAAATTGCTTTTCACAAATGGCTACATTACAAATTTTGTTATAGATACAAACAGAACAGCGATAGTCAAATGTTTAAGAACTGGAAACTGGACTCTATAAGCCTTAAGATTCCATACTGTTTCCATGCAATCGCGAGAAACAATTGAATGTTGAAAGGGCTTTGAAGAATGACCAAGAAATGAACAATTCGAACTATTAATAACGGATATTTCAGAAATGGCTTATGCCACAAAAAATATATTTGAAATAAATTGTGTGTTTTAAAGAGTTCTACATTCAATGTGTAGTTTGTTTTCGTTTATCGTTTAACGTTTACCAGTTGTACAAGATTATACAAAATGCTTTCCTAATGAAGAGCACTTCAAGGCTAATCCCAGAAAACTCAAGATATACATTTTGTCATGTAAATATTTTTAATATATGGTATTTTAATCAAAAACGTTATAGCCATTTTCTAGAAAGTCATTTTCAAAAAATGTTGCATGTAATGGATAGTAGGGATGGGGAATTTTCTTGAAAATCTTTGTGTCCATTCTTGGAAGATACTGAACTTAAATACTAAGTTTGGTACTTATTCGACTTTCCATTTTTCAGTTATGTTCACACACTCACAAACACAACGAAAATGTTTCAAAAATGCTTTATTTGGAATCAGGGGCCTCAAAACATGTATTTCCGGTGAAATATCGATATAAAATTTTTGGGTGAATATAATACCTTCACTTCCTACTGTGTAATTGGTAGAGGAAGTAAAACGGAGTTGTAATGTACAAAATTGCCGAAAAAACACAATTACAAGAAATCGCGCTTTAAGTACACGCACAATTTTAACACCTGAAGCGCCTGAGATTTTGATTTCTTTTGTGTGCGTACGTGCTTGCTGTTTAATTTGAGGTTTATTTTGTAGTGAAATTTCGTTTTTATACAACACCGAAGATCAACTGTGGTATGATCGTTAGCATACAAGCCTCCAAGTCCAGAGACTTCGGTTTCGATTTTCGTCTGAGGTGGGAATTTTTCTTTAGCCAGGATTATTCCCAGTCCTCCCTAAAACCTGGAAGTATGAAAGAGAGTATGAATTTGTGTGTGTGCGTCTTTGAATTTAAAGAAAGCCCAAAGCAAAACCCAACGCTTAATACAAGTTAAACTAGTGAACAGCATTGCCGATGAGCAATTCTTCCGTAGGTTAAAGCCGTTAAAATGACTTAAAATGTTAAAGGCGGCGTATAAATGGAACCGAAAAGGATAACCAATCTGTAAACAAGAGAAAACACTTTGCTTTAAAGAAAGTAGAAATTATACTATTTACTGCTAAGCAATATGAGCATTTAAATAGGTATAGGTAGCATTTATAGGTATTTAAGAGGTTACAGGCGCTTAAATTTGGAGAACTACTGCGATTCTCAGCAGACATATGTTCATACTTTTCATAGTCGTGGTTGAGCTAGAAAGTGCTTAAAATTACCGTTTTTTGGCATGAATTCAGTAGCACATCTCCTTAATCTGTGAATAGAGCTCCGTAAACAGGATAAGGGCGCACAAACATAATTAACTCAAACTAACAGATATCATACATAATGGAAAAGTGATTTTCAAATTATCGATAAATCTCGAAGGCACAAAGCGATGAGAGGATTTATCTAAACAATTAGAAAAAACGTTGCATTTTTAGGACTATATCATGAATTGAATGCAGTAATAAAGACCATTAAATAATACAGAGTTTCAAATGTTTAAGAATAAATGCCAAGTTGTCCTCAAAACAGGCGTCACTGCAGTTATGATTTTATACTTGAAGTGAACACGCTTACTGAATATAAATTAAAGCTTTTCCCTATACCTTTATCATGTTAGCTGTCCAGTGTCCAGGCTCTTAAAATATTAGTGATTTCATTTTCTTATTTCGTAGCTTGGCCAAATCTTTCCGAGGTCATTTTTCCGTTTGAATTTAGCTCTTGATTCCACCAGAAACTTGTACATGTGTGTAAAGGGACATGACATAATCAATTCTCTATTAACGATATATGAGCTTGATTGTCGATAGTTGGCGCATTCTAGCACGTGATTGCTCTGTATCAACTTACTGACGTATGCGTGTACTGCTTTATCTGCAATTCAGTCAAACCGGCAATACATTCTCACTTTCTCTACTACGTATAGTAAGTAGGGGAAGTATTGTATTCCACCCAAAAATTCGATACCGAGATTTCACCGGAAATACATGTTTCGAGGTGCCCTGAATATAAATAAAGCATTTTTGGAAACATGTCCTTGTGTGTGTGGTCTGTCTAACTTGGTACTTGAGTTTACTATCTTCCAAGGATGCGACAAGAAGATTTCAAGAAAATCCCTTACCCTTTAGATGGAACATTTTTACAAAATTTTAATTTTCTCAAAAATGGCTATAACGATTTTGATTAAAGTATATGTTTAAGATATTTTCATGACAAATGAAATGTATATCTTGAGTTTTCTGGGAATGTCCCCAAAGCTGTTCTTCATTCTGAATGACTTTTGCATATCTGGTAAGCCGTAAGTAATAGACAAAATTTTACTCCACAAAACGTGTAGATCTAGTTAAAACACAGTCATTTGTAGGTTTTTTGTCGAGTGAATAATTTTCGAGATATTCTTTGTTATTTGTTTGAATTTTCCAATAATTATACTTTTTCTAAATGGGAATTCGTTATTCGTCTTTTTATGTTCTGGGCATGCAAAGAGAATGGAATGCTCCACATACCAACCAGCTCTTAAAATATTAGACCATCGCTTAAACCCTACAATTTCCGCTTTCACCTACAAGATAATTAGCAATAAGATAATTTCTGCAAATCCTTTTCTCGAAGTAGAAGTAGATCGAAAGTTATTGTCCATCTCATGAAGTACATGGACAATAACTTTTGTAAAAATAGTTTTTAAAGAATAGAGAAAGTCATGTGAGTGCAACATATCAGATTTTTTAAAATGGTTTCTGCTCTAGTTAAGTCAATTGCAAAATTAGAAGTCGGAATGATATAAAACAACTAAACTGTATTTCCTAATGTGGAATAAAACTAATGTATATCCCGGCATTTAACAACATTGAATTATAATTGTACTATTACATGTTACAAACGTTATTTCATTAAGCATACTAACCTCATGTGAGATCTTAATTGTCATAATAGGAACGAAATCCAAAATGTTTCTGCAGCTCCCCAATCAATACCAATGCAAGGTTGAGGTATGGGTTATGAAAGTAATCTAACTCCTTTAGCTTCTAAATTACTTTATAAATTATGTTAATGTCCGAGATAAAACTAATAAGAATGGTGATGTTTCATGGTAACACACTATAATGCTGTTGTTGTGCAATGTTATTTGATATATTGATGTCTCTTATGAAGATGATTTCTTATAATAGTGGTCATCGTCTTCATTCTTCGTACTCAGGGGTAGAACTGGTGAGAGACTTCTGGGTAGATGGTGTTCGGAGGTAAATAGCTCATTTTATTTTCCTTGTAGTGTTCACTAACTTATATTTCAACTTCGACATGTTTACTTATTTATTATCTTTATTTTAAGCACACGCATACTAGCGGCTAATAATGTTTTACGATACTTAATGACAAATCTTCCTTTGCGGAATTATTCCTGCTACTTTTACTTTCTCTATTACGTACGTACGGTAAGTAGAGAACGTATGTATCCTACTCAAAAATCCGTTACCGAGATTTCACCATAAATGCATGTTTTGGGGCCCCTGAATAAAAAAAACATTTTTAGAAAAAGGTCCGTGTGTGCGTTTGTGTATGTGCGTGCCTGTTGGCGTGTGTCAATAGAAAGCATAACTCAAACACGAAATGCCGTATAAGTACCAAACTTTGTATGGGTTCAGGTCAAAATTGCGTCAAACGATTTTGATTAAAATGCCACATATTTAAGATATTTACCTGCCAAATAAAATTTATTTCTTGAATTTTGAGGAAATAGCCTGTTAGGTTCTCTTCATTCGGGAGGAATTTTTGTAATTTCGTATACAGGTTAATAATAAATTATAAACAAAGACGTACTACGTAAAAAAGTAGATGTCTTTAAAACACACAATTTATTTTAAATAACTTTTTCTGTGGCATTGCCCATCTTGGAGATATCCGTTATTATTGGTTTGAATATTGCAATATTTTTGTCATTTATTCAAAGTGCCACTGTTATTAAGCGATGCCATGAGAAAGTATGGAGCTTAGGCCAGCATAATATAGTGACATCTAACTATCGATTCTGTTTTCCGCATCTGCCTTCCACCTACAACGAAATGTTTAATGAAACTATTTCTGCAAATGTTTATTTAGAGTAACGTGGAGTAGGCAGAAAAATCAAGTGTCCATAGTAATAGCTTGTAGTTGCTTTGTAGAAAAAAAACAATAGTGTGTAGAGAAAGTTATGTGAATGTAACGCATCAGATACTTCTTTTAAAAACCTTTGAGTTCAAATGAACCATGCATGTGTTTCTTATAGAAGTTTGGATTTAGCTTCTGGCTTCCCTTCTCTGATCAACGATTGGAATCATAATTTCTTATTGGTTACAATAAATAAATAATTCTAAAACAATATATCAATATTATTACTAGATTTTAAATTAGGAAAAACCGTCCTAAATACAGTCCTATTTTCAGATGATCTTCAAATTGTTCTGGCACATACTGACCACAACTAGCTTTGTACCAACGTGATGAAACAATGTTAAAGTATACTTTAATTATTTCAGCAAAGAAAATAAAAGTGATAAGCTTTATTGGTAAATACCCTACCTGATCAATAATACTTCTAAAAACCGAAACACTCGAACAACTACTTTTAGGTACCTCGGAAGTAATATGTCTTATAAACATGAAAGAGATTTAAAACAAAAAAATCTGATGTGTTACATTCACATGACTTCCTCTACTCTTGTACAAAGTATTTTTACAAACTCTTAATCTCCATCTATTTCATATTAATCGAGATAAACATTTGCAGAAACGATCTTTTGACATGCAAAGTGAATTAAATTTTACACATAGCGACCAGTTCTAAAAATATTTGACTATCGCTTAAGGCGTACTATGTTCCACTTGTTTTGTATTTGCAAGGACAATATAGAAATACAGTAGCCTTTAAGCATAGACATATCTCCTAATAGCTGGTTGCTATGTATAGCACCATTCTCTTTGCCACAGATTAATACTCTTTGCATATCCAAGACAAAAAATGAATAACGAATTCCCATTTGAGAAAATAAGTATTGAAAAATGTAAGGGAATAACAAGCAATATCTCGAAAATGGTTCACTCAATAAAAAAAAAGTATATGACATAAATTGTGTACTTTAACGCGATCTTCATTTTTGTGTAGTAAAATTTTGTCTATCTCTTATGGTTTAGCAGTTATGCAAAAGTCGTTCACAATGAATAATACTATTGTAGACATTCCTAGAAAATTCAAGATAAACATTTTATTTGTCATGAAAATATCTTAAACATATAATATTTTAATCAAAATCGTTAGAGCCAATTTTGAGAAAATTAAAATTTTCGAAAAATGTTCCATGTAAAGGGTAATCTGGGATGGGGGGATTTTCTTGAAAACCTTCGTGTTGCATATCTGGAAGATACTGGACCTAAATACTAAGTTTGGTGTTTATCCGACTGTTCGTTTCTGGGTTATGCTGTTTATAGAAACACACACACAGGCACCCACACACATACACACAGACACACACACGGACATGTTTCCAAAAATGTTTTTTTTGGATTCATGGGGTCTCAAAACATATATTTCCGGTGTAATCTCACTATCGAATTGTTGGTTGGAATACAATACTTCCCCTACTTACTATACGTAGTAGAGAAAGTAAAAAACAAAACAAGAAAGATACGATATTAATATTTTGTAAAACTATGGAAGTGTCCATTATATCTTATGGAGCCGAGAACTGGCCCATGAATAGGAACGATAGAAGAATAATTGAAACGCCCGAAATGAAGTTTTTGAGGTACATAGCTGGCTGTGGTCTTAAAGATCACATTTAAAGTGAAACAATAAGAGAACAAATTATTAAAAGTGTTTAATTTAAATGACCGAATCAGGGAAACGGAAATATCATATTGCTCGAATGCCAGAGGAAGGACTGACAAAACAGGCCTTGTAATATAAACCAGTTGGTACTAGAGATGTGTGGAAACCGCGTAGACGCTGGGAAGATCCCTTCTGAGCCGAAACAGGCCTACGGCCTATCTTGTATTTTGATGATGATGGCCATTGTTGGATTTTATCTATTTAAACGATATTGAATATATTTGCGGCTTGTGTATCATTGCTTATTATGTACCTATGCCTGAGCCAGGGGTATATCATTCCTAAGGTTACCAGACGTACGGAAAATCTCGCATATCCATATTATTTTCATCTTCTGTCCGGCGCCCGGGGAGGATTTCTGAAGAATCTGAAATGTCCTATACTGTGAGGAATGTAAATGTTTCATATTTCAAAATTGATTAGCAACTCGAGAAATATTAGAAAAATATATGTTGAAAATGGTGAATTACTTTGCTATTCCTGCACACAACACTAATGTTGCGAGGGCGTTCTTCACTGATATCTGCACATCAGACACACAAAAGAAACAGATCATTGATTAATTCCGACAAATTTATTGTTCTAGTGGAATATAACTTCAAAAATTTGGGTTGTGTAGCATTTTATGATTATGTATCAAATCCAGATATTTTATATAAAATATACTCTTTATATATGTGTAACTGTTAACCCACTTTGACAGCTGGTGTTACTGTTTTTATTGCATGAGCATTTAAGAAAATATAAAACCATGTATACATTTTTGGGTAATAATTTAGGCTTTGAATTTTATTTTCCTACCTGTAATATTTTTATATATATAAGCTCCTACATTTTTGTATAATGCTCTACGTTTCAGATCCTAGTTTACAATCTGGTAACCCTAATTATTCGAAACTTCAGCCTTATAATTAATGTTTTAACATAATACTGCAAATGTAGATACATAATAAAACAGTAAATGATGAATTACTATCTAATCTGACTTATTTTAAAACCTGAAATTCCCTGTAAAGCATAATAACCGCCTTATTTCTACTACTTTAAGCGCAACCAATGAACATATAAAAGAATGATTAATGGTACTTGGAGCGTAACAAATTCCAATTACATTGAATTATATTAACTGTCTCAAAGATTTCAATACTCAATACGCACATATAAAGGATTAACAGCATAAATACCACTTGCATTAACTCTTGCTGCTAGAACGCATGCATTTTTACTTCCTCTACTACGTATAGTAAGTAGGGGAAATATTGTATTCCACCGAAAAACTCGATACCGAGATTTCACAGGAAATATATGTTTTGAGACCCCCTGAATCCAAAAAAAGCATTTTTGGAAACATGTCCGCGTGTGTGTGTCTGTGAACAGCATAATTCAGAAACAAACAGTCGGATAAACACCAAACTTGGTATTTAGGTTCAGTATCTTCCAGAAATGTGACACGAAGGTTTTCAAAAAAATCACCCACCTCAGATTACCTTTATATGGAACATGTTTCGAAAATTTTAATTTTATCAAAAATGGCTCTAACGATTTTGATTAAAATATCATACGTTTAAGATATTTTCAGGACAAATGAAATGTATATCTCGAATTTTCTGGGAATGTCTCCAAAAGTATTCTTCATTGTGAACGACTTTTGCATAACTGGTAAACCATAAGAGATAGACAAAATGTTACTACACAACAAATGAAGATCGCGTTAAAATACACAATTTATGTCATATACATTTTTGTTGTTGAGTGAACCATTTTCGAGATATTGCTTGTTATTCCCTGAAATTTTCCAATACTTATACTTTTTCTCAAATTCGTTATTCCTTTTTTTTCCTGGTAATGCAGAGAATGGAATACTCCTCATAGCAACCAGCTCTTAAAATATTTGACTATCGCTTAAAGCCTACCAATTCCCCTTGCATCTACAAGAAAATTAGCAATAAGATTAACATCTCGATTAACATGAAGCATATGGAGAATAAGCGTTTGTAAAAATAGTTTGTACAAGAGTAGAGAAAGTCATGTGAGTGTAGCACATAAGATTTTTGGTTGATTTTCGTTATTGAATTTATGAGCTATTTTACAATACTAGGATGATAAAACGTTTCTGAGTCTTTCTGTTATAATAATTTGGATTGTACAGCCTAGAATAATAAAAGAAGAGATAGAGATGCTTATCATGCTGGGGAGGGACTAACAAAATCTGTATTTACTTTACTTTATTCGTTGCCCAAATAGAACAATAGGATAGCCGAGTTTTCCTAAATGCGAACACTTCTATTATTCTATTATGAACGCATACAATATGATAGCAAGGAAACCAGATTGATGGTGCAGAATTTTTTAAGGGGGTTGGTAATTTGTGATGGAGAGTACAACAGTTTGGTTAGAAATCCCCCCCCCCCCATGCTTCCCTAGAACGGCAAAACAGCTGTCAAGGCGCCAATGTCTTAATCACGCAAGACGCTCGCGGGTGTTGTTGTTGCTCCGTGGAGAATTTTAATTTGCAGTGCGGTAGGGGACGTTATCGACGGCTTCTTGGCACTCTAATAACAAGCATGCTCCGTCTCTGCGGGACTTTAATTAGGAAAGTCGCTGTCATTAACCAGAATTTTAAATTTGCGCCAGCTAGCCCGCCACACGTGTACTCCGTTACTTAAAATAACCTTGTTGCATTCTTATTGCGTAGTAACCCTGAAGTCATTAGCTGGATTTTCAGCTTCACGTAGTGCGTACGTCCTCGACTGCACTTGCGTCCACAAGTCGGGTAGTAATGAAGCGGCGCAGTTGGTGCTTGAATGTGACGGTGATCATCTCCTTCAGCACAAAACTGAGAAGCTGTGATAGGAGGAAAGTAGTATCGTAATCTTAACGATCATGGAATTAATTGTTCTTTCACACAAGCCGTGTGTTGGACAAGGTTGGAAAGGTAGAATCAGATGACTGAAAAATTCAATGCCATAGCCGGGATTTGAACCACGGATCTCCGGTCTCCTTCCGGTTGCTCTAGTCAGCTGGAGAATTTAATGGCGTGCCGGCATGTTGCCATCGTGGCTTGTGTGAAAGAACAATTAATTCCATTAATTGTCCTAATAGTGGTTGAAACTAAAAGCCCGGGACTTAAGTACTTACAAAGAACGTTAGTCGCCATTGGGGTATGACATCTCAATACATTTAAGATCTCCTTGTGGTTTACCGGGAAAAAATGCGAGTCAGCTGGAGAATTTAATGGCGTGCCTGAATGTTGCCATGGTAGCTCAGTGGTTAGAGCAACCGGACGGAGACCGGGAGATCCGTGGTTCAAATCCCGGCTATGGCATTGAATTTTTCAGTTACCTGATTCTACCTTTCTTAACGATCATATTATGCAAAGCCATTGTAACCCTACAATATGGTCTTAAAGTGATAAATTTTATCAATCTCTGTCTCGCTTACATGGAATTATCCTATCTCGCCGATACTGAATTTTACTGAAGATCCGTTATCTAAAAACTGTTCAAGATAATTGCTCAATTTGTCTACAATACTTTTACTTTTGATTGATGAACAATGACAAAATTCTGTTTTTCATAAAGAGTGTTATGATTTTTAATATAAATAATTCCTATAATTTTATTAAAAACTATATAAAACGCCTTCTCTTAAAATGCTTATTTAGCTACAGATGGGTGGTACAAATTTCAGCACTTTGTATGAATTATCTTATCTTCCTGAACGGAGGGTACTCAGCACCGATCCAGAGGGGATACTGTACTTACACACCACAAGAGGGCGTCCCCGGGAGGAAGGATGAGGCGAGAGGAGACACCGGCAGCCGGATCTAGGACCTACGGTACAGCAATGACAGGGCCCCTAAGTTTCCAAAAGTAGACACCCCAGAAGACGGACAGGCGACCAGTGATCCCGTCCTGCACAGAGGGGGTTCAACGCTCCACAAGTGGGCTCGGATACCCCAGCAGCCAGCCGAAAGCCCAGGGACGGGAAGAGTTCACAATGAGCATGCTTTTCCCTTGCCATGCTGCACCGAAACACCATCGTCGACACTTCCAATCCTGAAAGAGGCCAATGGAATGAAGGATGAATGAAATAATTAATGGAGCGACAGGATGGACAGGAAACTCTTGGGATGAAAGAAACCACTCCAGAATTCGCCTGACGACCCGGGAAAATCCCCTGAAAACCATAGGTCAGGGTGGATGGTCGCCGGGGATCGAGCCCGCGGCCTCCCGAATGCGGGCCACAGACGTTGCCACCTGAGCCATCCCGCTCTGTTGTATGAATTAGTTTCTAAGATAATGCAGAACTTGTAAACAAAATTGTAGTTCTTTAGAAATTGCTGTTAAACGCAAAACCTAAAGAAAAATTGCAGTAATGCTCTAGAAAATATCTCATAATTTTCCAGATTCATAATCTTCTATGTAATTTTCTTGGTCTTACCAATAACTGCAGTGAAACTGCCTGATTAAAGCTAAACAGGTTCTCCTCTCTAGCACTAATATTTGTTGCTTTAACAATGTATGACACTCTGAAAATTCTGAAGAAAATTGCTACATAGTGTTTATAATAATATTTTTAAAGCAACAAGAGGAGAAGAATGTTTGAAATATCCATATGCAATTAAAAATTGAAAATGAAAAAGAATCACGAAAATAACACTAGTCTGCATGATATCGGATGACTGAAAACTAATAAGTGATTCTGACTCACTTGTTTATGCTGATTTCAGAAATGCTTTTAGGTTTTTTCTATCACGTACAGTTTTTTCACAATTTCACTTCAAAAATATAGAGATATAAAGATATTGCTTCCGCCACTACACATAAAATTGGGCTTGATGAAGCAATTTGTTAGAGCTCTACCACAGGATGGACTCTGCTTCAGGAACCTTTCCAAGAAATTTCCCTTCATTACACAAGACAAATTAAAGGCTGGAATTTTTGTTGGTCCTCAAATAAAGAAATTGATGAAGGATGAAGATTGTAAGAAGACAATGAATGAGAGAGAAGTAGAAGCATGGACCGCCTTCCGATCAGTTACTGAAACTTCTTAAGCAATAACAAAGATCCTAATTATAAGGCCATTGTCGAAACAATGTTGGAAAATTTCAAGATGATGGGTTGTATCATGAGTGTAAAGGTGAATTTTCTGCATTGACATATCGACTACTTTCCAGAAAATCTGGGACATTACAGTGAAGAGCAGGGTGAACGTTTTCACCAAGATATTAAGGAAATGGAGAGGAGGTACCAGGGAGATGGAATGAAACTATGATGGCCGACTACTGTTGGATGTTGAGGGGGGACAGTCACCTTCAATGATCTGCAAGGAAGTCAAAAAAAAAAGAAAGTTTGAAAAAAAATTAAATGAAACACTTTGGCTTCTTTTTTTGTTAAAATGTAGTCATGAAATAAATTAGGAGAGTTCTTGAGAGTATTCTTAAAATGTTTTTTGAATAAAAACTTACCTTGTGTGTAATGGTATTTGAATACTTTTCTACGCTCATTAGTAAAATTGTCAAAACGTTGCTTATTTTGAGTAAAAACCTGACGTGTTAGAAAAAAACGGAAGTCATTTCTGGAATCAGCATAAAAGCTTGATTCAAGAACACCTAGTTTTAAGAAATCATCTGATAAAAAGTTTGAAAATGCAGACTAGTGATAATCATTTCGACTCCCTTAAGTGCGATACGCCGGACCGAGAGCCACTAATTGTCAGTCAAACATCTCCCCAATTCGCTCATAAGGATCCTCTACCGATATCGAGATCAAACCGCAACTCCTCGTACCACAGGCAACAACACTAGAGACGTGTGATGAATATTTTCATTAGAATATAGATACTAACAGATAACTGTTCTAACTTAAAAGGTCACACAAGTACTCATAGTTGCACCAGCTACATTAAACCGCAGAGCATGAAACACAAATTACAACAAATAGGTAGGTACATAAAATTATAGAAAAACTCGAGCATTATGTGGTTACTTAGCATTTTCGCAGCTTCCTCCTCGAATTTTGGTATTTTCAAACCACAATTGTTTCTCCTTAAAACACAAATTCGTCCAGCTGTCCATCCGTCCACTCACCCATGCTTCTCCTTCTGTCATTAGCTCCCAACGTACCTATGATATCTAAAAAATCGTGGTTCACGCCGTTTCCAGATGCAGGGTATGTGTCCAAGATTGCTCGTTCTCAAAGACAGAAGAGATTCGGAGCATTTCCTTTCCTACTTTAACCATTCAGCCAAAACAATGTGAAATATGTTGGGTGAAATTATTATCAAGGGTTCTCCGATAGTTTTATTATCCAAGCCTTTTCCATCTTAATATATGTGCCGATGTTAACGCAAAACATAGAAAATGGATTAAAAACAAAACCAGAAAAGAATTTGAAGTCTATCTCGTTCCATTAACAATTACTAATAAAGCTATAGAAAATATCGCGAATGGCTGCTTTCTAAAACCTCTCAGAAAGCTTTTATATTTGTGATCAAATATGATATTTTCATTGTGGATTTTGAAAAGAGATATACTATACATATACAAGAATTGTACAGTAATTATATAATTCACCAAGAAACATGTTAAAATATTCAACATCCAACATTTGTAAAGAGCAAATTGTAAGAAACGGGCGAGCTAGCAAAATTCCAGGTAAAACAGAATTCTAAGTAGAGCACACCTTTCACCAAGCCAACGAGCAGGGAACCGGTAACGGTCAGGAGAAATAGAAAGAGACAGATAGAGAAAAGAAAGAGACGGAGATATTGAACCAACTTCACAACGCGCCAGGGTGTCCCGTAAGCCACGAATTTGGAGTAACATATTCTCATACAAGTCAGGTAACGCGGTCTGAGGAGCAATTAGAAAACGTCGTTACATTTTGAAACGCAGAGGAGAGCGTCACTAGGCTCAGGTATATAAGGGCAAACAAGGTCCCAGTCCAACTCTCTATGTGCTACGTTTAGCGAAAGATGCATGTGTGTTTGCATGTGGGTGGGAGTGTGTGTGCAGATAGTTAGGCTCCTGACTTATTTAAAATGGTGGCATTGGAATAATGGGAAAAGCTAGCCGCCCGTAAATATTTAAATTGTTAATAAACTATACTGATTAAGGGAAACGCAGTTTATTTTTAATTTTCCTCGCCCACGATAACCTGAGAACCAGAAGCCGACGAGCATCCATATCCGAGGAACAACGCTGCAGCAGCTGGCTTATACCCAAGGACCGACGATTTCCCGCAACAAATAGAGCCCAACAACAGTTTCCCGCTACAATGTACATTAAATTGTTTAATCACTAAAAGTTATAATGTAAAAGAGATGGACGGTTGTTTACTCAGTTGAGTTTGAAGATCTCATAATCTTTAATTGAGCTCTTTGAATATTGTACTCAACAATGTCCTGCCTTATCGTTTGTGGAAAGGATGGCGAGACAACAGATAATCTCAAATAAAAACGAAGTAGAGAACGAAAGAATCAAATTCCTTGAATAGAAATCCAATAGATAGCTCTGAAGTGAAAAACTTTCATGCAAGAAAACACCACAAAAAAGAAAAGCAATAACCTTAGAAGTCATACGGTCTCTAGGATACCTGAAAAAACAACTATAGGTCTGTGACGAACCTTCCAGTTTTATTGGGAGTAGAGCACTCAGTAAACAAAAGCAAGATGTGTTTCTTCCGGATGTATCAAGGTTATATTATTTTTAAATTATTTTAAATAATTTTATGGGGGTGAAAATTGAGCAATGGGTAGAACAGAAAGGCATGGAATTGAAAAAGAAGATATGAGATTCCTAAGAGCAGTACCAGGATTTACTCTTTTAGAAAAGAATTTAAGAAATTCCTAACCAGTTACGAAGTTGTGTAGGTGTACAGGGTGAATCCGAACTCCACCGACAAATTTCTGTTCAGGGATGTTTTCTGAGTGTTTTGATACAGGGAACCCGGTGGGTCATTACCAAGTAATTTCATTCTCTTGTTTGGTAATAACTCAACCACCTTTGCAATCTGTTTACTCGGAATACCGTTTCCAAACCAAACACAACCTTTGACTGCTGCAGAGCATGTTTAGTTATGGTTCGCAACCAATTAATCCACTCTCATCATCTCCTGAGAATTGAAATGATTTATTTTTAAAGATAGATAACCAGACATTACAAAAATTACATGAAACAACCCAAATTACATTGTTACACTGTTTAACTTAATTATTCAAAATGTCGACCGCCATGATTACGACAAACTTCACAGCTACGCCTCATGGACTGTCGCACACGCTCTAGCCTCCAGAAGATTGGTGCACATAGTCAGCGGCTGCTACAATCCTAGCAACCATAGGTACATATTAGTTTTTACAGGAATCACGTAAATTACTCTTCGCGTTAACCCCGAAGAAAAGCTCCACGAGTGTCAGATCTGAGACCGTTCATGGAACAGGACACCACGACCATATCTTCTTTGCCTGAAGTGTTCATCAAGGTATTCCCTAACAGTCACTGCAAAATTAGCTGGCGTCTGAGGACGTTATTATTTGCCCCAAATGTTTAAAAACAATTATTAACTTTGTAATTTTGACTGTTTCTTTAATTATTATGTATTTATGGTTGCCTTGACTGAATCAGTATTTATTTTAGAGACATGGATGTCTTGGCAGGGTTGTGGTGCGACATAAGAATGTAGGCTTACACAGATTATAATTTTACTTCATTCCTTTTATTAATGCTTGACACGATTTAAATAACACTTCACTGATATAGAGCTGTGAGATTCTTTTATTAATTACTTGTACTTTTTAACACGTAAACTTATTTTTCGTCTCACACGAATACGCATCTCGCATCCGGTTACAAACGCTGTCTGCAGGTAACTGAACTGATTTCAACTGCCTAAACTTGTAATGTTTTGTATTTAAAGTCTCTGATTGGCTATTCCTAATCCAATAGAATACCTTCATTTAACTAAAGCTTTTTCTGGTTGTTGATTGGCTATTTTATAAACTGTGACTAAAATTACATTATTGCTTCCAAGAATCACAAGTAGTATTGTTAAACTTTCAAATTCATTATTGCCTCAAGGTTACCTCATTGTTAACAACTTTTAACCTATTATTCTTACAGC
This sequence comes from Deroplatys truncata, assembly GCA_030765065.1. Taxonomy (NCBI): domain Eukaryota; kingdom Metazoa; phylum Arthropoda; class Insecta; order Mantodea; family Mantidae; genus Deroplatys; species Deroplatys truncata. The sequence goes on from CM060980.1 coordinate 39,648,131, forward strand.
TCCTATACTATTAAATTACGTAATATATTCACAAAACATTATCACACATGGATACAATAATATAAACATATTCAATGACTGTAATATACACATTTTATATATCGTTACATACACATATTGCTTTAAGGCGGACTGTTATTGAATTTATATATTATATAATTTGACTGAAATCATTTAAGTGTTAAAAATACTGCCTCACGTCCCATCATGTTTTAAACCACATGGGCCTGCGAAATATGAGCGGCATATCTTCCAGAAAATGTGAAAGAGCTAGTTGAAGGAACGTTTTGTAGACTATTCCATTCAGTAGTACATAAGGCCCAATCAGCTGCAAATGTTGTGTGATGAGTTTGTCGTCGCGGCGGGAACAGCTCTGCATAGCGTCGTTGTGCCGCTCTTCCATTGAATTGAGTGAAACCGTAGATGAGGTGTTTATCGACTAATTCCGTATAAGTTAAGCTATCCATACAGTATTACTAACAACGTACTACATAGCAATGTACTGCATTAAACAAAAGCTGAGACAGAACTGAGCAAAAGTAAAACCTGGTATTGGACCGCGCTGAAAACACCCTCGACTAGAGTAGTGAAAGGCTGTTTCTTTGGAAACTAACATATTCGGGTAAACAGATGCAAAGGTGGTTGGGTTATTACAAAACAAAAACAATGAAATTACTCGACAATGAGGCACTGGGGATCATGGGTTCCTGATTTTAAAATACCAGAAAACATCCCTGAATAACTTGTGAAACTTTTCGGTAGAGTTTGGATTCACTCTGTATACCGGGTGAATCACCTAAAACTTGCACCGCAAATATTTCGGCATGAAAAGTGCTATTGATGTGCAGTTTTCACAGCATTGATTGGTAGTCAGGGGCTCGTACATTTAGACTATAAACAGGTTTTAATAATACTGAGAAAGTGTACTTTTTGTGCAAATCTAAAATTTTTTAAATGGAACAAAGTCTAGTTAAATCAACAGAATAACAGTAGAACAAATTAGAATGTCAGTGGCGTTTTTTGCAAAATTCTAGTGCAAGTGGTTTACGAGAAATCTTATTTTGAAACTTTTACGCACTGACACTTGTACAACCTGTGGTAGCGCAAACTAAAGAAAAACAAAAGCGAATTACAGTATTTCTGTGGATTCTTACAAGTAAAGAGAACATTGCCCTTCAAAGGTTGTGTTCAAAATAACCGCCGGCAGCTTCAATACACGCTTCCAGCTAAGCAGCTTGAATGGGACAAACAGTGTCGGAGTGGAAACTTTTCGAAATACGATTTGTCGTAAACAACTTGCATTAGAATCCTACAACAAAGACCATTGACACTCTAATTTACTCTATCTTTATTCTTTTGGTGTAACTAGGCATTGTTCCATTTAAAAATTGTATGTTTGCTCAAAAATACGATTTCTTAGTAGTATTAAAATCTGTTTATAGGCTAAATGTAGAACCCCTGACTACCAATAAATGCTGTGAAAACTGCACATCAATAGCACTTTCCATTGCCGAAATATTTGCAGTGCACGTTTTGGGTGATTCACTCTATATATGCAACTTGTTTATATATACATGTGTGTATACCATATATAATGTTTTTCATTTACGTTGTGAATATATACATATAATAACTTGATGAAGAAAATCAACTAAAATAAACATAACTGGTACCATATATATTAAAGATGACAGAGGAATGAATACCAAAAATGTTATTAAATTATAAGCCTAAGTATACCGCCAAGTAGGAAGACCGAGAACAATATGGTATGACATGTTTAACTGAGGGCGGAATAGAAGAAGATGATAATAACGTTTCTTAGTCTAATAAATTTGCCCAAAAATGAGCTGTTGGTCGACTAGTCCAATCCAGATATCGATCATATGCACACAAACCTGCGTAGGGTTTTGCAGCTGCGTATTAAGATAGGATGCCTATGTCTACTATGTATAGTAAGTAGCGGGAGTATTGTATTCCACCCAAAAATTAAATGTCGAGATTTCACCGGAAATACTTGTTTTGAGGCTCCCTAAAACAAAGAAGCATTTTTAGAAAAAGGTACGTATGTATGGTGTGGGTCTATGGACAGTATAACTCAAAAACGGAAAGTCGTATGTATGCCAAACTTGCTATTTAGATTCAGTATCTTTCAAAGATGCGACACGAAGATTTTCGGGAAAATTCTCTCATTCAAGAGTACCCTTTACATGGTACATTTTCAAAATTTTTTATTTTCTCAAAAATGGCTCTAACGATTTTGATTAAAGATACTTTTATGGCAAATAAAATGTATATCTTGAATTTTCTGGAAATGTCTCCAAAAGTATTCTTCATTGTGAACGACTTTCGCATAACTGGTAAACCATAAGAGATAGACAAAATTTTACTACACAAAAAATGTAAATCGCGTTAAAATACACAATTTATGTCATATACATTTTTTTTTGTTTAGTGAAGCATTTTCGAGGTATTGCTTGTTATTCCCTTAAATTTTTCAATACTTATACTTTTTCTCAAATGGGAATTCATTATTAATTTTTTTGTCCTGGTAATGCAAAGAGAATGGAATACTCCACATAGCAACCAGCTCTTAAAATATTTGACTGTCGCTTAAAGCCTATCATATTCCCCTTACACCTACAAGAAAATTAGCAATACGATAGTTTCTCGATATCGCGATTAACATGAAGCATATGAAGAATAAGCGTTTGAAAAAATAATTTGTACAAGAGAGAGAAAGTCATGTGAGTGTAACACATCAGACTTTTTTATGTCCTATAAATGCAAAGAGAACCGAATTCTCCACATAACAACCAGGTCTTAAAAGATTTGACTGTCGCTTAAAGCCTACCATATTCCCCTTACACCTACAAGAAAATTAGCAATACGCTAGTTTCTGCAAATGCTTTTCTCGATTAAAATGAAGTTGATCCTTCCAAAGACGCGACACGAAGATTTTTAACAGAATCCCTCCACCTCAAACTACCTTTTATATGGAACATTTTTCGAAAGGTTTGGTTTTCTAAAATTGGCTCTAACGTTTTTAATTAAATACCATATATTAAAGATATTCACATGACAAATAAAATGAGAATTTGAATTTTATGGGAATAGCTTGTGAAGTCCTCTTTATTCGGAACGAATTTTACACAGTCTTGTGTAACTGGTAAGCATTAAACGATAGACGAAAACGTACTGCACAAGAGATGCGGATCTCTTCATAACACACAATTTATTTTAAATAACATTGTGGCATCAGCTATTTCGAGACATCCGTTATTAATGGTTTGATTTGTTGAATACTTTATCATTCTTTTAATCTCATCGATTTTTAGTTGTTTCTGGCGATTGCATGGACAGGATATAGTATCCAGTTCTTAGACATTTGACAACCGCTGTTCCCCTTGCTCTATAGCGAAATGTGTAATGTAGCTATTCCTGAAAAAGTTTATTTGGATTAAAATGTAGTAGATATAAAAATCATCTTTTGTAAGAATAATTTGTTTACCCATTAATAAATGATATATGGTAGAGAAAGTAATGTGAATGTTTATATCAGATTGTTTATAACTGTGCTTAAAGAAGGGAATCTCTGGCAAGCTTAGAAATGCGTAAATGTTAATTGTATTATTTGCAAGATAAACACCTCTTTCTAATAACAAGTCTAATAACACCACAAGCAATGCCGCTAAACTTAAAAGCTTTTCTATACAATATAACATTTGATAATCGGTTTGGAATATTAAAACGATGGTTTCGCTGCAGAGGTTCTGTGCACTTGATCGTTCACTGTTTATTTCATCGAAAACAAAAATATTAAAATTATTTGCGTTTGAGAAATTATTGTATATGCAAGAATAAAGCACTCTTAATTATAACATTTCCTTCCTGGTTTTAGAATACCTTAAGAATCGCTTTTGTAAAAAGTTTTGTTTTTCCTTTCACCGTAACTCTTCTTTTCTCAAAGGTATCTCAACGCCTTCACATATCAAACAAGCTATCAAAGCTTGTCTTAAAGGTAGTTCAAATAAATCTGATTTTGAATTTAAAATGTGCATGTCTGCCATTTAAAGCTGCCCATATCTAGAGGAAGAGAACTCTAAATATAATTTGCACAAGGTCCACGACGTCCAGCATCTTCTGCTGAATTGTTAGTATCGAAATCGACAATATTTCCGACGACTGCCTCTACGATCAAGTAGTCAGGGTAAACCCAGTTGTCCTGGGCTCAAACTCCGGCTGAACAAGTACATTTTTCTTCAATTGTATCTTTTTTTTACTTTATTATAGCCTGGAAAATGTGAATGCGGCAGAAAAAATGCTTAATTCAGTAATAAAAACAGTAAGCCAATGTTTATTAAAGTAAAATAAATGAATTATGAATTCCAGCATGTGTTTCAAATATCAAATGATATGATTAAAAATTATAGGGTTGTCTCATAAGTTCGTTCGCTTTTATTTACGTTTCAATCACTAAGAACGCCTGGGAACACATCTCACCCGCAGTATAGCTACGACAGTGTAGTTGCCTAACTTTCCGTTTACAAACTTTAAACACATGGTGGTTCAAAAGATAAATAACTACGGCAGTTATGTTCTGTAAACGAAGTAATTATTTTCTGTAATATGCACCATTATTGTCGACAATATATTGCCAAGTTCCTGGCTACAGTAGAACGAGCTAAATTGTGCTCCAATGCCAACACCCGAGTTGTGATTCGTGGATTGTTGACTATCGTTTCATGAATTCTTTCCATGTCCATAACCATTCGCCGTCCAGACCGAGGTTTGTCTCTTAGGGATAAATTCGCAGCTCGAAATCGACTAAACCACTTTTGACATGATCGCTTCGATACTGCATCTTTCCCGCAGACAGCACAAATTTTCTGCTGGCATTGTGAGGCGGTTTTACCCTTACGATAGTAAAACAGCATTAGATGTCGGAAATGTTTCCTTTTCCTTTCCACAGTTTGTAAACACAAGTTCACTCCGTTCTATCCAACGTCAGTCACAAATACACACAATAATGAGTCTGGTTGTTGTTCTCCAAGTCGTAGAGGTGGTTAGGCAACTAGGATAACCTGAGCGTACAGAGGGTTCAGGGTTTTCAGGCACTAAAGATGAAACTTGCGGGCAAAAGGAACGAACTTATGAGACAACCCAATACATTAAATTAAACAATTAGAATATTTAATATCAGGCATGTGTTCAGCTATTCTTCTTGCTGTGTAGAGGTGACAAACAAACGCCTCAACTCGCCGCCTCAGAGTTAAAATAAACTAATTCCTCGAAAAAGTGCTTTTAAGCTATATTTTGTTTCTATAAATATGAAATTAATATTTGTATATTTGTTGGCTTTAAATTAAAATAGCAGCAGTGATGACGGTTCTTTCCGACTCGATCAAACGTCTTGTTTGTGGCCTTGCTACTTAAAATTCATGCTGTGTATCTCCAACGCTGATGAGGAGGGAAGAGCTGAGGAGGCTGGATTTTCGTCATAATTAAATTAAAACGTGTATTCTGAAATAAACGATTTTATTGCAGAGAATTTCCAAAACATTTGCCTTTCGTTAAAATCATTACAGACCCAGATCTTATTTCAGCTACCGATAATAAATTAAATCTCTCTGGGGAGTAACCTCAGTCTTTTGTGATTTTAATGACTTAATTTCGTGGTGTTTGTGTTATGAGATGACAATGCAGAAAAATGCTATGGAGGAATCGCGGGGACCCATCCCACACAAGTTCAAGTTTATGGCACTGAATCTGTGAAAATACAAAAATCTGCAGTTTTCTTGGCTGCTTTCACTTTTTTACCACATATGCAGAATATAAAAACATATACCGCACATTTTAACCAGCTATATTAAACTATTGCTATGGTATAATTTTTACTTTCTCTACTACGTAGGGGAAGTATTGCATTCTCCCAGAAATTCGATACCGAGATTTCACAGGAAATACATGTTTTGAGGTGCACTGAATGCATATAAAGCATGTTTGGAAACAGCATAACTCAGAAACGAACAGTCGGATAAACACCAAACTTGGAATTAAGTTCAGTATCTTCCAGAGATGTGACACGAAGGTTTTCAAGAAAATCCCTCCACCCCAGGTTACCCTTTACATGGAAAATCTTTCGAAAATTTTAATTTTCCCAAAAATGGCTCTAACGATTTTAATTAAAATATCATATATTTAAGATACTTTCATGTCAAACAAAATGTATATCTTGAATTTTCTGGGAATGTCTCCAAAAGTATTCTTCATTGTGAACGACTTCTGCATAACTGGTAAACCATAAGAGATAGACAAGATTTTACTACACAAAAATGTAGATCCGTAAAAATGCACAATTTATGTCATATACATTTTTTTTGTTGAGTGAACAATTTTCGAGATATTGTTCGTTTCTGAGTTATGCTGTTCGCAGAGACGCACAGTAAGACAGACACAAAGACACACTCACGGATATGTTTCCAAGAATACTTTTTTTTGGATTCAGGAGGCCTCAAAACATGTATTTCCTGTGAAATCTCGGTATCGAATTTTTGGGTGGAATGCAATAGTTCCCCTGATTACTATACGTAGTATAGAAACTAAAAAGATAACTCTGCTTTCAAACATCTAATGATATCTAATCTTATTCTACCGCAGTGTTAGGCTATGCAATCTTTCTGAGCCAACATATCTTGCCAGCGTACACTGGATCATTGAATTTGATATCAATTATTTGCTAAATGCAATTATTTTAAATTTTACAAATGTATTACATTAAGCATTCCGAAAAATGGACATTACAAAAAAAAAAAAAAAAAAAAAACAGCGTTGAGATACTTTTTACTTTCTCTACTACCTACCTATAATCAGCGTTTTCTAAGGATGCGATAAGAAGTTTTTCACCCCAAATTACCCTTCACATGGCAAAGTGTTCGTTTCTTTCTATTTTCTCAAAAGTGAGTCTAAGGATTTTAATGAAAATAACATGTTTAAGATATTTGCATGACAAATGAAATGTAGTTGCTGAATTACCTGGGAACAGCCTGCGAAGTTTTCTTCCTTCTAAATGACATTTGCATAACTGGTAAACCGCAAGAGATAGACAAAATCTTACTATACAAAAATATAGATCTCGTTTAAGCACAGAATTTATGTCAAATAACATGTTCTTTGTGGAGTTAACCATTGAGGTATTGCTTCTGATTGGCTTAAATTTTCAAATACTTATACCTTTTTCAAATGGAAAGTTACTATTCATTTTTTTCTCGTGGTCATGCTAAGAGGATGGAATTTCAAAGCCATCAAATGGTGACGCATTCTTCAAAAATCTGACTGTCGCTTTATCCACCGTATCCTACAACGAAATGTGTAAATGTGAATTGAAAGTTTGTCTGGATTTACAAAAAGTAGAGATAATAAGTTTTTAAAATAATATTTTATAAAAGAATGAGTAGGGAAATTGTGAGTGCAACACACAAAAAGAACAGACACGAGTAACCTTTGCATTTATGTAGCTTCCTCTCCCATAGCATGGTTCTCAAGCTTTATAAAACTGTGCTACCTGCTTCATCCAACATCGTTCTTAACGTTTTATGTTCGCTGAACACTGTGTCTGAATTCCCAACACCCTATAGATGCATAAGGCAAGCACGAAAGTGATGGGTTGAGAGAGGGGCAGAAGGGACGGAAGTAAGGAATAATGACGACAACATTCAAAGTAGCTTACACAAGAATGGCTCTTTTGGGGGCGCCACAAAAAGTAAAATATCTTCGAAGGGCTGGAGAATGAAGAGGACATGCGCACGCACACACACACTCGATGGGGCGATCTCCTTCCGCCCGCTAAAAATAATAATAAAAAGTACAGTGAAAAGTTTTCGTGTTGTTTAGTTTGAGCAGATTTTAATTAGCTGCCTAAAGAATGCTGTGAACAATTGCATCTCTGTCTTAAGCCCCCATCCCTCCCCACACTGCCGCCCAGCTCCTTACGTCCCAAACAACGTACTTTTTTATCTCAACTCCATTAACCGTCTTGCCACCGCTGTCGCCTCCGTTGTACCGAGTTTTTCCTCTCGTTCGTGCTCACAATCTATTTCCAAAAGGCAGCGCCAGGGAACCCGGCCTGTGGAAAAAAGGGAAGAATAATTGAGAGAGGGGACTTGATGAACGGAGTAAAGGAGACTGAGAAAAACTTCCGCAGAAAAAGTTCAGATTTTGCGGTATGTGTGATCTGCACATGATAGAAAGGCATTGGATTAAATTACCCATTATTTTAATCTCAGCACAGGATATCTTCTTTGTTCCTTATTTCGTCCCTTCCTCCTTACTGTTAATTATACTTTTGGATGCCAGTATAAAAGCTGGGAAGAAGCAATTAACTCGAGTCGTTATGGGTCACTTAAGCAGCTATTGGCTCCTATCCAGAGGGGATTGCGGTCAGTTGCGCAAGGAATATTCAAGAAATAATTTTATATAATTAACATTTTCTACATACCTAACGGTGTGATACAGCTACTAGCGCAATAGTTATTTATGAAATATGTGTATGACCTTTTAGGTTTTGGCAAGTGAACCACTAATTTTCAGGAGTGGCATGACAAAGGTGATAATTTTATACAGTTATATACAAACCTAGCATTGCATATTCAAAACAAACTTGCGAATATATCGCAACTGTATATTGCAATAGGAGTTTTAAAGTTTTTACGATCCAGAGTGAGAGCTATTTCCTATTTTGTAAAGTATTCACAAATAAATATATATTGCAGAGTATATATTTTGAAAATATGAACTATTTTAAATATACACACAACTCTTAATTTGGGAATATATCAGTGAGCAAAAGAGAGCGCTGCCTATTAGACTGATACTATTATGGATTAAATTTAATAGTCCTGCAGAATGTTGCTTGCACATTAAAAGATTACTTAAACGCATGCTAAGTAACAAGTAACAATAGTACATCTTTAATTCGTGCCCTGAATTTTTATGAAAATTGTAGAATTATCTTCGTTCATTTTCTGTAGCTAAGATAACACATGACTATTTAAAAACATTCGTGGGTTACACTCATATGACTTTCTCTACTCTTGTACAAACTATTTTTACAAACGCTTATTCTCCATATGCTTCATGTTAATCGAGATATTGGATGTTAATCTTATTGCTAATTTTCTTGTAGATGCAAGGGGAATTACTAGGCTTTAAGCGATAGTCAAATATTTTAAGAGCTGGTTGCTATGTGGCGTGTTCCATTCTCTTTGCATTACCAGGACAAACAAAAAAAAAGAATAACGAATTCCCATTTGAGCAAAAGTATAAGTATTGGAAAATTTTAGGGAATAGCAAGCAATATCTCGAAAATGGTTCACTCAACAACAAAAATGTGTATGACATAAATTATGTATTTAAACACGATCTACATTTTTTGTGTAATAAAACTTTGTCTATCTCTTATGGTTTACCAATTATGCAAAAGTCGTTCACAATGAAGAATACTTTTGCAGACATTTCCAGAAAATCCAAGATATACATTTTATTTGTCATCAAGGTATCTTAAATATATGATATTTTAATCAAAATCGTTAGAGCCATTTTTGAGAGAATTAAAATGTTCGAAAACTGTTCCTAGTAAAGGGTAATCTTGGGTGGGGGGATTTTCTTGAAAACCTTCATGTCGCATCTCTGGAAGATACTGAACCTAAATACCAAGTTTGGTGTTTATCCGACTGTTCGTTTCTGAGTTATGCTGTTCACAGGCACACACACTATACGTAGTAGAGAAAGTAATAGTTTTTAGACAGCTGGCACTAAAAGTAGAACTGTTAACACGAGCCACTTAGATTATAGCTTGAAACACTCAGTGGAATAAACTTTTTGCAACACCTGTTTTCTGCAATGGAAATTATGTGTATCTTAAGCGGAGGCCTTGTATTGTTTAATGTAATAGTGGATTATTTGAATGACTCGGAAATGGATTCTTCCAATAAATTCAGCTGTTTCTATCCCAAACAATGTAATCAATGGTGTTATCAATGCCGATGTTACTTCCTCTATTCAAGGAATCAGATTACAAATTGTAACCAATGCACAGTCAACATGGGAAAGAACAGAGCATGTAAATAAAACGCAGGTAGCATTTTGGTAAAGAGTTCTTGGAGTTTCACAAGGCACATCAAATTCGGGGGTATTGAGGGAGGTGGGATGTTATGAAGACACAATACACTGCAAGATAAGAGCAGTGAAGTACTGGCTGAGGCTGATGCATGGAGATAACTCCAAACTACGATCCAAAACGTGTCTCCTAAGTTTTGGGCAGCTGATTTGGAAAGGTGCTTGAGGAGAATAGGAATGTGGTCAGCATAGCTAAGAGTTGAAACAAATGACAAAGACATATGGAAAGATGTTAAAAGAAAACTAAGAGGCATCAACCAACAGGAAATAAATCGGATTGTAAAATTAAACCTTCTCTAAGTCTAGCAAATGAAATAAAATTAAACTGGGGTAAAGAGGCATATATACTTAATTTAGGAAGAAAGGAAAGATCAGGAATGCCATGGTTTAGACTGGGGGGCTGGAGGGCACAGAAAAGACTGACGATTCTGGCAGGAGAATCTGCCCATTCTGTGATTTGGATGAGGACTGGGTACATATTTTGGCGGAATGTGCACAGTGGGAGAACCAGCGAACGATTAAACTCAAAGAAAAATTCTTAAGTCCCTCAAGAAAGAGATTGGCATGTTGGGATCTACTGGCTGACCACAGGAACTGGCAAAACATGGGAAATTTTTTGGCTAAAGTGCGCGAAGCTAGGTCAAATTTGTTCAGTTAGACAAAGGTAATTTATCTCTATTTCCCTTTTTTGTTCCTTTTTATTGTGTTTCTTTCTCTGTTGTTTATTTTGTCACCCTACTTGTATCTTAAATATGCATGTACGGTCAATGACCCATATATTAAATACTTGTGTAAAAACTTCAATATTTTGAAACCAATAAAGATACCTTATCTATCTACAATTACATTAAAGGAATAATAGTAATAATACTACTAATAATAATAATGTTAAATAAAATATGTTTATTGATAAAATTATTATTCAACTTCTTCTGTTGATTTATTTTTGCCACGCCCTCTATATATTATATAACGTTATGATTATATAATCATCATGTTGTCAGCACTGGTGTTATGGACATCAAACAACAGCGAAGGCCTAGCAACAACCGATTAGAGCTCATTATTGCGCATGTCCGAATGTGTGCTGCTATTTCCAAACTTATTTCAACTAGATATCTTATAATTTAATATTCAGGGTTATCCAAAGAATAGTATATCACAGCACGTGTTAAGAGTCATTTTATTTTACTCGTAGGACTCCGCAAACATTCCTACTCGCAAAATAAAACATTACTTTTAACGCTTGTATCATGATAGCTAGTGTTAAAAGTGGTGTTGCTATTGCTGATTACATTGTTTGGGTTGGAAGAAGTTGAATTCACTGGAATAATCCATTTCTGAATCATTTAAATAATAATCCTCCATTAAATTAATCGATACAAGGCCTCCGCTTAATATGTATATAATTTCCTTCGCAAGAACCAAGGGCGGTAACAGTGGAGTGTTATAAGCATGATATTCCTCTGAGTGTTATAATCTTCAGTTTCTAGTATGAGGGGTTGATATTCAAAGCTGTAATTTTAGTGCCAATTATCAAAAAATAACTATTTTCACGATCGTGTATTTTCCACGACCCTCCGATGATATTTAAACAAAAGGGAATTTACAGTTCTAACATTCCATGTCTATGTATCAATATAAATTTGGTGGGTGTAATAACATACAATATACACCAGGATGGGAAGTAAAATATACTTGAAGCCTTAATTTACAGCATTTTAATAACCAGTAATAAGATATTACAGTAAACGGCACACTTCGAATAGAGTAACTTATTTTTCTTCAAATATTATTGACAACTGATTAAAAGTGAATGAACATACCATATCTCATTTTAGATTTTCAGGAATCAATGGCAGGCACCTAATTTTCCATACCTCTTTAATGTCTGCGTCTTTATAATTCACATTCCCGTCTTTAAACTCTTCTTGAAATACGGATCTCTGTCATCGTCCTTATTATTATTATTATTATTATTATTATTATTATTATTATTATTATTATTATTATTATTACTATTATTATTATTATTTTCAAACACCCCGTTCTGAGTCGTGGCATCAACCATCAAACAATTGACTCAAAGGCCCTTAAATTACAGTATCTTACTAAGCCGTCGTATTATTTATAACTGTTGAACTCCTTGACAGGATATCCGAGGTGACGATGGATATGTTCATTAGAAATTGCTGTTTTATTCTGAACTTTGCCATGAGGTTTTGTATTGACCTTTATCTCTGGCTTTTGCTATGAACTGTTTCTTAAGGGCACTAATGACCTTGAATTAGCGCCGTTAAACATAAATCATTATCATTATAAAAAAAACATGCTACACAAAACCTGTAGAGGTCTTTAATAGACAGAATTTTATTTACAATAACATTTTGTGCCATTAGCCATTTCTGAGACATCCGTTATTTTTGGTTTGAATGTTTCAATATTTTGTAATTTTTAAAGTGCTGTCGCTATTCGGTTGTTTCTTATGTTGTAACGGAGAGAGCATAGAATTTCAAGTTCAGTATATAGAGACCCTTTTAAATATCTGACTATCGATTAATTTCTCTATCCACCTTAATCAACATTGAAATGTATAATTATTTCTGCAAGGATTTATCTCGATTAACATGAAGTGGATAGATAAATTAGGCTTTTTTGGGTAGTGAAGGGAGTAGGAAGGATAATTTATGGAGAGGAATTGAAAGGAGAAGTGAGGAAAGCTGGTGAGGTTCCGCTGAGCACCCCCGATAGTGCGGAAGTAACTGCTGCAGTGCGTGGGTGAAGGAAGATGACCGGGAAACACCCATGACCGTGCCAGGGCCCTGACTGCCCCCCCGGGGAGTGGATCGGGATTGGATAAGGAACTTGATTACAGTTTATTGCATAGGTGATTATTGTTGAGCGACCACGAGAGGTGCGCTCAGTTTTGTCTCTAGGGTGTGCTACCATATATCACATGGCTTTGTTGGGATAGCATGTGGAGCCGCAGTTTTTCCTGACCACTCCTCAGGTCCGAGAGTTCCGGAGTCCAGAAGTGTTTCACCCAAAATTCAATATCGATATTTCAACACAAATACATTTTTTGAAAGCCCCGAATAAAAAAATCATTTTAGAAAATAGACACCTGTGCATTGTGTGTGTGTGTGTGTGTGTGTGTGTGCGTGTGTGTGTGTGTGTGTGAGAGGGAGGCAGAGGGAGTAGTATAACTCAAAAACTAAATGTCGGATAAGTACTAAAGTTGGTATTTCAAGTTCAGTATCTCCAAAACTACAGCACAGAGATTTTAAAGCAAATACCACACCTCAAACTACCGCATATAAGGAAAAGTTTTGAGATTATTTTATTTTCTCAAAAATAGCTTTAACGATTTTGATTAAAATACCTAACTTTTGAGATATTTGCATGGGAAAAATATTTTATTTTAATTTCCGGAATAGCTTGTGAAGCCCGCTTAATTCGGAAAGAAGTTTGTATAATTTTCTATCACTGGTAACTCATAAAAGATAAATAAAAATGTACTCAGCAAAAAGAGTACATCTCTTTAAAACACACAATTTATTTCAAATAACTTTTTTCGTAGATCTAGCCACTTCTGAGATATCCCGCGATAATTGTTTTGAATTTGACAGCACTTTTGCAATTTTTTGACATGCTAACAAAACGTGATGTCATGGTAAGAATATGGATCTTCAAGGCCAGGATATGAAAAGCTCGCTTTAAGCATGTGACTATCGCTTTGGATTCTTCTACCATTTGTACCTATAAGAAATGTGTAATTGAATTATTTTCTGTCCACGTAAACATGAATAATTTGTAGAAACTACAGAAAAATAAACGATAGTGGGTAGAGAGTCATGAGAATGTATCATATCAGATTATTTTCCTATTTATGTCTTCCAGGCATATTAATGATACTGGTTATTGCAAACGCGCGTAATATACAACTGCATAAAATATAAAATATTTGTGATTTGTGCTGTTTTATGGGATACAACACTTGATGACTGCGTCACTTACTTGATGACTGACGCACCTGCATATAAGCCACAGCTAAAGGTCAACCCCGCTACACAAAATTCGGAGCGGCTGTGAACACTATAGATGTTGGAAAGGTAGAATCAATCTGAAAAATTCAGTGCCATTACCTGGATTTGAACTATGGCTCTTCCGGTTGACCTAATAGTTAAACAATGAAACAGGGGACTTAAAGTACGTATGGCATTGGACGTTTTCAAAGGCCTATGCCATCTAAAAATAAGTTTGAGATCTCCCTGTGGTTTACCGAGTAAAACGCAAGTTATTTGGGGAATTTAATGTCGTGCCGGCATGTTTGAGCAACCGAGCTGGAAACCGGAAGATGAGTGGTTGAAATCCCGGCTATGGCATTGCATTTTTCAGTCTGATTCTGCCTTTTAATCTTGTTTACACACAGCTTGTGTGAAAGAGCAACTAATTACCACGGCAGATTTTGTTAGAAATCTAGGGCAAAAGGTTGCTTTCTCCAAGTATATTTTGGGTTTCCCCTTCTTTCCTTCTTCCAATCGGCCTACTGAGATACCCTACTTACAGTATTGAGTACAGTGACTGAGGTGCCCTTCTGCCTGACTATCCTATATTTGCTGTTTGGGTAGAGGTGATCCAACGGAGAGGGATACCTCGCGAGCTGCGACCTGCACTGATGTATTACAGCCACCAACCCCAGGAGTTAGGGATAAGGTGAAGGAACCACAGGAGGCCACAGGCCGTACGCAGACAAGCCGCAGAGACAAGCGGAAGTTCCTAACATTTCCAACCTCGCAGACCCTCCCATTGCTGGAGCCACCGAGAGAAGGACCCACCAATCAAGCAGCCCTCTGGTGTCCATGGAGAATACTCTTTCCATTGAATATGCCTCCGCATCATCTGCCTGACACCGCGTTACGTCACGGTTGTTTGTGTAAGAGATAGTTGATCTCCTTCCTATGAGATATTGACATTAGTAAGCTGACTTAATGAAATCTAATCCACTTACATATTCACGTATGCCACAATAGAAGATGCAGGATACTATTTACTGGTATCTGCCTATTAATTATTTAATTCTCTTTGGGTATGTGAATTGATCTCACGACGTACGTCATCTCTAGCCTTCTCTAAACGTTTCCTTTAATATTTCCCAGAATGTTTCTTTTTTTCCTAGCGTTTATATTCCCATTATTGCGGTATAGCTTTGATTACATGGTCAGTCATCGCTTAGAACTCGGGTCACTATAGTTAACCTTTCACTAACGAAATTCTTCCCTCAGCTCAAAGCGACACGTCTTGCAAATTGGTAGTTACATACCAGCTCCACGTGGAGACAGAGCACACCACTGCCACATTCTTTTTTCTCTCTCTTTCTTTATAATGGCGTAATCGTTTCCTTGTACTGTTAGCGGAACGGAACATTGCAAAACTCCACTCGGGAAAGAGTTGTAGGTGTGAAGAGACGAGTTTTGAGACAGCACTGTTAACGTAATGAGCGCAGAGATGATATTAGGCCGTCAAGTTCTTGGAGCAGTCGTTCTTCAAAATTTGTTGAGCGCACAGAAGTTGAGTTTGGGAATTGTTTTACAGATTTAGCTTAATGTTTTGTCATATAGTCACAAATAGTTATTCTAGTTTTTCCCGTTCTGGAAATCTGGCACATCTGTAAAACTAAACATGAGTAATTTTGCAACGTAAATTAATTTAATTTAAAAATTATATTGCTGTAATCCATAACCAAAAATTGATACAAGAGCCTTATAGTTCCTACTGGAGCTCTTACTAGAGCTACAAAGCATAAGCACCTACTTATAGGTTCCTTTGCAGCATAAGCATCGTGGACAACTGCTGCGGTGTTATCCAGAACTCATTGTTATCCGCAAAAAGAAAGCAAAATATAAAGTATCTTCATGGTGTATCGTTATAGAAATGTGTAGTCGTTTGCTAAGTTCATCTAAATTTTGAGTAGGTAGCTTAATCCTTTTCTCTTCTCGCAGTAGATCGTGTGTTCGGTTCGTTTTCTTCCAATGTGTCAGCATTTATGTACTGTTCCCTGACTTATACGTATTTATAACTTTGGCCCATTTTCCTGGCTCATATTATGAACACAAAGCAGGATTCCCTAGTTACACAAAAAATTAAGCATGTTTATATGCATTGTAAACAAGTTTTCTTCTCTAAATTACATTTTCAGATATCTGATAGCCCTGCTGAATATTTGTATTGCTGTCATTGGCTTTCTATGAATTCAACGGAGGACGAACAGGCCATGCATTCAATGAAATTATAAATATTAATAATTTTACTAAAGTGAAAATAGAGACGATGAAATTAAAATTAGAATTATATTAATCCATTCACTATATATTTAAAAATTATTAGGGAGAAGATTTATGGTGATCTATTTTTACTTTCTCTACTACCTATAGCAAGTAGGGGAGTAGGGGAAGTATTGTATTCCACCCAAAAATTTGATACCGAGATTTCACCAGAAATACATGTTTTGAGGTGCAGTGAATGCATATAAAGCATTTTTGGAAACATGTCTGTGTGTGTCTGTGTGTCTGTCTGTCTGTCTGTGAACAGCATAACTCAGAAACGAACAGTCGGATAAACACAAAACTTATTATTCCAGAGATGCGACACGAAGGTTTTCAAGAAAATCCCGCACCCCAGATTACCCTTTACATGGAGCATTTTTCGAAAATTTTAATTTTCTCAAAAATGGCTCTAACGATTTGGATTAAAATATCATATGTTTAAGATATTTTCATGACAAATAAAATGTATATCTTGAATTTTCTGGGAATGTCTACAAAAGTATTCTTCATTGTGAACGACTTTTGCATAACTGATAAACTATAAGAAATAGACAAAATTTTACTACACAAAAAATGTAGAACGCGTTAAAATACACAATTTATGTCATATACATTTTTTTGTTCAGTGAACCATTTTCGAGATATTGCATGTTATTTCCTTAAATTTTCCAATACTTATACCTCTTCTCAAATGGGAATTCGTTATTTTGTTTTGTCCTGGTAATGCAAAGAGAATGGAATACTCCATATAGCATCCAGCTCTTAAAATATTTGACTATCGCTTAAAGCCTACCAATTCCCCCAGCATGTACAAGAAAATTAGCAATAAGATTAACATCTCGATATCTCGATTAACATGAAGCATATGGAGAATAAGCGTTTGTAAAAATAATTTGTACAAGAGTAGAAAAAGTCATGTGAGTGTAACACATCAGATTTTTTCCAATAGGAGCCCTGTCAACATTCGGCATAGATAGCAGACTTAACGGCAGAAGCACGCGATCTCAATTTTTGTGCTACCGCGGAAAGCGTTCGCCATAGGGCGAAATAAGTCAGTACCACTAAGTTGCTAGTTGCGTGGATAGTGCAAGCAATAGTGTTCATAAACCTGGTTTCAAACCCGATTTTCTTTTGTTTTATTTTTTTTGAATTGTTTACATATTTCATTACGTCGTCCTGTAATTTACTACGTGCATTCCAAAATAGAATACAGGAAACTCGCTATACGAATTTGCCAAATCTAGTGGAGTATTTCTAACAGGAAGATAAAATGGGATTTAATATAATTATGTTTCGTACAGTAGTTGTTTAACGGCCGTAATAACACCATAAATTGTTTTAAAAACTTAATGTAATTTAAGCAATCTTCATTGTTAATTTTATGCCTTCGGAGATCGACATTAAATAATGGATCCTTGATCGTTAACGAAAATCTTAATCATAATACTCGACACATCAGTAAGATGACCATCCCAGAAACAATGTAAATACTGGACGGCTTTCTCCTAATTCGAAGTGAAATTCCGCTCATGTGTAAGTATTGTTGATCAGTAGTACGTAATGGGAGTTCTTCCACATAAAGACGAACCTAATGGAATCAAAAGGGAGGCTCTACGTCCGAGGAAGGTTCGGGCGTTAAAAAAGTACGAATACACAATGTGCAGTTTCATTTCAGTCCGTCACTCGCTCGTTGGGTTTCAGTAAGCGGTACGTGGGACATTTCAATAAGTATCGAGAATACAATGATACAAAGAATGTCAGCATAAAGACAATGAATGTAGCTCAGCAAACGGAACGGCGGTAGAAGTGTTCACCTCCACTGCATTTCTCGTCACCGCAAAAGCAGCCCAGCTCAATGCCGGTAACTCGCTACTGATGCGCTAGCACTCACCAGTGCATTACTAGCCGCTGTTAGGTCGAAAGCCCCGCCCACCGAGCTGTAAGTAACCCCTCAGTTGGACCCACTGGTCGCTACGGAACGTTTAGTACAGTAGTAAGTAGTATAGTAGTAGTAGTAGTAGCAGCTGTCCACACATC
Organism: Deroplatys truncata; assembly: GCA_030765065.1. Taxonomy (NCBI): domain Eukaryota; kingdom Metazoa; phylum Arthropoda; class Insecta; order Mantodea; family Mantidae; genus Deroplatys; species Deroplatys truncata. The sequence continues at coordinate 39,666,670 of CM060980.1, forward strand.
TGCTTCAGGAAGGACAGCGCCAGCCTGTCAGAGTGAAGGCCACAAGAACACAGTTTCAACAGGAGTCGGCGCTTCTTTTTTGTGCCCTTTTCCTCGACAGAGCACCCTACACAGGTACAATAAGTACGTATTTACTCATATTAGGATGAACCGTACACTTTGAAGCCAACAGAAGCACGAAAACTCCGCCGTGCCGTCGCTGCTGTTCCTACGGTCAAACCCACGATTCACATTCAGCGCCACCATGGTGCCATTAATGTGGCGTTCAGAGTTTCAACTGTTGACTACGGAGTACATGACCTGCGTTGCCGCTACTGCGCCACCTGCGTTGGTCAATCGCTTTTCACGGTTCGTGCCATGAGGCCTCTGCACCCGAGGAATTTAAACGCAGCCCAGCAGCAGTCACATCCGCTTCACGGCGCAGTTTCAACTCCGGACAGCACAACTCCACAACTCCACAACATTACAGCAACATCGCGGACATCTCCCAGCGGGAAGTCTATGGCATGCGCGACCTTCATGCAGAACCATCATGTAGAAGTCCTGAATCTGACAGCCAAGCAGGTAGCACTGGAGGACCTGTTTCGAGAAACTCTGGGACGGAGCAGGCTTTCCACAGACGAGGCTATCCACCGCCGACTCAACACCATCGAAACATCCATACTTCAACTGTTTCTTCACCGCAACAATTCAACTCCTTCACCCAGGTAACACAATAACAACTTCACACAATGTACTAAATTTTAAGTGTACTGGATACCAACTAAGAAAAAATCAATGACTTAATGGAACAAGGAGCTACATGACGGAAACTTGCGAAAGTTACATCTGCCCTCACCCAGGAAATTATCGCCATAATGCCATTAACTTAAATGACTCATTGGTTTCTTCTCATCGTCCTTAACATCTATGGAATGCATTCAGGCTTCTGCCATGTCTGCTATCCCAAATAGTAATCAGTCAACCGTTCTCTTCTATTTGTTGGCAGCATTGTATCTTTCATCGACTAAATGGGTGTTTTGCGAGATCCACCAAACCTACGCGATTGATTCTCTTCCTTACATTCTCCTTCATTACTCATCCCTTTCCCCTGGCGAGATACGCCAACTGTTTCTCCTATTCAACCTTCTTCTGTCTTCCTCGTAAAAAAATCAGGTCTGCAAAAGAGTCTCTCCTTATGCACTGCGGCGGCTGTGTCGCTTAAGTAACTGACTTCGCTTCAAGGTGACTTTAGCAGGTCTGATGTAGAAGTCAGTTGGCGCAGTTGGTGCAGCAGACATTTTCATACGATGAGTCTAACTGGCTGTGACAATCAATGCGTCAACCTAAGCGCTGACAAAGAGAGCTGCGAGGCATGGCGCATTTTGATTTTCTCTACTACGTATAGTAAGTAGGAGAAGTATTGTATTCCAGCCAAAAATTCGATACCGAGATTTCACCGGAAATATATGTTTTGAGACCCCTAAATCTAAGTGTGTGTGTGTGTGTGTGTGTGTGTGTGTCTGTCTGTGAACAGCATAACTCAGAAACGAACAGTCGGATAAACACCAAACTTGGTATTTAGATTCAGTATCTTCCAGAGTATCTTCAAGAAAATACCCCCACCCCAGATTACCCTATACATGGAACATTTTTCGAAAATTTTAATTTTCTCAAAAATGGCTCTAACGATTTTGATTAATATATCATATGTTTAAGATATTTTTATGACAAATAAAAAGTATATCTAGAATTTTCTGGGAATGTCTCCAAAAGTATTCTTCATTGTGAACGACTTTTGCATAACTGGTAAACCATAAGAGATAGACAAAATGTTACTACCCAAAAAATGTATATCGCGTTAAAATACACAATTTATGTCATATACATTTTTGTTGTTGAGTGAACCATTTTCGAGATATTGCTTGTTATTCCCTTAAATTTTGCAATACTTAAACTTTTTCTCAAATGGGAATTCGTTATTCCTTTTTATTATGTCCTGGACATGGAAAGAGAATGGAATACTGCACATAGCAACCATCTCTTAAAATATTTGACTGTCGCTTAAAGTCTACCAATTCCCCTTGCATCTACAAGAAAATTAGCAACAAGATTAACAACTTGATTAACATGAAGCATATGGAGAATAAGCGTTTGCAAAATAGTTTGTACAAGAGTAGAGAAAGTCATGTGAGTGTAACACATCAGATTTTTTTCAACTGTCTCCGCCTGCAAAAGCAAATAATGACTCGTACTTTACAGTCGGGGGATTTACATTGATGTGCTCATTATTACAGACACTTAGAGTGACCACCTGAAAAGATTTACTGCACTATGACAAAACATCTGCAAAAGAGTGAGCGGCACACGTACAGCGGGATGTGTGCGTAAACGCTCTTATGTCCTAAATTACCCTTACAGAATGCGGTAAACACAATAGAAAATAAAACGAAAGCTGGATAGATATTTTTGTTGCTTCAACTGGATATTAATCCATCTGAGGATAGCAATCGCAGCATCAGGAAAGTTTATTTATTAATTAATTAATTAATTAATTAATTTATTTATTTATTATTATTATTATTATTATTATTATTATTATTATTATTATTATTATTATTAGAACCAAACGAGACGGGTACCCGGCTTGCATTCGGGATTTCTCGAGATCGATTCCCGAGGACTACCGTCTCTGGCTTTGGGTTTTCCATGTTTTCCCTGGTCGGTAGGAGAACGCTGGAGTGTCTTTTATCGTCTAACATCATTTCCTTTCCATCATTTCCCTTCATTCCGTTTCATTCTCATATTTCAGGTATGCTTCTCAGCTTCGTGGAGTGGCGGCGCCGGACAGATGGCGCGGATGCTTATTCAAAAGGAAAGAGTACTCCCCGTGGACACTAGAGGACTGCTTGGTCTACAGGTTATTCGTCGCCTTCTCTAGACAGCTCCAGCAATGAGACCGGTCTTCGAAACTGGAACTGTTAAGGAGCCTGCCGCCTATAGCCTGCTGTGTTTACTTCACTTCATCCATTCCTCCTAGGGGGTGGTAGCCACAATAGATCTATGGAGGCCGCAGTGCGCAAGGTGTCCTCCGACGTATAACCTATACCTACATTATTATTATTATTACTATTATTATTATTATTATTTATTGGAGGTCTCCACACAATGCATATGTAAAATATTTAATATTGTGTTTAGGAAACTACCACATTTTAAAACTGTTACCTCGATGAAAATGACTCCTTTAATATGTGATTTAAAAATACACATGACTCAGATTATATTTAATATATCTTATTCAAAGACCTGCTTTTATTTCAGCTAACTTGGGTACAAAATTACTGTCAAAGGTTTATCAGCACATTAAGAATCACCTTACTGTAGCTTGCCAATGCTTTTTGTTCACTGAAACGCGCTAAAAAGAGCTGCCAACTGCATAATGTGAGAATATAAGTGATAAATTGGCAGTGAATTCCAATAATCAAATATACAAGATAAAAACAAATTAACTGAAAAGGCTACGAGGTGCAAAAAAAGTGTTTTCGTCTAAATGAAAATGCAATGCTACCATTGCCACTTTTTTATGCTCAGTGTATGGCCAACCACAACACGTTATTGGGTGTTGGGATGAAACCTGTTTCGGTATACTGTTTTAGGGAATATCAACAGCTACTTTAATTGTCATTGGCTGCAGAGCAGCGCAATGAGGAATAAAAATATACGGCCTAGTTTTCATGTTTCTAGCGCACTCGTTTTTGAAATAAAAAGATAGAAGAGCATCGGGTGAATACGACTGTCAACATCGGCCATGAAATTTGTTGTGTTGTTACGTTTTCAGATGTGTTTCATGAAATGCTTAGGTATTTTAAGTGACTAAAGCAATTAATACTAATTTGAGTACGTACATTGCTAGAAAATAGACAAACTTTATTATGCAGACTAGTTTGCAATAGCTGTTTTTTCCTACACTTCTCTATGGAGCGTAAACTTGGTGTCTTACGAAAACACCATGGCCGGAGGAATGGAGTTATGGAAAGGAAGTTGTTACACAATATGTTGAAGGACGAAATTAAAATGAGTATTTAAGTGTTTAAGTATGGCAGGTAAATCCAGAGGATATCTCCAGTACGGATCAGTCACATTGACTTACGAAAAATATAATGGGCCCAAGAATAGGACAGAGGTCCTTCTAATTTAGGCAACAGCATGGAGACTAATAAAGCAAAGTAGTATAGTGAAGCATACGGTATATTAAACAGTAAACCGTGAAGTTGTTTGCAATAATGAATTAAAGGTGGCTTTTAAAACCCAAGGCGAAAAACTGCCTTAATTGATTCAATCAAAACATGTGAAAATCTGTCACAAAGTAGTGCCATACATACCAGGCTTTGTGCTCGGCTCATATTTACCGAGTATGACCATGTCGGAATTTTGGGTCGGAGAGGCGGCGAGTCAGAGTAAAGAGGATTTCACAGGCGATTGCAGAAAATTCAATATATAAACTTTATTTACAATACAAATATCTTAAACATATGATATTTTAATCAAAACTGATAAAGCTTTTTTTGAGTGAATAAAAAAATAACGAAAATCTTTCCATGTAAAGCGTATTTTGAGGTGGGGGATTTTGTTCAAAATCTTAGTGTCGCATTTTTGGAAGATGCTGAAATTAAATATCAAGTGTGGTATCCTTCCGACATTTCGTTTTTGAGTTATGCTATTTACCAATACGAAGGGAATAAAAAATTACCGGAATTATTTTTTTTAATTGTAATGCACCCGAGCTGGAGTTTGGTGCTGGCAGCACTGGAAATGTGTGACTTTGAGTGATGAAATGCGCGTCATTCGCCTGACTGTCCTCAGTTGGAGGGAAGCAGGTGAAGTACAAGAGCCTATTAACTGTACCCAACATGGATCTTTAGTTGTAGCAACGTGCATCATTTAGATTTTTGCATTCTCCATCACAAACACTAGAAATGGAAACATGCTTCAAGTCCAAGGCCTAAAAAGGCCAAAGCTCAACCAACTGCAGGGAAAATCAGCATCTTGTCTTTTTAGTTAAGCAAAGCATTATGTACGATCACGTACTGTTACTGCTGATTACTATTATGAAGTGTTGAGGGACTATTAAGAAGGAAAATTGCCCAGAAAGGACTAAATGTTGATAAAATGGAATGGATTCTTCAGGATAATGCGCCCGCCCATCGCACCATGAAGACTCAAGGAACAAACACGGAATTAAGCGTTGTGGTGACGCCACATCTACCTTATTCACCGGACCTAGTACCGTGTGACTTCTTCGTATTAACTACAGCGAAAAAAGAGTTTCGCGGTTGTCATTTTCACATTGATCGTGAGTTAAATCATACATTTTGGGGTGTACTCAACAGATATCCAAAAGGGGCTTTAGAGAATGTCTTAATAGCGGACAGAACGCTGGCACTGTGTATTGTGTCCGAGGGAGAATACTATGAAAGTCTGCAAAAGAATTTAAATACAGCTGAGCAGTATTTTCCAGCAAAAAAGTAATTCCGGTAATTTTTGACACCTTCGTACCAGTCTTTTTGTGAACATTTCAAAATGAGTGTTTTCGGTGAAATCTCGTTATGGAATTTTTGTTTGAAATGCAATACTTCCCGTACTTATTATAGCTAAGTAGCAGATGAAGGTAAAACGGTCTTTCACTCAGCATGTAATTCTACGGTTTTAAGTGTCTCACCGTTGTAACTGTTCACCTCGTCTCATTGTGGCGAATACTCTTCTATTGTACTTAGCATTGACGCATGGATTATGGCGAGGTGTCCATTCTGTATGCTCCTTAATCTCTTACCTTGCTGTTTACTGGTCGCTCTCACCTCATATTGGAGACGATACAACACGATTCGAAGTATCAGGACGTAAATCGCCACTAACGGCATAAAGCAACTAAAATCCTATTGGAAGCTTAACATGATTAGCAATGAGTTCCAGACATCTAGGTATAACAATTCCATGCTGGTTTATTCGGAGCAAGGTACTACATCATGTATATTGTTAAACACAATAGCCTTTATTAGCCCACAAGGATGTATTCTTTTTTACTTTCCCTACTACGTATTGTATTCCACGCAAAAATTCGATACCGAGATTTCACCGGAAATATCTGTTTTGAGGCCACCTGAATACAAAAAAAATCTGATGTGTTACACTGACTTTCTCTACTCTTGTACAAACTATTTTTACAAACGCTTATTCTCCATCTACTTCATGTTAATCGAGATAAACATTTGCAGACTCTAATCTTACTGCTAATTTTCTTGTAGATGTAAGGGGAATACACATTTACAAGGGCAATATAGAAATACAGCAGCCTTTAAGCACATACATATCTCTGAATAGCCGGTTGCTAGGTGCAGCACCATTCCCTTTGCCACAGATTAATACTCTTTGCATATCCAAGACAAAAAATGAATAACGAATTCCCATTTGAGAAAATAAGTATTGAAAAATTTAAGGGAATAACAAGCAATATTTCGAAAATGCTTCACTCAACAAAAAAATGTATATGACATAAATTGTGAATTTTAACACGCTCTACATTATTTGTATAGTAAAACTTTGTCTATCTCTTATGGTTTACCAGTTATCTATGCAAAAGTCGTTCACAATGAAGAATACTTTTGGAGACATTCCCAGAAACTTCAAGATATACGTTTTATTTGTTATGAAAATATCTTAAACATATGCTATTTTAATCAAAATCGTTCGAGCCATTTTTGAGAAAATTAAAATTTTCGAAAAATCTTCCATGTAAAGGGTAATCTAGGGTGAGGGGATTTTCTTGAAAACCTTCGTGTTGCATCTCTGAAAAATACTGAACCTAAATACCAAGTTTGGTGTTTATCCGACTGTTCGTTTCTGAGTTATGCTGTTCACAGACAGACACAGACACACAGACAGACACACAGATACACACACAGACAGACATACAGATACACACACGGACATATTTCCAAAAATGCTTTTTTTTGGATTCAGGGGGTCTCAAAACATGTATTTCTGGTGAAATCTCGGTATCGATTTTTTGGTTCGGATTTCAATACTTCTCCTACTTACTATACATAGTAGAGAAAGTAAAAGCCTTTTTGGAAACGTGTCCGTGTGCGCGTATGTGTGTCTGTGAACAGCATAACTCAGAAACGAACAGTCGGATAAACACCAAACTTGGTATTTAGGTTCAGTATCTTCCAGAGATGCGACACGAAGGTTTTCAAGAAAATCCCTCCACCCCAGGTTACGCTTTACATGGAAAATCTTTCGAAAATTTTAATTTTCCCAAAAATGGCTCTAACGATTTTAATTAAAATATCATATATTTAAGATACTTTCATGTCAAATAAAATGTATATCTTGAATTTTCTGGGAATGTCTCCAAAATTATTCTTCATTGTGAACGACATTTGCATAACTGGTAAACCATAAGAGGTAGACAAAATGTTACTACACAAAAAATGTAGATCGCGTTAAAATACACAATTTATGTCATATACATTTTTTGTTGATTGAACCATTTTCGAAATATTGCTTGTTATTACCTTAAATTTTGCAATACTTATACCTTTTCTCTAATGGGAATTCATTATTAATTACTTTCTCTACTACGTATAGTAAGTAGGGGAAGTATTGCATTCCACCCAAAAATTCGATACCGAGATTTCGCCGGAAATACATGTTTTGAGAATCACTGAATCCAAAAAAAAGCATTTTTGGAAACATGTCCGTGTGTCTGTCTGTCTGTGTGTCTGTGTGTCCGTGTGTCTGTGAACAGCATAACTCAAAAACGAACAGTCGGATAAACACCAAACTTGGTATTTAGGTTCAGTATCTTCCAGAGAAGCGACACGAAGGTTTTCAAGAAAATCCCCCCACCCCAGACTACCCTTTACATGGAACATTTTTCGAAAATTTTAATTTTCTCAAAAATGGCTCTAACGATTTTGATGAAAATATCATATGTTTAAGATAATGTCATAAGAAATGAAATGTATATCTCGAATTTTCTGGGAATGTCTCCAAAAATATTCTTCATTGTGAACGACTTTTGCATAACTGGTAAACCATAAGAGATAGACAAAATTTTACTACACAAAAAATGTAGATCGCGTTAAAATACACAACTTATGTCATATACGTTTCTTTTGTTGAGTGAACCGTTTTCGAGATATTGCTTGATATTTCCTAAAATTTTCCAATACTTATACTTTTTCTCAAATTCGTTATTCATTTTTTTTATGTCCTGGACATGCAAAGAGAATGGAATGCGCCACATAGCAACCAGCGTTAAAATATTTGACTATCGCTTAAAAGCTACCATATTCCCCTTGCATCTACAAGAAAATTAGCAATAAGATTGACATCTCGATATCTCGATTAACAGAAAGCATATGGAGAATAGGCGTTTGTAAAACTAGTTTGTACAAGAGTAGAGAAAGTCATGTGAGTGTAACGCATCAGATTTTTTTTACTTTCTCTACTACGTATAGTAAGTAGGGGAAGTATTGCATTCCACCCAAAAATTCGATACCGAGATTTCGCCGGAAATACATGTTTTGAGAATCACTGAATCCAAAAAAAGCATTTTTGGAAACATGTCCGTGTGTCTGTCTGTCTGTCTGTGTGTCTGTGTGTCCGTGTGTCTGTGAACAGCATAACTCAAAAACGAACAGTCGGATAAACACCAAACTTGGTATTTAGGTTCAGTATCTTCCAGAGAAGCGACACGAAGGTTTTCAAGAAAATCCCCCCACCCCAGACTACCCTTTACATGGAACATTTTTCGAAAATTTTAATTTTCTCAAAAATGGCTCTAACGATTTTGATGAAAATATCATATGTTTAAGATAATGTCATAAGAAATGAAATGTATATCTCGAATTTTCTGGGAATGTCTCCAAAAATATTCTTCATTGTGAACGACTTTTGCATAACTGGTAAACCATAAGAGATAGACAAAATTTTACTACACAAAAAATGTAGATCGCGTTAAAATACACAACTTATGTCATATACGTTTCTTTTGTTGAGTGAACCGTTTTCGAGATATTGCTTGATATTTCCTAAAATTTTCCAATACTTATACTTTTTCTCAAATTCGTTATTCATTTTTTTTATGTCCTGGACATGCAAAGAGAATGGAATGCGCCACATAGCAACCAGCGTTAAAATATTTGACTATCGCTTAAAAGCTACCATATTCCCCTTGCATCTACAAGAAAATTACCAATAAGATTGACATCTCGATATCTCGATTAACATGAAGCATATGGAGAATAGGCGTTTGTAAAAATAGATTGTACAAGAGTAGAGAAAGTCGTGTGAGTGTAACACATCAGATTTTTTTTCTAGTAATGCAAAGAGAATGGAATACTCCACATAGCAACCAGCTCTTAAAATATTTGACTATCGCTTAAAGCCTACCAATTCCCCTTGCATCTACAAGAAAATTTGCAATAAGATTAACATCTCGATTAACATGAAGCATATGCAGAATAAGCATTTGTAAAATAGTTTATACAAGAGTAGAGAATGTCATGTGAGATTCCATTTGTATGCTACCTTTAAAATCTAGGTCATATCGGCCGCTTTGCCTTTGAAACATTTCCTCATGACAATGGTGGTCCTCGTTTACTCTTTGTGTTAATATTTGGGTCGTATTTAAATTCACACACACATTTACACTGTCTTTTATGCTTCCAGACTCTAGGGAGCATAGGGAGTAATTCTGGCTAACAAATCAAAAAAAAGAGAAAAGAAAACACCTTTGAATTTGAAGGCTAGCATGCTATCAGACCACAGAGGCAGTCTATTATTTCTTCTGGAAATGTAAAAGGAATGATTGATGTTTTCTTTACGATAAATAATATTAGTTTTGATACGAAGTAGAATACATATAAAATTGACATTATAGGAACCTGGTAGTTCAAATTTATACTGAAATGCCAAAAGTGTCCTCCCCTCTTTCAGTGCGAACTTTCAACCTCTTCTTCGTTCTGAGCTATTGATTTCTTCTTGAATCAAGGATTAGGGTACTGCCTGTTCCGATCTCACATAAATCCATCGTTTCCTTGGTCTTCCTATTGGCCTCCACCCTCTTGGTTTACACTCCCTTATTTGTGGGGATCTCTTTCAGGTATCATTCTTTCTAAATATCGACGCCAGTTTTCTTTATATTTCATTAGCTTTTCTATAATAGATTCAATGTTTAATGCCTTTCTAATGTCCTCTCTTGTACAACTTTTAACAGATCTTAGGAAAGGAATATCGGATGCTTGTAATTTACTAAAGTCTTTATTTTTTAGCGTCTAAGTCTCACTACCATATAGTAAGATAGGAAGCGCAATGACGGAATAAAATGTTAATTGTATATCCCTTCCAGTTTTTCCTTCCAATGTTCTTTTAATTGTGCCACATAACGCTTGAAATTTAGTAATTGAGAGTATGGCTCTTAACTTTTGATTAAAATATCATGTCTGTGAGCTTTTCATGAGAAATAAAAGTTTAATCTTATATTTTCTGCGCATATTCTGTGAATTCCTCTTTATTCGTATTGGCTTTTGTAGGCAACCATTGGAGATAAACATAAAATCATTGCAAAAAGGTTTGAAGCTCAATAAAATATACAGTTTATTTCTGAATGTGCGGTGTTACCTATTTCAAGTTCTCACAGGTTGAACTATATGCGGTATATATCAAACGTATTTGAACATGTGTGATTTTTGTTAGTTGAGGATCATTAGTAAAAATTAATTTATGATATGAACAGTTGTTTTGTTTTCACATTGTGGATGCAGTCAAGTTTGCGTTTCCTTATCTGAGAGCATTTGTAGACAAAATATTTATCGTGATTGCCATAAAATAGAAACAATATGAACAGTGAGTGTATAAGGAACATCTCAATTTGTATATTCAACTTATATGTAGACTTTTTGCTGAACTTAAATGAAGTTCTGCAATTACTCCAATGTTTACCAGCAAGGAGATAAAAAAAATCAAGTGGTAGAAGAAATTGTCGATTTTATGCAGTTCTTCCCCCACCCCTTAATTAACAAAATATTTTGGCTAATTGTAAAATCCATCTATTCTATGAGTCCGATAACTGAAAATTTTGTTGAGAGTGAATGAAAACAAGAGAGTAGAGCGTAAATTTGATTTGTACAATAAATCCAGTCATGTTTGGTAACCCATTCTTCCTAAACGGAATCCTAATAACAGTTCTTTCTAATCCATTTTCTAACCCATTTTTCCTAATATTCTTTTTTATTATTTGTTTCAGGAATTGGTAATGGAGCAACCGAGAATTGTAAAGAATTAGCTGATAGGGTTGTGAATATTGGGGTGGGTTCTGTTGGTAAAGAGAGGCGCAGGGGAAATGCGACATTGCGATACGTAATTATAGTAATAACAGTTCGTGTACACACACACACTAACCCTTAGCTAACCTCGAGTTAAGTCTAGAAAAGACAGCACCTGTGGTTTCGTTGGGCGACATTTGTAGCGGGAAATCGTCGATCCTTGGGTTGATGTGGTCTTCGGCAGTGTTCTTCCTCGGCTATTGGTGCTCGTCGGTTGTTGCGTATTCCATTCCTAACTATATCTAATTATTAATTCTCAGGTTATAGTGGGTGAGGCAAGTTTAAAAAACGCACTGCAATTTTCCCTTAATAAATGAAGTTTATTCACAGTTGAAATAATTATGGCCGGCTAGCTTTTCCCATCATTATAATTCCAGCACTTTAAATTAGTCAGGAGCCTAGCTATCTGCACACGCACTCCCACCCTTGTGCACCCACGTGCATCTGTAGCACCTCGTGTCGACGTGAGTTCTTGAAGATCAGTGATAGGGAGAGAGAGTGGGCTCTGAGGCCTTGCCTGCCCTTATATGCGGGAGCCTAGTGACGCTCACCTCTGCGTTTAAAATGTAACGACGTTTCCTATTGGCCCTCAGACTGCGTTACCTTAACATGTATGAGAATGTGTGGCTTCAGATCCGTGCGCTTAAGCGCCATCTTGGAGCGATGTGAAGTAGTTCCATATCTCCGTCTCTTTCTTTTCTCTATCTGTCTCTTTCTATTTCTCGTACCGTTACCGGTTTTCTGCCTGTTGGCTTGGTGAAAGGTACGCTCTTTATGCTTTCTTGAAATTCTGCTAGCTCACCCGTTTCTTACAATCATCTCTGTACAAATGTTAGATGTTGAATATTTTAACATGTTAGTGACTTAAATTATTACTGTACAATTCTTATATGTATGATTCCCCTTTCATATGTACAATTCCTATATATGTATAATGTATCCCCCTTTCATTTCGCTGCGGTTGGCCAGGACCTATCGACTTCCTCACGTTGCTTACTCGTTTTGACAAAAACGTGCAAGAAACAACTATCATAAATTATTATTATTATTATTATTATTATTATTATGTTATGAAATATTATGTGATTAATGTGTTGGTCACTTCATTAACAATGTAACGATGGAAAATGTTTTTATGCTGTAGGTCACTGTAATTATGGATGTTTTAGGGACAGGTAGCCGAGAGGAATCCTCCGGGATTTTCCGAGAAGCTTGTCTGTTGTCTGCAAGTATTTGAATTATTACTGAAAATTCAGAGGTCCTAAGGCAGTCAATGTGTGCCACAAATCCTTATTAATAAAGAACACAAGTGGTAACGTTTGCAATCGGCATAAGAAGTTTAGAAAATGCCCTATAGCTCGTTAAATTTCAATTACCTAGTTGTGGTCTTTACTATTTCAGAAGAACTTCAGTTTCCCTCTTGCTCCCTCTTCCTCTCTATGTCGTCACTAACATTAAATGACTTGCAGTTTGCGCATCTTCTACGTTTGTTGAGGATTGTATTGAGAACTCTTTGGCAGATAAGAGAAGAATTGTAACTCAGACATTTCCTATACATTCAACTGATGTTCAACATCCCAGGATCAGTAACGTGTTAACAGATGCTGTTAATTATAGCAGCTCTTTAACTGCTTTGGCCTACAGCATTGTTATAACCATTTCGAAGAAAGTGTTGAGTTTTATGCCTCTTAGTAAAATATGAGCTTTAAACGCTATTTAGAAAAACACGAGAGCTACTTAAATGTTTAATTCTACGGTGAAAGTAATTGCTATTAATAAGATACATATATTAGGTAAATATTTCATTTCTTACACTACCGTTATCTAGTAAAAGTCTGATTTTATAATCAGCTGTCTAAACAATAACTTTTATTATATTATCTTGACTTTATCAAATGCGGAAGCACACATTTGAAGTTTATTATAGAAGTGTTATTAGCCGTCTTATGATGTAATGAGAATCATTACTGATGATGGGCAGGATTAAATGCACTCCCTGCCTTGTCCTATTTAACAGTATGTAACGCCCGTTCTTACTCCAAACGGCACAGGAGGTGTACACAGATATAGGGCCAGAATTTTTGGGTCCTGTTAGCCTTTGTTTTAAGTTTTGCCTAACCTTAAAATTGGCTTAAAATAGACCAAAACTGTTGTTTTTTCTTATTTTAAACTACATGCCTACGATTTAATTTATTATATGCTAAATTAGGCCTTTTTAAATAAATGCTAACACCACAAATTTTGCTGTTTTTCTTATTTTTATCATTTATTCATGATCTTATTTCACAAAAATAAATCATCAAATACACAACACGTATTTTACTTTTTAAAAACGCAGAAATAAAAAATGTCAAAATTATTGTTTGGTGTGAACGATTTCCTGTTACCACTTTATGAACTCCTTATTTTAGTAAGATTTATTTAAATGTACATTTTTCAAAAGATCTTGCCCTATAAAACTATTCAAAAGAAAACACACACATAATAGATTTCAGAGCACAAACTGACTACTACGAGAGGTTACGTTACAGCATAAGGGAGTCTCGCGCATGCACAGAGTGGCTTCCAGAACCTTCCAACCGTCTACCTGGAGTTCGTTGCGAAACCAATGGTTAATCTTTACTCCTCTAACTGTTAAATTACAACATAAACTAATAAACCTCCCATATTCCACAGTATGTAGTTAAAGAAAGAACAGAACCGGATATTTCACCTCCCCGATAATGATGCACCTACAGATTAATGTTTTATTTTAACTATCTTGTAAATAATTTCAACTCAGTTTTTATTTCTGTGTTTATTATTATTATTATTATTCGAATAGTACACTGTTCACTTCCATTATAAATACGAGACATGAGTCCATGTGGCTTTATTTTGCGTTCGTTCCTCACAGCCCATATGAACATGAGCTAATGCGAGGGATACAGAATGCTTTTCAAGTCTAGCTCTAAGGCTGGATCGACTATAATTTCAGGATGCCAAAACGTCTTATAAATTATGTACCTTTCCTGCCGGAGTGTATTAAGCCTAGGGAGTCATCTACAAAGAAACTGATACCTCAACTTGAACCTCGAATGAGGAGTGTAGTACATTACATGGCTTTGAAGCAAGCTCTTAATCATGGACTAGACTAACAAAAATCCATCGCGTGCTACAATTCCGACAGTCATAGTGGTTAAAACCTTATGTGGAGTGGCTACGACAACAGGCTGCAAATGATTTCGAGAAGGACCTCTACAAACTCTCTAACAACGACATGTTTGGAAAAACTATGGAGAACCTGAGTAATCGTATGGATATACGACTGCTTACAACTGAGAAGACACTGGAAAAGTTGATCGCCAAGCCCACGTTTATCGATAGGACTATATATGCTGCTAATTTAGCTGCTGTACATATGGCCTCGCGACAGATCATGTTCAGCAAGCCTATATACATCGGTATGAGTGTGCTGGACATCTCCAAGACATTAATGTATCACTATTATTATGAAGTGTTGTTGCCATATTATGGGGCTGAAAATCTGAAGCTTATGTATATGGACAATGATTCATTCATTCATCGGTGACAACTGAAGATGAGCATCAGGACAAGTTACGTTTTCTCGAGCATCTGGATACAGCTGATTACCCTGTCAACCATATACGCCACTCTACTCAGAACAAAAAGGTGCTGGGGAAACTTAAAGATGAAGCCAATAGCAAAATCATTCTACGCTTTGTTGGACTACGAGCTAAGATGTACGACTTAGATATTCAAGGCTCGACGATAAAAAAGATTAAAGGTAAAAACGTAGTGCTATTAAACAGTACATCACATGTGACAGCTATACAGGCTATCTTAAAGCCAGAGAAATCTTAAAAACGCCTATGAATCTGATCCTGCCACGAGAGCATGCTGTTGCCACAGTGCAAGTGAATAAAATTACATTGATGCCATACGAGATAAAAGAGTTATTGCTGAGAATGGACTAACGACATATGCATATGGGCATTACAGCATTACAAACAGCGCATAAGAGAATGTAAGCCGAAGATGAAGATTTTCTCCGTGAGTTTAAAAACTTAAAAAAAGACATTTACTCATGTGCGGAGTATGCAGCTAGCAGACACCTGGTGAAGAAAGAAAAAGAAGAAGTAAGGGGAGGCGTTAACCCTGCCATTAGAAGCAAATCCTAGTGCAAGTCTCAAGTCTAGATAAAGGGGAGAGACGTCTACCCTTACAATCCTTATCTAATGAAGCAGTGATTATACTGATAAAGCTGTTACACTTGGACAAAAGTGTAACCATATAAAACAACAAAGCCTTCTTAAACATTATAGCTCTTCAACCATGTGGATGAGGTAGTTTATACTATTCTATATACCTTCACTGTAACCCTATACACTGTTTAACCCTCTACATCTCACACACCAACTGTTTAACAACATATAAAAGTTTGTAAGATTTAGAAAAAATTATACAAATTGTTGTAACATTGGATAAAAAACTTTATAATCTAATTACTCTATATTACCGTGTATACCAGTGACGCTATCTGAATTATCTGTTAAAATGGCTTAAATACCTATCATATTATCCGAATCATGTGAAACAAGTGTTTTTAGTCGCAATAATTATGCAGTCGTAATGATCGTCTAGTTAAGTTTTAGAAAAACGATTTGCGTGGGTACGCGCGTGCTTGCGTGGGTGAGCGGGTTTTTTTTATCAACAACGAGCCTTTTCACGGTAACAATAAAGAAATACTAAATTGGAATAATTGTATTCATCGATCGACGAGCAGCATTTAATTATATTAATCAATCAAAATACATGGGGCATGGGGTACTTCAATCAACTGCCAGCGTCCAGCCTTTAGAGTCGTGATACCGAAACGTTAGAGTGTAATATAGCCTTTGTTAGAGTTTAAATCTTGAAGTCAATGAGCCTAAATGATGTTATGCATGGACGAAGATTACACATACGTCAACACTAACCTCCCTAGCCTCTCTCCTCGTTTTCCCTATATTTTCCCATATACACGCATAATCCACTGTTACGTTTTGTTACGTGGTTACGTTTCTGGTTACGTCATGCTACGTCTTGTTACGTCGTGTTACGTGGCGGTGTTACATCTTGTCACGTGGTTACGTGCTTATGTTACGTAGTGTTACGTCTTGTTACGTGGTTAGGTTACATGGTGATACGTCTTGTTACGTGATGTTACTTCGTGTTATGTGGTTATGTGCTATGTTACGTGGTTTTACGTCTTGTTACGTGGTTATAAGCTTATGTTAGTATTATGACGTCTTGTTACGTGGTTATGGTACGCAGTGTTACGTTTTTTCGCGTAGTTACGTGCTTATGTTATGTTGTGTTACGTGGTGTTACGTCTTTTTACGTGGTTACATTTGCTGGTTACGTTACGTGTTGTTACGTTGGTTAGGTTAGACGATGATAGAATTGAATAGACAATGAGAAGATGATCTAGAGCAGGCAAGATAGGGGTAGGTTAGGGCGTTCGGTGTGGGGTTAGTTTAGAATACTCCTACATGCACCAAAACTGTAAACCAATATACAGTTCATCACTCTCCGTCTCGCACACTAACTGTTTAACATATAAAAAGTTTGTAAGATTTAGAAAAAGGTATACTGTCTAGCCCAGCACCGATCCCGTATTCCCTATCTCTCCAATATAAACGCATTTCCCTCTCCCTCAACTCTCTCCTAGCATAGGATCTCTGTCCGTTTTTCCCGTCTCTCCATATAAACGCATACTCTACCATTCAAACCCTCTTAGCCTAATACCTCTCTTCAGTTTGCTATCTCTCTCTCATATAAAACACTTCTACCTTTAACTCTGTCTAGTCTAGCATCATCTACGTTTCCTCTATCTCTTCCATATAAAGCGTATCCCTCCCTACTTCAGCATCTGTTTATCCTATTATCTCTCAGCGTATTCCTTTCCTCTCATATAAATATCTTTTCTAGTCTCCTAGCCTGCTAGCCTATCATCTCTCCACGTTTTCCCTATCTTACTTATATAAACGCATACTCTAGTTCTCAACTTCTGTCTATTCTAGCACATCTCCTCGTATTCGCTATCTTTCTGGTATAAACGCATACCCTACTCCTGAACCTCTGTCTAGCCTAGCAATTCTCCTCGCATCCCTACTTTCACATAAAAAGCACATTCCCCCCTTCAACCCCTCCCTAGCGTAGCATCGACTTTCGTATTCTCTATCTCTCCCATGTAACTGCATTTTCCTGCTTGAACCGTTGCATCTGCACTCGTTTTCCCTATCATTTCCCACATTAACGCAAAAAGTGCGCCAGTAACCCCCTATATATCCTACTAACCATTAATACAAATCTGCATAGCTGTGGGTAGTATTCTACATTTGAAAGGCATATGTGTCACAACAAATGTTTTACAATTTACGTTTGTGAAGTGCTTTCTACAATGTTGAAAAAATTTACTGGATTAGTAAAACTATCTTGCCAATCTGTTATCGCAATATACTTTTATAATTTGTTCCCAAAGTTTAGCTTCCAACACTAACACAAACGCTAGAACCTTGGTTTTTAATTGTATCTCTAGAAATTGTTTCAGAGCACTTTATACGAATTCCACATCAATGATTTTCAGTCGGACTCAGGTAAAATATAGGTTGCTATGCTGAAGAAATTTAATGTTATTATTATTAATAATAATATTATTAATAATAGCAGAAATAATACGAACAACAATAAAGTTCTCTTCTTTCGAGAAGGTCGGGCGTACCAAAACCCTAAGCAAACACTTGAGACTGTGTCTCTCTGCTCTGTTTTCCTGGCTAACTGTACAAGTCAAACAAGCTGCTAGTTGTGAGCACACATTCCCAAACCCAGGACATGAGGGAAATTCTGTTGCAGTGTTGGAGTTTAACAATCTCCTTTGCAATTCCATATAGTCCGAGAACGCCAACTGTTTGCTGATGAACAATCAGTAATGATGACTTTGAAACTTTGTAGATGTGACTGAGTTAATTTGAAGAAAATGTTGGTGGAGACTTAGAGCGATCATGTCCAAGTAATACTGATATGCCCAAATAAAAGTAAGCCTAAATTAAAATGACCCAAAAATACTGTCAAATAAAATTATTCTCAAACGGAATGTGTTTCAAAATATGCCCAAGGCAAACCACCATTTGCATAAGATTGTACAAATATTCTTGTTGACAAAAGAGGATATACATTTAATTCTACATAATAATAGCGGTAGTACAGTATTACCAGTTAATCACAAATAAATTTCTACAACATAATCACATGTATCAGAAAAATCGTACATGCTCTTGAAAATACTTAAGTTATTTAAAATACTTGAGGATAAACTGAACACATACGCATATACCAACTCTATCTGCCTCTCTCTTTCTCTCTGGTACCCACACAAAGCTATAATTCTTACACATACATAAATTCTATGTACTAAAGAAGTGTATATAAAATATTTCCAACATTATTTTATTCCTAATGCCATGTACTGGGTGCCTCGGAAAGAGACGGAACAGTAGGTTGGGTGGTGTACTCCCCGTTACTGCAGTGATTTCTATTATGATGTATTGGAAACTCAAATATGATGTTAACAATAAAATCCGTGCTCGTCTACACACATTGAAACTCTCCTCATTAGCTATTCCCGCACCCTACGCAACATTACAGGTGTTATAGTTGCGCATGCTGGGCGAATTCTATTTATGAGGTAATTTCTTTCAGAAGATACACTATGAGATCAAAAGTATCCGGACACCACCACAAACATATGTTTTTCATCTTAGGTGCATTGTGCTGCCACCTACTGCCTGGTACTCATTATCCGCGACTTCAGTAGTCATTACACATTGTGAAACAGCAGAATGGGACGCTCCGTGGGCTTCGAACGTGGTCAGGCGATTGGGTGTCACCTGTGTCAGAAGCCTGTACGAGATTTCCGCACTCTTAAAAATCTCTAGGTCCACTTTTCTGATGTGATAGCGAAGTGGAAACGTGAAGGGACATGTACAGTACAGTATACAGGCCGACCTCGTCTGTTGACTGACAGAGACCACCTACATTTGAAGAGGGTCGTAAAGAGTAATAGGCAGGAATCTATCCAGACTATCACACAGGAATTCCAAACTGCATCAGGATCCACTCCAAGTACTATGACAGTTAGGCGTAAGGTGAGAAACCTTGGATTCCATGGTCGAGCGGCTGCTCATAAGCCACACATCACGCAGGAAAATGCCAAACGATGCCTCGCTTGGTGTAAGGAACGTCAACATTACAGGATTGAACAGTGGCAAAACGTTGTGTGGAGTGACGAATCACGGATACATAATGTGGCGATCCGATGGCAGGGTGTGGGTATGGCGGATGCCCGGTGAACGTCATCTGCCAGCGTGTGTAGTGCCAACAGTCAAATTCGGAGGTGGTGGTGTTATGGTGTGGTCGTTGTTTTTCTGGAGGGTGCTTGCACCCCTTGTTGTTTTGCGTGGCACGATCATAGCGCAAAACTACATTGATATTTTAAGCACCTTCTTGCTTCCCACTGTTGAAGAGCAATTTGGGGATGGCGATTGTATCTTTCAACACGATCGATCACCTGTTCATACTGCACGGGCTGTGGTGGAGTGGTTGCATGACAATAACATTCCTGTAATGGACTGGCCTGCACAGAGTCCTGACTTGAATCCTATAGAACACCTTTGGGATGTTTTGGACCCCCCGACTTCGTGCCAGGCCACACCGATCTACATCGATACCTCTCCTCAGTTCCGCACTCCGTGAATAATGGGTGCCATTCCTCAAGAAACCTTCCAGCACCTGATTGAAAGCATGCCTGCGAGAGTGAACGCTATCATCAAGGCTAATGGTGGGTCAACACCATATTGACTTCCAGCATTAACGACGGAGGGCGCCACGAACTTGTACGTCATTTTCAGCCAGGTGTCCGGATACTTTTGATCACGTAGTGTAGGTAATTCTTGGTAAACACTTTATCTCAGATAGCCTCAGAGAAACTGTGAAGGTTACAGGTATATGGAGATCAAACTGCGTATAAACTAGGTATAATTGGTCCCCATATATTAGAAGAGAAAGTCACTGCTGCGCAACATTCTGACTTTGTTGTAAACCATTTGAATATGTTGCATGATGTGTCTTAGACATTCGTCGAGACATGCTTTTAAAGATGTTATTAACTGTGCCTATCCAAAGTTCAAAGTTCACGTGCACGTGAGAGTTTTCGCCGGCAAAGTGGTGTTCGTTATCGTGGTTATGGTTTATGCTGCCATCGCTAACATAAACACTCACTTATCTGGCCAAAATGTTCTTAAAAGGTTATAATTACATTAGTCTGCACGATATCAGATGACTGAAGGCTAATAAGTGATTCTGACTCACTTTTCATACTGATTTCAGAACTGCTTTTATTTTTTTTTCTATCACGTACAGTTTTTTCGCAACTTCACTTCACAAACATAGAAATATAAAGGTATTGCTTCCGCCACTACACATAAACTTGGGCTTGATGAAGCAATTTGTAAGGGCTCTAGCACAGTATGGATCCTGCTTCAAGTACCTTTCTAAGAAATTTCCCTTCATTACACAAGAAAAATTAAAGGCTGTAATATAATCATCAATAAAGAAATTGATGACAGACGAAGATTTTGAGAAGACAATGAATGAGAGACAAATAGAAGCATGGAACGCCTTCCGATCAGTTACTGAATACTTCTTAGGCAATAACAAAGATCCTAATTACAAGGCCATTGTCGAAAAAATGTTGGAAAATTTCAAGAATATGAGTTGTAACATGAGTGTAAAGGTGCATTTTCTGCATTCACATATCGACTACTTTCCAGAAAATCTGGGAGATTATAGTGAAGAGCAGGCTGAACGTTTACACCAAGATATTACAGAAATGGAGAGGAGGTACCAGGGGAGATGCAATGAAAGTATGATGGCCGACTACTGTTGGATGTTGAGGAGGGACAGTCATCTTCAAGGATCTACAAGGAAGACAAAAAAGAGAAAGTTTGAAAAAAATTAAATGAAACACCTTGACTTCTTGTTTGTTAAAATGTAGTCATGAAATAAATTAGGGGCGTTTTTGAAGTAGTTTTAAAATGTTTCTTGAATAAAAATTTACCTTGTGTGAAATGGTAACTGAATATTTTTCTACGCTCATTAGTAAAATTGTCAAAACATTACTTCTTATTTTGTGTAAAAACTTGACGTGATAGAAAAAAACGGAAGTTATTTTTGTAATCAGCATAAAAACTTAATTCAAGAACAGCTACTTTTAAGAAGTCATCTGACAAAAAGTTTGCAAAATGCAGACTAGTGTTATCAGTATGTTCCATATCAACCTAAAATGAATAACAAAATGCAGATGCTTATGTGATGTAATAATGTAAAGACAATATTATTAGCATTTATTATTATTATTATTATTATTATTATTATTATTATTATTATTATTATTATTAGTCTTCGTATTGTGGGTTTATATTACGTTTATTGTTTTATTCTACTTAAACAGCTCATATACAGCATAAAATTTACGTTGTGGTACCGGTATTTTATTGTACAGTGAAAGTGCTATGTTTTATTTAACACACATAAATAAGAGATATAAACAGAGTTTATTAAATTTTTGTTAATATAATTCAGAGGATCTCGGTTTGTTATTCTATGCCAGTGATGCGGAAAAAGGGGTGGAACAAACATAATGTGCAATTTACTCACTCTACTTCGTTCACTGCCGGAGCAAGGTCAGACGTACCTCTTTCGGGGTTGTTTGTGCTCAAAGCCTGAATCTACTATGTCCAGTGGCGTAACTCTACGATGTATTAGTTGTGTGCTCCTAAATCAATAGGGTGCTGAAAAATGCTTATAGAACAAACCAGTGCTTACATTGTAGTAATTCATGTGTTATCTACAGCAATTGAAAGAAAATAATGCAATAATTGAAGGAAATTATGCTGATGGCAGCATAAACAGTTCGGTCATGAACAAAGTAAATAAAATGCGAATACTTTTATTGCGTCAGAGGAATTGATGGCATGAATATAACTAAAAATATTGATATATTCTTTACAAAAGATTCAACAACATATATTCATAAAATGGGCATGTACCTGTGTGAGCTGTTTTTGACATTAATTTGTCTATGTCAGGAGGGAAATCTCTTCAACATAATCGTTACACAGACACAAGATGCAGTTCTGTTATTCTTTATCTCTTCTTTGATTTCAGAAGGTTCATTTTCGAAAATATATGTTCACATACCAAGCAGATCCTTAAATAGGTAAATTCGACCAGCAAGCTTGCGAAGGTTTGGAAACTTATTTTCGGGAAGTGCTTTAAAGAATACGACACGAGCCTTCTGTGAACATCGTATAGCTGTGTTGTTTTGCAAGACCGTTATTTCTAGTTGCAAAAATTGCTTGAACGAAGAAAATGTCATTGAACACCATTTCAAATCCATAGATCTTACATCACAAAATTTGTCTTTGAAATTCCCGTATAGAATGCTTAAAATATCGTTGTATTTTGCACGTCTTTCCAGAGATGCAATAGCGTTTTTTAAGTTATGGAAGTGAACAAAATTATTAATTTTAATTTGTTATGAAAACAATTGAAGTTTTGACATGAAAGACATTACAGCATCCATTAAATCTATGATTGTATGGTTCGGCTCCTGTAATGTCATGTTTCTTTTATTTCCACAATTGTCAACCCTATTTTACATATAGATGTATATTAGGGTTGTAGTTTACAAAAAATAAAAAATAAATACTAAACAAGGATAACTATAGCATTACAATTTGGCATGAATGTGTCGTATAAAACATAGGAAACTGTTATAACAACATTTCTTTTTAAATAGATGATACAGCGGCTCAGAAGATTAATTATTACAGTAATGATAATGTAGTGTTTAAATTATCTAAATGAGTTTGTTAAATCTGTGAGAAATGCGAGATCACATACCTATTCTTCATTTATTACTGCTGGTATTTCCATTCCTTCCGATTTAAAAAATGCATCTGTTTCGCTTCTTAAAGCGAAGAAAAGCCTCAACATTGCTCCTCTACTCAAATATCGCACCTGACAATAGTAGGGAATATCTGTGAAATCAGCTCCAATGTCGCCTAAATATGCCTGAGTGACGACCGTTTAATTGCATTAACTGCTTTTACAGCTATCTGCATTACGTGATTTAGAGATGCATCTTTGGCACACAATGCCTCTCGGTTGATGAAACAGTGAATTACCGCTAGTTCATTTGACTCCTCATTAATGGCTTTTAAAAATTGTATTAAGATTCCAATGAAGTCATTCTGCTCTCTTCTCATTGAGGGGGCGCCATCTGTAGCAACACAGACCAATTTCCCTCAAGGTGATTCGTATTTTGACACAATATGAAGCACAGCCACGAAAATGTCTTCCCTCATGGTGGTGTTAACCAAAGGAACAAAATCAAGGAATTCTTCAAATATATTTAGTGCACAATCTACATCCCGTGTAAAAATGGCTAATTGAACTGTATAGCTCATGTCGGTGCTTTTATCAATGACCAAACAATACCACTCCAGTTGTTTTAATGTATATATTCACTGATTTTCGACATCATTAGCCATTCCGGTAATCCTATCTGTTATAGTTCTACGAGAGAAATGTATCTAGCTTTTCTGGACAAACATACTTGGAGGCGATGACCAAATATTCCTTAATAAATTCTTCTTCCGAGAAACACCTAAATTTCTCTGCTATGTGTTTTGAAAGGAGATGACGTAATCGTAGTATGTCTGTTGTTTAAACAAACTGAAGCTGGTTCCTCTCCGGTTTTTAATGCGCTTTCTAACCGCTCCAACTGACCCTACACAAAACATGTGGAATAAGGAAGTAAATTAACGTTTAATCGGTCAAACTACTACAAAAACCGCTACCTTGCTGTTGCAAAGAGATAGAAATATAAATTCAAATAATTTACCTGTCAAACCTTCTCGCTACAGTCCTGTCCATGGAGCTCACGGAGCCGAGACACACTAACCAAGGAACAGCACAAGTCTTTTCGGCACAACGGACACAATGCTTTATTATTTCGAGGAACACAAAAGTATTTATATTCCCGTTCCTTTTTTATAAATGTACTCTTCACTTTGCTGTGGGACATTATTCCGCCACTGATACGCGTTGCCTCAAACGTTTGTGAAACAGTAACCTAACTGCGGAAGAAACCGGTGTAGGGATGGGAATCGAGACGTGTGAAGTCGGGACAGCAGGTAAAACCGTTTTGCTATTGGCAGGAACGGCACGCGCTACACCTGCGACCAGATGATATTCCAGTGCTTGTAGTGCTAAAGTAACGTAATTACCTGCCTCAATCCCATTCCTAGGTATAGTAATGCAGAGGGTGACAATGCTTTTATCTAGTGGTTGGAGGGGTTAATAACGCTAGAGGGGAGAGGAACAGTGTGTTACTTTTCCCCATACCTGTTCTAAACGATGGAATTGTAGGTCACACGCAACAGCTCTGGAGCTAGTATGAGGATTTGCGGCAAGAGCTTCTCTTAAGTGGCGGCGCCGTGGTTAGATCGCTCGCCTCTCAACAAGGCGGCCCGGGTTCAATCCCAGGGATTGTGGGTTTTGTGGTAGGTCCATCATCACCTTTCCTTTCATCCATTTCGCCATAATTTCGTTTCATCTACTTCCTTCATCCCATCCCAGGCATCGGGCTGATCATCCATTCTGTCTGCTCCATGAGAGTGTCCGCTCCTCGACGGGCCTGATCCCAGGCACCCGCCTATAAGTCCTGGGGGGTGTAAGTCCTTCACGAAGTTAAACAGTGAATGAAGATGAGCTTCTCTTACGACATTTACAACCACGAAGTCTTTCTGTGGCACGCATAGTGGCGGATTTTACGGATGCGATCGACCATGATTCCGTAGTCACTTCAACTGAGCAGGAAAAAAACAACAAAAAGCACTGGAAGCCGTTGGCTGTAATGGCTGCCACTATCTTGACACTAATAACACAAACTAATTCACAGTTTCTATCAGGCTGCATTTGATGTGCTCACATGGCTTTCACTACTCTTGTACAAACTATTTCTACAAACGCTATGTCGAGTATTCTTTGCATGTCCAGGACAAAAAAAGTAGTAAATAACGAATTCCCATTTGAGAAAAAGTATAAGTATTGGAAAATTTAAGGGAATAACAAGCAGTATGTCGAAAATGGTTCACTCAACAAAAAATGTATATGACTTAAATTGTGTATTTTTACGCGATCTACATTTTTGAGAAAATTTAAATTTTCGAAAAATCTTCCATGTAAAGGTTAATCTGGGGTGGGGGGATTTTCTTGAAAACGTTCGTGTCGCATCCTTGGAAGATACTGAACCTAAGTACCAAGTTTGGTGTTTATCCGACTGTTGGTTTCTGAGTTATGCTGTTCACAGACAGGAACACACACACACACACCCGCACACACACACATACACATAGACACACAGACACTCACACGGACATGTTTCCAAAAATGCTTTTTTGGATTCAGGGGGCCTCAAAGCATATATTTCCGGTGAAATCTCGGTATCGAATTTTTGGGTGGAATACAATACTTCCCCTACTTACTATACATAGTAGAGAAAGTAAAAATATATATTGTACGTAAAAAGAAAGTGGCATCATTGTTAACCAGAGTTGATTTTGGAATAGATGCCCTTAAACATAAAAAGAAGAGGAAGATCTCCGGAGGAAAGGTTAAAGTAGCAAGTTATACTTAATAGAGGTTTGGATCATCTTTTGTGGAAACGCTAAAAGGCATGGAAAAGGAAATGCAAGATTGGTCTCAGTAGACGTAAAATATTTTCATGAAAAGTGAAGATGCTTTCTCGTAGACTCATGTTCTGATCTAGATATCATAATCTTGTCCCCAGTAATAAGAAGGGCAGTAAAATTCATCTATCAAACACTTCATATTGATACCCTCAATTGCCTAATAATTTCATGACTAAGGTACTAAGTGGAATCAGAGAATCGCGCGCCTGTCCCAATCCTTGATTTATTTTAGTGTTTTATTTATTAATAATGTTTCATTTAATTTGTTTTAATTTTTTAAACAACTAGATTTGTAATTTTATTTAAATTTAGTGGTAATTTATTTCATAATATGTAGTTGTTTAGTCTCTCAAAAGGCTCTTCAGTGTCATAAAAGTCAGAAAAAATGTCTCTAAAACTTTTTGTTAGTTGAAATGCTTTAAACTAAAGTCTGTATATCCTTGCCAAACCAATTTTGATTAAACCTTATCGCTAAACTGTTTAAATATTTTGAATGAATTAAGGTATAACGTTTATAGCATGTAATTCATTTTCATGATTTATTAAATCTCAGGGATATCATTCTCATATAGTTTTATTACAGCCCCAAAACTACCTGAATCAAGGTACTAAAGTGATAAAAGGACCTTTCTCTGCATAACAGTGACCCGTCTAATGAGTGCGTTATCTGCAGTTCGGAAAACAAGAACACTTTAGTGGAAGAGAACTTGAGCTTGTAAACAATTTAACTATGTATGGTATTCTGGTATAACTCGATAAAGCTTGTCATCCAAAGGATTAAGAAAGAAAGACGGAGTGACAGCTTTAATCTTCAATGTTAGGGACACATCAGCAGTCCAGAAACACAAGCCTGATTGTGTAATTTTATAAGTCTCGACGCAGGGAGCACGGACAACAGTTGAGGGGCTTACGTCGCCGCAATATAGGCCTAATTAAGTGGATGACACTCAGGAGGGACGTGAGATGATATTGCAGTGGCGGGGATTTGGGACGAGCCAGCCAGCCGCAAATTTTCCTAATTGAAAGCTGTACAGCTGCACCCCGACCTTCTGGCAGCTCTTTTTTATCTACCTTTCTTTATTCCGATACCTAATTACCCTTCTTTTCATGTTTAATGGAAATTAAACCCAGCAAATAATTCCCACCCTTTGACACTGGCTGAGGTTTTCTGCCACAAGATATGAGGTCCTGGTTTTAGTAATCTCTTCTTTTTGGTTCTTTCTTTCTCCTTCTATATTTCAGTAATTACACGTTTTCATCTTTCAGCACTTCTCATTTTTTTCTGCCTCTGCCTAAGGCCCATTTTCTTTTGGTAGAGTTTCTTTATCCATCCTCCTCACCATTCCCTTCATTTTCGTTTTAACTTTTCCTACAATCTAATATAAAAACTTTTCGAGCTCTTCCTTAGAAGCTATAGTCAATATATATTATACTGCAATTAACTATTCGTTGACCGCTACGATCTACCCTCATAGCAGTCGCGTAGTATAGTTATAACTCCTTCGCTAATTTCTCGGGGCGTCAACTATTGCAAAAGTTTCAATTCTGCTACATTCTACTTACCCGCTAAATGTAACATTTGTAGATACGATCTTTACTTGCAATCGGACCACCACCAAAAAGCTTTCGAACTTAAAGATAGTATAGCAAATGGCGAATTCTTCAGTTGGTATCCGAGATTCCAGGCGATTTTATCAACATCATTCCAGTTTGCTATCGCTTATGGATAGCGCTTGCAACTCCCCGTAGTTTCGATTTTTCGGCTTCTACTCAACGCTGCAATCTGATGCAACTTTGGGCCCGACAATCCGGCCACTCTCCTCCCATAATATAGAATGAGCGGGATAAAGACGTCTTTAAGCTGACGGAGGATTTAGACGAAAGAACCAATAGGCTCCTAATAACATTTGTGTAAACATTTATCTAAAAAGGTCTGATTGGCATTCAAATTACCCTCTATACTCATTCTTCTACAAGATATTCTTACAAACGCTTATTATCCTATCTTCTTCCTTTTAATCCAGACAAACTTTTAATTTACATTTACACATTTCGTTGTAAGATACAACAATTGGTTTTTAGGATACAGAGGTAAAGCGATAGCCAGAGCTGTCGCTACATGATGGCTTTGAAATTCCATGCTCTTTGCATGAGCATGAGAAAAAAAAAGCAAAAGCAAAAACAAAACAAATAGCGAATAATGAGCTGAGAATTAATTATAAGTATTTGAAAATTCAAATCCTAACAAGTAATATCTAGAAGATAGTTAATGCTGAAAAAATCTTATTCTGACACACTTGCGTGCTTTAACGAGGTCTCCATTTTGTCGATTTCTTATGCTTTGCCAACTATACAAAAGTCATTCAAAATGAACAGGCCTTCACAGGCTACTCGCGGAAAATTCAACACATACATTTCATTTTTATGTAAACATCTTAAACATATGGCATTTTAATCAAAATCGTAGGGTTATTTTTGGAAAATAAAAGATAATGATTCTTTTCCATTTGGGGGGGGTGATTTTCTCGAAAATATTCTCGAACGTAATACGATGCTGAATAAAATGAATATTTCTAACGCTGAAAATAATACCAAGCTTGGTATCTAACCGACTTTTCCATTTTTAGTTATGCTGTTCACACAGACGACAGACAGACACACACACATAGCGTCTTCTAAAATGAATGTTTTTATTACTAAAAAACCTCAAAACTTGTGCTTCTGGTGAAAACTCAGTATCGAATTTTTGGGTGGAAAATGCAATACTTCCTTTACTTACTATGGGCAGTAGAGAAAGTAATACGTGATTCACAATTTGATAGTAGCAACATTGCGCCAATGACCCAAGAGCGGAGCGCATGGCACGTACCTTGTGATAGGTCACGAATTAAACAGCTGGTGAACGGTAAAATTACATTCGCTACTTTTCGGGCGGGAAAAAGAATTGTGCTTAAAGCTTACACTTAAAATTATGAATAAGATAATGAGAAATTGTATGTCGTAATACAAAGGAAAATGTTCAGATTTGATATTAGTGAAAAACACTGCAATAAAAACGAAGTTTAAAAACTGATACAAAATGAAGCCTTTGCCAAACCTTTCTTCAACATGCAGTAGCCTAGTGGTACCCGCGCTCTCCTCTGGCCACACATGGGAGTTTTGAAAACCGAAGACAACACGGTAACATGCGTATGCTTCAATATATATATATGATCCACTGCGCGATGATACGGATTAAAATCTCCCTCTGTGAGATACTGAAACATTCGTATTCATATTATATATGTTGCAATGTATTTGTCGAACTCAAGTACTTCTATATACCATGTGGCCCAGCCGCGCAGCATTTGATGTGTGTAGGTAACCCTTCGTACGTTAAAAGGGTTGCAAAACTCAACGGGGCAATTCCAAGTAAATACAGGTCAGTGGAGAACTGGCGCACCACTACAACCACCAGTTCTCAGAAACGCCCATGTGGATACGCGTAAGAACATCGTATTAATCAACAGGTGCAAAATTTCGAACACCTATTCAGTCAGTGAAGTTAGTATAACAGAACCGTTAGATGATGACGATAGTGATAATAATACGAGGGGCGTCCAATAAGTAAGTTTCCCTACTTTATAAAAAACATTACACACAATTGATCACTTTGAATTAATTTTATTTATATTTTACAAATCTTCTATTCCTTTTCTACATAGTCAACATGTTTTTCCAAGCATTTTTGGGGACGTGACACAAGTATTCCCAAGCCGGTGTTGTATCACGTCGGATCCTGTGGTCGCAACCAGCTGTTCACTGATTTGACTTCATCATCGGTGTAAAAAGTGCTTAACTTTGAGTTGGACGAACAAGTTAAAATCACTTGGGGCAAGCTCCGGTGAATACGGAGGATACGAGAAAACTTCCAAGTTGAAACTTGATCCAGGTGGAGCACAGTAGATTCAACTGGAAAGTTTTCTCACATCCTGCATATTCACCAGATCGTTTCCCAAGTGATTTTTACATGTTCCCCTGACTCAAATGTCATCTGGAGGTAAGCACTTTAGCACCGTGACGAAGTTCAATCAGAAGTGAACAGCTGGTTACGAGCACAGGACCCGACTTCTGGTTCACTTCTGATTCATCTTCATCACGGTGTTAAAGTGCTTACCTCCAAGATGACCTTTGAGTCAGGGACACATGTGAAAATCACTTGGGAAAAGATCTGGTGAATATGGAGGATGCGAGAAAACTTCCCAGTTGAATCTTCTGAGCTCCGCCTGGGCCAAAATTCAACTTGGAAGTTTTCTCGTATCCTCCGTATTCACCGGAGCTTGCCCCAAGTGATTTTCACATGTTCCTCCAACTCAAACGTAAGCACTTTTAACACCGATGATGAAGTCAAATCAGTGAACAGCTGGTCACTAGCCCAGGACCCGACCTGGTACAACACTGGCTTGGAAAAACTTGTATCGCGTCCCAAAAAATGCTTTGAAAAACACGTTGATTATGTAGAAAAGTAACAGAAGGATTGTACAATATAAATAAAATTAATTAAACATGATCAATTGGGTGCAATCTTTTTATGAAATAGGGAAACTTACTTATTGAGCGACCCTCATAAGCGTGCTCTCATGTTTGTTGCTTATAGTCCGTAATGTTAGGCGAGAACGGCGTAAACATGATTAAAACATAGCTATGGGCGGATACAGATAGATCAGATAAAGAAATTTAATTTACTTTTCAGGTGAGTTTATTCCCTCGAAAATAAAGCGTGTGTAACTGTAGTGGAAAATACTCTAGATCTTCTCGGTGTATTTTTGTCCCATCGTACACCCTACTGCAAGCCTGAAGTGCCTCTCACTGAACGCGGCCCGCTCATCATCTTTGCGATAAGCAAGAAGAGTAGCACGAAACTCAACTGGCTCGAAAGCTCAATCGGTAGAGCATCTACCTTGTGTACGAGGGGTCTCCGGTACGATTCCCGGCGGGGGTGGGATTTTTTCTTTAGCTAAGATTATTCCCTATCGTCCTCAGAGTTTGGAAGTATGAATGACAGTGCCTGTAGCCTATAGCAGTCCTAAGGATCTCGTAAACGGAGGAGAAATATGACGTCCCTCCATTCCACCTGGAGTTGTTATTAAGACATGTAAAGTACAACAGTGGAGGAACTGAAAGCGGAGTGGCTAAATGCCAAAATATGTCTTGTAGTCTTTCTTCCTCAAATGAGGCTTTACAAATCTTTTTTTGGGCGTATAGAAGAACGCTGACAGATTTTTTTCGACGCTAATTTATAAATGCCAGGCTTAATTGTAGACACACAGACAGAGTATTGATAGAAGGATATAATTATTTAAACTGGAGCGTGTATCACTCTTAGTATAGTTCTTTTTAGAAAAAAATTCCCATATGTATATATGGAACCAAACATTGTAGCAATATGACCCGCAAAATTTCTCAATTTGGGGCATGTATCGGCTGGCAACATTTCGTAAAGTTGTAAGCCGTGTTTCACTGTTGTTTTAAGAGGAGTAATGTAATTATTTCTAATTGTAAGTGAAACGTGGTATCTCTTACATTGAATGAACATGGGTTGCAAAATAGTTGCATATCTTTTTCCAGACTGACAATTTCTGTGAATCTTTCTTCAAATTCATTATATAACTTATCCAGAATTACTATACACTTTTGATACACAATCAGGGATTTTATTTTCCAGAGAATTTAAAAAAGGAAGGTGGAATGTGATGTGATGAGTTAGTTGATGATGCCAAACTCCTAGTTTGCTCGTAAATCCCTTCACATTCTCAAACATGGTTACTATGATGTGATCTTTCCCTTGTAGTTGCTCATTTAGTTTATTGACATGTTCTGTGATATCTGTCAAAAAGGCAAGATCGCTAATCCATTGTGGATCTGATAATTCTTGGATAGTATTTCCCTATAATACAAAAATCTGATGTGTTACACTCACATGACTTTCTCTACTCTTGTACAAACTATTTTTACAAACTCTTATTCTCCATATGTTTCATGTTAATCGAGATGTTAATCTTATTGCTAATTTTCTTGTAGATGCAAGGGGAATATGGTAGGTTATAAGCGATAGTCAAATATTTTAAGAGCTTGGTTGCTATGTGCAGTATTCCATACTCTTTGCATTACCAGGACAAAAAAATGAATAACGAATTGAGAAAAAGTATAAATATTGGCAAATTTAAGGGAATAACAAGCAATATCTCGAAAATGGTTCACTGAACAAAAAATATGTATATGACATAAATTATGTATTTTAACGCGATCTACAAGTTTGTCTATCTCTTATGGTTTACCAGTTACGCAAACGTCGTTCAGAATGAACACTTTTGGAGACATTCCCAGAAAATTCAAGATATACATTTTATTTGTCATGAAAGTATCTTAAATATATGATGTTTTAAACAAAAGAGCTATTTTTGAAAAAATTAAAATTTTCGAAAAATGTTCCATGTAAAGGGTAATCTGGGGTGGGGGGATTTTCCTGAAAACTTTCATGTAGAATTTCTGGAAGATACTGAACCTAAATACCAAGTTTGGTGTTTATCCGACTGTTCGTTACTGAGTTATGCTGTTCACAGACATATAGACACACACACGGACATGTTTCCAAAAATGTTTTTTTTTGGATTCAGGGGGGTGTCAAAACAAATATTTCCAGTGAAATCTCGGCATCGAATTTTTGGGTGGAATACAATACTTCCCCTACTTACTATACGTAGTAGAGAAAGTAAAAATGCATTAATTAAAATAAATCAATGTTGCTTTTGTTGAAAATAAATATAATGCTAAATGAAACGTCGCTGGCTGCCCGCTGTCTGTTGTCATTCGTTCATTCCTAAGCACGGTGGAGTGGGCAAGGAAGGAGTAGTAATGTTTGCGTTCCGATGAGAGGAAGCCTATAGGCAAATAATATGTTCCATAGGAAAGGTCACCGATAAGACCACTGTAGTTAAACGGGAGAAAATAAAAAAACGAATATACCTCGCTCACGCTAATTTGCCAATGACCTGTTTTTATTTGGAATTACCCCGTTTAGTTCTGCAACTCTTTTAACGCACGAAGGGATATCTATACACGTAAAATACGGCGCGTTTGGGCCACCTATATATTATCGAGACACTACATAGAAATGGAATTGTGTGTCAACACTTAGGTCCCCTTTCTTGAAAGTTAGGAATCTATCTATGAATCTGGAATGACTTTCAAATGAAATATGGCATGCTATTTTATTCATAGAGCATTAATTTTAAACATAGATTAAACTATTACTAACAAAACACGTTTATAATATGTCTCGTTGCAGTACTTTAAAAAAGGAGAATTTATTTCTATTACGCTACTGGTTATTTGCATGCAACTTGGTTTAAATTTGATGCAATAATGATTATAGTATGAATATGCATTATTATGTGACATTGATTTGAGATGTTTGTTTATTGTAATTATTGTTGGGAAATAAGTTTATACTGCCTTACTGAAACTGACAATAATAGCGTGCAATAATGCAGCGAGGGGGTGAGCTGTTTATCATTATTGGAAACGAGGAAGTTACGTAATGTTGGCGCGTTTTTCCTTGAGAATCTTCTGGAACGTTTCCCTAGAGCATATGTATTCATAAATTTCATTGGATATAAAAATAGACGCTAATGTTGGCGCGTTTTATTAGCCAATTGCAGCTCAGTTATAATCTTTAGGCATATCTGGGTGTAGGAGTATAAAAAGCCAAGTCAGAGGTAGATCGCCATCAGTTCATCGAAAATATTTGTAAAGTACACGTCGCCTTCAGTCAGTCAGTTCGTCGAAAGTATTTGTACGGCACACGTCGGATATCAATTTGCAGGTTACGCGTAACAGAGTTATGAAAAATCTCAAGTGTGATAAAGTTAATTATACAAAAAGTTGAAGTACGCGAATTAAGAAATATCAGTAATGAAGTTCTTATAACAGTTTCAGTTTGGCGAGTGTCAAGATCAATGTGTAAATGTGATAGTTAACGTGTTCGACAATAAAAGTGTAAAACAAATTTCTTTCATCAGTGTTATCTTTGGATAAAACATTCCTTTCCGTTTACACAACCTGTATAAAGAGAAGTGCTCGACCCAAGAAAAAGATAATAGCTAGCCGGAGAACAAAGAACAAAAATTAAATAAAATAACTAGCATTTTTTTTAAACAAAAAACTAATACTGCCGCAAATTGCTAACACCAGATGGAGCTAACAAGTCTAACAAATGATGGCTTCACCATACTGAGTAAACAAATATACAAATACATTAATAAAAACCGTCGCAAATTGGCTCCCAAACGTGGGGCTAACAAAACAAACACAATTAATGTTAAATAAATAACATTAAAACACACTCGCAAATTTCAGAATTTAAAGTATATTCTAAGAAAACTCGTGGCATCTTTTATTAAACGTTTTCTAATATCATACTATAGTTCGACATTTATTGTCAAACCAACCACCGTGAATACAGGTTGCCATTTTAGACAAGGTAAAACAGATAAACTATGAGTTATATAAATACAAAACAATTCTCTCTTATATACGAGACACTTGGACTTTCACAAACATTGTACGTTATTTTGTTGTAGTGGTGCTTTAAAGTCAAAGTAAAATTCTGAATAAGATGTAGTAAACAATTTGACAAGAGTTGAAGTATCTCATGAACGTTCGATTAAATGGTTAACAAAGAATTACTACATAAGAAACATTAAGCTTATCTACGTTTTTTTAAATTACCTTACAACATATTGTGATGTTCTGGTCAGTTCATAAGTGTATGTTTTAATGTTTCACAAATGCTATATATTAGTGTCCATTATTAGAAAATGTGAATTCTTTTAGATTAAAGGCGCACATTTTTCATGTTATTATTGTGCAGAGATTGTTAAAATCATGTGGAAATCCTCAAATTCTTTTCCCTATGCTTACAAAACCGCATGGCTTTGTTGCCAGAATGAATCAGAGGGATAATACGTGCCCTACAGAAACGCCATAGTGGTTTTGTGTTACGAGAGTTTGTACGAACAAAGTAGATTCATATTATTTTCAACACGGTAATGTGCTAATTTTTTGTAGCACTTTGTAAAATATAATATCACACTGAAGAGCCGTAGACATTAACGTCATTCATTTCGTGTCACACGTAAATTTTTTATAACTTATTACATTAAAACTGATGAATATGACAAAAGCCATTTGCGCACACTGGAGTTTTAATTAATTTTCGCCTGAAATGATGCCACAAACAAACATGGAGTTCCCTGGCGCTAATTGGAACATCCGGGGTTGGGGGAAGACCATGCGATTGCGATAAAAAAGGCAACAAGAACTTATCAAACACATTAAGTTGTTTAAAGAGAGCATCCTAATCGAATGGTGGATGATTGTGTTTCTTCATCACCAGTATCTAAATTAGATACGATTATCGTGATTCGTGTAGTCTGGCAACCAAATTAGAGCTCTGATCGATCAGCTGGGTTACTGTCAGATTTAATTTAGCTCAATGAATACAGTAAACCTCTACATAGCGCCTGCGTTTGTTAATCCAGGCAATACGCGAGCCGTTGTGTAATACACGGTTAATGCATTATGTCTCGCCTCTTTGTGTGTAACCTATGCAAGTTACGAGAAATTATCTGTGAAGTTTGACCAAAATTTGTGAAGAATTAAAAACTTAAAATTTTTTCATAATAAAATAATATGAATTTTTAACTTTACGAAAACGTAGTTTCTTTCACTGGCGCACTTAAATTACCAATTTATAAAGGTGTGTTGTCTTTACGTTGTTTGCACCACGCTTTGGGCGCCAATTTGAAGTAAGTTGTTGCTTCACGTATGGAAAACCAATTTGAAGTAGGAGTTGTATTGTATTTCGACTGTTGGGGAGCCGATCTTGATGTAGTTGTAACCACGTATGGTACCCGGTGGCCTTCGCCCCAAGTTTAAAATATATTACTTTGTATTTTTACTGTTTCTTTAAATATTATATATTTACGAGATGCTTGCCTCGGCTGCGTCAGTATTAATTTGTAGAGACATGAATATCTTAACAAGGTGCGATGCGGCTGAAGAATGTAGGCTTACACAGATTATAATTTTTACTTCACTCCATTTATTAATCCTTGACTCGATTTAAATAACACTTCACTTATATAGAGAGCTGTGAGATTCTTTTATTAATTACTTGCACTTTTTAAACACGTAAACTATTTTTGTCCCACTCTGGATACGTATTAAACTTCTCGAGGACGTGTCTCGCGTCCGGTTAGTAACGCTGTCTACTAGCAACTGCTCTATTTGTTTCTGATTGGCTAATCCTACTCCAATAGAATACTTTTATTTAACTTAAGCTTTTTTCTGGTTGTTGATTCGCTATTTTATAAATTGTCTCAAAAATTACATTATTGTTTCCAAGAATTACCAGAAGCATTATTAAACTTTCTAATTCACCTCATTGTTAGCTCCTTGTTAGCAACTTTTAACCTATTATTATCACAGCTCCTACATTATTAAATTACGTAATACATTCACATCACATTATTAAACATGTACATAATAATATAAACATTAATACAATGACTGTTACATACATTTTATATATTATATTATACACATATTGCTTTAAGGCGGGCTGTTATTGAATTTTATATTATATAATTTGACTGAAATCATTTAAGTGTTAAAAATACTGCCTCACAATTAACTGACACCATAGATAGACAAGTAATAGGCACGATCAAATTTAAATTTGAGAAACAAATTATTAACTTTTGAAAAATCAAGGGTTTTGGAGAGCACATTAAGTAATACTTTTTCTACAATAACTACGCGTTAATGTAAAAATCTGACATGATAGATATATTTGTTTACTCATTTACCCTCAAGCTTGAATTTGTGGCATGAATGTTTTTAAAAATGCCTCGTTTGGGGGATTTTTATTAGAAAAATAAATTTACACAATAAAATGAATATTTAAATAACAATGCAGGCTAGAATTTTGAAACATGGCACAAGCATTGCTATTATTATATGTAATAACTGATATGAATGTCAACAATATATCTTAAATAGGTACTGTGGATTTTCAAATTTCATAGATGCACTATCTTAAGCAGAATAGAACTCTGCAGTAACATAAATGTTTAACGTGTGTCTACGCGAAGATAATTTGAGAACTTGCGAACTAATTTATCTAAAACTTTATCATTCGATACTTTTAAATGTGAATTACAGATTTCAAATGAAAAATGATACTACTTTGCAAAAATTATCTTCAATTTGCGCAGCTATCAGAGATGGGAGCGCATATGCCGTAAGTCAAGGCTATATTTAAGAGCTATTTGTTAAATTTATTTTGAAGAAACGTTTTATTATTTATTTTCAGTGCTAAGCAGTCAAGCCCGAGGTCTTTTCTTAAGAGCTGAGGTTCAAAGTTCGTAGTTCACTGACAAGCTAAATTTCAGGCCTTGGCAACACAAATGGAAGTGAGTCGGTAAGAAAACTCCCTCTGTCCTCTCTCTGTAAGGTTGGGCATCCCTGGTATTAAGTAGCTATTCGTTGGCGCACCAACAAGAACCACCAATGAACACCCACATCAAGACCGTCAGACTACTTCAGTTATTTTTGCTACGTCAACTGCACCAACACGCCAATCAACTACCACTGCACCGGCAACACCAGTTAACCGAGCAACAATGAACACTTCTGCACTCGGCACCGACATCCAGGACCTACACTCATTAGTGCAACATCTACAACTACGCATCACCCATATGGAAGAAGCAACAGCTAACACTATCACCACCGCCAACTCTTTCATACCATCAAACCAACCCAACAAACAACCACCTACTACTGAGAGACCAACAAAATACAAGTATCCAGACAACACCTATCACACTGAAGCTCTTTTCCCTGGAGGACTCAGTTGAGCACCAACACCAGGCACACCTTCAACATCATAACGAAATCCGCACCCAACTCAACCAACTCCAAGACCAACTCGACAGCTCAAAGAAGGCCACGCTCTCTTACATACCTTCTTCGAGCAACATTTGCTAATGTCTTCAACTACCAGCACAACACGTCGCGTGAAATTCTAACCAAACGCCATCTCCAACCAAACCGTACATCACTCTCATCATTTCCTTCCTTAATACCCAATTCCACCCGGGGGCAGTCAGGGCTCGCCATGGCTGTCTCCGTGTCCTTAAGTAACGCTGACCGTACAATGCTGCAGCAAGTATAACCGACTGAACTTTCGGAGGTGCAATGCGGAACTCCACTATTTTGTTTAGCTTGGAAGCCGCAGTTCTCATTGTCGTGCCTTTGTTGAGGAACTTCCGGCCGATGGCCTTGTAGCTTATATTATTACGTCAGTGATTTGGCGGCAGCTTCGAGAGCAGGAGGTTCGTCCCGTATGCGTTTTCAGAACTGGACTTTTGTATAAGGAGGTAACTTCGG
Source organism: Deroplatys truncata (assembly GCA_030765065.1). NCBI lineage: Eukaryota > Metazoa > Arthropoda > Insecta > Mantodea > Mantidae > Deroplatys > Deroplatys truncata. Next base: position 39,705,398 of record CM060980.1, read on the forward strand.
TCTTAGGCTAATGGCTAGAAATTTCTTCTTAATATATTTACTATCAAGTATGAATGAATGACCAAGAACAGAGGGAACATATCGCGCCCCGATCCAACGAGGATCTTTTGTGCTTACCGCCCTACTGTCCGTGAGGTTTAAGTTGTCGTGTCCCCTTTAGACAGAGAAAGCAATACTCACCATCTCGCTCTCGCTCTATGGTGACGCAGGCAAAGCAGATACACCAGACAAACAAGCATCAGTGGCGGGATGCCCCTCCTCCTCTCCGACCGGTTGTTGTTCATTCTCCGATTCACCATCAGAGACTTCAAACGAATATTCGTACTCATCTTCCGATTCCGATTCTTCTAAATTTATGACTAATCTGTCCGTAATTTCATCTACCAGACCGTCTTTCTCCCAGTAAAACTGTTCAGTGCTTTGTACATGCTCACACGCCCTTTTCCAGTTGTCTGGAGTCACTTTTGTAATCGCATTATCAAACAACGCTTTTACATCACCACTTTTAAATGAAATATTATGTTTGGCAACATCGTTCTTGACTTGCGCCCATATAAGTTCTATAGCGTTAAAATCACAGTGATAAGGTGGCAACCGTACTATAGTATGTCCATGCATTTCTGCTAGTGTATCTATTTCATAAACTTTGAAATTGTCTTTTTTCAATTTAATTAGCTCATATAGCACTGGTTTTGTCGCTCGGGGATCAAACTCAATATTTCTATTACGGAGCCATTCCTGCATATGGGATTTGAGTGAAGATGAAGTGGGTGCTTTATTAATTTCTATGGAATGATAAGGGGCATTGTCCATAACGATGACACTATTAGAAGGAATGTTAAGTAGCAATTTATTAACAAACCAATCCTTGAAAATATTGTTATCCATTTCTTCATGGTAGTCTTTACTGGATTTTGACTTAAAAGTTAGCAAGGCATTAGGAATGAACCCTGTTGAACATCCAGCATGTACAACTATAAATCGCTGTCCTTTGCCTATTGGTGTTTTAAGAGGGAAATCATTTTCATCACCGTCACACTTCCACACCTTATTTCTCGTATGGTTTATATTTACCCACGTTTCGTCAAGGTACACTATAGACCTACCAGTAGCCCTCAGTTCCTTCATTCGTATTAAAAACTGAAATCGTTTAGAAACAATATCCATTCGTTCCATTAAAAAACGTCTTCCTTGCGAATTTTTGCTATAACTGAAATTAAGCTTTCTAAGAATTTTTCTTACCGACCACACGCTTCCTTTCAGTAAATCTTGAACTTTTAAAGCCTCATAAATGTCCTGCAAACTAGGCAGAAAGTCCGTACGATATAGCGAATAGATTGTTCGCTTAATAGCAGCTGTCGTGAATGAGTCTATTTCTGTCTTTTGCGATCTCCTATTCGAGCGCTTCTTGCCTGGAGTTTGCAATCTACCGCCACTAGCTTCAGTATTTTTGTGTTCTTTTAAAATTCGCTGGACAGAACGAGCAGAAATACCTGTAGCAGCAGCAGTTCTCTCAACTATACTAGTCACTGAAATAGTCGGCTTTCCACATTTCAACGCGTCACATTCATCACTGAAGAAACTGTGAACTTTGACTACCATTTCCCTACCATCTGATTTTAGAACTTTCCCTCGAGACCCAATTTGAAACAATACAAATACAACCAAAACTACTAGAAAATAATTCAACATTATATCCATATGCTGTAACACTGAAAACATCTTGCGTATCGTGTAAAACACAAAACACAAAACACCAAACTCACAGTTTCGCAGCTCATACGCCACTGTAACTTTCAGTCAGCATACAATAGAAGCGGGAGGGATACGAGCTTCTGCGGGTCTGGAATTTCCACAAATCGCAAGAAAGAAGTGGTTGCTGTTCCACCCCCTGTTCTAGACAAAGACAGCACTCTGTGTGAGACAAAGACAGTAGAAAACCTGCCAAGTTAAACCTCACAGAGTTTAGGAGGAAATGATAAGGTAAAGGAAAACGCAGGAGGCTATACGTCGTAGGCAGGCCGGGCAGAGATACGCAGATGATCTAATCACACCTGCGAACTGCTCAGAGAGGTTTCCCACCGGCGGAACTGAGGAGAATTCGACCAACCTAAAGTGGCTGAGAAAGCTGCCATCCCTCAGGGCCAAGAAGAAATATCCAAACAGGCAAGCATCTGCTCCATCTGTCCGACACCGACCGACACCACACAGCCTCTAAGCGTATGAAACATGATAGAGGAAGCAAAATGATAGGAAATGAGGGAAAGAACATTCGTGGCAGAAGCATTCGCCTAGCCAACCAGGAAAACTACGAAAAAACCCATGTCAGAGTAGCCGACCCCAGGAATCGAACCCAGGATCTCCTCAATGCAAGCCTCGCACGTTACTTCGGAGTCACCTCGCTTGATACTATTAAATGTAGTTTAAGTTGTAAGGCGAATTAGGTTATTATTAAATAAGGCTAAAACAGTAGCTCAATTCGTGAAATACTGTATCGAAATGCAGATCTCTTGTTTTTAGTGAAGAAGTTGGTTTGTTGCTGCTACGTATGGAAAGCCAGTTTGAAGAATATGTATTATATTTCGACTGTTGGGGAGCCGAACTTGAAGTAGTTGCAACCGCACATATGGTACCCGGTTTCCGGTAGCCTTCGCCCTAAAATAAAATGTACTTTTCGGTGGCCTTTGCCCCAAAAATGTTTAAAAATATTAACTTTGTAATTTTGACTGTTTCTTTAAATATTACCTACATATTTATGTTTGCCTCGGCTGCGTCAGAATTTATATTTTTTTTTAGAGACATGAATGTCTTAGCAGGGAGTGGTGCGACTGAAGAATGTAGGCTTACATAGATTATAATTTTACTTCACTCCTTTTATTAATGCTTGACACGATTTAAATAACACTTCACTGATATAGAGAGCTGTGAGATTTTTTTATTTAATTACTTGCACTTTTTAACACGTAAACTATTTTTTGTCTCAGACAAAATACGTATTAAATTTCTGAGTACGCATCTAGCATCCGGTTAGGAACGTTGTCTACGAGCAACACGTCAGGTTAGGGGCGCTGTCTAGAAGTAACTGACTTCTGAATTTGTAAATTTTTCTTCATTTTTGTTTCTGATTGGCTAATCCTACTCCAATAGAACACCTTCATTTAACTAATATTTTTTTGGTTGTTGATTGGCTATTTTATAAACTGTCACAAAAATTACATTATTGCTTCCAAGAATCACAAGCAGCATTATTAAACTTTCAAATTCATTATTGCCTCAAAGTTACCTCATTGTTATCTCATTGTTAGCAACTTTTAACCTATTATTCTCACAGCTCCTACATTTTTAAATTACGTAATACATTCACATAACATTATAACACATGTATACAATAATATAAACATATATAATGACTGTTATATACACTTTTTATATATTGTTACATACTCATATTGCTTAAGTATGTAAGGTTATTGAATTTATATATTACATAATTAGACTGAAGTCATTTAAGTGTTAAAAATACTACCTCATTAGGTAATTCTTAGGGGAAGGATAAAGAAACATGAAGGTTTCTTTGCTCTCTTCATAAATTCTGATTCAATATGCAACTTCCAACCTGTATATTTAGATACTTCTCTCTAGTCTTCTGAGGAAAATATTTTCATTCACAAATTAAAATTAATCAATATCACATCTGTAGCTAATTCTTTTACCTTTTATCACTGCAACAATTAGTGTAAAAAATATGATATACTAGACTCACATGGCATTCTCTACCAATTCTTCAACAAGCAATTCTTACAAAACCTTTTTTTTTCTATTACTTTATATTAATCGAGATAAAGATTTTTAGAAATGGTTTTATTATATATTACCTTATAGGTATAAGCGGAATAGGGGAATACAGTAAGTATATGTATTAATCAATCTTTTAAGAGGAGTCGCTAAGTGATGCCTTTGAACTCTGTTCTGTTTGCACGAACACTAAAAAGAAACGAATAGAGATTTTCCTCAGAAAAGTGTACGTATTTGAAAATTCAAACTAATAACAAAGAACATCTCTGAATTGGTTAACTCTACAAAACATTTAGTTGACAGAAATTGTAAGATTTAACGAGACCTAGGTTTTTTGTGTAGTAAGATTTTGTTTATCTCTTACGCTTCCCCCCCCCCCCTTTGGTGTGGCCCCGCCTCCGACACACCAGGTGACGATACTCCCCTACCATGCACTAGCTACGCTACAGTGATGGAAGGAAAACGAAGGTAAGGTGGTGTCCGGTACCTCCGAAGCAATCCGAAGGTTAGTGGGTGATTTCTAAAAAGATGCTTGCATACAAGAGAGTATACAGACAGAGTGGGGAGTAGGTACTGGGCTTGGCAGATGCCCAGACCAGTGACCTATTGTTAGTGGTGGTATTCATGCTCATGCAGAAGGAGCGGGATTTAGGTGTCATGCTAAATTAATAATACAGGTACATTACCGGTGATTCTGGCTTCATTTGGAGAGGGAGTTGAGTCGTCTAGATGTCCTCAGCGTCCTGCTGTTGGTCCTGAAACAAAATTAACTGGGCAAGGGTACATACATTGGGAGGAGGGAAATGAACAAGGAACAGGGTTATTTAAAGTTTGCATGTATATATATATATCTATTATTATGTACAGAGTTTAGTTAATAGTGCATAGATGAAAAGGTCATTCAGAATGAAAATGACTTCAGGAGCTATTCCAGAAAATTCAGGATATGCATTTCATTTGTCATGAAACTATCTTAAACACATGGTAGTTTAATGAAATTATTAAGGAAATCAAAATTTTTGAAAGGTTTTCCATGTAAAGGGTAGGGAAATGTTCTTAAAAATCTTCGTGTAGTATCCTTAGAGATACTGAACTTCAATGTCAAGTTTGGAATTTATAGGACTCTTCGTTTTGGAGTTATGCTGTCCACAGACACACAGACATACATAGTCATACACGCATACAACACACGGATGTTTTACTAAAAGTTTTTTTTTCTCTTTTGTTTGTTCTGCCTCAAAGGATGTATTTCCGGTGAAATCTTGACATCGATTTCTTGGGTGGAAATTATAATATCTCCTCTACATAGTAAAGAAGTAAGTAGAAGATATGTAGAGAGAAAGTAAAAATTAAATGCCAAATTCTATATATATATATATATATATATATATATATATATATAGAAAACTCAGCACTAACATGCACTAACACTGAGGCAGTATTTGTAACAATTAAATCATATCAGTCTAATTACATAATATATAAATTCAATAACAGCCCGCCTTAAAGCAATATGTGTATGCAATAATATATAAAATATATGTAACAGTCATTGTATTATGTTTATATTCTTATGTACATGTTTATATGAATATGTTATATGAATATATTAAGTAATTTAACAATGTAGGAGATGTGAGAATAGAAGTCGAAAGTTGCTAACAGTGAGGTAATAATGAGGTAACCTTGAGGCAACAATAAATTAGAAAGTTCAACAATGATTCTAATAATTCTTGGAACAATAATGTAATATTTAAAACAGTTTATAAATAGCCAATCAAAAACTAGAAAAGCTTTAAGTTAAATAAAAGTATTCTATTGGAGTAAAATTAGCCAATCAAAGACTTGAAATATAGTAAAAGTATAAATTTAGGCGGTAGCAGCCAGATTCTAAAAGACAGCGTTCACAGCCGGACGCTATTAGGCAGCGTTTCCGAGAAGTTCGATAAGTATTCAGTGTGAGACATGAAAATACATTACGGCGAGAATATAAAGTTTAATGTTAAAAAGTGCAATTAAAAAAATCTCACAGCTCTACAGTAGGATACATCAGTGAAGTGTTATTTAATAGTGTGAAGGATTAATAAAAGGAGTGAAGTAAAAATTATAATTTGTGTAGGCCTTCATTCTTTAGCCGCACCAAGCCCTGCTAAGAGATATGTGTTTCTACAAATTACTACTGGCTAAGCCGAGGCAAATATACATATATAATATTTAAATAAACATTAAAATTACAACGTTGAATTTTTAAACGTGGAAGCGAAGGCCACAGGAAGGTATACGTGGGGCGAAGGCCATACGTGGGGCAGTTACTTCATAAAGTTTTGGCTCCCCAACAGTGAAAAAACAATACCACAAACACTAACATCGAAATAAAGGACTGTGGTAAAAAATACTAAACGAACCAAACATTCCCATTCTTAATCTGAACCAATTTAACGCATGCAACAGTAGCAATAATGTCATTGATTAAACAAAAGTGTTGAATAAAATGAAGACTTTAGAACGTATCTGCACCAGTCTCCAAAAACACAGCCAATTGAACAGCACTTAGTAAATCTAATGTATAACTATACAGAAATGCGCACCACAGAAATTACAGGATTCTAATTAGAACAGCAAGAAGAATGTACACGACAAGAATGCACTGCTAATGCACTAATCAAATTACATGACAAAATACTAGAAGAAGAGCAGAGTATCCAAGAACACATCCGAACTTTAATCCAACAATAAGAACAAACTAATGATACTATTGAAGAAAATAGAAACAAAAATCTGATGTGTTACACTCACATGACTTTCTCTACTCTTGTACAAACTATTTTTACAAACTCTTATTCTCCATCTAAAAATATTTGACTATGCTTAAGGCGTACTATGTTCCCCTTGTTTTGTATTTGCAAGGGCAATATAGAAATACAGTATCCTTTAAGCATAGACATATCTCTTAATAGCTGGTTGCTGGGTGCAGCACCATTCCCTTTGCCACAGATTAATACTCTTTGCATATCCAAGACAAACAAAATCTGATGTGTTACACTCACATGACTTTCTCTACTCTTGTACAAACTATTTTTACAAACGCTTATTCTCCATATGCTTCATGTTAATCGAGATATCGAGATGTTAATCTTATTGCTAATTTCTTGTAGATGCAAGGGGAATTGGTAGGCTTTAAGCGATAGTCAAATATTTTAAGAGCTGGTTGCTGTGTGGAGTATTCCATTCTCTTTGCATTACCAGGACAAAAAAAAATTAATAACGAATTTCCATTTGAGAAAAAGTATAGGTATTTGAAACTTTAAGGGAATAACAAGCAATATCTCGAAAATGGTTCACTCAACAAAAAATATATATGACATGAATTGTGTATTTTAACACGATCTACATTTTTGTGTAGTAAAATTTTGTCTATCTTTTATTGTCTACCAGTTATGCAAAAGTCGTTCACAATGAAGAATACTTTTGGAGATATTCCCAGAAAATTAAAGATATACATTTTATTTTCCATGAAAATATGTTAAACATATAATATTTTAATCAAAATCGTTAGAGACATTTTTAAGAAAATTAACATTTTCGAAAAATGTTCCATGTAAAGGGTAATCTGGGGTGGGGGGGATTTTCTTGAAAACCTTTTTGTCGCATCTCTGGAAGATACTAAACCTAAATACCAAGTTTGGTGTTTATCCGACTGTTCGTTTGTGAGTTATGCTGTTCACAGACAGACATGCACACACGGACATGTTTCCAAAACATTTTTGGGTGGAATACAATACTTCCCCTACCTGCTATACGTAGTAGAGAAAGTAATAAAATACGAACAGTAAACAAACGCTGAATAATAGGCCACAATAAATAATAAATCTACAGGAGAAGAAAGGTCTTAACGGGGCGGAGTAGAGTGATAGGTTGCGTGACGGCGGGAACAAAATAAATAAATAAATAAATAAAAACGACAAAGACGCTGCACATCATCAATAAATTAATATATGTGTAATACAAGTAAACAAATAAAAACCAGCTACGCTGAAGAGGGAGAATCCCTAAGCAGCTGAAGACGTATTGCACCACGTTGGGGCGCTAATTTCGATGTCGGGAGATGGTCGTCACTTTTTGAAGCCATACCCTCGACACGACAAACGCAACGCTCCTTATACTATTTTTACTACGCTATTTTTCTTTACATTGTTAATTTCTATTCTGTATTTATGAAATTTCCAAGAGTCTGTTTTATTTGTATTTGGTTTTCCGTTTGTCTTTGTTCGTTTTGGTCGAAGCACTGATTCTAGTTTTGTTCACTGCACTTCACTTTCACTGTTTTATATTTATCAAATTTTTACAATTTTGAGCTATTTCTATATTTCAATTTTGATAACCTTGTCTTTCACGTCATACATATTTATTATAATCATCTATAAACAAAAATTGAACCCACAAATTCAACTTATCAAAATCTAGAATCATCTGACTACATCTTGTATGGACGAATGAGTTGCTTATGCCAACAACCTATTAGTTAACCATTCTTAGCATCTTTTAACTTAACCCAAATTTAGCTAAAATTACTGTAAAACCATTATATAATAGTTTTTCTATTTCTACCATTTACTCTTCTTGACAATTTGCTATCTTTCAGTAAAACTACATTACCTATTCCAGTTTCCCATTTAGGTTTTTTGTTCTTTCCTTTTGGATTTACGTTTTTCTGCCTGTGTCTTAACTCTTTCAAAGTCAACACTAGTCCTATCTTCCTCACTTAACTAAACTTTATCATAGGCTGTATCCTTTCACGAGGAAATCTGAGTTTTCTTTCTCTTTTCTTCTCTGATTTGTATTATTTTCTTTGATTTCACTTCTAGCATTACTTATTTCTCATTTAGTTTCCTCCTTAAATGTTTCTAATCACTTGCTGTTGTTTTTATAACTTCTTTCCTAGCCTCTGTTGCCCCTTTTTAGCTCCTTTTTTCCCTTTTCTATTTCCGTTTGCTCCTTTTCTGTCTCTCCCTATACCTTTTTCTATTTTTGTTGCCACTTTTATATTTTATTTTCTAATTCTTTTCTAGCTACATCCCTAACCTGTTGTATTTTTTTGTTTGCTACTTCCATTTCTGATTCAAATTTCTTTACTACTTCCTACCTTAGTATCATACTTTCTATTTGTGATTCTTCATTGACTTGTTTACTAATTTTCTTTTCGTATTTTTCTATTTCATGGTTAATTTCTTTCCTAACATTTCCTATTTCTCCCTTAATCTGTTCTCTATTTTCTTTTATTTCAGTTCTAAAATTGCTTGTTTTTCCCTTAATTTCATCCTTGAATGTTTTTAATGCATGCTGTTGATTTTCTAGCTGCCTTCCTTATTAGTGTCGAGTATTTTATATTTCTGATTATTACTCTCCAACTTTTCCTCTAATTTCTTTCCTAACTCTTCTTGACTGTTTTGTAACCTCTGTTGAGTATTTTCTAATTTCTGATTATTTTCCTCTAATTTATCTCCTAGCTCTTCTCCCATGCTTTTTAACATTTCCATCACTACCATTAAATCACTTCTATTCCTGAATAATTTGCGCCTTCTCCCTGAGTTCTATTGTTTCCTGTTCCTTTTCTAAGCTATTCTGCACATTCGGACCATTTTCTTCCATTTGTGTTCTTTATTCTCTACAATTTCATTTCTAATATTACTTTCCCCTTCCTGAAAATCCATTGCTCCTACTAAATTCTTTTCATCTAAAATTATTCCACTTGTTAACCACATCTACATGAATAACATTGAAATAAGTTTACACTCAGTACCGATTTGCTGATGCATTCACTGTTGTCTAATGATGCTGATGTCTTCTTTCTTTCTTCTTGCTCCCTGTGTACCTGTGCAGCCTAAGCTACGGCCGTTCTGGATTGTCTTCCTTCCTTCCCGTGCTGTCGGTCACTGGGTTTGATTTCAGCTTCTGATGTTCCTCAACTTGAAGTCCCGCGATGATGCACCATTTTTGAAGCCGTATAGTACGACGATGCGATGCCAATTTTTGAAGCCAAGCGATGGTCGTCACTTTTTGAAGCGTGCCATTTGATTTAATATCTGCTATTGATTCTGTTGCCGGCTGCTTAATGGTTGGCTGTGATCTTTCTGTGGGGGTTTGCGAGGACGAACGCAAAATGATAACATGGGGTTAAATTGACTGACAAATTTAATGTGATCTAATGCTTGAACTAATGAAGCGAGTTGCCGACCGTTTGAAGATAAAGAATGAAGCTGATTATGAAACGTAGTACTCAAAACTATAACAGTTGACTTATTATACCTGCTAACTTCTGCAGCATCAATCTTACGTTTTGAAAAAACTGTTTCCGCAATAAATGAAACAGAAATGCTTACCGGCAAAACCGCTCGCGATGGCCTATAATATTACTCACACAAGCGCGTCGCTGAGGCTTAAAATTACACACGAGTAATCACCAGATTAAGTGAATAATTATTAAGAAAGAGTATCAGGAATGTAGGCACAAATGTGTGCACGAACGAATGTCTCAAATTAGAATACACGCCGTTATATTAATTCAAGTTCCGCCTATATTTTACTCCCTCCACCAACGTTACTTCATATGCGCTCCAATCTCAAAATTTCTGCATATGTGTATGTGACACTGTTACTAGACGGTACCTCCCCGACTCTCGTAATGTCATTACCCTTCTCTTTTTCAGAATTTCTGTCTGCGTGACCGTTCAAGCGTACTAAACTTATAACCTAACTGCATTCCAAGAATCTTTAAGCTAATGCTTTTGCTTCTCACGCAGTTACTAATACTTTGCTTAAGGACACCGGGAAGTGAATTTCCGTGAAAATATCTATTTTTGTTTTCTATTCTATAATAAGTACAACTCCTTGTCTTTAAAATTATATTTATAAATTAAATTATAAATATACATATAAAACATGGTATGTTACACATTATTAAGTCCTTTAAATTGGTCATTTACATGTGGCGGCGCAAGGACACGCCCCCCATCTTCCACAACCTCGTGCACAATTTGGAATTTCTGAACGAACCCACCGATTGACATGCGGTAAATTTTGGTCATTATGCTATACACTGCAATGTGTCGTCATCTGCAACATCGTTTCCTACTTCGTAGTTTGAATTTTTCGTTGTGAGCACGTGGTCGTATGTTGTGGTTATAAATTCACCTAGTGAGTGTGTAGAAGTGCCTTTCCTTGTCAAAACATAATGGGTAGAGTTTGTTAACATTTGTTAAACTAAGTTTCATGGCAATAAATATGTAAAAAGGAGTTACAAAGCATGATTAATGCTGCTGAAGCTGGTACTTGTAAATGTGTCTCTGAGAGCTCGTCTGAAAAAAAGCTAAGAAACCTTTCTGAGCAGAATGATGATTCTTTTCTGGTTAATTTGTAGCCAATGAATAAGACATGGAAGGGAATGACGAAAAAATGAGCGAAGTTTTTCACTGAATTTGTTTTGGGAAATTAACAAATTATTGCGAACCAATATTCTTTTATGATTACTTACGGTTCAGTTAGGGTGACGTGGCGAATCAGGCATGTTTTGAAAATCTGTTCTTCCGTTTTCAAAACAAACGGATGTGGCCAGAGGTAATGCAAATATGAAAGAACATGTGCATTTTCAACAACAACTTACCAAATACTACATTTTATACATTCATCATTTTCACGGTATTTTATTTAAAAGTGTAATAAATGAAAAATCCAAACACTTCGTAGTCACATTCCGAGAGCAGACAAAACGACCAAGTGACTGGAGAATGTGTGCGCAACAATGGCAATGTTTTCGCACTTGTTGCGAGTGCTATAGTAAAGATAGCGTATAGGGCAGCCACAACCAAACCGCTTGTCGCGGTGCATTTGCTTGAATACGACACTGTGCTGACTCACTGCGTGCTGAGCAGTAAGAGCGATCGGTTCGTCCTCCGTAGCAGTGGTGGTCAGTATAGATGCCTGCGGCATCTATGGTTACAATGTTTGGTTCGCTTATGCATGTGAAGCCATATTTTTAGCTATGAAACGTAATAAAGGCCCTCAGAAACCAACTTCAGTGATCATAACTTAAGATGTACATTAAGGATTCAGAGTTATGTTTCATTGTCCCCAAATGTGGCGAATATTTTGAAAGCCAAAACATATCAGAAAGCAAGAGTGTCTACCAGAATAACTGAATATATCAAATTCTTACTTGAACATGTATTCACTACATTGTTTATATTCGCTTGATTTGAAGTCCTCTTTGTAATATTATCACTCTATAGTAAGTTTTATTTTGTTATTTTATATTTGTGCAACTTTCTCAGAATCAAAGTTGTACTAATTTCCACTAACAAAGTAATGTTTCATTCTTATATTAAAATATATTGCATGTAAATGCTTTAATTTGGTTGTATAGTACTAAAGGCTATAATTGATTTCTATTTGGTTGTTTTTTGTCTAGGATTTAATACCAGCCCAAGAGGAATATTAAACCATGTATAACACAATTTGTAACTGATTCCTTCTCTACTATCCAATCTTAATATTTCAATGGTAACATATCTATAAATACTACTACTGCGTGAAGTAGCGATTGATTCAGACGTATACCTAGCCGGCACGGACAAGTGACCTTCAGCACTGTGCGCACAGTACAGACACGGCGTGCTTGTGAGTTGGTTGTCCCTGGTAGGGGCACATCTTGTGTACTGCAACCTGCGGAGACCAATTGTGGCTACCACCCCCAGGAGGAAGTAATGAAGTGAAGGAACTACAAGAGGCTACAGGCCGCAGACAAATAGGCTACAGAGATGCGCGGAAGTTCCAAACAGTTCCTGGATCGAGGACCCATCCCACTACTGGAGCTGTCCAGAGAGTGCGATGAACGGCCCGTCAACCAAGCATTCCTCTAGTGTCAAGGAGAATACTCTTTCCTTTGAGCAAGCTCCATGCCATCTGTCCAGCACCACTATACACCACGAAACTAGGCGCATACCTGAAACAGGAGAAGTAACGGAATGAAAGGGAAATGATGGAAAGGAAATCGGGCCGATGAGAAACCGCGCCAGCATTCTCCTACCACCCAGGGTAAACCACGAAAAGCCCAATATCAGAGTGGGTGGTCAACAGGAATCGAATCCGAGATCTCCCGAATGTGAGGCTCACATATTACTACGGAGTAATCGCTTGGTGAAATGTATGTTTACTTCACGATTTGTTTGTTTGATTTCTAGAGTAGGACTATGAGGCAGTATTTTTAACACTTAAATGATATCAGTCCCTTGAAGATCTGGTGAAAGGTCAAGAACAGACCAGAAGAATCATGGAATGCACAATTTCCCATTTCGAACATGTAGATCCCAATATGCAACACAACAAAAGCCGCTAAACTCTATACCAGCCAACAGGAGGTCAACAGTCAACAAATGAAGGTGCTTCCAAACTCCACCACCAATTCCTCCTCCAACTTCCGGTGGTGGTGGTTCAATCGGACAACCCTCACCCGCTGTGGAGAGTTGGTTCAAAAGAGATGTATTAATTTGATAATTTTCCCAAAAAAAACAGCTGAGCGAAAAACTTTATCTACTGTTTTATTTTACCTACTCTTTTCGTCACTCCTTTCCTGGTCTCATTCCATTGGCTACAGAATAGATTCTCTTGCTTCTCTTGCTTTAAGTGCATTTTTGGGATCTCTCTCTTTGCGCAGGGAATTTCATACGTTAAACCGTTTCGTTGAACAATATCCATCCAACGATGGTACTTTTGCTCGCGGATTTGGCTTGATAGAGTTTAATTGTAATTTGTTGTTGCTGTATAATAATTTTTTATAAAATTAAAATCGTTAATAACTAGTCCCGATTTTCTTAACAGAGTCTTACGTCAGTTATCCTCATTTCATTACAAGATGTTTATGGCTCACTCGATAGAGAAGCTGCTCCCGTGTTCGATATCGGGCTGGGGGTTGGAATCTTTCTCCATCCGAGATTATTCTTCATTCTCCCCAGAGTCTGAATGTGTGAATGAGAATGTGATCTGATGCAAAAAACCCAAAGAAAAACCAGAAGTCCAATGTCAAACTAGGTATATACGAGTTAACACATTGCAGATAGGCTATATGTTCCAAGGTAAAAGGCCGCCTAAATGACCATTGCAGTTAAGGGCGGGATGTAAGTGGGACAATATATAAAGATATTTATGCAGGTTTGATTAGCCTACTGTTGAAGTGTTAAGAAAATTTAGGAGCGTGTGACACGAGGTGAGACGGACAGCAATAGTGTGACCTTGCCAAACATACTACATCACAAAAATTATGATTGTGCGGAAACCTCAATTGTTAATTTACGAAACAAATAAATTTTACAAAAAGAAATGGAGGGAAAAAATCTATTCCGTTTATTCCAAACTGCCCATAGCCTTAAGCTATTTTCGTATTCCAAGGCATCACATCACAAAGACGTGATGAATTTCCACAAAAATTATCTTTTTTCGACAAATCAAAATTCCAAAGTAAAAAGAAAAAAATCTAATGTGTTACACTCACATGACTTTCCCTACTCTTGTGCGAACTATTTTATATGCTTCATGTTAATCGAGATATCGAGATGTTAATCTTATTGCTAATTTACTTGGTAGCCTTTAAGCGATAGTCAATCTTTTCTCTTATGGTTTACCAGTTATACAAAAGGCGTTCACAATGAAGAATACTTTTGAAGACATTCCCAGAAAATTCGAAATATACATTTCATTTGTCATGAAAATATCTTAAACATATGATATTTTAATAAAAATCGTTAGAGTCAAGTAGTAGGAAAATGACAGAGCTGTATCACTTAATATGCATGGAATGCAATTAATATGCTAATTAGCCCCCCTCCCCCTCCCCCTCCCCCACCCCCGCTGTGCCTTGGTAGTTTTACTTGCACCTGAGGGTCATAAATCTTGTTAGGTACAATGGAGGCTTGACAGTTAAGCAATTAAGGCTGTCAATCAACTGTCAAAACGAACAAAGGGGTCATAAATTTAAGGTTCTGTAACAAAGGCGAGTTGTTTTTCCTACCTCTCCCACAGCCGGGCACTTCTGCATTGTTGCAGTTACCCACCCCCACTTGCATTGTTTGTCGAACACGTGGCATACTCGTTCCACTAGCTTTTAACAAAAGAACAATGCTTACCCTTCAGCTGTCAAAATGAACAAAGCCCATGATGAATTAGGGTTGTGACAAAGAGAACCTAAGCCAGTTAACAGAGAAACAAGTTCTATTGTCCGGTGCAAGCATTCTTTAGAAAGACCATCTGGCATACTTATCCCAAAACCCAATAACAAAGCCTGACCCTTTGCATTGTGTAAGAGATTCTATTGTGTGTGCCTTTCTATTGTCCTGGGCAAGACTAGTTTAGAAAGACACCTTCGGCGTTCCCATCCCGCTACTCCATAACAAAGCCTGACCTTTTCCATTGTTTGACCACCTGCTAGTTAACAAAAGAATTCGAGGGTTGCTTTATACTCGTCCTGTCCTTGTTTGTGTGAAAGAGAGAGAAACTTGTTTACCAACTCTGCGTAACGTCAGGGTCGGCCATCATTATTTTGCCTGAGGGAGTTCTCTCCGATGTTTTACGACATCCTACGAATATACCCGAGCATAGTTAACAAGCATTCTGTTTCAGCCAACGACTCCGAAAAGGCGCCTAATATACATTTCATTACGTGCATTAAACCTCTGCGTGATATCCATAGATCGGTGCTCGATTCTTACTGTAATCAAAAGTTTATTGCTAATGAGAAATTAATGATCGATATTATTATATCATTACCCTAATTAATAAAAGTGCGTTCAGAGAATTCTAGATCAAATCTGCGAAACTCTAATGCGTAACAACTATTAAACTATGCACGACCGGATTAAAATGTATTTATCAAATATAATTTAATTTTTTATACATTATTACCCTAATTAATAAAAAGGGTGTTCAGAGGTTCCTAGTTCGAATCAGCGAAACTCTAATGCTTAATAAATATTAAACTATGCACGGCTAGATTAAAATGTATTTAACAAATATAATTTAATTAATGAAACGGTGTTCAGGGGGATCCTAGATCGAATCTGCGAAATTCTAATGCTTAATAAATATTAAACTATGCACGGTCAGATTAAAACGTGTTTAACAAATATAATTTAATTTATACAACATTACAATGTTTAACGAACTGTATTGTTAGGAACCAGAGGTCCATAGTTTGAATCTTACCCTGCGAAACGTTATAATAACTATTAAAATATTGAAGCAGGGGGCGGTCGGATTAAAATTGCAATTAGCAAATATAATTATTTATATTAAACCTGGTGCATACTTAGATATCCCGATGCCTAGACAACATTCTTTCTTCTTCTCCTCTCTTTTTCTTTCTATCTATCTCTTTCTTTCTCCACGACTTGTACACATTCAGGCGTTCGCATATACACGAGCACTTGTACACACATCAGTAAACATACACTGGTGCACGCATGCAAGCACATACACACACGCACATACATACACCAACACACACATACATACACTAGTACACACACGCATTCACGCACCTCATGAGTATACCTACATACACCAGTGCTCTTACACTCGCACATACATATACATGGACACACACATACATGCACACACACTCACGTACATACATACATACACCGTTACACTTGCACATACGCACACGATCACACACACACGTGCAAGCACATATGCCTGTTCACTTACACCCAACAGCACACGACCACACACACACACACACATGCAAGCACATATGCCTGTTCACTTACACCCAACAGCGCCAACCCACACACGCACACGACAACTCACGAGCATGTCCTGAATGAAAAGAGACAAAATGATGCAATAAAAACTAATTATAGCTCGGGATGCGACACGTCATTTACGAATTGTTCGAAACTGGTCTGGATGCAGGGGTTCGAATCCTAGGAGGGATTACAAATTCATCTTCTAATAACTCCAAAACTAATTGAAATAAAGACAGTAAATAAACTTTATTACTTTTATGTCATTAGTTCCTTTCTTGTGCATGTATATTAGAGTACCAGGTGTCATGGGCTCGATCCTTAATTTTAAAATCTCAATTATCTCAGAAACTGGCAGGGATTAAGGTGCGGACCAAAGCACGATTTTTAGTTCCTATGATGGGCAATTAATGCTTTATATAATTTCCAATCAGTTGTCCCTAGCTCGAATCCCGATCTTTCAGTGACTTCCTTAATTTTCCACTGTGTTCTAGAATATATCACTTAGATCGATGCTGTAACTGCATACAGATCTTTAAACACAAGCTAATATTATAAATAATTTTGTTTCTGGCGTTCTGAGTTCGAATACCGATTCAATGAAGTTTGCTTATAAATTTAATAACAGTAAACAATTAAGATAAATGTACCAAATAAACCTATTAAGTTTATGTCATCAGATAATATCTTGCGGGCGTATATTAGGGTACCTGACGTCCAGGGTTCGATCCTTAAGTTTAAATCTCAATTATCGCAGAAACTAGCAAAGATAGATCTGTAGACGAAAGCATGTTTGATAGCTCATACAATGAACAATTAATGCTATATATAATTTTCAATCAGTTGCCCCTAGTTCGAATCCCGATCTTTCAATGACTTCACTGATTTTCCTCTGTACTCTAGAATACATCACTTAGATTGATGCTTTAACTGTATGCAGCTTTGTGTAACGACATTATGGATGTACTCTGTGTGAGAAAGAGCGAGAGAGGGAGAGAGAGAGAGAGAGCGATAGGAAGTGAAACAAGCAGGGATAGAAGTGCTGAGGGCCTCTGCGCATGCGTAGCAAGAGATGATGTCATTGGCTGCAATAATCACGTGAGTGTAAGCATCACAGCCATGATGACGTGCCGGCATCGCCTGGAGGGGTTTTAGATCCCTATATAAACAGATATCTGCCCATGTTAGAACTGTTGTGTACTTATTAACTTTACATTCAAGTTTTAAAGAGCATTAAAAGCAACGTGAGCTGCAGGCCGTCTACACATTCAGCACATATCAAAACGTGGCAATGCAAGGTGAGTTTTAAATAACTATACAAAATCACTGTTGGCTTTTACAATACATTTAATTTTATTTAAACGTTACAGAACATGAAAGACGATTCGTTACAAAGAACATCATATTTTCTAATCTGTGCTTTACATTCACATGGATTTCACTGCATACTCTTCTTCAGTTCACGTGATTTTTGCCACACATTCTTCTTACATAAACATTCATAAAATTTTCCCCTCATCCTTTGTTTCACTATACACTCACATGATTTCCTCTACTCATTCTTTGTTCCCCTACAGGTTCATGCTCTGTTAACATTCACATGACTTTCTCTGCACATTCTTTGCTTCCATTAACATTCACATGATTTTCGCCACACATTCTTCTTGCATAAACATTCATACGACTTTCCCCCTCATTCTTTGTTTCACTATACACTCACATGATTTCCTCTACTCATTCTTTGTTCCCCTGCAGGTTCATGCTCTGTTAACACTCACACGACTTTCTCTGCACATTCTTTGCTTCCATTAACATTCACATGATCTTCGCTACACATTCTTCTTACATAAACATTCATACGATTCCCCCCCCCTCATTCTTTGTTTCACTATACATTCGCACACGATTTCCTCTACTCATTCTTTGGTTCTCTACTGGCTCATCTTCAATGAACATTCACATGATTTTCTGTACTTATTCTTTATTTCTCTACATATTCATAGGCTTACTTACAAAACATACACACCCTAGTTCTAATATAAAGGAGTGTATAACTTGTTCTTCAACTTGAATAATGTAATGAAAATAATAATTCATGACAATGTCTGTTACAGATTGTTTAGCTGATAGGCTTAACAAGATGGATGAAGAGCGTAGTTTCCTACCGACTCGTAGAGTTCAAGATCTCGAAATAGGTCTTAACTATGAGATAAAATCCTTAAAGAGAGTTCAAACAAGATATGGTACCAGGATCGTATCTTCGCTGGAGGATTGTCAAGTGTTCTTGCCAGAGCGCTATAATTCGTTAACCGATCTAGAGATTGCAGAAATACCTGGGAACATATACCTCCAGTATAATGGCATGGCAGAGACGGGGAAATTTAAGACATGTAAATTGTCTTTTTTACACGCAAAGAAGGTGCGTAGAAGTGTCAAACTTAAGTATTGAATGTTCTCCTGTTTCACAATGAAAAATTCATAAATAAAACAACTGACTCATTGATATTACATATAAAGATACAAAAAATGCATATTATAGAATTTTATAAAAAATTACGAAATCACAATATCACATGCTCTGAGTTTAATTATATCTAGCGCATTGAAATAACTCTAAATATCCGAATGTTTATACAAATCTTTGTGCTTCATTTTACATGTATCATATGCTTCATTTTACATGTATCATATGCTTCATTTTACATGTATCATAACAAAAAATGTAATTCTTTTCAGGTTGCCCTTACTTGGCCAAGATAGTTTTCTAAGACTTTCATTGTGCAATGTTTCAGGGTGTGCAATAAGAGGAAGAAGAAGAGGAATAGCCTGCTGCCATGCAAAGGATGCTGACGCAATTGGAGGGTGGAATAAGCACCATCGGCACCTGCAAGAAACATTTCGGCGAGAAACGCGTGCTGAGACATCTACATCACCGAAACACATTAAGACAGGATCCTTATATAACATTACAGGGTATACGATGAAAAAATACGGACAATTTTGTATACAATTCAATGCATAGCTGAGAGTTAGCTCGAACGAGTCTCCCTATATTCACTGAAATTAAGCATTGTGAGCAATAATTTAAGTGACTGTGAAAATACTTTAAGTAATGGTGAAATTTGTATCGTAAAAGACTTGAGCCCTGTATACATTAACGGCATTAAGACTGTTTGCCACGCTGGAATTCAAATTATGAAAATAAAAAGACTTTCATTTAAATAATAAGGAAACTTGCATAACCTGCTGTTACAAGTGTAATGACATATACAGAAACAATGAGTCGGACGAGAAAGTGATGGAAATATAAGATAAATAATAACAATAAAAGAATTAAGGTATGCTTTTACATAGTGTTTTTATTCATTAAAAATCCTTGCATTCCTAATGAAAAATAAATCATTACAATGATTAGTTTAAGTTATGTCACAATGATCAAAAAGAGAACCGTCTTTAGATGCATTACTCGATCTTAAGTCAGAGCACCAAAAAATGACAAATCACGGCTTCTCCATTTTAGATGTGGTGTCACTATTCAGGTAAATTCCTGTAACACAGCAGGTTGAGTATGCAGATCTGTGGTCCTAAATGGGTGAAACAGAGTCTTATCCAGCTTAACAGTCTTGAGGATCTCAGCATCAGAAAGTCGAATCACAAGCCTTCTCCACTCGATGAGTACAGGTTTAACCACAGCATTCTCTTCACCCTGAGACGGTGTAAAGTATATAAATGTTCAACTTGACAAGGGATTCTAAACTCGTTGTTAGAGTCCAGAGCTGATGTATTATATGGTGAAAACACATGTTCCTCTTCTTAGTGATCTTGTCGTCGAATCGCGGTGTCGGTAGCATTCAAGATGTTTATGATTATAGGATTCTGAAGCCCAATAACTGTAGGAACTGCTGATTGCGTGATGTTAGCCTGATGGGCGTCAAGGGCAGAGCATGATGTGTGCGTCGAATCATTCCATTATTATATCCTCGACGTCGTTGACTTCTTCTAAAATCTATAGGCATTATGCTTATATCCTTGTTTCTAAAGGCAATGATATTGCTGTTAGGCTCCCCTGTTTGCTCTATGAAGCGGATGTTTATGAACAACAGGTAAAATTTGATTTGATGGTTCCTGTGAAATACGGTATCCAGCCGTAACAGACGGGAAAACTGGTAGATGGAGTGTCCACTTTTACTATAGAGGAAGGAGACTGATGCAATACTGCGCTAAATTCGTATGATGCTCAACCTAAATATATTCACTAGGAAATCAGATTCAGACAGCTGATTAGATGTAATAACTTAGTCACTGAAGGGCCACAGAGCGTTCCTATAGAACAATCACTGGAAAAAATCAAGAGTGAAAGGACATTTTAATGACACTTTTATTATTATTATTATTATTATTATTATTATTATTATTATTCACTGATCTAATAAAGAAGACATTCGCATCCTAATATGAGGAATCTTCCTAATATGAGGAATCTTTCTAACTCTTTCATGGTTTCAAGGTTCTGCAGATGCTAATCACGCTATAAAACCACCCAGCTTTAAATCCTGAATAATGTCGCTAATCGCATCTGAAAAGTCATTTTTATCAGGTGTATGAAGCATCATGAGTACCCTTAGCATGTTTACCAAATCATTAGGATGGGTGTAGCGGTATAGCACCTCCTCTGTATTCGCTTTGGATATATCTTCTAATCTAGGTGAGTTGACACTAGTATGCTTGCTTTCATTGGTGTGTTTATTCAGAGCTTGCTCATTCAAAGAAACTGCTCTCATTGTTTCATCAGTGATAGCTCTTGACGTTATTACAGGATCGCTTGAACTGGTTCCAAGTACGGTACATTTTGAATCCCGCTCTTCGGGACTTGAGAAGATTTCAGGATCTCGTTTGGGTGTTGTAGTCAATGCACAGCTGGTCATCACTTTACAGCATCTTCTCCTATGTTGCTTAAGCCTTGAAATTGTCCTGTTTTTTAAAGTTCTATTTCATATGCAGCACTTAACAAAGCGATTACTCCCCCCCCTTGGGAAACATACGAAAAATCAAGATTCTCGTAAATTGACTGTAATTGTCCGTCTTTGTGAGTGTTCATGCTCAAGCAGTATATATATAAATTAGTCAATGTATACTGCAGATGTTGAATTAATATAGGATAACACGAGACTGAGCTATTTTTTTAACATTTATGTATTTATATATGTACTCAGGTTTTGATGCATATAAACAGCCATGCCCGAATTAGACTAAGCAAAATATTGTAGCATTCGCACATAATAGTTGTAATTCCGTTAATTATAACTATTTCATTAAGCACAAGCAGATTCAAGTAGCTAGAAATGGATTCATAGAGGTAAGAGTACAAGTTTTCTTAATAGTTAGCACAGAGAATGCGAGAGTTGAGGGAGATACTGGTCATTTTCCCTTTGCTGGTCACCTTTTTTTCCCTTTGCTGGTCACATTTTTCCCTTTGCTGGTCACCTTTTTCCCTTTGCAGGTCACGTTTTTCCCTCTTCTGGTCCCGTTTTTCCCTTTACTGGTCACCTTTTTCCCTTTGCTGGTCACATTTTTCCCTTTGTTGGTCACATTTTTCCCTTTGCTGGTCACATTTTTCCCTTTGCTGGTCACCTTTTTCCCTTTGCTGGTCACCTTTTTTCCCTTTCTGGTCACATTTTTCCCTTTGCAGGTCACGTTTTTCCCTTTGCTGGTCACATTTTTCCCTTTGCAGGTCACCTTTTTTCCCTTTGCTGGCGACATTTTTCCCTTTGCTGGTCACATTTTCCCTTATTGGTCACCTTTTTCCCTTTGCAGGTCACGTTTTTCCCTCTTCTGGTCCCATTTTTCCCTTTACTGGTCACCTTTTTCCCTTTGCTGGTCACATTTTTCCCTTTGCTGGTCACATTTTTCCATTTGCAGGTCACCTTTTTTCCCTTTGCTGGCCACCTTTTTCCCTTTGCTGGTCACATTTTTCCCTTGTTGGTCACCTTTTTCCCTTTGATGGTCACGTTTTTCCCTTTGCTGGTCACGTTTCTGCCTTTGCTGGTCACGTTTTTCCCTTTGCTGGTCACCTTTTTCCCTTTGCTGGTCACCTTTTTCCCTTTGCTGGTCACCTTTTTCCCTTTGCTGGTCACCTTTTTCCCTTTGCTGGTCACCTTTTTCCCTTTACTGGTCACCTTTTTCCCTTTGCTGGTCACCTTTTTCCCTTTGCTGGTCACGTTTTTCCCTTTGCTGGTCACATTTTTCCCTTTGCTGGTAACGTTTTTCCCGTTGCTGGTCACCTTTTTCCCTTTGCTGGTAACGTTTTTCCCGTTGCTGGTCACCTTTTTTCCCATTGCTGGTCACGTTTTTCCCTTTTCTGGTCACGTTTTTCCCTTTGCTGGTCACCTTCTTCCCTTTGCTGGTCACCTTTTTCCCTTTGCTGGTCACCTTTTTCCCTTTGCTGGTCACCTTTTTCCCTTTGCTGGTCACCTTTTTCCCTTTGCTGGTCACCTTTTTCCCTTTGCTGGTCACGTTTTTCCCTTTGCTGTCACCTTTTTCCCTTTGCTGGTAACGTTTTTCCCGTTGCTGGTCACCTTTTTCCCATTGCTGGTAACGTTTTTGCCGTTGCTGGTCACCTTTTTTCCCATAGCTGGTCACGTTTTTTCCCTTTGCTGGTCACGTTTTTCCCTTTGCTGGTCACCTTTTTTCCCTTTGCTGGTCACATTTTTCCCTTTACTGGTCACCTTTTTCCCTTTGCCGGTCACGTTTTTCCCTTTGCTGCTCACATTTTCCTTTTGCTGGTCACCTTTTTTCCCTTTGCTGGTCAGATTTTTCCCTATGCTGTCACCTTTTTCCCCTTGCTGGTCACGTTTTTCCCTTTGCTGGTCACGTTTTTCCCTTTGCTGGTAACATTTATCCCTTTGCTGGTCACCTTTTCCCTGAATGGGTTACATGATAGGCAAGTCAAGAACATTGACATGAAACAGTTTTCCACTAAGTTCACATCTAAAGTCGCTTTCAAAGCCTAACATATCAATAGGCTGTGAGCATTCTTGTTTCATCCTCTCTAGCTTGACAGCTAAAGTAAAATAAATCGCTCTTAATGTATATACGCTAATGAGAAAGTATAAAAGAACTATCCTGAATAAAAGTCGATTAGTATAACGTGAGAGCTAAGGTGGTTAAGCTCGCAAGAGGTTTCGGTTTAATTAACTCTCTCACTAGCCTGCAACCGTTGAAGTACATTCACCTGGTTACATAGACTGAGGAACTGTGGTAAAGCTAGAGAAAAATTAAAGAGAGGAGACCCTGGAATCATTCCGTTAGACGATTCGTGTAATCTTAGTGGCATTGCCAACGCTCAGCATAAGGTCTCTGCTTCGAGAACATTGCTGACAAGATCTGGCTGAAACGACTTGGAAAAACGTGCAATCTGATGTTACATTAGGTGAAAAAGTTGGCAGCGTGACTAGTAACAGCAATTATGAAGGGAAAGGTAGCTCCAGGTGCAGTAACCACGAAGAAGAAACGAGGAGGATTTCTACCTCTCATACCAATTATTGCAGCTCTAGGCGCTGCTGCTGGAGGTGCAGCCCAAATTGCCTCAGCAGTAAATAAGAAAAAGGCAGCAGATAAACAACTTGCCGAAATGATGAGGTATAAGAGAGAAATTGAGAGAAAGGTATCTGTTGGCGGAGGGTCCAAAAAGAAGAAACGAGGAGGCTTTCTACCGCTCATACCAATTATTGCAGCACTAGGAGCCGCCGCTGGAGGTGCATCACAAATTGCTACAGCTGTAAATACGAAAAAAAGCTGCAGATAAACGACATGCTGAAATGATGAGACGAAACAGAGAAATTGAAGCAAGAGGGAGAGGTTTTCGAGTGAAGAAGAATAAGGGAAGAAACACAGAAACGAAGAGGAGACAGAGCCTGAAAGGGAATTCAAAAAACTCAGGCAGAGGGCTATACTTGTCCCGGAAAAAAACATTGAGTAACATAGACCTTGACTTGTATGGCGTACGTTTAAAGATTCCTTAGGATGCGATAGTCTTCTTTATTAGATCAGTGAATAATAATAATAAAAATGTCATTCAAATGTCCTTTCACTCTTGATTTTTTCCAGTGATTGTTCTATAGGAACGTTCTGTGGCCCTTCAGTGACAAAGTTATTCCATCTAATCAGCTGTCTGAATCTGATTTCCTAGTGAATATATTTAGGTTGAGCATCATACGAATTTAGCACAGTATTGCATCAGTCTCCTTCCTCGATAGTAAAAGTGGACACTCCATCTACCAGTGTTCCTATCTGTTACGGCTGGGTAACGTATTTCACAGGAACCTTCAAATCAAATTTTACCTGTTGTTCATAAACATCCGCTTCATAGATCAAACAGGGGAGCCTAACAGCAATATCATTGCCTTTAGAAACAAGGATATAAGCATAATGCCTATAGATTTTAGAAGAAGTCAACGACGTCGAGGATATAATAATGGAATGATTCGACGCACACATCATGCTCTGCCCTTGACGCCCATCAAGTTAACATCACGCAATCAGCAGTTCCTACAGTTATTGGGCTTCAGAATCCTATAATCATGAACATCTTCAATGCTACCGACACCGAGATTCGACGACAAGATCACTAAGAAGAGGAACATGTGTTTTCACCATATAATACATCAGCTCTGGACTCTAACAACGAGTTTAGAATCCCTTGTCAAGTTGAACATTTATATACTTTACATCGTCTCAGGGTGAAGAGAATGCTGTTGTTAAACCTGTACTCATCGAGTGGAGAAGGCTTGTGATTCGACTTTCTGATGCTGAGATCTCAAGACTGTTAAGCTGGATAAGATTCTGTTTCACCCATTTAGGACCACAGATCTGCATACTCAACCTGCTGTGTTACAGGAATTTACCTGAATAGTGACACCGCATCTAAAATGGAGAAGCCGTGATTTGTCTTTTTTGGTGCTCTGACTTAAGATCGAGTAATGCATCTAAAGAGGGTTCTCTTTTTGATCATTGTGACATAACTTAAACTAATCATTGTATTGATTTATTTTTCATTAGGAATGCAAGGATTTTTAATGAATAAAAACACTATGTAAAAGCATACCTTAATTCTTTTATTGTTATTATTTATCTTACATTTCCATCACTTTCTCGTCCGACTCATTGTTTCTGTATATGTCATTACACTTGTAACAGCAGGTTATGAAAATTTCCTTATTATTTAAATGAAAGTCTTTTTATTTTCATAATTTGTATTCCAGCGTGGCAAACAATCTTAATGCTGTTAATGTATACAGGGCTCAAGTCTTTTAGGATCCAAATTTCACCATTACTTAAAGTATTTTCACAGTCACTTAAATTATTGCTCACAATGCTTAATTTCAGTGAATATAGGGAGACTCGTTCGAGCTAACTCTCAGGTATGCATTGAATTGTATACAAAATTGACCGTAGTTTTTCATTGTATACCCTGTAATGTTATATAAGGATCCTGTCTTAATGTGTTTCGGTGATGTAGTTGTCTCAGCACCCGTTTCTTGCCGAAATGTTTCTTGTAGGTGCCGATGGTGCTTATTCCACCCTCCAATAGCGTCAGCATCCTTTGCATGACAGCAGGCTATTCCTCTTCTTCTTCCTCTTATTGCACACCCTGAACCACTGCACAATGAAAGTCTTAGAAAACTATCTTGGTCAAGTAAAGGCAACCTGAAAAGAATTACATTTTTTTATATAATACATGTAAAATGAAGCATATTGCACATGTAAAAAGAAGCACAAAGATTTGTATAAACATTCGGATATTTAGAGTTATTTCAATGCACTAGATATAATTAAACTCAAAGCATGTGATACTGTAATCTCGTAAATTTTTTATAAAATTCTATAATATGCATTTTTTGTATCTTTATATGTAATATCAATGAGTCAGTTGTTTTATTTATGAATTTTTCATTGTGAAATGGGAGAACATTCAATACTTAAGTTTGACACTTCTACGCACCTTCTTTAATGTAAAAAAGACAACTTACATGTCTTAAATTTCCCCGTCTTTGCCATGCCGTTATACTGGAGGTATATGTTCCCAGGTATTTCTGCAATCTCTTGATCGGTTAACGAATTATAGCGCTCTGGCAAGAACACTTGACAATCCTCCAGGGAAGATACGATCCTGGTACCATATCTTGTTTGAACTCTCTTTAAGGACTTTATCTCATAGTTAAGACCTATTTCGAGATCTTGAACTCTACGAGTCGGTAGGAAACTACGCTCTTCAACCATCTTGTTAAGTCTATCAGCTAAACAATCTGTAACAGACATTGTCATGAATTATTATTTTCACTACATTATTCAAGTTGAAGAACGAGTTATACACTTCTATATATTAGAACTAGGGTATGCATGTTTTGTAAGTAAGCCTATGAATGTGTAGAGAAACAAATAATAAGTACAGAAAATCATGTGAATGTTCATTGAAGATGAGCCAGCAGAGAACCAAAGAATAAGTAGAGGAAATCGTGTGCGAATGTATAGTGAAACAAAGAATGAGTGGGGAAAATCGTATGAATGTTTAAGGAAGAAGAATGTGTTGAGAAGATCATGTGAATGTTAATAGAAGCAAAGAATGTGCAGAGAAAGTCGTGTGATAGTTAACACAGCATGAACCTACAGGGGAACAAGGAATGAGTAGAGGAAATCATGTGAGTGTATAGTGAAACAAAGAATGAGGGGGAAAGTCGTATGAATGTTTATGCAAGAAGAATGTGTGGCGAAAATCATGTGAATGTTAATGGAAGCAAAGAATGTGCAGAGAAAGACATGTGAATGTTAACAGAGCATGAACCTGTAGGGGAACAAAGAATGAGTAGAGGAAATCATGTGAGTGTATAGTGAAACAAAGGATGAGGGGAAAATTTTATGAATGTTTATGTAAGAAGAATGTGTGGCAAAAATCACGTGAACTGAAGAAGAGTATGCAGTGAAATCCATGTGAATGTAAAGCACAGATTAGAAAATATGATGTTCTTTGTAACGAATCGTCTTTCATGTACTGTAACGTTTAAATAAAATTAAATGTATTGTAAAAGCCAACAGTGATTTTGTATAGTTATTTAAAACTCACCTTGCATTGCCACGTTTTGATATGTGCTGAATGTGTAGACGGCCTGCAGCTCACGTTGCTTTTAATGCTCTTTAAAACTTGAATGTAAAGTTAATAAGTACACAACAGTTCTAACATGGGCAGATATCTGTTTATATAGGGATCTAAACCCCCTCCAGGCGATGCCGGCACGTCATCATGGCTGTGATGCTTACACTCACGTGATTATTGCAGCCAATGACATCATCTCTTGCTACGCATGCGCAGAGGCCCTCAGCACTTCTATCCCTGCTTGTTTCACTTCCTCTCGCTCTTTCTCACACAGAGTACATCCATAATGCCGTTACACAAAGCTGCATACAGTTAAAGCATCAATCTAAGTGATGTATTCTAGAGTACAGAGGAAAATCAGTGAAGTCATTGAAAGAACGGGTTTCGAACTAGGGGCAACTGATTGAAAATTATATATAGCATTAATTGTTCATTGTATGAGCTATCAAACATGCTTTCGTCTACAGATCTATCTCTGCTAGTTTCTGCGATAATTGAGATTTAAACTTAAGGATCGAACCCTGGACGTCAGGTACCCTAATATACGCCCGCAAGATATTACCTGATGACATAAACGTAATAGGTTTATTTGGTACCTTTATCTTAATTATTTACTGTTATTAAATTTATAAGCAAACTTCATTGAATCGGTATTCGAACTCAGAACGCCAGAAACAAAATTATTTATAATATTAGCTTGTGTTAAAGATCTGTATGCAGTTACAGCATCGATCTAAGTGATATATTCTAGAACACAGTGGAAAATTAAGGAAGTCACTGAAAGATCGGGATTCGAGCTAGGGACAACTGATTGGAAATTATATAAAGCATTAATTGCGCATCATAGGAACTAAAAATCGTGCTTTGGTCCGCACCTTAATCCCTGCCAGTTTCTGAGATAATTGAGATTTTAAAATTAAGGATCGAGCCCATGACACCTGGTACTCTAATATACATGCACAAGAAAGGAACTAACGACATAAAAGTAATAAAGTTTATTTACTGTCTTTATTTGAATTAGTTTTGGAGTTATTAGAAGATGAATTTGTAATCCCTCCTAGGATTCGAACCCCTGCATCCAGACCAGTTTCGAACAATTCGTAAATGACGTGTCGCATCCCGAGCTATAATTAGTTTTTATTGCATCATTTTGTCTCTTTTCATTCAGGACATGCTCGTGAGTTGTCGTGTGCGTGTGTGGGTTGGCGCTGTTGGGTGTAAGTGAACAGGCATATGTGCTTGCATGTGTGTGTGTGTGTGTGTGTGTGTGGTCGTGTGCTGTTGGGTGTAAGTGAACAGGCATATGTGCTTGCACGTGTGTGTGTGATCGTGTGCGTATGTGCAAGTGTAACGGTGTATGTATGTATGTATGTACGTGAGTGTGTGTGCATGTATGTGTGTGTCCATGTATATGTATGTGCGAGTGTAAGAGCACTGGTGTATGTAGGTATACTCATGAGGTGCGTGAATGCGTGTGTGTACTAGTGTATGTATGTGTGTGTTGGTGTATGTATGTGCGTGTGTGTATGTGCTTGCATGCGTGCACCAGTGTATGTTTACTGATGTGTGTACAAGTGCTCGTGTATATGCGAACGCCTGAATGTGTACAAGTCGTGGAGAAAGAAAGAGATAGATAGAAAGAAAAATAGAGGAGAAGAAGAAAGAATGTTGTCTAGGCATCGGGATATCTAAGTATGCACCAGGTTTAATATAAATAATTATATTTGCTAATTGCAATTTTAATCCGACCGCCCCCTGCTTCAATATTTTAATAGTTATTATAACGTTTCGCAGGGTAAGATTCAAACTATGGACCTCTGGTTCCTAACAATACAGTTCGTTAAGCATTGTAATGTTGTATAAATTAAATTATATTTGTTAAACACGTTTTAATCTGACCGTGCATAGTTTAATATTTATTAAGCATTAGAATTTCGCAGATTCGATCTAGGATCCCCCTGAACACCGTTTCATTAATTAAATTATATTTGTTAAATACATTTTAATCTAGCCGTGCATAGTTTAATATTTATTAAGCATTAGAGTTTCGCTGATTCGAACTAGGAACCTCTGAACACCCTTTTTATTAATTAGGGTAATAATGTATAAAAAATTAAATTATATTTGATAAATACATTTTAATCCGGTCGTGCATAGTTTAATAGTTGTTACGCATTAGAGTTTCGCAGATTCGATCTAGAATTCTCTGAACGCACTTTTATTAATTAGGGTAATGATATAATAATATCGATCATTAATTTCTCATTAGCAATAAACTTTTGATTACAGTAAGAATCGAGCACCGATCTATGGATATCACGCAGAGGTTTAATGCACGTAATGAAATGTATATTAGGCGCCTTTTCGGAGTCGTTGGCTGAAACAGAATGCTTGTTAACTATGCTCGGGTATATTCGTAGGATGTCGTAAAACATCGGAGAGAACTCCCTCAGGCAAAATAATGATGGCCGACCCTGACGTTACGCAGAGTTGGTAAACAAGTTTCTCTCTCTTTCACACAAACAAGGACAGGACGAGTATAAAGCAACCCTCGAATTCTTTTGTTAACTAGCAGGTGGTCAAACAATGGAAAAGGTCACTCTTTGTTATGGAGTAGCGGGATTGGAACGCCGCAGGTGTCTTTCTAAACTAGTCTTGCCCAGGACAATAGAAAGGCACACACAATAGAATCTCTTACACAATGGAAAGGGTCAGGCTTTGTTATTGGGTTGTGGGATGAGTATGCCAGATGGTCTTTCTAAAGAATGCTTGCACCGGACAATAGAACTTGTTTCTCTGTTAACTGGCTTAGGTTCTCTTTGTCACAACCCTAATTCATCATGGGCTTTGTTCATTTTGACAGCTGAAGGGTAAGCATTGTTCTTTTGTTAAAAGCTAGTGGAACGAGTATGCCACGTGTTCGACAAACAATGCAAGTGGGGGTGGGTAACTGCAACAGTGCAGAAGTGCCCGGCTGTGGGAGGGGTAGGAAACACAACTCGCCTTTGTTACAGAACCTTAAATTTATGACCCCTTTGTTCGTTTTGACAGTTGATTGACAGCCTTAATTGCTTAACTGTCAAGCCTCCATTGTACCCAACAAGATTTATGACCCTCAGGTGCAAGTAAAACTACCAAGGCACAGCGGGGGGGGGAGGGGGAGGGGGCGGGGGGCTAATTAGCATATTAATTGCCTTCCATGCATATTAAGTGATACAGCTCTGTCATTTTCCTACTACTGAGCCATTTTTGAGAAAATTAAAATTTTCGAAAAATGTTCTATGTAAAGGGTAATCTGGGGTAGAGGGATTTCCTTGAAAACCTTCGTGTCGTATCTCTGGAAGTTACTGAACCTAAATACCAAGTTTGGTGTTTATCTGACTGTTCGTTTCTGAGTTATGCTGTTCACAGACACACAGACACACACACGGACATGTTTCCAAAAATGCCTTTTTTGGATTCAGGGGGCCTCAAAATATGTATTTCCGGTGATATCTCGGTATCGAAGAGAAAGTAATTATGTTAGAGTGTTTCATACTGTGTAGCACTTAGAAGCATTCCTTAATCTATGGATATCTTTGTATAGGACACCTTCCAGCCTGCATTGTGGTTCAAATGTATGTAATCCGCATGAGCGTACGTGTCTACTTACTTGTGCTGGTTTTGTAAACGCGTAACTCACGTTAAAAGAAATTCAGGGACGTGAAATTGGTGCTTTTGAAGAGAAACAAATGTGGGGGATTATTAATTACTTTAAGTGTGAGCCCTTGGTAAATTGTCTCGTATCTAACCTATGGTAAAGTTCCTACCAGACACTGCCAGTAGGAAAGTAATCAAAATTAAGTGTTAAGCAAACTGATGTTTTGTAAAGTTCTTAAGGGCAACAACACATTACAAGGTGAACATCTATGATCCACTGAATTGGTATTTTCAGTTGTTTTCTTCACAGCTTTTAAACATTTAAACAAATTGTTTATAGGACCACTTATAACGTTAAATTAATTTTATAAGCAGTTTGGCGCAGATTGACTTATTGGGGTATACATTTCTTCCACTCAGTGCACTATTTCTGTTAAATGAAATTTACATAAGCACTTCAGCTCACTAATCGTTCTCTGTCCAACACATTCCCTTAGGCAATGAGTGTGCATAGCTCTGAGAAAAAAAGGGCAACTTATAATATAATTTTACGTAGCAGCAGTTGCTGATTATTATTTACTTTCATTAGCCAGAGTAATAAGGTGCTACTAAAGGCTCCTTCCTTAACGATATAGTGAGGAATTTAGTTAGCAGGTAGTTTAGCTCAACTATTAAGTTAATTTAACTACTAGTAGCGTAGTTGCTGGCTTATATTAGTAATTTGCTTGGATAGATCTAATTTAACGCAGTCAAGTTGCCAGCTCAGTAAGGTTCAACAAGGTATCGGATTTAAACCATCTGGCTACACATCATCGATAGCTGATGCAATACGTTCTGAAGAAACTCATTTAGGATACTTGTTAGAGTTTACGTGGTGTTTTTCATGTTAAAAAGTCGTCATTATTGAAATTAATACTTCTAAATAAACTATTCTCTTTATTTTAAACAAATGTTTATTTATGATAAAATTATTCTTTTAGAGTTTAAAATGATTTTGTGAAGACTACCTCATCAATAACATTTTACAGTATTTAAAATATGAGTCGAAATGTTTAAAGTTTAACATATGCACTATCATTAGTATACTTTCTAAAAGTAATTCATTCATCTGAGAGTTATCAAATTTGAAAATAATTTCATGTATAAGTATTATGCTTTTCTAGGTTAAAACGTACGTCTCTCAAAGTTAAATTATATTTTAAAAACATTTATGTGTAAAAAGCTATTCATCTGAGTAATTAAATAAAAAATAATTTATTAGCTTCGTACTCTTCTGGGTTAAATGCCTTTCTATCAGTTAGATTTTTAAAGTGTATAATTAGTAACTAATTTTTTAAGTACTTTACTTAACCATACCTTTTCAAAAGCCACATGAAAGAAAACGCCTAACCCAAAGTATGACAATTAACGCATTTCGCATACACGAAAAATTTCAAATCTCTAACTACAGTAGTGTGTGTCACAGACAGGGAAAATAAAATGTAATCTGGCTTTCAAAATTCATCATTCATCCTGTAGATCGACCAATTTAATCACATAAACCCCTCTTGAACGGAAAGGAAACACAGCAGCCTGTGGATGTATTAATAACGAGGTTATTTATATGAAGCAAAAGTTTCTCGGTTTAATTTAGAAACAGCCTATGTATAAATGTTTATTCCTCCTGGTTGGCTCCCCCCCAAAATATTCCACTTTTTGGATGTTTTATAATTTTAAATATAATATACAATCTGTAGGTCCTGTTCATTTGTCCTATAATTTTTCGGCCTTTGCGAACTTGCCATTTCTAATTCGTGTCAAGACTTAGTAAAACTCTTAAATAGTAAACCTGCACATCCAAAATATATATGCGCTGAAAATGCTACAGTCCATTCTCATTCTTTTTGGCCAGCAAGTAGGGGAAGGAAGGGGAGAATGCATTTGTTGAGCTAGGCTGTTGCCCCTCCTGTTCCCCCTCCTTCCGGCCAAAACGAATACGAAAGGACTGTACACCCGGCACGAGTGGCTGAGATCTCGGTTCGAATTCCGCCAGAACGTTCATCTTGATTGAACTTCATCTTTGATAGTCTCAAACGTTTCCTTCCAAACTTTCTTACTCAATTATCATTTCATTTCATGATACATTTCATGTATCATCAGCGTTTTTGTTTTTTAAATTCTGAGTGGATCCTTTTTATCCCCCTTTTAGTTCCCTTGTTTTATCCAGTTAATCTTGCTGTGTTTGTACTTTTTCCGTTACCACTTATTACGCAATTATACAACACACATACACACACACACAAACACCCATGCCCATGCCCATGGCGGGATTCGAACCCGCGACCCTCAGCTTGACGGAGTGCCGGGGCTATACCCTCAAGCGACCGCGGCTACGAGGGCCGACTAAGCGTTGACTGGCTATGATGCCGTATGCTCCAGGAATGGACGTGAAACGCTGTTCAAATTTCATTCCACGCTCTACTGTATAATTATTTAGGAGTAGGACTAGTTGCGAAGGAGGACTTAGCATCTCAACATACAAGATCTTTTGTGCCTTGTCCCCGAGAGAGAGGGTGAGAAAGGGGTCGGACCAGGAGGCACGACGGGGCAGAGTGACCCATCCCCTCGGTAGATAACTTTGGTGTGGTACAGCTTATCTGGCTTCTAACCTAAAGGACCCAGGTTCGAATCTCTGTTGAAGAGAGTTACCTGGATAAATCTCTTCCATATATTACCCTTTCTCTTGAGAAAACTTTCAGGTAGCTTTCAGCTTATTGAATTGAAGATCCTCCCACTCATTTTAATCGCCAGCTCTGCAGGCCTGAATTAAAAAGGGGGCATTAAACACTCGGAAAGAGCAGTGTGTAGACGCGTAAACGAGAACAGTAAACGTTAAGTAGTAATTTAAAATACCAATGTAAATGATGTTAACATTTTAATCAGTTTCACAGTGAATCAAACTTAATAAAAGTTATTTTGGTTTAGTTATTGTCCTAGCACTCAAAGCAGAATGTGTTTGTATAATTATATTACTTTGCATACAACGCCTTTAATACCTTATTTCGTATCCTTAGGCAATTTATCTATGACATTTGGTAAAATTGTCGAATTTTTTACACTTTTATTATACTTATAACTTGTAGTTTCATGCTACACAGTTTGGCTTTTATTATTAATAATTTTAAAGCCACAAAGAGATATTCAATTGGTCCTGTGTAATTTAGGTAAAGCAATACGTTGAACCTTAAAACTTAATTTTCCTTAATTGCTTTTTTTTACTTTTTCTACGACGTACATAGTAATTAGAGAAGGTATTGCATTCCACCCAAAAATTCGATACCAAAATTTCACCGGAGATACATGTTTGAGGCCCCCTAATTAAACAAACTATTTACAAAAAGGTCCATGCGTACGTGCGTGTGTGTGTGTGTGTGTCTGTGTATGTTTGTGTGTATATGTCAGTATGATTGTGAACAGCATAATTCAAAAACAAAA
This sequence comes from Deroplatys truncata, assembly GCA_030765065.1. NCBI lineage: Eukaryota > Metazoa > Arthropoda > Insecta > Mantodea > Mantidae > Deroplatys > Deroplatys truncata. Next base: position 39,740,246 of record CM060980.1, read on the forward strand.
GTCGGATATAAACCAAACTTGGTATTTAAGTTCAGTACCTTCCAAAGATACAACACGAAGATTTTTGAGAAAATCCCCTACCCCAAACAACCCTTTATACGGAACATTTTCCAACCTTTTTTAATTTATAAAAAATGGCTCTAACGATTTTGATTAAAATACCATATATTAAAGGTATTTACATTACAAATAAAAAAATATATGTTGAATTTTCTGGGAATAATCTGTGAAATTCTCTTCATTGGAAGGAATTTTGTATAATCTTGTTTAACTGGTAAACGTTAAGCGATAGACGAAAACCTACTACACAAAAAACGTAGATCTCTTTAATTTACACACTTTATTTACAATAACTTTTTTGTGTCATTAATCGCTTCCGAAATATCCGTTATTAATGGTTCGAATTGTTCAATACTTGGCCATTTTTAAAGTCCAGTCGATTTTCAGTTGTTTCTCGCGATATAATGTAAACAGCATGGAAATTTAAGGCTAGCATAGAGCGTCCCGTTCTAAAATATTCGACTATCACTATTTTCTTTGTATCAATAATGAAATGTGTAATGTAGCTATCTACGGAGAGGTTTTATCGCAAAATGAAGTAGATAGGAAAATAAAGTTTTGTAAGAATAATTCGTATACCCACTAATAAGCGATAGTGGGTAGAGAAAGTCGTGTGAATGTAACTCATCAGATATTGTTCAGCACTTTTCACTATTCAAAACGCCCCTTTAACTTACGCTGAAAAGTTGAAAAATTTAATAACATGCATACTGTAGCATATGTGTGTGCATTGTCGCGTCCGACACATTATTGCTCTGTATAATGATATTGTTGAACTAATTATTTCGTTTGCAACTTTGAATTCTTGTCTCGCGCGGCATACTTCCCTCCAATTCCTAGTCAAGGAGGGTGAAGGAAGGTTGAGGGAAGAGCCTCTTTGTCTGATAGCATGGGCTGTGAGTAGCGTCAGTCTAGAGTGGGTCTTCTGAGCGTGTGGTTTGTATGTAGGAGTGCATGTTGCTGTGTGTATACGTGGGAGATCTCCCCCAGTGTTTGGCTGTAACCTTTTGTGTACAATGTAGGGCGCCTTATTAATTATAATAAACCAGAGTTAAATGTGAATTTATACGTATTATTTATAAATATCCCACACCCGCTTTAGCTTTGTGCAGCAAGTTCTTGATATCTCTTTGTGTGCCTCTGAGTCTACGTCCCCCAATGTTTATGCCGGGGTAACTAAATTTAATATTTTAACTCCAAAACTTTCGGCCTCACCTTTTTCTCTTAAAATAATTAAAATTAAGAAATTATTGCACAACAATTTCTCTGTATACAAAGCTCAAATTATATTTTGGTGGTGATAGATAAACCGTAGGGTCAAAGAAGCATTTAATATTAGCACATCCAGGAGTGATTAATTAATTTCTTAAGAACGGTGTGACATAGCCCGTTAAAATTTTGCGTGCAGTGTGTTTAATATGTCCTGCGCCGTGGCACAGTGGGTTGGATCGCGGTGCTCTGGTTTTCGGCCACAAAATACTCCCAGGTTCGATCTCATCCGCGGGGTTATGGATTTTAGTTCACGGGTACAGGACCAGTGACCACTCAGCATCGTGAGGAAAGTGAGGTCCTGGCCTCATGAGCCAACTTTCCGATTAGGGTATGCGTGATGCTGGTCACAACACCTCTCTGTATCGGTTAAATTCTCTCACCTCTGCCGAGCGTACGTGTGCGTGAGGCCGGCAGTCGGTTTGGCAGGCGCAGGCCTTTAGGTTGGCTGTAGCTCCACTGGATTTATTTGTTTATGTTTTATGTTCTGAGTCTGTTGTAAAAATTTCAAAGCAATCTGAAGACAACTCTGTATTTATGTGAAATCAGTGATTTTCACAAAATACATTTCTTTAAAATCGAAAGATTGAAGTTCGTGTCTATAAGGTTACAGACGGCTATATGCGTAGCACGCTGTACTGCACTGACCTCGGTACTCGGCATACGCGCGATCCGTGGACTCACCTTAAAACGCCCGCACTGTAGATATTAGAAGAGTACTACAACGAAGTAATCTTAGAATGGCTATGAATACCTAATACTTGGTCATGTATATCCTAAGTAAATCTTAACTCCTGCCAATTATTCTGATTTATTTAGATCAAATACGGATAAAAATGGAATAGGTACACCCAAATTTTTGTTGCAAAATTTCAAGTGTTTTAACAGCGGTTCACAATGGATTGATATTTTAAATCCCACATTCTGAACAGCGTTTTTTCCGTGTAAGAACATTTTTCTTTGTGCACTCTGAGTTTCCCAAGAACATGTGATAATAGGACACTCTTATTTGCAAATCGAATTGATGCTATGAGCTCAAAATATGGGTACAATATAATCAATATCTATTTCATATTATGAAATTGTGTACTGAGATAGCTCTAAAGCTACCCGATTATACATAATGTATGTGCCTCTAAGCACTTTTTCGAAGGGTGGGCTTTTAAAGCAGGCGAAAGGCTGAAATAAATGAAGTTGCTGTAATGCTGAAATCTGGTGGAGCAGTAATTTTACCAGCTCGTTGCACAATAACACACATGCGGGGCTTCTTCTGGCCAAATGGAGCGTTGGAAAGGTGATGTAAAAGGGAGGGCGATAGGAGAAAGATATTATAGTGGCAGCAGTCAGGCGTGAATAAGATAGATGGAGGGTGTTTCCTCCCGGAGGGTCTGGAGGGAGGAGAAGATAAGCTCACCACAAGCACTTGTTATAGTGTCTGGACCCAAACTACGACCTCAGTTCGGACTGGGCGCCATAGATCAGAGGTCAAGCGTGCCTCTGGAGTCCAAGAATTCATTTTATCTTTGTCCTTCTCGTTTTGTTTAAACAGCCTCCGTCCTGCACAAGTAATTTTAATTCATTACCACACTTCACGTACCTTGCTGTTCAGTCTATCCTTAAGTCCTCGACAGATTTACTATGAGTCTATTTCCGAGTCAAGCGTTGACCTTCAGTTCTAATGATAAATATTAATAGAAGGATATTTAAGATATTTTCTGCAATTAAAGGTTTCTGATTCTATCTGTATATAAAGCGGTTTTCCAATAAATTTCGATGTTATTTAAATAAGTGCCTAATCGTGAATTACCTTCCGTAAATCCTCTTAAAGGAGTCAGCCCCGAGTTGGATAAATGCACAGAGTGTTCAAAAATTGCGATCTGAAAATTTTAGGACTTTTGGAGGACTTTGGGGAATAAGTTTCCGACTATTGACTACCATTTCCGAGCTAATAGGTACGAACATTTCGAATTAAATGCCAATGACATTCAATATACGATATTGCAGTATAAACGAGATATAAATGTCAGTAATGATAAAAACGTAAATGTAAACAACTAAAAGAGTAAACACTATTAAACCTCACACATCATAAATCATTATTTGATATTTTCCTCTGAATTTAAATATAGGCGACTTTGTTAAACTGCACTATTAAACACTTGCCGACTAATATGATTTCATTACGTCACCAATTTACTTTGCACGTGCCACTCGAGATTAACGTAATCGATTATTGGAATAAAAAATTGCCCCATTTTATTGGTCAGTACTATTGTCAGTTTTTCCTGTTCGGCCGTTTATATAGTCCGGTACACTAGAGATACCTGACACCAAGCGGGGCCGAGCGAGTTATTAGAATAGGAGGACAGGTCCAGAAGTGGTTGATGTTTCAAACAAATGACTGTGGTAGAAGGTACCAACCTTATAATGCTTAAGTTTGAAGTTTGACGATGCTATGTTTTTAGTAATTGTTTGGCAGCCATTAATAGTGAACTCTCTTAGCGAATTTGTAAACATGGATAAAACTGGCTATCGTTATGCTATACAATACTTTCATTTAAAAGGTCTTAGTCCAACTAATATTAAAGCTGAGCTAGATTTACACTGGGGTAGCCTGTTCCTTCGTTTACAACAGTAAAATATTCGGTGGCAGAGTTTAAGCGAGGCCGTACGAGCTGCCAAGACGAACATCGCAGTGATCAACCAAATGAGGTGACCACTGTGAAACTGTGAGGAAAATCCACAAAATGGTGTTGGATGACCGTCGACTGAGTGCGCGAGCTAGCAGATATCGTAGGCATTTCAAAAAGTGCTGTATATTGCATACTGACTGTGAGAAGGGTTAATTTAGAAGGAGTTGTATCGTATTTCAACTTTGGGGGAGCCGAACTTGTAGTAGTTGCAACCGCACGTATAGTAAACTGTTTCCAGTAGCCTTCGACCCAAATGTACTTTCAGGTGGCCTTTGCCCCAAGTTTAAAAAAATATTAACTTTGTAATTTAACTGTTTCTTTAAATATTATGTATTTATATCTGCCTCGGCTGCGTCAGTATTTTTGTTAGAGACATGGATATCTTGGCAGGGTTGTGGTGCAACAAGAATGTAGGCTTACGCAGATTATAATTTTACTCACTTCTTTTATTAATGCTTGACACGATTTAAATAACATTTCACTGATATAGTGAGCTATGAGATACTTTAATTAATTAATTAATTAATTAATTAATTAATTAATTAATTAATTACACTTTTAACACGTAAACTTATTTTTCGTCTCACACGAATACATATTATATTTCTTGAGGACACTTCTTGCGTCTGTTTAATAACGCTGTCTGCAGGCAACTGAATAGATTTCTAGCATCTAAAATTTGTAAATTTCTGTATTTCAAGTTTCTGATTGGCTATTCCTAATCCAATAGAATACCTTCATTTAACTAAACCTTTTTCTCGTTGTTGATTGGCTATTTTATAAACTGTCACTAAAATTACATTATTGTTACTCCAAGAATCAAAGTAGTACTGTTAAACTTTATTACTCATTATTGACTCAAGGTTACCTCATTGTTACCTCTTTTAACCTATTATTCTCACAGCTGTTACATTATTAAATTACGTAATATATTCACATAACATTATTACACATGGATACAATAATATAAGGATATGCAATGACCGTTACATACATTTTACAAATTATTACATACACATATTGCTTCAAGGCGGCTGTTATTGAATTTACATATGATATAATTAGACTGAAATCATTTAAGCATTAAAAATACTGCCTCAACTGAAAATTTAGACATGAGAAAGCTGTGCGCAACATGGGTGCTGCGTTTACTCGCAATGGAACAAAAGCAGCATCGTGAAGATTTTTCATTCGAGTGTTTGGCGAGGTTTTGCTGCAATAAAGTTGAGTTTTTGTGTCGATTCATAACCATGGATGAAACATGGGAACATCACTTCACACCTGAGACGAAGGAACAGTCAAAACAGTGGATTCAAAGGGGAGACAGAAGGTGAGACAGTTCCATTTGAAGGCAAGGTCATTGCGTCAGTTTTTTGAATGCGTGTGGAATAATTTTAATTGATTATCTTCAAAAAAGGAAAATAAATCACTAGCGAATATTATGCAAACTTATTGCAGCATAAGAATCATGAAATCAAGCAAAAACGGCCGCATTTAGTGGAAAATAAACTTTTCTTTCATCAAGACAATGCACCAGTTCACACATCCATTATCGCCATGGCCAAGAAGTTCGAATTGCTTCCTCATGCACCCTATTCGCCAGATTTAGCCCCCTTGATTATTTTCTATTTCCAAACTAGAAGAAATGGCTTGGCGCTAAAAGATTTACCAACAGTAAAGAGCTGAAGTCTGCAATTGATGACTATTTTGCAGAACTCGGGGGTTCTCAGTATAAACAGGGTATCGAAGCTATTGAACACCGCTGGGAAAAGTGTATCGAGCTGAAAGGAGACTATGTAGAGAAATAAAGATGATTTTTCCTATCATTTTTGTGTTTTCTTTGTTAGGTCGGGTACCTCTCGAACAGCCCTCTGACGTCACCAAGCGAGATGACTCAGGCGGTAACTCTGTGGCCCACATTCGGGACGTAGAGGGTTCGATTTCCGTTGCCGAACTTCCTGATTCATGGATTTTTTCGGGGATTTCTCCGAGTCGCCAGGCTAATGTTGAGAAGGATAATTGCATCTCCCGAATTTCCTGTCCCTCCATTTCATCTCCATTCTCATTTCACTTCAATATGCATGGTTTCTTTCAGGGTTGCAATTTGTCGCGGTAACTTTCGTGTTATCTTATTTGCTGAGCGCCTCATATTGTATTACTAGTTTGAATTTTGGGTTCATTGTCCTCCGGCTAGCTATTATTATTATTATTATTATTATTATTATTATTACAAGTCGAGCAAATCTCTTAAAAAGGGTGTGTAAATGGAAAGGAGTTGTTACTAAAAGATAACACTGATAAAAGGATTTGTGTTTACACTTTTATTGCCGTCACACATTATTAATTTCACATATTTACTCTTGATACACGCCCGACTGAAACTGTTATATTTTAGAATGTAACTATAATCACTTATTTGCCGCACATCATTAATTCGCGTATTTCACATCTTTTAACTAACTTTACGACGCGAGAGATTCTGTAGAATTTCGCGACGTTTAACCCGTGGATAATTCTGTTGAACTGTGCGTCGTTTGCCTTGTGAATGATTCTGTAAAACTGTGTGACGTGTAACCCGCGAATGATTCTGTTGGACTGAGCGTTACCCGTCTCTGGCTTTAGCTTTCTATACTCCCTCACCCTGATATGCCTAAACATTATAACAGAGCTGCTATTGGTTAATAAAACGCGCCAACATTAGCGTCTATTTTTATATCCAATCAAAATTACGAACACATATGCTCTAGGGAAAATATTCCCTCCATTTCTACAGAAAAGCGCGCTACTCACGTCATTTGTTTGTCTCTCCTAATTGATAAACAACTCAGCCCTCGCTACATTGTTACCCGCTCCTATTGTCAGTTTCAGTGAGGCCGTGTAAACTTATTTCCTAATAATGCTTATAATTAACAAACATCTCAAATCATTGTCATACAATAATGTTAATTTACACTACAATCACTCTGGCATTTACAGTGTTGTGATATAAAATACTGCCACAAAGTGTCGGAAGAGGTCTCGGCATGTGCATGGCAGGGGAAAGGGATGCTCTGAGGAAACCTTTGTCCTCCGGACTGCGAACGGGTCCAGGGCCCCCAGAGGATGTGTAAACCCATAGGGGGTAGGGGGCCGGCTTCACCTGCCAGCATCCGGGAAGTTCAAATCGCCTGCCGTGTCATCTGATCCTGTCGCTCTCTGTCTCCTCTCACCACATCCCTCCCTCTTGGCGGTGACCCGTGAGGGGCCTACTTAGGCACAAAAGTTCGAGGCACTAAGTTCCATCCGCTTCTAGTCCTACCCTGATCTATCCTATCAAAAGAGGTCTTGTAGGTACGACGTGCCAAAGGAATTTTGTGGTTGCTATGTATCGCAACGCCGTTGTAGTGAATGATTATTAGTGATCTCTAACAGGAACGGAGAGGAAAAGCACTGTTAAGTTTATTTAGAAAAATTGTTAACGTAAGAGAATAAATAACTTTCTTTGTTTACTCTCTCTACTACGTATAGTAACTAGGGGAAGTAATGGATTCCGCCCACAAATTCGATGTCGAGATTTCAACGGAAATGTACATTTTGAGGCCTCTTGAACCCAAAAATGCATTTTTAGAAAAAGGTCGGTGTGTGTGCCTGTGATGGTGCGTGACTCTCTCTCTCTGAATGTGAACAGCATAAATCAAAAACGAAAAATCGGTTAAACACCACAGTTGGTATTTAAGTTCAACATCTTCAAAGGATGAAGATTTTAAAGAAAATCTCTTACCCCAAATTATCCTTTACATGGAACATTTTTCGAAAATTTTGATTTTTTCAAAACGGCTCTAACGATTTTTTTATTGAAATAGCATATGTTTAAGATATTTTCATGACAAATGAAATGTATATGTATTTTCTGGGTATAGCCTCTGAAGTCCTCTTCATTCTGAATGACTTTTGCATTACTGGTAAACAGTAGAGATAGACAAAGTCTTACTACACAAAAAGTGTAGATCTCGTTAATGCGCACACTTTTGGTCAAATGCATGCACATACTTATACCATTTGTTTGTGGAGTTAACCATTTTCAAGGTATTCCTTTTATTGGTTTGCATTTTAAAGTAGTTATACTTTTCTCAAATAGGAAGTCCTTATTCGATTTTTTTTCTCTTGGACATAAAAAGAGAACAGAATTCCAAATCATCATATAACGGCCAATTAAAAGATTTGACTACTGCTTAAGGCCTACTGTATTCCCCAAATTTTGTTGTAAATACGTAATAAGAGAATTTCTGCAAATGTTTATCTCGATTAACATGAAATAGAAGACTAAACGTTTATAAGAATAATAATTTGTACAAGAGTGATTATAGATAGTACTTTATTCTCTTGATTTGTGCCACATTTTTGGTTGCTGGCTTGTTAGCAGTGATCAGATTAGCAATCGACAACTAACTGAACCACAGCTAAATCGCTATCTTTCTTTCACCGGGAAGAAGTGAGAGATTTGAACACTTGATTTGAACATTTTGAACCTGTAGTACCGAAATATTTAGTTTCTGGACATAGATTGATATTCAAAACGTTATCTACTCATTCGCATTTACAAGTCCTAAAAAGAGGACAACGTAAGTTACGTTGGCTTACTTATAGGTATATGCAACTAGTAGCGTGCATGCATAATGGTATATAACGTGTCTGCTACGTCCTTCAGGGTTAAAAAGTCCAGAAGACCAAACAAGGAATAGTTTTTAACGTCACGAAAAGCCCACGCATGAACATTTGCATAATAGTTTTTACTTTCTCTATTACGTATAGTATTACGTATTACGTATAGTAGGGGAAGTATTGTATTCCACCCAAAAATTCGATACAGAAATTTCACCGGAAATACATGTTTGAGACCCCCTGAATAAAAAAAAACATTTTTGGAAACATGTCCGTGTGTGAGTCTTGTAAACAGCATAACTCAGAAACGAACAGTCGGATAAACACCAAACTTGGTATTTAGGTTCAGTATCTTCCAGAGATGCGACACGAAGGTTTTCAAGAAAATTTCCCACCCCCCATTACACTTTACATGGAACATTTTTCGAAAATTTTAATTTTCTCAAAAATGGCCCTAACGATTTTTATTAAAATATCATATATTTAAGATATTTTCATGACAAATAAAATGTATATCTCCAATTTTCTGGGAATTTCTCTAAAAGTATTCTTCATTGTGAAAGACTTTTGCAAAACTGGTAAACCATAAGAGATCGACAAAATTTTACTACACAAAAAATGTAGATCGCGTTAAAATACACAATTTATGTCATATACATTTCTTTGCTGAGTGAACCATTTTTGAGATATTGCTTGTTATTCCCTTAAATTTTCCAATATTTATACTTTTCTCAAATTAGTTATTAATTTTTTTGTCCTGGTAATGCAAAGAGAATGGAATACTCCACATAGCAACCAGCTCTTAAAATATTTGACTATCGCTTAAAACCTACCAATTCCCCTTGCATCTACAAGAAAATTAGCAAAACGTTTAACACCTCGATATCTCGATTAACATGAAGCATACGGAGAATAAGCGTTTGTAAGAATAGTTTGTACAAGAGTAGAGAAAGTCATGTGAGTGTAACACATCAGATTTTTTTTAAGAATTTGATTGTATTATCATAGTGTAGTTTAATAGGTGGGAGAAATATGCACACAGTTTTATAGATTTTACTTAATCTTTGTAATGCAGTTCTGTTGCCATGCAGAGCCCGAGTCACTGCAGGCAGAGAACGCACGGTGCAGGATATGTCTCCAGCAGGGGCAATAAGTCGCATCAGTCACGTATGTACGCATCTCATGTGCGTAGGACTGAAGAGGCAATCGATAATACCAGACAATGCACCACACTCCCCTCCCTTCCCCTTCTATTGTCCTGCAAATGACATTATCTCCATCCCGTTCATTTTGTGGTTTGATATTTCCTATCAGCATTTCCATCAAACCCATTTTAAACAAAAAACATATCACTGGGATATGCACATTACTATAGTCTGCATGCATCAGCTTTCACAGTAATTCTTTCTAGCATGACTTTTGTCTTCATTCTTGTGTAATCATCCCAGTGCACAGTATTATGGTATTGTTTTCCACAAACCATAAATTTCATTCTCTTTAAGAGGACTAAAATATTGGCAGCCTTTTATATCCAGTTTAATGAACAAGTTCTTGTTTCACTACAAGAAACTATGTAAATTATCTGAGCCAATCAGCTCTTTTACAATGTCCGTTTGTCGTCATTAATATTAGCTTTTTATTTGTTTGTCTAATTCAAATCCCAACCGTTCTATAAGCTTAGTTCACAAACATTCTCTAGCTATCCATTTTATCCAATATCATTCACCTATTATCTTTGTCCTTTTATACAGAACTGTTTCGTCAAAGGAAACAAAAGGAGTAACATGTTTTACAATATTTGTAAATATCAGAAATGTATAAAGAACTTGTGGCGCAAAAGTGAACTCAAGATTACATTTTTGTTTGCTCTGACTGCTTTTGGCCTTTTCTAGATAGGTACCATAGTCACCTTGGTGTCAGAACTAGAAAATCTCTCAGCTTCAATAACTGCTATTACAGAGAGCCGTATACTAAGCTTCGGGTTATTATTATTCAAGCTTTTATTCGGGCTATTAACAAATCAGCAATTTGTTTGTAACCATGAAACCAGGTGACTTTTTACTTTCTCTAATACATACAGTACGTAGGGGAAGTACTGTATTCCACACAAAATTTCCTTATCGAGATTTCATCGGAAATACATTTTTTGAGACTCCCTGAATCCAAAAAGAAAAGCATTTTTAGATGAAGGCCCGTGTGTGTGTGTGTGTGTGTGTGTGTGTGTGTGTGTGTGAACAGCATAACTCAAAAACGAAAAGTCGGATAAATACCAAACTTGGTGTTTAGATTTAGTATCCATCAAAGATGCGACACGAAGACTTCCAAGAAAATCCCCCACTCCGGAATACCCTTTACATGAAATATTTTTGAAAATTTTGGCTTTTTCAAAAATGGTTATAAAGTTTTTGGTTAAATATCATATACTTAAGATATTTTCATGACAAATCAAATTTATATCTTGAATTTTCTCAGAATGTCCCCAAAAGTCCTCTTATTGTGAATGCCTTTTGCATAACTGGTAAACCGTAGGAGAGACAAAATTTTTGTACACATAAAATGCACAACACACAACTTATGTCATATACATTTTTTGTGGAGTGAACCATTTCGGAGATATTCATTGTTGCTAGTTTGAATTTTCCAATACTTACGCTTTTTCTAGACTGCGAATTCATTATTCGTTTTTATGTCCTGTACATACAAAGAGAATGACATGGTCCACATAGTAATCAGCTCTTAAAACATTTGACTATCGCTTAAAGGCTGCCGTATTTCCCTTGGACCTACAAGAAAATTAGCAGTAAGTTTAACATCTCGATATCTCGATTAACATGACGTATAGAAGAATAAGCGTTTGTAAAAATAGTTTGCACAAGAGTAGAGAAGGTTATGGAGTGCAACACATCAGATTTTTCATTTTTATCTACAACTTACTGTAGTAAGAACAGTAATTATTGCATAATACTCAAAATTCCGTAAAGAGATTTCACCAGAAATACAGGTTTGAGGCTGCAACAAAAATATTTGATATTTGCAAGACAAATAAAAGGTATATTTGGAATGTTCTGAGAATCTCCTGTGAAGTCCTCTTTGTTTTTAATGACTTGATTATAATTGGTAAACCGTAAGAAATACACAAAATCTTACATCATGTGTATTTCGCGATAGTAGGAATAACATGGTGATTTGAGCACACGAAGCAAGATGCCGCCTATTGATAATGGTGTAATCCAGTTAACTGTAATCAGATGTCCCTTTGTACCGCACGCCTCTGGCCACGCCCCTTCTTTGTGGGCTGGTCTGAATGCCGTCCGGGAGAGAACTGGGACAATGGGGGTATTGTTCTCGTCGCTAATGGAGGTGTCTCTTTGTGTGCTGATACCAGCAGCCGGAGACCGCCGAACAATGAGCTATCGTTCAAAAGGTGAGGTGTGAAAACACTTAACACTTCAGGTCGCAAATAGATGCCGCAGATCCCAGAGTTGGGACAATGGGATATTTTTCTCGTCACGTGTCGCCACCGCCCCCGTAAATCGATGGAAGAGGTAAAGTTCTAAATATCTGTGTCAATCAATCAGGTAATGTTCGTCCACTCATAACTTCAGCTAACTCATTGAAAACAAAACAGGGGTTTATACTGCTTACAAAGACTATATTGTATTCTAACGTCCCGCTATCACATCTTAAAGGGCTGGACGCTGGCAGTTGATTGAAGTACCCCCGCCCCATGAATTTTGATTGAGTAATATAATTAAACGCTGGTCGTTGATCGATGAATACAATTATTCCAATTAAGTATTTTTTTATTGTTACAGTATAAAGACTCGTTGTCGATAAAGTACCCCGATCACCCATACAAGCACACGCGCACGCACGCAAATCTTTTTTTCTAAAACTTAACGAAACGATTATTACGACTGTATGATTATTACGACTAATAACACGTTTTCATTCTGCTTTGAGGGAAAATGTTTTTGGGTTTATAAGAATATTACATTACTTATATGAAATAAAAATGCACGACTAAAAGACAGAGTTACCGTAAATAGCTAAGTAAAAGAGTTGGCGAGACGCTTACGTATTTTAAAAGTGATATTTATGGATGCCAGAGCGTATACTTCCTCTCTAGGCCGCTGTCTCACGCACATTGAAGCACTTCATACAGCGGCGTCTCTGTTATTCCTCCTCCACATCAGGCGCCAACCAGTTCCTCACCACTTATTTTCCGCTCTCTGGCGGCCCCTGAGGGAACGTGCGCTCTGCTTGTCCGCTTCCTGTCTGTGAGGTAAAAAAGACGCAAGTCACCATGATGGGTTTGTAACACACAAAGCGGGCCATGATAGGTCTTTAAGTAATGAAATACAGACTAAGACTATAGTTAAATAATACATGCAAAACAGCTACAGCATGCGCGTACACTGAAGATAAAAATTACAGGAACTTTCAAAACATACATTCTCTGTTAGAAAATATACAATAATGCTCAAAGTAAAATAGGAGGACCTTCTTGTATGTAGTCTTCGATAAGTAAAATAATATGAATAAATAAATAAATAATGAAATACGGACAAACATTATAGTTAAATAATACATGCAATACAGCTACACAATGCGCAGACACTCAAACTAAAAATACCGGAGCTTTCAAAACATGCATTCCCCTCTTAGAAAATATATAACACTCGAGGTAAGATACAGAGGACCTTCATGCATGCAGTCTTCGAGACGTAAAATAACATGGGCAGGGAGCTTAAAACAGGGATGATGCAATATAAAGAGTCGTCGATAAAGTATCCCACTCACCCACCCATGCAAGCACGTTCTCTCTCCTTTGCGCTAGCACATCGCTGCATTAATATAATTACAGATTTATTCATACGTATGTTGGAGACGCCAACGATTTATATAGTTGTTTACCCATTCCTTGCAAAATATGTTGTATCCCCCTGGCGTGGGGTAAACCAGGGTTCACTCGGGAAATTCCACCCTCCATAGATGCTTGTCTTTACGGTTTAATGGATGGGAGAGTTAACATAACATCGCCATATATCTGTGAATGCTTCAAATATAACACTTGAATGTGTTTTTAGCACTAGACGTATTCAAAGAATACTCAAGTGTTATACACACAGGAAGATTTTCCCTACAGGCATATTAGCTCCATGACTCTGGAAATTCCTCTCACTTGTTTTTACATGTATTACCGCTCTAGGAAAATTATATCAAAAGAAACAATACTTTCTTTTTGTGTTATTTTTACGCTGAAATTATAGTTGAATGGTACATAAATACGTTATTTATAAATAAATAATGAAATATGAGTCTCCCTAAACTGACAGGGCTAACAAACCATGTTTTTAAAGGCATTAAAAAGTTGATGTATGTTATAAAACCTAATGGAACAGGTGTATACAGGTTTAGACAGGAACATTTGACATACAAGGGCTTTCCTCATGTCTAAAACTTATAGGATCCCCACATCGCTTCAAGGTGATAAATAAATAGCAAGCTTCTCTGCGGGGTAGCGTGTCTACTTTACATTCGAGAGATCCCGAGTTCGAATCTCGGTTAGGTGAGTTACCGGATAAGTGCAAACCCTCCCATTAAGCGTCTTTATAAGCGCCGGTGTATATTGCGTGTTTTTAAAATGATTACTCATTTGTATGAAAAGACCATACTTATAGAGAAAAACCTCTCCACATAGATAATGTCTTTGTGTCGGAACGTGTCTCATAGCTTAATCTTTAAGAAAGAAGATCAGTATCTAGAACCGTCTGTAATCAAGATAGTACTCTAAGACGACTACGCAACTAAGGTCATTTGCATGTAAAGCACTAACTAATCGATCGGAATGGTTCAGGTGATAACGTCTGTGTACCGCATTCGGAGGTTTTGAGTTCAATTTCCAGCAGCTGCCACTCCTGACCCCGGTTTTTTCGGGGTTTTCCCTGATCGCAAGGCGAATGCTGCGAAGGTTCATTACAGCCGCGAATTTTTGCTCCATTCCGTTTCACCTACATTCTAGTTTTACTCCACCTTTCATCTTCCCGGTTCTGACCGGTCATATTTAACACTGAAAACCGGAACTCATCCGATAGAAATGCTTTATGAATAAAGAAACGTAGATGTATATTGCATGTAGCTAAAAGGATAGGAGTGGCGTAGTGTTTAAAACAGGCATTTTCGCACCCTCGAGGTAAAATACAGGGAACGTCCTCAAAACATGCATTTCCTATAAGATAAGGTGTATAGGTTCTATATATCGAGTGCTATCCTTAAACAGTCGTAGAAGGAAGGAAAAGCTATTCGAGTGTTTGGTTTTTACTTCCCTTTTGATATGACAGCATATACAGATAGTAATGATGGGTGCTTAAACATGTCGGACGGTGATTAGACCGTCTCCTGATGTCACGTCATATGGTGGAGGTAGAGTATTTTCAGAGTGGTATACAACAAACCCGTTTTTCGGTATGGTTCAGGCGGTAATGTCTGTGGTTCGTATTCGAGATGTTCCGGGTTCCATTCCCGTCGGTCGCTCACTCTAGCCCCGGATTTTTCGAGGTTTTCCCTGATTGACAAAGGCGAATGCCGGAGTGGTGTATGCACGATTTCCTTTCACTCGCATCTTTCACGCGTGTTTCTAGGTTTCGCGACGTATGGTGAATGCTTGCTTAAGGATACTTGTCCCTTGCTCGCTTGTCGGATCGTTCATCACCCTCACTAGCTAGCTCGTGTCTCCTCTCACATACATACAGATACACACACCACACACTTGCACGTACGCACATATATCCAATCATGCATAAACAGACATAAATACCTCTGATGAATTCACCAAGCACCCGAATCTGTACGAAGACCCACGAACAATACATGAACCTTCGCAAACACTTACTCTAAGCATCCGAACCTGTAAGGAGACACCCGAACACATTGATACATGTTTATACATTCTAAAGCTTTGTTCAAGTAAATGAAGCTGTACGAATACGTACAATCACACAAACATATCTGAGAACCTCTCTAAATACTCGAACGTTCACGAAGAGCTATGGAGACGCTCGAACACATTGATGTGCACGTTCACTTCCTCCAAGCTCACGAAGCTGTACGAAGATCTATGAATACGTGCAATCAGACATAAACATCTCTGAGTGCCTCTCTAAATACTCTAACATGCACGAAGAGCTATGGAGACGCTCGAACACATTGATGTGCACGTTCACTTCCTCCAAGCACACGAAGCTGTACGAAGATCTATGAATACGAGCAATCACACATAAACATCTCTGAGTGCCTCTCTAAATACTCGAACATGCACGAAGACATACGGACAGGCTCTTACCAGAACCCCTAATCAGATTGGAATGACAGACTTTAATATAGATATTTATTTACAACCATAACAAGAACACATCACATCTAAACAGTGTCTTAGACAGGAACTTTCTCTTTAAGGTGCGCTATGTATGCTATTCGCTTGTTTAGGCTCAATAGAGGTCCTAAATTTAGTATCGGAAAACATTCGTAGGCAATATAGGGTACTCTTAAAGTTAAGATAAGTTTATCGAGGATTCTCTTAAAGGAACGCACGGCAGCAGCATTTGCAGGATTATGCTTCTTATATATGCTTACAATTGCGAGTTCGCGACTTCAGATGCGCGTATCCGACAATCAACTAATTTGTTCCCGGGTTTGCTCAGGCGCCTGATAAATACCCGGTTATATAATCAATAAGGTGACCCAGAGCTTGATAGGGAGTTGTCTTTTTTGCCGGAACGGGCTTCATAATTCAATCTTTAAGAAAGAAGATCCATAACTAGGACCATCTGTAATGAAGATAGTGCTCTAAGACGATACACAACTTAGGTCATTTGAGTGTAACACGCTAACTAATCGAGTGGAATGGCTCAGGTGGTAACGCCTGTGGTCTGCATTGGGGGCCAAAGGTTCAAGCCCAGCAACCTTCACTGATGCGTGAGGTTTTCAAGGTTTCCCGGTCCCTAGGCGAATGCTGTGAAGGTTCATTCAATCTCCGAATTTTTCCTCTCTTCTTTTTACCTACATTCCCATTTTTACTCCATCTTTCAATTCATTGATTGTTTCAGGGTTGAAATTGTCGGAGGGAAGTCTCGGCATACGCGTACCATGGAAACAGGATGCTCTCTGTAACCTGCATCCACGGAATGAGGGTGGTCTCCGAATCCTGCACCTCTCAGGAAATGTGTAACTCTGCAGGCCTCAAGAGGAGCTCCAGATTGCACCAAATACCACCAGGGAATTTTTAATCCGTGAAAGGTGGGGCCCTGCTCTCTACCCATGGAGATATTCCCTGTCTCCACTCGTCTCACTCTTCCCACCCGTGAAATTAAACATCCCAGCAATGTCTAGATAATGTGTTATACCAGCCTCTTTCGATGCCATTAATAACTTCGATATATTTACCGGTCTATTCAGATTTTCAAGCGCAGATATCACTGAATTATCATCATATGGAGACTTCAAATTAGTAAACACACGACTTCCGTGTATCCAGATTTCTCAATCGCAGTAGGCTCAAGTGAAGGACAGAGACCCGATCCGGTATAACATTCCCCTCTATACACCTTCGGATCTCCAAGCGTAGATATCACCGAATTCTCACCATATGGAAACGTCAAATTAGCAAACACACGACTTCCGCTGTATTCTGATTCCTCGCCTACAGGAGACTCAATTGCAGTGTAATGGATGCGCTGGCTCTCACCCAAAACATAAAAGCATGAGGAGGTCAGCGAAGCCAAGCAGCCGTTTACGACAGACTTGTCTGTAGCAGGGAACCCCGGCCAGACGAAAAGGGGAGTCCTAACGAGTGCCGTAGGGGATAAGAATCCTAAGATGAAACCCAAAGCTCCGAAGCTAACACAGGAATAAAGAATGGCGCAGAAGGTATCTCCCAATATAGACAAATATAAAATTCTGAAATGTAACCTCCACTGGTTTATTTTACTAAACAGTATATCCATCAACCATCACACGTTTCACAAAACAACAAAATATAACAAGGAAACACTAAAGTTATAAAAACACAGAAATGGAAACAATTCTTATCAAACTAATGACAGTCATAACCTCAAACATATAGAGCTGGAAAGAATTAATCAAAGCTTAACTTAAAATTTAACTTTCAATCTCATAAATACTAAACCAGAACTCTCATAAATATACTACTAGGGATAAGTTTTCAGATGGTACTTTAATGATAATAATAAAACAAACTTTAACTGACCAAAACTGTAAAGCAACATTAATATTGATAACTCGAACAGAAAATGGCTTTAATAGTAATAGAACCAAAGCTTGAACTAACCCAAAAGCTTTAAAGCAAATTTAAATATGGCAAAATTTAAGTGAAAAAAATTAAAGTTCAATAGACAAAAAGAAAGTACCAACTTTACACCAACAGCTTTCCCTTATGGGTGATATTTGAATATCTGGATACTTCAGAGATCCAGTGCAGCATAAATCTAATAATTATAAATGTAATTTAAAGGCCCCCAGAAAATGTAAGTTTATTCTAAATTTTGAAAATTTATAAATCAAAGAAACCATAAACATCTGTGGCAAAATCACCCCTCACCAGAGTGAGTAATAATTTAGCTGCTTTTGACAACTCGCAAGATTATTAACAAAATAGCATTAATGTTTTATCCTGAAAAAGAAAACTATTTGACATTAAACCTAGGCAAACGAAAGTTTTACCAAAAGCACACATCCAACTATAACAAACTCGTGCACTAAAGAGCAAACGGGTATTCAAAATTCTTTCAACCGAGACGTAAGTAAGGAAGGAGCCACAAACAAAGCGGTCAAAATGGCAAAATGGCCCCATACATAAAACAGGCGTGATTATGGCAGCCGAAGTAATTCAACTATTGCATTGAAACCACAATATTGTGCCCAATAATGCACGAGTTAATTCTGCAATGGTAAAACCAGTTATAAGCGCAATTATATCGTTCATAAATTGATAACTGGTCTGATAAATCACCTAGCAAAGTACAACCCAAAAGGAAACAACCATAGGCACCTTAACTAAAGCAGTTCCGAGTATATCCGGGGAAAATTGGCAAAATAGTGCAATACCTTCCCAGCCCACTAATATTACAATAAGAAAATCAAACTTATCCACGATGAGAAAAAAATGTATATATATACAGATGTTTCGTTAAAAGGGACAGGCCAACTAAACATACATATAACATCGAATACTCTTGAGCTTCTATACACTCCAACTTTACACTATCAGGCCAGTCTCAAGAGCAATAACCTTAAAAGCTTTACTAAAACTTACAATGCTCCTTTACACATTGAAAAGGGACTTCTTTAATACTTTCCTCATTAATATCCCAATAAAAGAAACACATTTAACAGCAATAAAAAGGCACAAATATTTCATTAAATTATTTCTTATTAAACCCACATAGAAAACCTGAAAACATTCCTCTTTGGTACTCTTAGAAGTCGTACAAAACACCCTAATTTATAAATAACATGGCCTATTTAACCCAGTATTAATTTTGGGAAAGAAACAAAACAACCGAAACACACTAAATCTATGAATAATATTAAGAGCCAGCCACTTATAAATTGCCTGTGAATAACATACATTACGTTTTCTGCCCAAACTGCATTCACCATTACCAAAATACAGATCAGCTGACGACAAAAGCCTACCTTTACTTAAGCAGGTATTCCCAACGTATTACAAACGATGTCCTTTTAATGAATCCAAAAAAACACTTCCACAGTCGGACAGACGTCTTACCGGGCAGAGAGCCGTATCTGCAATGCGACAAAAAAACCCTCCTCCTCCTTGCATAAAACCAAGTGCGGGCCACGCCCCAATACAGAGAGAGAGAAAAAAACGGGAACAGCAAAGAGTTAAGTAAAGCAAGGGGATAAGCAAAGCAGGGTACGCAAGTGACTGGCTGGATGTATCTAACAACAACACATAATACGTACAATAATCAGCACAGCAGGAGAGAGAGAGAGAGACGATTCAGTGTAGACTTCAGATTGGACGGAGCAGGCTCCATGTTCAAATCTTTAAAGGGTAGGTACTCCGCCCTTTTACTGTCATGTCTCCTGGACCGTCCTAAACACGTAACATCACGTAACATAACCACATAACACCACATAACCAGTAAACGTAACCAATATATCCAGTAAACGTAATCAACGTATCAGTAAATGTAACCAACGTATCAGTAAATGTAAGCAACGTAACCAGTAAACGTAACCAACTTAACCAGTAAACGTAACCAACGCAACCAGTTAATGTAACCGGCAGACGTAACCAGAAGATGGAGTCTGCATGGAGGGAAAAAGGATACTCTCTGGAACATGCGTCATCCAGTCATGGATTGCACGCCTTCCTAAGCATGATGTACAGACCTATACCGACCACAATCCCCATCCTTCAGAAGGCAACAGATCGTCGACTTGTAGATGTCAGAGACGCGCGACTAGATGAAACGTCCCGAGAGCTGGAAATTTTTGGGACACCCACCGCAATGCAAGCTGTACAGATCTTTACCGACCACGAAACTTTACTTCACAAGACGATAGATCGTCGAGATGTAGATGGCAGAGGCGTGCGACCAGCTGAAACGACCAGGAAGGTAGAAATGTTAGAGACACCCAGCGCAATGCAAGCTGTACAGATCTATACCGACCGCCAACCTCATCCTTCAGAAGGCAACAGATCGTCGACATGCAGATGTCAGAGACGCGCGACCCGCTGTAACGACCAGAGCGCTAGAAATGTTAGAGACACCCAGCGCAATGCAAATTGTACAGATCTATACCGACCACCAACCTCATCCTTCAGAAGGCAACACATGTCGACATGAAGATGGCAGAGACGCGCGACCAGCTGTAACGGTCCGGGAGTTGGAAATGTTAGGGCATCCAGCACTATGCAAGCTGTACAGATCTATACCCTCCTTCAGAAGCCAACAGATCGTCGACATGTAGATGGCAGAGACGTGCGACTAGCTGGAACGATCAGAGAGATAGAAATGTTAGGGACATCCAGCGCAATGCAAGCTGTACAGATCCATACCGACCACCAAACTTTACTTCAGAAGACGATAGATCGTCGACATATAGATGGCAGAGACGCGCGATTAGCTAAACGAACAGAGACCTAGAAATGTTAGGAACACCCAGCGCAATGCAGACTGTTCTGATCTATACCGACCACTAATCTTTACTTCAGAAGGCAACAGATCTGTACAAGGACAATAGCCCATTACCCACTTCTCTGCCGGGCGACATATCAGTAGCACACAAAGAGGGGGCGCGACCGGCGGCTTGCGGTACACAGGGATATCTGATTAGAGTTAATTGGATTACATCCTTATCAGTAGGCGGCATCTTGCTTTGTGTGCTCAAACCGCCATGTTATCGCTTCTCGCGATGTAAATCATACAACTTATGTCAATTAAAATTGTTTGTGGTGTTAACAATTTTCGATATACACTTTGTTATTAGTTTCAATGTTTATATACTTAGGTATACATTTCTCAAATGGTAAGTCGTTATTCTTTTTCTTCCTCGTGGTCATGTAAGGAGCATGGAATTTCAAAACTATTACCAGCGATCAACTTTTTTAAAACCCTGACTATCCTGTAACTTACTGCATTCTTCTTATACCTATAACGAAATGTGTAAATGTGTATTAAAAGTATATCTCAGTTAACTAAAACTAAATAGAATAAAAATCTTCTGTAAGAATGGTTTGTGGAACGGCACAGAAAGTCATGTGAATGTAAAATAACGGCAGATTTGATACAGCTACTGTAACTCATTATTCCTTTACACTTGGTTCTGTGGAGGGTAGAAAACGATTCTAATTGAAGAAACATTCTCCCACCAACCAGGAATCGAACGAAAAATTTCTGGGTTTAGAAGCCAGCACGTTGTTACTAGACCACGAGGCAATCTTTATAACCTTATAAACAAACGTCACCTTTTTTGCCAACAAATGCTTTCTTGTAGAACCGCGCTGTTTTAACATGTTTATTCGTTCCTATCCAGCACTACCGATTGAAATTTATGTAAAAGCAAAAACAAACACACAAATTAATTAATTATAAAAATAAAATCTTAGATATAAAAGCGGGATATGATTTCAATGTAGATATTCTCTGCATTGTGGTCTGAAGGACAATTACATAGGTTTCCTAACAATTCGTAACTGTAGCAGAAGAGTTTATGTATGCAAATTATTTTATTCCCAGTTAAGAGGTTACACATGCGTCTAACCACGAGTGCATGCAAGTGAGATACAAAACCGAAAATATATATTTTTATTTGGGTTCTTATTTTGATTCAAAATGATTTTGAAGTTTAACTATTCTATTTATTAAAACATGTGTGATATTTGCAGACTAGAATGACCAGAGACTTTAGGTTTTAAAAGATTCTCAGTTCTTTTTCTTATACTTATTGTTTCTAATGTAATATGAAGTTTTTGTTCAAACCATAATTATTTAGTTTAAAGTCAAGTATAATCCTGGCTAACTTGGATAAGAACATTAAAATTTTATTTCCTTGCAAGCTTTGATATAAAATTTTAATACTGATTATTTTTATGTTTTAGGGTGATAAGTTTTAAAAATAAGTTAACATTTTGACAGAAAAAAATTAACTAAATACGAACTTCCCTTTTGTGCGTTGCTCTAGTATTGACGTAATACAATGAACCGAGTGCACATTGGACAATGTGATACAGTTAACATATAACATAACATTTGACTGTACGGTAAACACTACAACCTTGAGTAAATAATAAAATAATGCATTGATATGTCATATCAGAACACTAATAGTTCGAATATGACATATGTGGATCTTTCGATCAACCATCTGCTTATGAAATTGTAAGTCGCCATTGGGGGTACGCTATCTCATAATGAATTTGAGAACGCTTTGCCCATTATCGAAAAAATGCTTAGTCAGTTGAGGAGTTTAATATCATGTCTCCAGGTTTCCATGATAGCTTAGCTGGTTAGAGCGGAAGTTCCGTGGCTCACATCCCGGCTATTGTATTGAATTTTTCAATCTGATTCTACCTTTACAACGGAATATCCCTGTCTAATAATATTCCACATAGCTTTCCTTGTGGAGTGCTATTATACGATACGAATGATAATTTGTCATACATACTTCTTACGGAATACCTAACATAAAAGCAAAATTGCAACCGATTATAAGCATTTCGGAGACAAGGATACTTAAATTACATCGAATTGGGTATTTACATTCTGTATTTTGTATAGACCATAATGGATTTGGTGGCGTATAAAGTGATTCCGTGTAGCATTGACATAATGCAAACGAATATCCATACAGCTTGTAAGTTATAACATTGAGCAAAAGGTAATTCAGCTATGAGTGCATAAGCACATTTTTTGGGGGAAAGATATCAATCCAGAGTATCTGCTGTTCCTTGAAATATCATCTTGGACTTGGACTTCAGTTCTGGTAGGCTCGTGGTGAGCCTAGTGAGTTTTGCTATGTACCTACCCTTGGAAGGGATTTAGCATAGGTAGGATGGATTTTTGTAAGGTGACGTTTTGGAGTTGATGTTGGGGGTGTGATGGGAGGTAGCGCTATGTTTTATAGGCTCCTCAGTGGCTGCCTTTTCAGGAACAGCGCCAATATGCCTAGTGCTCCGTTGGTGTTTATTCTACTGTAATTGTGATTGGTTTTAATTTAGATTGACCACTCCCATGGGGAGGGGGATAGTACTTAGTGACAGGATTTTTGCAGTTGGCAGGTTTAAAGCCTTCGTTACCGGGGGTGCCCGCAAGTCATGCGAGGAACCCGGTAGCGTCTGTATTGACGTTCTTGAGGTAAGTATTCCCCCAGGGATCTGACAAGGGCGTTCTCATGATTAGTCAATTTACCGTTGAATGTTAGAGCCCGGTGTCTAATCACATCCTCCACGTAAGACATGTCCGAGGCCTCGTGTAGTAGTCTGACTGGAAAGCACGACAGACAGAATAGATGGACCGAAGTCCCCTATTCTGAATCCGCTGTAGCCAGAGAAGCCAGGTATCTGCTGTCATGCCCCAAACCTCACAGGCGTAGAGCATTAGAGGTAAGATAAGGGCTTTATAAGTGAACCGGCATAGTGGAAGCTAGAGCCGTGTATAAAGCAGCTACCGCCCCCTTAGCCCTGTTCATTGTTCCACGCACGTGTTCTCGAAAAGTTAGGCCCTTATCCAGAGTAACACCCAAATAGCGTATGGAATTCCCCACTCTATTCTTTGGCCCTGATAGGTGAAATTTGGTCTGTCTGCAACGGGGATTCGTCTCTTGGTGAACAGGACAGCTTGGCTTTTGCCCGGAGCATCCGCCACTGCCTGCACCAAAATTCAACCAGATGGAGATGTCGTTGTATGGGGTTGAAGGCTCTGAGGATGTGTCTATTGGTAATGTACAGCAGCACGTCGTCAGCAAACTGGGCCATATTGACGACCTGCACCACTGGAAAGTCTGCCATGTACAGACTAAACAGTGTGGGATATAGTACAAAGCCTTCGGAGATTCCGCCT
This sequence comes from Deroplatys truncata, assembly GCA_030765065.1. NCBI lineage: Eukaryota > Metazoa > Arthropoda > Insecta > Mantodea > Mantidae > Deroplatys > Deroplatys truncata. Next base: position 39,764,517 of record CM060980.1, read on the forward strand.
CGTAAGGGAAATATCATGTCTTTTAATGTAGAAGTGGTACATGTTGTTATGTAGTGGTGGTTTTCTTTTTCTCAACAGTGGTCTCTTCCTACTAACACCCTTGTAACAGTGAATAAGGAAACATGAAAGGTAATGGATGGAAGAGGGAAACCAAAACGGTATAAAGCATAAATCAAAAGTTCGGGTTAGCAAATAATTCTTTATTCCTTAAACGATAAATTTGCCTTACAGACAGCACAATAAAAAAACTCTTCCAAAATTTATAACCATAATGTTTTGCAACAATATTCCCTAAATTCGCTAAATAGGAAATTTTCCCAATACACTGAATAGCAAGTTAAATGATTTTCCTTTCGCAAATTGGTTAACCGTTACTTATGCTCTTTAAACAATATTATTTAACAGCATTAAACAAACCTGCATTTTCGATATATTAACTCTCTTAATGTCAAAAGCAATCTCTGCAAAGTCATGTTACTTTATTTCCTTGCGAATAATTACCGCTTTCCCAAACTACTGGTAGCAATTAATTTTAAAATAAGCACCTGCCAAACATAATATAACAGTCGTATGATTATTAAACTGGCAGCAATTAATTTTGGAGTATGTGCATATACCAGGCATTATATAACAGTCGCATACTACACCATGACCCTCGTTGTGTGTTGCTTCCTTTTGTGTTCAGCGAGTCCAAGTTTCCCTAGGATAACAATAATTCGCTCCGTTTGGACGCTTACTGACTCCGACTGGCTGCTGGCAGGCTAAGTTTTAGCCCTAGTGAATTTGCTGCGTACCCACCCTCAATAGGGTTTAACCGCAGGAAGACTATTGTAAAAGAAATGATATTTAAGGATGACGGTTTTTGCTTTAGATAGCATAGAAAAAAGTGAGGTAGCATGTAGCTCCTCGATAGATGCCTGTTAGGATGCAGCGACCTTTCTGCACCCTGGTGTATGTTTAGTTATCAATAGTCTTTGGCTGTGATTGAATTTGAAGACCAATCATCTCTTGGATTGGATTACTGTGGAGTTCAGCTTTAGCTGCTGTTAGATGTTACTCCTTGGTTATCTGGTGTGCCCGCATGCCATGTGGGGAACCCGATGACGCCGAAGACGGCGAGTTCTGGGGTTGTAATCCCCAAGAGATCCTACCAGGAATCTCTGATGGTTTGGTAAACTTGCGTAAAATTTAGTAGCCCGGCGCCTAATTTCATTTTCCACATATGGAAGAGATGAGGCTTCGTGTAGTAGTCTCACGGGGAAGGCGCGGCCGACAGAATAGATGGATTAGAGTCACCTATTCTGCGCCCGTTGTAGCCATAGCAGCCAGCTGTCTCCGGACATGCCCCAGATCTCGCAGGCGTATAGCATAAGGGGGATTATCAGAGCTCGGAAAAGGTGTAGCTTTAAGCGAACAGGCATCCCGGATCTTAGCATCGGGTACAAGGAGGCAATTGCCCCCTGCGTCCGGGCCGAGACGTCACGGATGTGCTCGTGAAAAGTTAAACCCTTATCCTACTTCATCCCCAGGTATGTTACGGAATTCCTCCATTCAATTCTTCGGCCTCAAAATTGAAATTTGGGGCAGTCTGCGGGGATGTGGTGCTTTGTTAGCAGCAAGGCGTGGCTTTTGTCGGCGTTAACGGACATGCGCCAACGCCGGCACCACTGCTGGATGAGGCAGAGGTGTGTTTGTATTGGGTTGAAGGCTCTGAGTAGGTTTTTGTTTGAGCAGTACAGCAGCAGGTCGTCAGCATACTGGGCTATTTCGACTTGCTGGGGTGTTGGAAGATCTTCCATAAAGACGCTAAAAAGCATGGGGATAACACTCCGCCTCTGACTGGCCTAAGTGTAGATGTTTTCTCTGCGACTGAAACTTTAAATGTGAGGTGACGTAGAAAACTGTGTATTATGTTGTTGAACTGTGTAGGTAAACCAGGTGGATGAATTTATACAGGAGGTTAACATGCTACGTCGTTGAGAAGGCCTTTTCGACATCCAGCGATACCGCAGCGGTGAAGGAACCTTCCTGGAAACCCAGGGCGACCATCTCCACCACTCGCAGCAGCTGCTGAGATGTCGAATGGCGCTTGCTGACTCGGAGTAGACTTCCTTATATGCGATGAGCTGTTCTGCGTTGTTCATCCTGCGTGTCCCATGAGTACTCATCCTTACCAGGCTTTGGCTGGGCAGTTATATACTTCACGGGGGAGTGAAGCGAGGGCAGAGGAGAGTTGGCTACTAGCCAAGTGATCTGCTTGTTGCAACAGCTATGCTGGGAGAAAACGCACCGCCATCTTTGGGGAATGCTTTGTAGCGGTGATACGGTGACGCAGCGCTATTGGACGTGTAGCTGGTCACCGGAATGATTACACTGCACTGCTGGATGACGTTTAGTAGCTGTGGATCCAAGAACCGCTACAATATCCATATAACTAAATGGCTTTAAGAAGGTGGAAGATTGATCTACGTCCATCCGCTATTTAGCAGATTGTATACATTAATATAAAGTGTTTTCTCGACGTATTCCCAACATTTCACTAGAGCGTTGATTGAGACAAACGCAGTTCTGATAACTTACGGCATAATACTGAACTACGCTTGCAATCAGTTTTGCTGTACAGTAGGAGTTTACATTAAAGAGTTCTTTAATTTAATGGACACCCTTTAATTGCGTAAGCTACATTTATACTACTCGGCGTTTAATAAGAAAAAGGTGCCTACTATAAGATCAATTTAACAAACCAAAGTAACTAAGGAAACGGAAGTTATAATATATATATATATATATATATATGTACGAGGGCAGTCCAGAAAGTCCCAGACATTTTAGCCTATCGTGGCGATGAGTAGGGCTACAGCCGCCATCTTGGTGTCAGAACATTCCTACATTCAGTACGCATCCAACTTTGGTAGCGTGAGGACTGTGCTTTCCTTACTGTGCTCTCTGTGAGTTGTTAAAATGGGCGCTGTAATAGAAAATCCCGCCACTTGTGAACTGCGGTTGGCTAAAAAGAACAAACCCATTGAAATTTATCGTCAACTTTGTGATGTTTACGGGCAGGGAATAATGAGTGAAAGCCAAGTCAGGCAATGGTGCATTGATTTTAAAAATGGCCGTACCAATGTCCACGACGAGGATCGCAGTGACAGGCCTAGCCTTATGACTGATGAACTGTCAATGCAAATCAATGGTAAAATTCGTGAAAATCGTCGTTTCACGATGACAGCACTTTCGGAACATTTCCCCCAAATTTCACGGAGTTTGGTGTACCAAATTGTGGTGGAGAAGCTTGGTTACCACAACCTTTGTGCTAAGTGGGTTCCGAAAATCTTAACGGAAGACCATAAAAACAGAGACTGGCTGTAGCACTGACTTTCCTCCAAGATTTCAACAAATATGGTAAAGCTTAACTCGATCGTATCGTAACCGGAGACGAGACTTGGGTGAAGCACATCAATTGTGAAACAAACCAGCAGTCGATGGAATGGGGACACACACTCTCCCAAGAAAGTGTTTGCAAACGCTGTCAGCAAGAAAGGTCATGGCTTCTGGTTTTGGGACTCAGAGGGAGTGCTTCTCGTTGAGTTTCTGGAACTTGGAACAGCAATAACCTCAGAGAGGTTGTGAAACGCTAAGTAAGTTAAGACGTGCCCATACAAAATAAGCGTCGAGGAAAACTTAGTACCAAGGTGTAGTTTCTTCACAACAATGCACGTCCACCTACGGCCAATCGTACCCGAACACTCTTGGATGGTTTTGGATGGGAGGTGTTTGACCATCCACCATACAGCCCGGATATGACGCCGAGCGACTACCACCTCTTCCCAGCGTTGAAGAAATGGCTCGGTACACAACGCTTTGATACTGACGCTGAACTACATGCCGGTGTAAACCAGTGGTTGAAGTCGCAGGCGGCAGATTTCTACAGAGAGGGTATTGAAAAACTTGTGCCACGGTATGATAAATGCCTCAATTTGAATGGCGATTATTTTGAAAAATAGCTTAAGAGTGTACCTTTCAAATGTAGATAAATAAACGCTGATATCTGCATTTTGTTAATTGTTTATTTCAAAACGTTTGGGACATTCTGGATTACCCTCATATATAATAAAACTATAACCGAAAATTTTTAATAATATTTTTGGGTAAATAATTAGTTACAATTGCAAACTTGGCTTCTATGTAACCATATATCATGGTTTACATTGTAGCCAATAAACCTACTTAATCATGTGTGTAAGGCATTTTAATTATTTTTCCCACAAGGGGTTATAAAATGACAAGAGGTAAAACGAATATTTTAAAGTGAGTCTAATTACAGCTTACTACTGCATTTTTTATATATTTTACATAAAAATATTATGAGCATTAAGGACACCCAACTGTGAAATTTAAAATATCCACAACTGCAGGTCGATTAATTTAAAGTTTTAAAACGGCAATCAGTTTAATGTTTAATATTTGGAAAAAATTTCATGAACATTTTAAAATTCAATTCCAGAATTATTAATTTCTTCCTATTTTTTGCGGTTCGAAACGTTGCTCTGCACAATGCATTTATTATTTGAAAAAAATTGATATTTTATAACGAAGCTGCTTAATATACTCCACATACTCATAATACTCCACATAGCAACCAGCTCTTAAAATATTTGACTATCGCTTAAAGCCTAACAATTCCCCTTGCATCTACAAGAAAATTATCAATAAGATTAACATCTCGATATCTCGATTAACAAGAAGCATATGGAGAATAAGTGTTTGTAAAAATAGTTTGTACAAGAGTAGAGAAAGTCATGTGAGTGTAACACATCAGACTTTTAATTAATCTACTAGTGTGGGAGAAAATAAATGTTAAGTAATATACTTATATCTTTGTTCAAACATTTACACAATATAAATATTATTCTTTATTAATGTTACCACTAGACATGTAAATAAAATTTTATTTTCATAATCCCATTCTATTATTTACAACGAGGTGTAGAAAATTTCATTAACTTATACTGAAAATACATCATGTGAAGGTATCTGAGAGAGAGAATTTGCCGATAAATGAAAACCTAAGAAAATGGTGTTTAAAAATGATAATGCTAAAATAACACTTTAGTAGTTTATGCTGTTTAAAAAGCAATTAGTGCACATACAGGCCCTCCCATAATCTATTTTGTTTCTCTGCAGCTAATTTAGTATTTTCAGAGGTTTTTCTTAAATGTATTGTTTACTTTAATGTAGGAAAGGATTATCGTGTTTTAATTAAATTTTATGGGAAACTAAACTTACAGGCAGGCATTTAAATCTCTATATGATATGGTTTAGGTCGTGAAGCTATAAAAGCTACATAACACTAAAGTATGTGGTTTGTAGTCTTTAATAACATTAAAATCAATATTTATGAATTTTGGCAATTTTCTTTTTTTTCTTCCTTTCTTTCTTTTTTTCAGCTTTGCTTTAATATTCTGTTGCCCATTTCTCGAAACTATTAACAGATGACCATCTTCATATTTGGGAAACATTGCTCTCTCACAATAGAGACGGCACCATAGATGTGGGTATTTTTGCTGAAGCGCCCTTAGTGGAATTAACGTATGCTGCCGCATAGCAAAGATTGGAATGATATGTAAAATAACAAGTGTGAAAAATTAGTCAATGAAAGTAAAACAACTTCAATATATGCAAAACGCTTGCAACTTTGGATTCTTATAACTGGTAACTACCTGCGGTCAAACACTGAACACTTTACGTCGATGTCTGCCGCTCGCACCACATTTAGGACTCAATGTGCAATATTGTTTTCTTCAAAGAATAGCGAAATGCATGCTACGTCACATTAGCTGATGAGATTTATCCTTCTCCCAAGGTAGTTGAAGCAAATAATTTACTCCCATCAATCATTTTCGTTAGTTCCCATCAGGGTGCGGAGGTGTTTATTCGCACAGTCCCTTATGTAGGGCGTAGCAAACATTATCTTAGGGTAGCATATGTGGGAGAATAAATTGCAACACTAAGTAGTTATTACATTGTTATTATATAAATAGTCAAACGTACAATAATTCAGGTTAAATAGATTTTTGCTTTAAAAAATTCTTTGCTAAGTTCTCCTTTCAGAAGTTTAATTTTAGTAACTGTAATATGTAATAGGGCGGCGCCGTGGCCGAGCGGTTAGACCGCTCGCCGACCACCGAGTCGGCCCGGGTTCAATCCCAGGGACCTGCATGTGGTGGACGAAGCGGCGTCTGAGCGGGTTTTCTCCCCCGCCATTCATTCCACCAACTGCTCCATTATCATCTTTCATCCATTTCACCAACATTTCGTTTCATCTACTTCCTTCATCCCATACCAGGCATCGGGCTGATCACCCATCCTGGATGCTCTGCCTGATCCATGAGCGTCTGCTCCTCGACGGGCCTCTGACCCCAGGCACTTGTAAGTCCTGGAGGGTGTAAGTCCTACATAAGAGGAGGGTAAACAGATAATGAATGAATGAATAATATGTAATAGTATACTTCAATATCCAGTAATGATACTGTTACTACTGCTTACGTGTAAAACTGTTTCTACCAAAGTTGCCAAAATCTGGAAGAAATACTGAAGGATCTCGTATTTGGAGGGAAATCCAACATTTAAAACTTAATTATCTCCGTCATATATAGGAGTATTAGTTATAAGATTACGTAGATACTACTCCCTTATCAACCTAAAGGAAGGAGAACCGTTAATGGATGGTATGGATCTCTTGAAGTCGAATTGCATGATGAAGAAGAATTAAATAGAAGGTTAGTATGGGTGTGGTAATATCGCAGTAGGGGTAATATAACATTCTACCGAATGTTAATAACAGGCATACAATTTTATTTAGAATGTTGTCTTCAGTTTCTTTGCTTTACTTTTTACTCTTTCTTAAGTTTCCATCAGCTTTGAAAATAAATGACCAAAAATACTCTATTTTGAAGAAGCCTTTTTTAGATTGTTAAGGAGTTGTATTTTATTTCCGTTGTTTGGAAGCCGAACTGAAGTAGTTGCAACCACGTATTGTACAAAGTTTCCGGTGGCCTTCGCCCCAATGTTCACTTTCCGGTGGGTTTCGCCCCAACTTTACCTTTCGGTGGCTTTTGCCCCAACTTTACTTTCAAATTTGCATTTTAATGTTTCTTTAAATATTATATATTTATATATATTTATGTTTGCCTCAGCTGCGTCAGTATTAGATTTTAGAAAAATGTTTCTCTTATTAGGGTGTGATACGGCTAAAGAAGTAGGCTTATACAGATTATAATTTTTACTTCACTCCGTTTATTAATCCTTCACTCGATTAAATAACACTTCACTGGTATAGAGAGCTGTGAGATTATTTATTAATTACTTGCACTTTTTAAACACGTAAACTTTATAATATCCTCGCCGTAAGGAAGTTTTGTCTCACACTGAATACGTATTAAACTTCTCGAGGACACGTCTCGCGTCCAGTTAGGAACGCTGTCTACTAGAAACTGACTTCTACCGCCTGAATTTGTAAATTTATATATTTCAAGGCTGTGATTGGCTAATCCTACTCCAATAAAATACTTTTATTTAACTTAAGCTTTTTTTCCGATTGTTGATTGGCTATTTATAAACTGTTTAAAAAAATTACATTAGTGTTTTCCAAGAATTACTAGTAGCATTATTAAACTTTCCAATTTATTATCTCAAGGTTACCCATTGTTACCTCATTGTTAGCAACTTTTGACCTATATTCTCACAGCTCCTACATTATTAAATTACGCAATACATTTATACAACATCATTAAACATGTACACAATAATATAAACATTAATACAATGACGGTTACACAAATTTTATATTTTACTCGTAAAATCCCAAAGCCATTATGGAAAATAGTAAATAATATTTTAGATACAAATTCTAAATTACAGTTAAAATGTCTGCAATATTATAAAACGATTATCAATTAACCACCTTTTAAAATACGCTTAAAAACATTTAAGCCAATAGAATGGGCATCCCTAGGCAAGCAGTTGAAATATCTATAGCATTAGTACGAAACCACTGTTTAGCTTTTAATAATCTTACATTGTGTACGGCAATGAGACAATTATTACGAGTAGAATAGGTGTGAAGCTGAGATTGAATATCGAAATTATTTGAATTAGTTTTCATAAAATCAGTTATAAAAATATTTTTAATAACAATATGTATTTTTTAAACTTGGGCACTATAAGATGAACTTGTTAAGCTTCTTATTACACTTTTTGGAATAATAAGCATTTTGTCGCCATTTGAACCATTTCCCCAAATATGAATTCCATACGATGATACACTATGGGAAACCAATAGTAAGCTTGCAATAAATATCTTTATGACGCATTTGATTTTAGCTGCTTTAGTGTTTAGCTGTTACATGCTGGTGTGAGGGGCAAAAGGTTTCTAGAAAATGAATAAACGTAGTTCACCTCGCTACAGCAAGAAGACCGGCACCTTGGTGTGTAATTTAGAGAAAGACGTGTGATTTTACATTACACAAAAACATTACATAACACACATTACTTGGAATTTACTAACAAACGTATGGCGACTCTAATTATGAACTAGGAAGAGAGGATGGAGGGATTATGCCCCGAAGACTGTGGACTGACCACACGCACGTCTTGCTACAACGACCACTTCCACTCGAGTGAAGCTATCTATATCCCCCTCCAACCGTACCTAGCCAAGTCAGCCAGGGTTGGCGTCATACCAGATGATTTCAAACAAAACCCTCTCTTTGGCGTGGTCCGCGCCAAAAGGAGGGATCGTTAAGCCGAAAAATCAAAGAAACCCAATATTGCTATGTCTAGTAGCGGCAAAGCAACCCAACAGTGTGTCTGGTAATGACAATGAACTTACTGATACGCTACAGTATGCTACACGTGATAACCTAGTGAAGACAAAGGTAATACAGTCAGCCCCTGTGAGCTCTGAATCAAGCATGATTCCAAGGAATTTGATGGAGAAGCCCATTTAATGGAACTATGGGTTTGGGTAAACAATACATATGGCCGTGTGCACCATTCTCAATCAAGATTTTACCGTGGTAAAATATGGATTTTACCGCGGTGAACGGTCATTTGTGGTGCATCGACGCCGGTAAAAGTTTATCGAGGGTTTTACCGCGGTTAAATCTGACCGGCCAGGAACGGCTGGTTTTCGCCTATTATTTCCAACTCTTGTGCTGAAATGTTAAAATGGCGGAAGGATATAGGTTAGAATTCCCAACATTTCGTTTCATCTACTTCCTTCATTCCATACCAGGCATTGGGCTGATCACCCATCCTGGATGCTCTGTCTGATCCATGAGTGTCTGCTCCTCGACGGGCCTCTGACCCCAGGCACCCGCTTGTAAGTCCTACCTAAGAGGAGGGTAAACAGATAATGAATGAATGATACAAGTGTTGTATCGTCAACACATAAACCAGAGTTACAGTTCGATTCAGTCGGCAAATCATTAATCATAATAAATAATCGTGGAACCAGGACGGAACCCTGTGGAACGCCACTATTTATATTTGTCACATTTGAACATGTGCCATTAATACATGTTATCTGAGTTCGATTGGTCAGGCAAGAACTAAGTAAATTCATCTCATTATCCCTAATATGGGAAGTAAAATATATAACAAAGAAATTATATGTGACACAGGAAAAAGGTACATCCTTTCCTTGCAACATTTTCGCATGATTTTTATCCTCCAAGAATAAACAGAACTATAGGCAGGTCGCAACAGTTTTGCAAGGAACATAGACAAATGTAACTGAATGTTGCAACCGTTTAATAATTTTTGTTGTATAGATAGAATTTAGTTTGGACGAAAGTATATTGTATACAATATCCAAAAATCTGAACGAAATTCTCCAGATTGAATGATCCAATCAGAGGAAGAGGTTAAAATTGGACAAACAATGATGGCTAAGTGGCCTTCAAACCGAATACCGCAATTGTGAAAAACTTCCATATGTGAAAAACACTATACTTCTACTGAATGTTGATAACAGCACACAGTTTTGTTTAGAATGTTGTCTCAGGTTCTTAACCTTCCATCAGCTATTATTGTCTTTGAAAACAAATGACTAAATGTAATGCAATTAGAAATGAGGTTGAGCTCTTCGTTGCATAAAATTAACTAGTATTTTTATTTTGAGGATAAGTGGACATTATAAAGGGTAAAAGAAGTCTTTCACTTTAGAGATATTTCCTCGTTCGGAAATTGCACTGGAAACATCCGAATGAAGTGTAGAAACTCTACTGCTTTCTCAATGGGGATTGAACTGTTTCCTTATACCTAACATTTTGTTGTAAATATACACGTATCCGCTTTACAGGTTGTTTTTCTTCTTTCTTAGGATAAACAATGGCCATGAGCACAAGAAAACAAGTTAAAATATGTGAATATAAGTTATTTATCTTGCTAACATCAATATGGTTCATTATTTTAAAACGCTACTTTTGTTTAATTAAGTGTATCTATTGTTTATTCGAAGACAAAAGACACTATAGCCCCAAAAAGAATATACAAATTATATTTGTGCCTGTGAAATCGATAAGCGCTCCGTTAAGTATTGGGACTAATATTCCGTAACGGCGTAAAGGTGAAAAAATTATTTTGATTTTTCCCATTCTTTTTTTTTTGTCCTCTCTTCCCTGTTTATTTTATTATTTGTGTCTTTCGTTATTTTGTCCCACAAGATTTTACGTAACTTCTCTTACATCAATCGTTTAGTTTAAGTTACGACTCGTTGTTGGTTTCAGGTTTCTCTTGAACCTTTGTTTACCCATGGATCTAGATATTATTATCTTTATATTAATGTATATTAATATTATGAAGAGAGAAAATAGGGTACTCAAAAACCACTCAACCGATTTTGAAAATTCTTTCATTATTGAAAAGCCCAACTGTGTCTGGCAGATATCGTCTATAAAACAATTTATAATTTCGTTTCATAAATTACTAAAATATTAACAAGAATTTGGAAATACTTTGTACTTGAATAGGAACACATTGAAGAACATATTTGCAAAGAAGACCTTGACTTTAGTTGACAATGCCATGGAGTACAAAATAGCTGTTGTTACTCTACAGAATATATATGTAAAATAAACATTGACGCGAATATTTAGTCCAAGAAAGGCTATATATGAGTGTAGATGGTCCGATTTAGCTGTTTATAACATATTATGGCATGCGATATCAATGCCAAAATATTTTAATAACCCTCATTTAAGAAGGTTTTGATTTATTTTCTTTGAATGTTATAAACAAGATCATAACAGAATATGAATAATTGTCTATAGAGAGAAAAGCATGTATAAGATTAAAAATCAGTGAACTGATATTTTATAATTATCAACTCAGAATATTAGAAGTACTTTTTCTTAAACTTATGGACACTCTTTAACCACTATGGTTCTTAGTGTCTCATTCTATATTGGCGTGAAATACTGGAAATTCTGCTCAGCAGCCTCTTTATCAAGTTTAAGGTTCTTTACCTGCCATAAATCTACAATTTGGGACCACCGGCTTACTGTCCTTCCGAAGGAAACCACGCTAAGGGTTTTTACACCACAAAAAATCCATCGTCCTCCGGCGGGCTTGAACCCGCGACTTCGGAGCTAGAGGCTAGTATGATACCCCTAGACGATGGAGGACGACATTCTTCTCGATGGTCGCTTTTCCAAGGCGGTTAACTTGGTGGCCTGGGAGTGGGGAATGTTCATATTACCCGCTTCACTTCTATTTCGTTATATATGTTAAAGTTCTACCTAATGTATTGAAACTAAGCAGCATTATTAAAAACGTAACGAAATCCAAGCAAACACGAGAGCACTTGATGTGTATCGCTGGAATTTATTATTATTATTATTATTATTATTATTATTATTATTACGCACTATACGCATAGCAGTGTAAATCAAAGCATTACAGCGCCGTAACGAAATCCAAGCAAACACGAGAGCATTTGATGTGTATCGCTGGAATTTATTCTATTGCTGTTATTATTATTATTATTAGCAGTAGTAGTAGTAGTAGTAGTAGTAGTAGCAGTAGTAGTATTACTATCAACACAGTCGTATTTATTATTATTATTATTATTATTATTATTATTACGCACCATACACATAGTTGTGTGAATCAAAACATTACAGTGCCGTAACGAAAACCAAGCAAACGCGAGAGGAAGTAATCGTTATCACGGGAATTTGTTTGCTTGCTATTATTATTATTATTATTATTATTCCAAGTTAACAAATGCCAGTGATACACATTATTACGTGCTCTCGTGTTTGCATGGTTTTCATTGCGGCGTTGTAATGGTTTGATTTAACCCAATGCGTGTAATCCATTATGTTAGACAAGAACCGCTTATACACAACTTACAAAATAGCTGTGGGCGGATACTAATAGATCAAATAAACATTTTCATTGTTTGTCAGTCTAAGAAAGTGAATTTATTTCCTAGAGTCGTTTTCCGTTTGTTTACACTGTTCTTGTCTGTCATCACTGACTGTATATCTGATGCAAGCCTGTAAACTGCTTCTCAATGAGCGCGATTCATTAATCATCTACACTGATAAGCAAGAGGAATAGAACGAAGGTAGCTCTCGGCATTCCGCCAGTTCCCCTCTGACCTGCATATGCTTGGAATAGCCCCGTTTAGTTCTGGAACTCTTTTGACGCACGAAGGTATATCTACACAAGTAATACACGGCGCGGTTGAGTCACCTGGTATATGAGTTGGAAGGGAATTTGCCCTAGCATTTCAAACTTGGTTGAAATTGATACATAATTAAGGATAGTTTGCATAAAGAACCTTCAAAAATATGTCGTAATTTAATTTATCAATTGCATTGCCTAACGCTTCCAAAGTTTTCCGAACAGAGACGAAAGGCTAGCTTCGTTAGCTAAAAATACAGTAAAATATAATATGTATATGCACTTGATTAAAACCTGGCGGTAGGAAATAACTTAGCATTTTTATTCCATTGTTATTTGTTATTGTCATTAAAAGAAAATTACCACAATGATTCAATCCACTACAGCAAGGGTATTCAGACTTTTTCGTCTCAGTTCTATCAGCATCTTCGTGGTGTAATTGTTTGTGCATGCGCATGCCACGATTAAGATTGGGGTTCTGATATTCCTCACCAGATTAGATTTTAATCTGGCTTATAATAAAGCTAAAATGGGTTAAGCATGTTTTTGATCGTCTGAGACTTGGCTGAAGAAAGTAACTACGCTTTTTATTTCAGATTTGTTACTTGAATTCACTCACGCTGAAATGGTAAGCGTTAACGCCAATATTTGTTTAACTATTAACGTCAGAATCTTATAACAGACGTGAAATTTTCGGGGACATCTTTAGCTTTTAAATCAGTTAAATATAGTATATAGTAATAAAAAGTTGTAATATGATACTATTTTGTTAACCATTTGAACTAATATCTTGGAAACAAACGCCATTGACATTCTAATGTTATGTGATTTAATTCTCATGAAGTCAGTAGGAACCTTTCAGTTTGAAGCAGTGTGGCTTTATTCTAGATATACGACTTCTGATGATGTTTGGAATCTTTGTATGAGACCACCTTTATAATCCTTTATCTGAATTTTAAATTTGTTAAAACAGCACCTAAATAGCATCTCTTGTTTTAGATACTTGTGGTGACACATTTAGTGTACTGGAATATGTACAACATGAAGATGACGAAACTATAGTATAGTCGATCTAGTCTTAGAACCGGACTTGATGTAAACAAAACATTATATCCCTCCGCGTAGCCTCGTGTTCGTATGAGCTAGGAAGAACGAACTGTTCATCATTATCGTATGCATGGACAAGGGAGATGAACGATACCACACTGAATTAAACGGAAGCTACAACCTCCTTTAGGTTTACTATTCATATTATTTACTATTTCATATTAATAAACAATTTCGAACTATATTTTATTAACACACTTCTTGAAAACCCACAGTGAATCGCGATATTTAAGGTATTATAATATACCAGGTGAGTCAGCTGCCTCTATTTATTTTTGAATTTATACAACGTGCTAAACAACATATGTGGCTTATGCCTTCCTTGAATTCCTTCTAAAGGCTGATTTGCATAACACTTTATAGAGGAGGGATAGATAACTCAGTGCATAAGTGTTTTACCGGACAGAGTGCTATCGCCATGTACGTCGATGCCAAAAACATCCCACTTTGACCTTGGAAGCCTCAGTAGCACTTTTAGCTGATTTTACAAACTTTTATTCTTTAGCATACATTGATACTCACCGTTGAAAACGCACCTGAAGCAACAACTTATCACATGCATCGGTTGACAAAACTATTTGAAAACAAAATGGAAGATCTAGCAGTGCGACCAATTGGATTTAAGCCGTCAGCCAACAAAGGTTCGTTGTACAGCCTTGTCAAAAAATGCTAAACATTAGGTAGATAATTTCTCTTATGTCACGAACTATGTCATATTTAAGTTCATACAGTAATTGAAATGGCTGATGCAGTTTGTTTATTTGAGTTAAAGTTACCAAAATGACCTCCAATGGCTGTATAAAGTTGCACAAAGCATGTAAAGATTCGAGGTGGGGTTGGGTTTTGCTATTAGTAATTCGTATAGGAACCCCAACTCACAATGTAACATTGACAGAATGGTATTATCATAGGTGCTTTACCACTATGACGCTTTAGTGCGGGTTCAAATCCCTCGTGTTAAGTTCAAAATTTTATTACCTTTTGTATCATCTCTTTGGGCATATAATTTGATATTATGACACAAAGAACATTTTATAACATTATAAATGTGTACAACATAGAATAATCACCATGTTTTTTCTACCGTAAAGAAGAAGAACCGCAGAGCCCAAATCATTTCCGGGCACTCATACGTGAAGAATGTAGACAGATTACACCGGACATGTTACAACAGCAGATAGGTACAGATTATTACCGTAAACATAATATACAATTATCTGCTTGTAATTCCTGTGTCTTTGGCTCACAGGAGAGCCAATAATAAAAATAAATAGATTAGTATTCTAAAATTCAGAAAATAAACCCAAGGAGAAAGAAAAAAAATAACCTAAACAATTCTACGTTTTATTAGATTCGAACTACCGAAACTAACCGTTGCTTTACCACATCCCGGCAGCTAATCCATTTGGCCAGAACGCACGTATTGTCTCCTGCTCTTCGGGAAACCTGCCTCTATCTCCTTGCAAGCATTATATCCACGAAAAGCCGTCTTTTTAAAGCCTTTTGCGGCTACTTGGCTCATTCAGGCCTTTAATCCTTAATGGTGGTTGTGTATAGTATCGAATAGAAGGACAGAGCTACAATAAAAGTTTGTTTGATAAAAGGGTTTATGTTTTCACATTAGACTATAAACTGCGGGTTGCATAGATACGAATACCTAGGGGCAGCTGACTCACCTGGTATATGGTATGCTGTGGTTCCGGTTAGTTGACAGGGTCGGTTAGACTAGTTAATGATGCTAATTATGTGTTTACATCAAGTTGGGTTCTAAGAGTGGAGCGAGTACACCCTACAATGTCCGAATTCTGGATTGCTTACGGTATTCGTGGGGACCCTAATCGTTATAAAATTGTTTTCACACTCCCAGAAGTTTAAAAAGTACTCCATATAGTAAGGTGTAGGTTATATAACGGAAGAGGACGCCTCACGCACTACGATCTATATAGATCTACTGTGGCTAACATCCCCCAGGAGTAAGGGATGAAGTGAAAGAACCACAGGAGGCTACAGGACGCAGGCAGGCAAGTCACAGAGATACGCGGAAATCCCTAATAGAGCCAGGTTCGACGACCCGTCCCACTATTGAAGCTGCCTAGAGAGGGCGACGAAGGACTCGTCGACCAAACAGCTACCCTAGTGTTCATGGAGAACACTCTTTCCTTTGAGTGAGTGTCCGCGCCATCTGTCCGGCACTGGTATACACCATGAAAACTACAAGTACATCTGAGAGATAAGGAGGAAACGGAATGGGAAATGATGGAAAGGATATCGTGATAAATGAGAAGTCACCCCAGCATTCGCCTATTGACCAGGAAAAACCACAAAAACCCATGGTTAGAGTGGGCGGTCGAAGGGAATCAAACTTGGGACCTCCCGAATGCCAGCCTGCGGCGTTACCGCGGAGCCATCTCTCTCGGAAGTACCTTAAATCTGTACAGTTTATTTTCCTTAAAGAGGTCACAATTATTATATGCTGGAGTCGCCTCCATATGCAGGAGCGTTTGTCGATTCTTCAGGTATAGTTCAATGTACATCTACTGGAGTAAACAACTTCACTTTGGGCAGTAATTTTACTGAAGTGTGTTTTGTTTTTAGCATGCCTCTTTGAGTAAGAACCAAATAATAGCAGCCTTATCACAGTTGCAAAGTAGTACTGAATGTTATGATGCTCTGAAACAAAAGATTATATTGAAGTTAAATCCGGAAAATTACAGAAATTGATAAAAAAAGAACTTTATTTTGATACTGCAAATGGAAACGAAGTAAGCAACATAATGCTTTACAGTAACAAGGACAATCCACGTGGCGAAATATCAGAAACGTCGTGATCCAAAATTTGAGAATAAATTTTTGCGGTTACCAAGATGAGAAGTGAAGCTAAAAAGTTCGAAACTGAAATCTACTCAGTAACCTTCTGTTTATCGATGAAAATATTGAAGATGTAGTGGAGGGCACAAATGAAGAAATTAACAATCAAAAGGTAAATCTTTGTGACTCTGCAATCCATTACCAAAACACCAACACAGTGGAAATTATAGCCTTATCTGGTGTTCGGTACACTACAGATGCATTCAGGAAACAAAACCCGGATATTCTAGAAATATTCCTCCAATCTACAGGAAGATTTGTATATACGTATCATATACAATGGAAGAACTATAATCGAATACTGTATTCTTGTGAGTAATATGATTTATACTGATTTATATGTTTAAGATGAATCCATTTCCACCATTTACATTACATTATGCAAGCTATATACATACAAACATCGAATGTTCAGCTCTTGTAATAGCGTTTCTGTTTCATTTTCATATATACCCAATATTTTATATGAAGTTTATCTAAGACATTTATTTAAAATTAGCACCGTTATCACCGTAATGACTTGATAAAAACAAACATTTTCCTTCTGGGCTCGCAAGGATCCGTATGCAGTAATAGATGACTAAACAACATGCGATCCAGGGTGATTGGAACCTACATTGAAATAAAATGAAGCTATAGTCCGAGACAATCACTGCTTCTAATGTCCAAATGTAATAGATGATGCAATTTTATTTCCTTTAGGTTTGTATATACACATTTCGTGCGGTGTCAAGTAATATTTTCTGAATTCACAACTACCGAAATAGTAACTATTATGCCACCATTGTGTATGTGTATTTTATGTGATACAGCTGTGATTGTACTGGCTTTAAATGCAGGTTAAAGAAGTGGGACAGGAAAGAAATGTGAGAAGACTCATCTAGGGGTTCCGAAACGTATACAGGAAGTTTATGAAGTACCAAAAAGGGAGAGAGGCGACAAGAATAGTCAGATTTTAAGAGGGAGGGCTGACGAGGGTCGGTGTTCGCGTGCGGGTGTGAAGTGAGGGTGGGGAATAGGTCTGTTATCACCGTTGCAAACTGCACGAGCTAATAAAAGTGAGACATTAAAACGTTACTACCGGGTGAAGTGAAGTGTTAACCGTCGGTTTTGGTCGTAACGACCCTTGTCATTCTGTCCCTCTCCCAACCGCGTGCGTTAGATAGATAGTATTTCAATTTTCACATGGACACAGGCATGCTCCCTGTGGGAAGTTATGGCATAGTGTAGAATTTAACAACACTGGATTATGCCACATGACTGTGACATCAACATCTTCTGTCGGGAAGGGCTAGAGAATCATAGTTTGTTGTAATGGTCTCTGGATAGAGTTGTCTGCAATATAATATGCCCAAATATCCAAAAAGGTTTCTTACAGAGTCTGTAACACCGAGAAACCTCACAGTAACAAAAATCGAATGCATTACATTCGCGGGACTTTCTCTACATATACAGGGTGGACCATTTAAGTTGAGGTTGTACATTATCCCCAAAATTAAGCGTTGTAGAAAGAAATGTCTTTAATAAAAGCTGTTTGTTACTATGGGGAAAATAAATAGAATTAGTCGTGATTTATTTTGGAGGATGTTGTGATGGTCATTTTAGGGTCAATTTAATTTTTTTAAATGGGAACCAACCTTTTTTATGTTGTTTTCTCACTCCTTATTAAAAACCTAATAAAATTTGCGTAATTGCTCTTGCACCAATGTAAACAACAACGAAAATTCTGAATGACCGTGTACGAAGAGCACAATGAATGGTTGAACCATCCATGGATAGTGTTTTGAGGGTCAAGTTACGTTTCGTAATTGGGAACCAACATCTTCTATTTTGACTCCTTTTTCCTCATCACAAAATAAACAGCTTTTTATAAACCATCATCTAATGAGAAAACTACATACAAAATGTAGGTTCCGGTTTTAAAAAATTAAATTGACCCTAAAATGACCACCATAACGTTCTCCAAACAAAACACGACTAATGGCACTTATCTTCTCCCATAGTATCAAGCAAGTTTTATTCAAGATATTTCTTTCTACAACGCTTAGTTTTGGAGATAATGTACAGCCTCAAATTAAATGGTCCATCCTGTATATAGTTCCTAAAACTATTCGGACGAAAGTTTATTCTTCTATCTGCTTCCTGTTAACCGAGATAAACATTTGCAGAACCGGTTTAATTACACATTTCGTTGTTGATGCAAGAGGAATAGAGGAAATCGAACTGATAATCAGGTATTTAATGCTCCATTCATGAAATCGCTAGAAACATGGATAGCAACAGCACTTTAAAAATGACAAATATGTTGAAAAATTCAAATAGCCGATGTTATACAAAAGTTATTTAAAACAAATTATGTGTTTTTAAGAGCTTTATGGATTTTATGTAGTAAGTTTCTGTCTATATCTTATGGTTTATAGAAAATTATATTAACCTTTTACCAAAAGAGAACCTTACAGGCTATTTCCAAAGAAATCAAGATATATTTTTATTTGTCGTGGTATAATATCCTAATTATATAGCGTTTTATCAGAATCATTAGAACCATTTGATAAAAAAAAATCCAAACTTTTCTAGTGCGAATAAATGATAGTTTTTCGTTCGGAATTTTTTTAAATCTTTCTGTCGCATCTTTGGAAGATACTGAACTGATAAGTTTGTTGTTTGTCCGGAATTTCCTTTTTCGTTTATGCTATTCATAGACACATATACACATGCACATTTTTCTAAAAATTACTTTTTCTTGGAAATAGGAGCCTGAAAACATACATTTTTGGTAAATTCTTGACAACGAATGATATATAAAATAATATATAGAAAATAAGCTTTGGAAATCTAGCAAGTGTATTTGGCCATGTTGGTTAGAAGGTTTACCGTTATTGGACGTTATTGAAGTTTTCTCCTTTTCCTCCATACATCTACCACGCTGCTCAGTGAAGCATTTTACAATAGGCACCTGAATGTTTGAGTAATGTTCAGAAACCCTTTTGTAAACATTCTTTTCACCCTTGTGCCCATAAGTCGTGCGCATATCATTAATAATGCTGATTGCGTTGGTTTTTGCAGCCATACGTATGCTGTCCTTAATTATGGCTATTTTCGTCACTCCAGCTGAGGAAATCAACTTAAATGTGCTTCTAATATAATATTAGTTTTTGCATTTTCACCTGTACTTTGGTGTTTAGATTTAAGAAGATTCATAACCTCAATCCTTTGCTCCCCAGTCCAAAGCAACTCAAAGTCACTCATAGACTTGTTACATTACAGCACACTGATTACAGATGTCTTTCTGAAACGTTGTTTCACAAATTAAAATAAAAATCACCATACCAGACCAAAGGAATTGAACTCATACAAAAAAAAATCCAGTGTGTTACACTCACATGACTTTGTCGACTATTGTACCAACTATTTTTACAAACGCTTATTCTCCATATGCTTCATGCTAATCGAGATATCGAGATGTTAATCTCATTGTTAATTTTCTTGTAGATGCAAGGGAAATTGGTAAGCTTTAAGCGATAGTCAAATATTTTAAAAGCTGAATGCTATGTGGAGTATTACATTCTCTTTGCATTACCAGGACAAAAACAAAATGAATAACGAATTCACATTTGAGAAAAAGTATAAGTATTGGAAAATTTAAGGGAATAACAAGCAATATCTCGAAAATGGTTCACTCAACAACAAAAATGTATATGACATAAATTGTGTATTTTAACGCGTCTACCTTTTTTGTGTAGTAACATTTCGTCTATCTCTTATCGTTTACCAGTTATGCAAAAGTCGTTCACAATGAAGAATTCTTTTGGAAACATTCCCAGAAAATTCGAGATATAACATTAATTTGTCATGAAAATATCTTAAACATATGATATTTTAATAAAAATCGTTAGAGCCATTTTTGAGAAAATTGTTTATCCGACTGTTCGTTTCTGAGTTATGCTGTTCATAGACAGACACACACACGGACATGTTTCCAAAAATGCGTTTTTTGGGTACAGGAGGCCTCAAAACAAGTATTTCTTGTGAAATCTCGGTATCGAATTTTTGGGTGGATTGCAATACTTCCCCTACTTACTATACGTGGTAGTGAAAGTAATACAAATCAGCTGTAAGGTAACAGTAACGGTATTTTCCACTAGAGCGAGACACTATGCCAGTTATGTATTTGTTTATTTCATGAAATCGGCAACATATTTGCCGAATACACGAATTCAGCAATAAATTGGCATTCTGCACGAAACTAACTACTGCGTTCAGAAATTTTTTTCATATGAAACAAAAATTTTCAAGAATTCTGTGTAATAGTATATCAGTGCTTTTCCTTCACACTGTGGCTACCTCACGGCTGCTAGTGCCAGGCCACTGCAGCTCGGACTCCCACCGAGACAGTTATAATATCTCCGGAACCGCCTCACGTTCTCATATATACAGTTACAAATGCAGTGATAATAAGCACGTACCTTATCATACGAGGTGTTGGAATGTTTGTCCTTCTCTATCCGCATATTTCTGGTATTTTTTCAGGAAATTTCCATTCACACTGAAGAGTTCAGTATCTGATGATTTGTTTCAGTTCTTTCAATATATGGGGTTTGTTGCACACACCTTCTTTTTGAAGTCTATCCATAGATAAAATAGTATGCAGTTAAATCAGGGGATCCTGAAGGCCATAATTCTTTAATAATTACCCCATTTTAGAAGGTTTCCTAAATTAAATATAATGACTTCTCAGCTGCTTGCGCGACAGCAGAATTTTTTTAATAAATCCAGACTCACATTTAACATCATCACCTGTTCAGAAAATCTGATGTGACACAATCATGAAGGCTGCTATAAAAATAAGTAATAACCGGTCTACGATGCGGTATAATTCCATTTATTACTAACAGCTTTTATATGTAATGTTTTACCTTGAGAACAAATATCATTTTGAGGTGCCATTTTCTCTACCCTCCATTTTATTAGTGGGTACACAAGTTATTCTTACGAAAGCTTATTTTTCTATTTCATTTTAATCGAGATATATATACATATGCAGAAATAGCTATATAACACATTTCGTCAGGATACACAGAGAATTGCGATAGTCAAATGTTTAAAAACTGGATGCTATATGCTGATCTTAATATTCCATACTGTTTCCATGCAGTCTCGAGAAACAACTGAATTTTGAAATTACTTTAAAAGAACTACAAAGAAATAAACAGTTGGAATCTTTAATAACGTATGTTTCAGAAACGACTATGCCACAAAAAAGCCACACAAATTTTGTGATTTAAAGGGATCTACATTTTTGTAGCACGTTTTCGCCGATCACTTAACGTTTACCAGTTATACAAGATTATACAAAGTTCCTTCCGAATGAGGTAGTATTTTTAACACTTAAATAAGCAGTCTAATTATATAATATATAAATCCAATAACAGCCCGTCTTAAAGCAATATGCGTATGTAACAACATATAAAATGTACGTAACAGTCATTGTATTAAGGTTTATATTATTGTATACATGTATAATAATGTTATATGAATGTAGGTATTGCGTATTTTAATAATGTAGGAGCCTGTGAGAATATAGGTCAAAAGTTGCTAACAATGAGGTAACCTTGAGGAAATAATGAATTGGAAAGTTTAATAATGCTACTAGTAATTCTTGGAGCAACAATAATGTAATTTTTGAGACAGTTCATAAATAGCAATCAACAACCAGAAAAAACTTAAGTTAAATGAAAGTATTCTATTGGAGTAGGATTAGCCAATCAGAAACTGAAATAGAGCAAATTATACAAATTCATGCGCCAGTTGCTTGTAGACAGTGTTCCTAACTGGACGCAAGACGCGTCCTCGAGAAGTTTAATACGTATTCAGCGTGAGATAAAAATTCATTACGGCGAGTATATTATAAAGTTTACGTGCTTAAAAGTGCAATTAATAAATAATCTCATAGCTCTCTATGTAAGTGAAGTGTTATTTAATCGTGTGAAGGATTAATAAAAGAAGTGAAGTAAAAAATTATAATTTGTGTAAGCCTACATTCTTAAGCCGCACCACTCCCTGAAAAGAGACACATGTTTCTACAAATTAATACTGACGCAGCCGAGGCAAACCTAAATATATATAATATTTAAAGAAACATAAAATACAAAGTTGATTCCTAATCTTGGGGCGAAGGCTACCGGAAAGTTTGTACCATACGTGGGGCAGTTACTTCATCAAGTTTGGTTCCCCATCTGTCGAACTACAATACAACTCCTCCTAAAAATAAACCTACTTCACGAATGAGGAAGACTTCATAGGCTCTTCCAGAAAATTCAAGATATAGATTTTATTTCCCAAATAAATATCTTTTTTAATATGGTGTTTTAATAAAAATGTTAGAATCATTTTTTAGAAAATAAAAAAATTAGAAAATGTTCCATGTAAAGAGTAGTTTGGGGTGGGGGATATAGTTGAAATTTTTTTGTCGCTTCTTTGGAACATGTTGAACCTAAATAGCAAATTTGGTATTTATCCACTTTTGGGTTTTCGGGGTTATGCTGCTCATAGCTTAACAGACTCACAGACACGGACACACAGAGGAACATATTTCCAAAAATGCTTTATTTGGATTCAGGGGTCTCAAAACATGTATTTCTGGTGAAATCTCGGTATCGTATTTTTGGGAGGAATGTAAAACTTCCCCTACTTTTTGTACGTAGTAAAGAAAGTAAAAATGGTGTAGGTAATTCCTGTACATCCATGCATTTATTGTTTTATAAAAAATATGGATTCTATATGCTTATGTGTTTACTACACAGCAATTTTCGCGTCATGCTAGCAAATCTCGCATGTAAAATCGGGTTTCTCCATTACCTGTTATTTTGCAACGACACATAGCCATATAAATGGAACCATGTTTCGTCAGAGAAGAGTATTAAGAGTGGGCAAATTACTCAATCATTTATCAAAATTCAATTACAGAAATTTACCCAACTCTGATGATCATATGAAAAAAGGTAGTTAGTAACAAACTCCAAACATTGGAAGAGCTATAAGAACAATTCACTCAATTTTGTAGATTGAAATCTTCAGTGTGAATTAAAATTTCCATCTGAATACTCTTTATTATAATTCTACACATGCATATAGTGAGATTTTTGGATATCAAAATATTTCAATACACCTTATCTAAGAATGTTATACTACATTTCCTCTGTACGTTGTAATAGTTTTCGTTAAAAGTGTATATATTATATTAATTGCATAAAGAGGTAAAATTGTGTCCAATGTGGTATCAGAAACTCCTCGACGGATGCATAATTGACAACTGGGAAAATTATTTTCCTTAATGGTTACAGATTATGTGTGATTTCAAAGATGTTTAAGTTGCTCATCTGAGAATGGGGAATCAATTTCCGTGTTCAATAGTTTACCCGTATACCGTTGAATAGTGATAACAGGATTTCTATATTACTTCTTTGCTTATTAAATAAATGCGGTGCCAAAGAGAAGGTGAAAATATTTAAAATTTGATATACTGGGATTATATACAAATTACTTAAAATTTCCGATGATTTTGTCATCGCTAAAACATACTTATATGTTATATCATAATATTTTCAGACTTTGGAAGACCTTTACGAAGAAGTTAAGGAAACCATAAATGCAATATATGATTGTTTTCATAGCAGGAAGTTTTACTTTAGCTATTTCGAATATCATCGCAACTTCAAAAATTAGGGAGTAAAAGGGAAAGTTTCACCATACAAATGTTCTAGATCATTTTGCATTTGTTTAAGAATAGGAAGGTAATTGTCATCAACGTAAAATAAGAAAGAAAGCCGTCCATGCAAACACTGGGTATTCCAGCGTGTACTTGCTAAAATTTAATTAATTAATTAAAACTTCAATAGATGCACAGAAACTAAGCCGTATGTTCACATCTTATAACCACGTTAAACGAAGCTTTCTCAACAGTTTCGCCGAGCACGAAAATTAAAAACTGCAAAAATAGTAAAAAATCACACAGAGAGACAGACATTTTAATGCTCTTAAGAAAGTAAATTGTTGTGGTATCTCTGAGGAGAATATTAGCAAAACAATATTCGGAATGAAAGTTTGAGAAAACCTCAGATGTCTCCGAGAGAAAATTTTTCCCATAATATCACGACAGATTCAATTATAATACACATACAGTTGACTTCTTGCTTTCGGAAAGCCGCAGGCGAATAGATATGAACAGAGAATGTAAGCAAAATAATGGTTTACAACAAAAGAAAGCTCTCTCTATATTATGGATGCTGTCCTCCTGACGTGATTTAGGATGCTGTAGCGATGAGTTCGATGTGGAATTGTCGCCGTAATCTGGCGTTATGAAGGTATAGGCAACTATACCTAGAAATTAAATATAATAATTACTTTGATTAGAGAAAACACCAAGGATCAGATGTGTGCGTCATGCACTAGTCACTGAAGAGGTGGCTTCAGCACGAAGCCCGAGCAATACTGCTTGCATTAATTTTGTCTCCCAGTGCTGTACTTTAAGTTCTCTGTACAGTGTCATAGTTCAAACAATACGCAACAATAACAATGTTAACAATACGTATGTGCTTTAAATTGCGAAATAATGTACGCGCTGAAATGTTTTAGACAGTGGGGTGGGTAGACAGGTACATATGTATGGTTGGTCCGACGCCTGGCGGAGCGATGTCTCTTTCAGATTACCGTGCCAGTAACCACGCAGTAGAGCTGTCAAGGACGTACGTTTTACTCCTTGTTTTCATATGATATGATACAAGACTCGCTCGTTTTTTACTTTCTCTACTACGTATAGTAAGTAGGGGAAGTATTGTATTCCACCCAAAAATTCGATACCGAGATTTCACCGGAAATACATGTTTTGAGACACCCTGAATCCAAAAAAGCATTCTTGGAAACATGTCCGTGTGTGTGTGTCTGTGTGTGTGTGTCTGTGAACAGCATAACTCAGAAACGAGCAGTTGGATAAATACCAAACTTGGTATTTAGGTTCAGTATCTTCCAGAGTTGCGACACGAAGGTTTTCAAGAAAATCCCCCCACCCCAGATTACCTTTTACATGGAACATTTTTCGAAAATTTTAATTTTCTCAAAAAATGGCTCTAACGATTTTGATTGATATTTTTATAACAAATGAAATGTATATCTCGAATTTTCTGGGAATGTCTCCAAAAGTATTCTTCATTATGAACGACTTTTGCATAACTGGTAAACCATAAGAGATAAACAAAATTTTACCACACAAAAAATGTAGATCGCGTTAAAATACACAATTTATGCCATATACTTTTTTGTTGTTGAGTGAACCATTTTTGAGATATTGCTTGTTATTCCCTTAAATTTTCCAATACTTATACTTTTTCTCAAATGGGAATTCGTTATTCATTTTTTGTACGTCCTGGACATGCAAAGAGAATGGAATGCGCCACATAGCAACCAGCGCTTAAAAGATTTGACTATCGCTTATAACCTATCATATTCCCCTTGCATCTGCAAGAGAATTAGCAATAAGATTGACATCTCGATATCTCGATTAATATGAAACATATGGAGAATAAGCGTTTGTAAAAATAGTTTGTACAAGAGTAGAGAAAGTCAAGTGAGTGTAACACATCAGATTTTTTTTGTCCTGGTAATGCAAAGAGAATGGAATACTCCACATAGCAACCAGCTTTTAAAATATTTGACTATCGCTTAAAGCCTACCAACTCCCCTTGCATCTATAAGGAAATTAGCAATAAGATTAACATCTCGATTAACATGAAGCATATGGAGAATAAGCGTTTGTAAAAATAGTTTGTACAAGAGTAGAGAAAGTCATGTGAGTGTAACACATAAGATTTTTTCGAGACAAAATCTTTCGAAAAGCAGCAACGAATGATCGAACTATGGTTGAACTTCTACCTCATTTGCGCTCTCTTAGGAAATGGGAATTTACTTGTTATAACATGAAGTGAGACTCTTGGTGGCCTACCTGGGAGATACGTTTGGTGGCCTACCTGGTAAAAGACTCGAGCCAGCTGGAGAAGTTAATGTCACACTGGTATGTTGTCATACAGCATGAGTAAAAAACTGCGAACCGCCCGTGCAGTGTTTTTTCCTGTCCGCGTCCTCGGCGCTCGTTGCCGTCTGCTGCTAGCATAGAAAGACACGGATGAAACCATACAACATTTTTAAAACTTTTAAAGGCTTTACTTACCAACTTCATGAAAGGAAATGCTGAACCTGGCGACCGTCGTTATCTATACATTTATGGCAACTATACAGCACTATCCAGTACTTTAAAAGTAGTTTTAAAATTCTGATATGTTACACTCACATGACTTTCTCTACTCTTGTACAAACTATTTTTACAAACGCTTATTCTCCGTAAGCTTCATGTTAATCGAGATATCGAGATGTTAATCTTATTGCTAATTTTCTTGAAGATGCAAGGGGAATTGGTAGGCTTTAAGCTATAGTCAAATATTTTAAGAGCTGGTTGCTATGTGGAGTATTCCATTCTCTTTGCATTACCAGGACAAAAAATGAATAACGAATTCCCATTTGAGAAAAAGTACTAGTATTGGAGAATTTAAGGGAATAACAAGCAATATCTCGAAAACGGTTCACTCAACGAAAAAAATGTATATGGCATAAATTGTGTATTTTAACGCGATCTACCTGTTTTGCGTTGTAAAATTTTGTCTATCTCTTATGGTTTATAAGTTATGCAAAAGTCGTTCGCAATGAAGAATACTTTTGGAAACATTCCCAGAAAATTCAAGGTATACATTTTATTTGTCATGAAAGTATCTTAAATATATGATATTTTAATCAAAATCGTTGGAGCCATTTTTGAGAGAATTAAACTTTTCGAAAAATGTTCCATGTAAAGGGTAATCTGGGGTGGAGGGATTTTCTTGAAAACCTTCGTGTCGCATCTCTGGAAGATACTGAACCTAAATACCAAGTTGATGTTTATCCGACTGTTCGTTTCTGAGTTATGCTGTTCACAGACACACAGACAGACAGACACACACACACACGCGCGCGCGCCCGCGCGGACATGTTTCCAAAAATGCTTTTTTTGGATTCGGTGGCCTGAAAACATGTATTTCCGGTGAAATCTCGGTATCGAGTTTTTGGGTGGAATACAATACTTACCCTACTTACTATACGTAGTAGAGAAAGTAAAAATGATTAATAAGAACAATAGTAAAAATAATAATCCATAAATTATGCATGGTACCCATACAAAGAAACGGTGGAATAGTTCAGAGATTATACTAAAACGTGGGTTGCCATTTAGGAAAGCTATCGACACACATGTCTGTGTACTTTTTCCAAATTATCTACACAATATTAAATAATGTGCCTAAGTGTGCTGCGTTTCTTCGTAGAATTTTAACCTTTTCAGAAACATTCATATTATAAAACATAATTATTTTGTTCGTTAGTGCATATTTCTTAAAATACCTTTTTTAAGTTTGTTCAAGAGGCAGTGAAGATCAGCTGGGGTAGTTTGTTGGTAACTTCTTGTTTCTGACGCTGTAAGTTGTGGCGGTATTTATGTTATATTTATTTAATTTGTTGATTGAGCCCCACGTTTGGGAATCAATTTGAAGGTGGTTTAATGCTATTTATTTAACATTATTGTGCAGCCCCACGTTTGGGAGCAAATTTTTGATGGTAAATTTATAATGTTATTTGTGTATGTGTGTTTACTCCACGTGTTGAAGCCATCTTGTAACGTGATTCATTTGTTCGGTTTGTTAGCTCCATCTGGTGTTAGCAATTTGCGGCAGTATTAGTGTTCGTTTGAAAGAATGCTACTGTTATTTTATTTAATTTTTGTTCACTGTCCTCCGGCTAGCTATGATCTTTTGGTCAAGCACTTCTCTTTATACAGGTTGTGTAAACGGAAAGGAATCTTTTATCCAAAGATAACACTGATGAAGAAATTTGTTTTACACTTTTATTGTCGAAACACAGTCACTATCACATTTACACATTGATCTTGACACTCGCCAAACTGAAACTGTTATAACAACTTATTTACTGATCATTCTTAATTTGCGTACTTCAATCTTTTTGTATAATTAACTTTATAACACTTGGGATTTTTCATAACTCTGATACGCGTAACTTGCGAATCGATAGCCGACGTGTAATATTTCTGCTGGACTGAAGGCGACGTGTATCATACAAATATTTTCGACGAACTGGCGTGAATGACGACGTGTAGCGTACAAAGATTTTTGATGAACTGGGTGACTGAAGGAGACGTGTACTTTACAAATATTTTCGATGAACTGACGGGAATGCGACGTGTAGTGTACAAAGAATTTTGATGAACTGACGGGCTCTGCCTCTAACCTACTCTTTTTATACTCATACACCCCGACATGCCTAAAGATTATAACTGAGTTGCAATTGGCTAATAAAACGCGCCAACATTAGCGTCTATTTTATATCCAATGAAAATTATGAATACATATGCTCTAGGGAAATGTTCCAGCAAATTGTAAAAGAAAAACGCGCCAACATTACGTAACTTCCTCGTTTCCAATAATGATAAACAGCTCACCCCCTCGCTGCATTATTGCACGCTATTATTGTCAGTTTCAGTAAGGCAGTATAAACTTACTTCCCAGCAATAATTACAATCAACAAACATCTCAAATCAATGTCACATAATAATGCATATTCATACTATAATCACTCTTTACATTTAAATAATTTGTGATACAAATTACTGCATCAAAGTCCAGGATTAAATATTGCTGAGGTTACAATACATGGCTCTGTTCCTAAATGTTTAGAGCGAGTATCAGGAGATTCAAGTTACCGAGTTCATTTGCACTTTATTCACTTTCATTTCAATATGTTTTTCAAACTTAAACTTAATATTACATCTGGATATTAGAAGCAGGACGCTTATTCGATTATCCTGCTATTATTATCATCTGTGATATGGTGGGTTATTTATCCTTTAAAGCCATTTCTTTGATTCATTTAAGGAAATATTCAAATTATGATAATCTTGCATTTGGTTTCACTATATACTGTTATTTCCAATTTATTTTCAACTTCACGAATAATTACATAATATCTACGTTGCGATGTTGAGAAATTAAACAGCACTGTTAAGTGCTGTTTAATTTTCGTTCCGTTTTGGTTTCCACTTACAATATTCAAGATTCAATTCATATAATTTCGTGCACTGCAGCAACATTTCATAACAAAGCCTATACGTATTTGTGGTTTAACGCCCTTCAACCGAGTTTATCATATCGCACGCTGACTGAATGAAATCAGTGAAATGATGTTGAAATTAGCTCGGGTTTCATAGAGCTTAAAGTTATCCCACATTCATCTTTTTAGGATAAAGGAAAACCCCGGAAAACCTTATCATTGTGCAAATACACACTAACCGAGATTCGAACTCGAGAACAAAACATATTAATTGAATATAAATAGGCAGTTTTAGATTTTAAAACCTTAACATTGTTTATAGAGGACAGTATAGGCATTTCAAGCAAAGCGGGTCCGCGCGCGAATGTCTCTCTCTCTCTCTCTCTCTCTCTCTCTCTCTCTCTCTCTTTCTGTTTCTTTTTGTTCTAGATGAACAGCGTATCCAGTGAGAGCGCCAAGGACTTAGCTACATAATCGCTTGATCCAGTTGCATGGCTGGAGAGAGGATACTCACTCCGATACACATAAGAGGAAGAAAATGAAAAGAAAAGAAAAAGGATAGGAAACCTCGAATCCATTTGCTGATGAAAAGAAATAATTGCAGAGTTATGTTAAATCCATATGGCATTCCAGTGTGGTTATGTATTTGACAAACTTGTTCAATGTGTTGTGAATAGAAGCTCGAAGTTTCACCTGTTTACAACACCCAGCCTTAATGTGCCATCATTGGTTGCATTACTTCAGAAGACAGCTTGTGTCTGTACTTGGACAGGATACGTATTCTATTTTCATGGCAAACATCCCCTTTTGAAGGTCCTTTTAATTATAATATTATTTTTTTGCAGGCATGTTTAGAATTTATGCATGAACTTCATAGGAAGCCCAATTGATCGAAGACTAATTTTAATCGCTACAGGTACATCCAAAAAGGTGGTATGGAGGACTAACTCAAGGCTTTTAAGGGGGTGATATTTTCTAGTGGATGGGAATGGTTTTAATATTGTTTGAGACCAAACAATTTACCAGATCAGGTTTTAATAAAATGTATATTTCAATAGGTATGTTTGATAAATATATTTGTTATATTACGATCACTAATACAGGAAAATATCTAAACCGTTTAGTGCAAACACAGTAATTTAAGTTTTGGCACTAAAGATTCTTCAGGGATTTACACACGATGATGCAAAACAACACCAACAATGCTCAACATATAGTGTGGGATCTCAAACTGATCAAAGGGTATTATATACGGAGAAGCAGGGTTTAGGTCTTTTGGAAGGCCGCAACTTTGATACACTTCGTATATAGTGATTCCAAATGTTGTCTAGAAACCCCCGCCATTCAATAAGAGCATTGCATTGTTTATTAGGTTCGAATTAACGATCTACTTAATTGTGGAGCCTACTGCTACCAGCAACGTTGCTACCACAATAGTATACGAATCATACATTACACTGTAATTCGTGCTTGTTAACAGCAGCCATTAGTCCATCCGGCGGAGGGCGATGGGTTTTTTCTGGCGTAAAAATCCTTAGCATGGCTTCCTTCGAAAGGGAAGTAAAGCCGGTGGTCCCGTGTCGTGCATTTACGGCACGTAAAAGAACCTCAAGCCTGATAAAGAGGCCTCTGAGCAAAATTACCGGCCTGTCACGCCCAATATAGAATGGGGCGCTAAGAACCATAGTAGTTAGAGTGTCTATAAATAAAACTCAATTGTGTTTTGATCCCAAAAACTTATTGGTCTCACAGCCTCCACCTATGTGTTTCCGGACATAGACCCCATTTAGAAACATTATTATGCTATAATCTACAGTACACTAAGCATCGTCTTTGTTTCGTTTTTTGTTTAATCACCCGGTAGTTCAGCATGAAGCAAATATAAATAAATAAGCAGCACCTTGAATTTCCATTCAAATTCTTTCCCCCTGTATTTTATGTGTTGGAGAATAATAGCATAAAAAAAGTTATCTGATGTCACATTCACACATTTTCATTATACATTCTTCTTAATTATCCTTAAAAGGTTTTAGTCTTCTATCTGCTTCATATTAATCGAGATCAACATTTACAGGAATGTTTTATTACTAATTTCATGTGGGTGCTAGGGGAATACAATAGGATTAAGCGATAGTCACATCTTTTAAAGTGGGTGTTATGTGATGACTTTGAAATTCCGTTCTCTTTGTATGACAACGAGAGAAAAAGAAGTATCCGATGTGCTACATTCACATGACCTACTCTACCCACAATCATTTATTTTTATGTAGCTTCAACAAACTATTCTCACGAAAACTTATGTTTTATCCACTTCATGTTAACCGAGATAAAACTTCGTAGAAATAGTTCCATTACACATTTCGTTGAAGATACCAGGGAGTTAGAGGAAGACGAATCCACAGTCACATGTTTTTAAAAACTAGTCACTAAATGTTCTTCCCAAGACATTACGAGAAACAACAGCATTTTAAAAACAATGACAAATTATTGAAAAATTTAAACCAATAATAACGAATATTTCGAAAACGGCTAATAGTGCGTGCAAAAAGTTATTTGAAATTTGTGCGCTATAAAGAGATCCTCATTTATTGTGTAGTGCGTCTTTGTCTGTCTCTATGGTTTACCAGTTATATAAAATTCCTTACAAAAGAAGAGGAACTTTACAGCCTATTTGCAGAAAATTCAAGATACCTAGATTTTATTTGTAAATTAAGTATCTTAAATATATGTCGAGCTATTTTTGAGAAAATAAAGTACATTGAACATTTTCCCATGTAAACGGTAGTTTTGGATGGGAAATTTTCTTGTGTATCTTCGTGTTGCATCTTTAGAGGATACGAAACTTGATATTTAAGTTCAGTATTGATCGAATATTCTGTTTTGGAGTTACGCTGTTTACATACCCACACACGGACCTATATATGTGTGTCTCAATGAAGTATTTCCAGTAAGATCTCGACATCGAATTTTTGAGTGAAACAAAGTACCTCCATCTTACTGACTATAGGTAGGCGCCAGTGAAGTTAAAGTGCATTTAGCCTAAACTCTGAAGTTTGCTTATATTAAATCACTCGTATTCGAATAAAACCGTACATTATAATTGACATGAAGAGAATATAAAAGAAAATCTTTATTTATAAAAAAAATGCAGGTTATACAGGGTGATTCAGAAAGAACGCCTCTTTTAAGTTGGCTTTTATGATTGCGGGTGTGCGCCAGGTAGTCGATGACACGCTAGCAGCAAGAGAGATTTAGTTATAATGGAGAAGTGGAGTGTTCAAGACCGTGTTCGTGTGGTAGAGCTTTACCTTGAAACTAAGTCAATAGTGGCGGCCCATCGAGCGTTACGCAGATTAAACCATCGCAGAAACGTCCCTGATTGCCATTCCATACGACGTTGAATAGCTGAGTTGCACGAGGATGGGCCAGTGCGTGGTAGCAAGCCTCCTGGACGACCCCGAAATGTGAGGACACCAGAAGACATCGATATTCAAACAAGTCCACGACGATCGTTCCGCCGCAGATCGCAGGCACTAAACATGAGCTATGGCAGTGTACGCCAAGATTTTCATGTACGACCCTACCAGATACAGGTAGTGCAATGCTTAAGGCCCACCGACAAGGTTCGGTTTGCGACACATTTTAGGAAATATGGGCGGCTGATCCAGGAATTGTTGACAGCTTGAGATGCCTTCTTACTGCCAGGGACAGCTAACAAGCAAAACTGTCATTTTGGTGGCACTGGGAACTTACAGCCCGAAACTAGCGGAGTGGTGTGGAGTCACTGCAGCTAGAATTGTCGGTCCATATTTCTTTGGGGATGACAGTGATGCAACATGTATTGTGAATTTCGAGCGATATGTGTTCATGATTCGGAATTTTGTCATCCTTGCGCTACAACAACAACAACATCCCCGTCCAATCACGTGGTATCAACAGGGCGGTCAACTGCTCCACCGTCCGTCCATCAATGGACGAACTGCGTGAACGGTTTCCTGGACGTCTCATCTCCCGATTTGGCGACGTGGCTTGGCCGGCACGTTCACCAGATCTGATGGCTCCCAATTTCTTCCTCTGGGATATCTTAAGTCCAGAGTGTTCGAATATCGCCCTGCAAACCTCCTGTTGCTGTACTGGAGAAAGCTTTGCGTAGCAGAGTTCGTCTACATCAAGGGTGGCGAAAACGCCTTCCTTCCGCGAGTCACCAAATATGCAACACGCACTGCAGTACTCAGAAGCATGTGAAAATCAAACGGACGGTTGCAGAGAGGGAACGTGCGCCTGCGAGTAAAAATAACTCGCGAGTCACGTTTTCGCTACCTCTGGTTTACATGAATGCTCCTATAAATGTGGTGCTCATCTGTGTGTTGTGATCTTTAAGAAGTGTTGCTATATATCGCATGAAATTTCAAAGACCCACTATCACGCCTGCGTTTGTAAATCATGAGGAATTGTGTTAATAAAGTATTTGTAAACAGTTGAAAATGGGCGTTATTTATGAATCACCCTGTAGTCATAATAGGTAGAGAATGTCGTGTGACTGTTATATATCAGAATTGTTATTTATATAAGGAATTACTCGCTTCCGAATTCCACACTGTGAATATAAAGGACTTAAACAACGGAGGGCTCCCTAATTAATTAAACTAATAATTTTGTTGCATTATTCCCGGCATTACTAATCCTCGAAGTTACCACGCATTCCTCTTACAAATACGCTCATTGAAGCAACTTAATCCAGGCAGGCTTAGACTCTATCCGCTGACTTACAGGAGAATTTCCTAACTTCAGAATTGCAACTCCTGGCACAGTTCTCTTGAAAACGAAAAGGTTCGATGATGCTGAAAGGGCTTTTGGGGTAACATTTTCGACGATGCCTTTTTGTTAGATTTTCCGTTGCCAGCCGTTGTCTGAATTAATAAGTTAAAAGATAATTAACTTCGTCCAAATCAATACGCCGCGTTACGTCAGAGATCGCAGTATGCACTCTGCCCATTTAATGAAAAATGAGATTAATACCAAATGTCGGCTGTATAGAGTATAAATAATAAACATGCAAATCAAATTACCTATTACCTAATAATTCTGTTTTATTTAAAGCACCATACGGCATAGTTGATGAGCTCTCTCATGTTCTTCACGTTTTTAAAACGCATGACTACAAAATTGTGTTTGCTGAATGAAGTAATTTTCATGTTCTAGCCTGTACTTAATAACCATAGAAATTTAGGTAAGGTGACTTCATTATTTTTTATCAGTGTAATGCGTAATTAGAAACGTTGTGCAAGTAATGAATTATGAGGTCCTCTATAGTCCTTAGAAGGAGAGTAGAACTTTTATAATTATTGTCTGTATTTACTTTTCTGCGGCCAACACTCTTCCACTATAGTAGAAAGCATAGAAATCGTATGCACATGAAATCAAAATGCGTAGTTTGCATGCAAAAAAGCGGAATAAAATATTGAAAGAGAATTATCAAAAATCTAAATAATACTCTATAAATAATGAAAATGTACTAATAAACACCAAATATAACATTTTATATTGACACTAATGACATGTGAGCAATAAACAGTACCATGAAAATGCTAGAAGTTTGGTAAGATGTATGTTTATAGTTTAATTTCAAATGGTGCTAGTATCCGGTGAAGTTCCAAGCATGTGAAAAGATTATTTCAGGTTTTCGGAAGGTATAGTGTGAAGGAAAAAGAATAGAATAATGTTTGATATAATAAAGTATATATTATATTAATGATACAGAAAATCACGGATACGAATGGCCGAGATCACATGGACTTGTGAAAGGGTGGTCCGTGGTTCAAATCCCACCAGGACCATCCTTCCTTACTGAGGTCTTTTTCAGGTTTATCTCAGTCCTCATAACTGGTAAATCGTGAGGAGGTGCCCTAAACTTAGGCCTGGAATGTTTCCTTCTTAAATTTCCCAATTATCATTTAATATATCAGCGACATCTGCCGTATGTAGTAAGAACGGGTTAAGCGCTATAATATATATACATAAAGCGAAGCAAAATTTTGAATGACATAATTTTTCCCATTTACATTGGCTGTACGCTTCTATATTCTGATGCAGTTTGCTTACAATGTGTGCTATGGTGTTTATAGAAGCTTATAATTTTATACGAGGTGTTTGGAATTGCTTAAATAACCTTAAAATCGTATCATTCAAGCAGATTTTGTAGTTTCGGTACTGCTCGCTATCTAGAGTTGCTAATATATAGTCACATTAGTGCAAGTTTATGTTGGCAGAACTACCTAGCTAGCGACGCATGTAGTAATAATATAGACTTCGAAACTTTGAAGGTTTAAGGAAACAGAATGTTTTCCTACAACCTTTGATTTCATAGTTTATGGCTGCTGGTGACATAACGTTTTACCTGTATTGGTGTGTAGTATGAAAGAAACTGTGTATAAAGTAATGGAGCTATCTAGAGAGCTAAGCCATAAACTAAATAGAGCATAATGTTTAATATACTTTTTGCCTTTGTATGTTGGCAGCTTGCGACTTATTTCTACCTTATGTTTGAAAGTTGGGTATGTACATGTTTTTTACTTACGAGTAACTCTAAAGCGGTTTTATTATTTTATTTATGTATTTTATTTTATTTACTTATTCATTTTTTTTGTAAGTTGGTTATCGCAAAAATCAATGAACCGTCATAAATTACAGTGTTTTAGGGCCGTATTCATAGATTTCACACTGGTCTGGACTATCTCCAGACTCATTTGGTCCGGAACAAAGACCGAACAAGTTTTTGATATTCATAGACAATAAAAAGTCTCAGACCAAGAAAGGCCGTGGATCAGCAAGGAGAAAATGTTACACGACGAAGAAAGGTAGTTCTGCGCATGCGGACTGCCATAGAGTAGTAAACTAACCACTGCTACTCCTTAGTTTTTACTTTCTATGGTGGTTTCACAGCTGTTTTTTCATCGGTTCAGTGCTCACTCCTCGCCCAAAGCGATAAAAAATGGACATAACCTAGAAGCATGCATTAAAATGGTCGGAGGAGGAAAATGCCTGTTTCCCTTAATACAAAAAATGATGGATATTATTGAAAACAAATCGGTTTCGACAAATGCAAACGCAAAAAAAGAGGAGGTATGGACGGAGATAATACATATGTAGACAGTTTTGTGCATGATTCTAACCTATTGCCACCCCTCCCTTTTTGGAAACGTTCTTATCCACACAGTTTCATGGCATTGTTAATCATTTCAATAAGAATTCAACTTGCTGGAATATTAACCTTTACGCTTAAACTTTCAGAACCATATCGTATTTAAATAGGAAGGAACATTTGCTGTTATTAAAATCTCACTCTGGATCTTAACCAAATAAATATTGTGTGATCGTAATTATACTGAAATAATTACCCGAGGAAATTATAATACATCATAAACCTTCGGGAGTTGTAATCCTCCTCTCCTCGAGGGAAAACGTAAGCAAAGCCTAAATTATTTCGAACTTAACCCAAGTAGGACATTATTCCGTATACGGGTAGGCGGTATGAAATGCTAAGAAACAGATAGAATCAGGGTTTTTTAACATGTAGAATTGATTGTGTAGTGTCCTGTTCTCATTCAACTTTAGACGAGCAGATCCCTCGGCTACGCCCTGTCGTCGCTTCTCAGTTGCAACTGCTACACTCCTCTCCTCCTAAATTTAGCAGTGTCAGACTTTTCCTTCCCGTTACGTCAAGTTTAATGTGACGTGGCAATTAGAACCAATCGGCGTGAAGCAGTAGCATGAAGTAATAGGAGAACAATCAATCAATATTCATTCCCGTTACGTTAAGTGCATCCTAATTAAACCTTTACTGTAGCAGAATTTCTTAACTTCGCGTTACATCCCGTCATGTTACGTAAAGTGCATAGTAATCTCGGTTTAACAAAGGTAAATCTAGCAATGACATATGAGTCATTAGTTATAATGCGGCTTACTAAGGTCAGTAGTGTTTTCTTGATACCCTTTCTTGCATAATGTGGAAGTGCTATTAGCATCGTATCAATTGAGATACTCAAGCCTCGGTTATCGTCTCTGTCATATAGGTTAGGATGAAATTATTTTATCAGTCTTCTAACCTTTGCTTTACTAAACCTGTATTTGTTTTGAAGTTTAGGTCGCTATACTTTCCAATTAGGTCTAATTTTGGTAGATAGTTTTACTCCATCGTCTCATTTCGCGAATTCTACGCAAGCAGCCACGCCCATTACTCCAAAGTCATCCATTTTGTCATCCATTAATCTACCCCTCTGAGGTAGACCAAAATTTGGTCCCGACCAAGGAGTTTGATCCCCGGACCAACGCAAATCCCGGTCTATGAGTAAGAAAATCGATGGTCCGCTGTAAATCCACCGGAAGTAGCAAGTTGGGCCGGACCAAAATTGACTATGAATACCGCCCTTAGATTTCGGCAGGACTCTAAAGTCAAACTGAAATACATACGTTAACGTGAAACATGGTTTTGTAGCTTAAGGGTAACTTAAAGGGGCATCGATTATGGATAGTATGTTGATACGGTATTTTTATTGTTTGTGGTTATTCCTTTGTTTAGATTTGAATGTCTTAAAAAGGTGTATAGTTATATTTTTATATGAAAGCGAGAGCGACTGTCCATGGAAAGTGTATTAAAAAAGGTACGAAAATAAGCCATCTGCTCAACTGTTCTCCTAAAATTGTTAGGATCTACATGCTATTCGCTTTGATTTATCAAGTTCAGACTGTTAGGCAATTTTTGTAATGTTTGTTCGTAATATGTATGATTTTATTATCCTGAAGTAACATCATATTGTCTGCAAAGAGTATATTTAGGTGTAATTTTGTATACTTTAATTCCATTTGGTATTTTGTGCATTAATTTACAAAGAAAAACCGTCATATATACGTATATTATATTAAATGATAGAGAAATGACCTCAATCTTATGTTAAACCGTTTATTTCCATATATAAATGCACATTTCCTGAAATAAGTTAATATTCCTCTCTTGATAGAGATTTTTAAGTACATTTATGTTCAGGATTACCTTTCTTGTCATACATCTACCATAAGTAATCCTGCTTACTTAGTCGAAAGATTCTTCTGTCAACAAGGTGTATGTGTGTTTCGAAATTACATTTTCTTTTTACACGATTTGATTAATTGCAAATATACTGCTGATACTGAGGCAGTGCTTTTGGTACCTCATTAATGTCAATTAGTCTAATAACGAATATAATAATTAACCCACTATTATAGTATATAAATATTAACAATATTAATTAAGGCCTGAATATATTTCTTTATGTGTGTATGTATATGTCTGTTAATATTACTTTAAGTGGCAGTGTATAAGTAAATGTATTTTTGGTGGAAGCTGATGGTGCCTTAAAATGTGGAGTGTTGTTATTCCGGTGGAAAGAGAGCTGTAGGTAGAGAAATATACATTAGCTTTGCCTCGTTCTATTGAGTATACAATGCCGAGGGTGATTGTTGGAAATTTGCCTTAGACGGTTAATAGCGGAACACCCAACAGACGAAATTAGATCGTATGTTTGTGATTTCTAGCAGCGAATGGTATAGTTTTAAATGTTTAACGTAAACAAGAATCAACCAATAAAACTTAAACAGATTTAAAATATTTTTCGTAAGGTGGTAGTTGAGAATTGCTTACCCACGCGTACGAGTTGCTAGTTTACCGTCAAGAAGCAAAGACGTGTTTTGTGATGTGTTGAGTATGTATTGTTATAATTCTGCGTTAATAATGTGAATTTCACAACAAATACAGTATACTCAGATTAAGTAACAATATCTACGTTCGTCGAGGTAAACTGTGTAAGCAGTAAATTTTTATTAAAACAGCTATACGGGAAATTAAGAAATTTTAAGTGTTAATAGCAATACAAGCGATCAGAGTATGTTTCACCAATAGATAGTCATGTGTTATCAACAAGAGTGTTAAAATAAATCCATGATACGTTTAATTCCATCCACTTGTATCATTATTTTGAACTATGTACCACATACAGAGCGGCCCCTCAGCACTCTGGCCGGGAATTGCAGGGCAGCCTTGTGCGACATGTCTGAATGAACTCAAGACCACGGCTCTTCCACTTATCGGACATATGGCAGAGGGCTTCAGTCAACTGTTATTGCTTCTTGTGTATAGACGCGAGAAGCGTGTGTATTTGTGTGCGATTGAATTATCGGATTATTGCAACCCAGAAATGGTACTCAGATTTTCGCTTGAACAAAGACTTTTTATTTATGACATGTATGTGAAAATCGACTCATGTAGACAGGTGTGTAGGCAATTTCACGATAAATTTCCTGGTGTTCCAGTTGCGAGTAGAGAAACAGTTAGATATCTAGTGAATAAAGTGAAGAGAACGGGATCATTTAATGTTGTAAGTTGTAAAAAGAAACGAAAGGTTCTAACGGAAAAAAAACTTGATGAAATTGGCGAAGCATTTGAACGGTCTCCGAATAAATCTTTATGACGTGTAGCACAACAAGTCAGTGTTTCAAAAACCTCAGTACATAAGTCTAAGAAACTGTTGAAATTAAAACCATACAGAGTGACTATTGTCCATCAATTACGACCGCGTGATGATGAAGCCCGCGTAAAGTTCTGTAACTGGATGTTACAAAATATTGCTGGCGGTACTATTGACCCACATTGAATAATTTTTTCAGATGAGGCATGGTGTCATTTGACTGGCCATGTTGATTCACAAAACAATAGGTATTGGTGTAATGACAATCCAAATTTAATTCACGAGGTTCCTTTACAAGATGAAAAAATTGGTGTATGGTGTGCTGTAATAGCAGAAAGGATAATAGGCCCCACATTTTACAATGATACCGTAAATTCCGATAGGTACCGCAGAAATATTCTCGCGCCATTTTTTGCAATGTTGGCAGATAATGAGAGGGAATATGGCTATTTTAAACAAGATTCTGCCACAGCTCATACTGCGGAGGCTTCCTTGGAAGACATCAAGAATGTTTTTGATGACAGAATAATCTCTAAAGGATATGGCCGGCTCGATCACCAGATCTTACTGTCTGGAAACCCCCAAAAATAAATAAGGAAAGAAGAATGTAAAGGAGCATTTATAAACAGTTTGGTCTCATGGGCATTTAAACAGCAAAAGCTCAACAGCTGATAAGTTATGTATGTAAAAATTTCATATTTAAAACTACTGTCCCATTTAATGGTGTTGTTAACACATTGCACGCTTTAAAAGTAGTCCTTTGAAGTTTTCCAATCTCCAGAGATATGACTTTACTTTCTTTCAGTAGGTCTCTGCAGAAGAATTACATTCGTATGTAGTATTAGGTCAGCCTTGCGACTGTATTTATTTGTAATGTTATATTTGTTAGCCCCACATTTGGGAGCCAATTTGAAGGTGGTTTAATGTTATTTATTTAACATTATTGTGTAGACCCACGTTGTGGTAGCCAATTTGCAGCGGTATACTTCTGTTATATTTTATTTTTTATTGTAGCCCCACCTTTGGGAAGCCAATTTGCGATGGAAAATTTATAATGTTATTTGTGTATGTGTGTTTACTCAACGTGTTGCAGCCATCTTGTGACGTGATTCATTTGTTAGGTTTGTTAGCTCCATCTGGTGTTAGCAATTTGCGGCAGTATTAGTTTTCGTTTGAAAGAATGCTACTGTTATTTTATTTAATTTTTGTTCACTGTCCTCCGGCTAGCTATGATCTTTTGGTCAAGCACTTCTCTTTATACAGGTTGTGTAAACGGAAAGGACTCTTTTATCCAAAGATAACACTGATGAAGAAATTTGTTTTACACTTTTATTGTCGAACACATTAACTATCACATTTACACATTGATCTTGACACTCGCCAAACTGAAACTGTTATAATAACTTCATTACTGATCACTCTTAATTCGCGTACTTCAACTTTTTGTATAATTAACTTTACAACATTTTAGATTTTTCATAATTCTGCTACGCGTAACTTGTGAATCGATAGCCGACGTGTATCATACAAATATTTTCGACGAACTGACGGACTGAAGGCGTGTAGTGTACAAAGAATTTTGATGAACTGACCGGCTCTACCTCAAACCTACTCTTTTTATACTCATACACCCCGACATGCCTAAAGATTATAACTGAGCTGCAATTGGCTAATAAAACGCGCCAACATTAGCGTCTATTTTTATATCCAATGAAAATTATGAATACATATGCTCTAGGGAAATGTTCCAAAAGATTCTAAAGGAAAAACGCGCCAACATTACGTAACTTCCTCGTTTCCAATAATGATAAACAGCTCACCCCCTCGCTGCATTATTTCACGCTATTATTGTCAGTTTCAGTAAGGCGGTATAAACTTCTTTTCAACAATAATTACAATCAATAAACATCTCAAATCAATGTCACATAAAAATGCATATTCATATTACAATCATTATTTACATTTAAGTAATTTGTGATACAAATTACTGCATCAGCCTCCATGATGTTGAAGGGCATAGATTTCCTGCAGAGCAACTTAAGTTACGTGAGATAAAATACATTCAGTATACTAACAGTCGTCGTTTCTAACGTTCCCCATATGGCTTATAGCCTTCGAGTGATACCTCATACCATCAAGCGATGACTGGACCCATTTCTGAAGTGGAGGTCCCAGCGGGCGGAATCCGTTGCCTCCGATGGTAGAATGATGAGGATGGCGGTAGCATGAGAGGACCTACAGCTTTTACCGTGGAGTTCGAACCACGTTGGCCTTGGGGATACTTCATATGAGGAAGTCAGAGTTGAAGGCGTGGATACGGTAGACTTAAAATCGCCATCGCAGAGCCGGAATCGAACGCCGGGACACCCTCAGTATGAGAGCTGAAACGAAACCACTGCCTACCCCAGCTAAAACGTAAGTGTCCAAGTCCTGATATTTGAGAAGAACAGTAGAATATCGCCGTCAATTACCTTCTCTACTGCTCACAGTACACTATGTAGAGGAAGTATTGCATTGTACCCAATTACCAAGATTTCACCGAAGATACAGCTTTTGAGACTATCTGAAATCAAAGGAAAAAGTGTGTGTGTGCCTATAAACAGCAAAACTTAAAAAGAATAGTTGGTTAAATACCAAATTTATTATTTAGATTTAGCATCTTCCAAGGAAGGGACACGAAAATTTTCAAGAAAATACCTTCATCTAAACTACTCTTTACTTGGAAATGTTTTAATTGTTTTTTATTTTCTCAAAATGGCTCTAAGGATTTTGATTAAAACGTCATATCTTTAATATATTCGCACGATAAATAAAATGTGCATTTTGAATTTTCAGGGAATAGCCTCTGAAGTCCTCTTCATTCTGAATGACCTTTACATAACTGTTAAACCGTAAGAGGTAGGAAAACTCTTACTATACAAACATGTATATGTCGTTTTTTTACAAATAAATATAATTTAAAGATTGTAATTTATTTAAATATTTTATTTTCTTAACTTAAAAGGGGAAAAACTTCTTAAAGCATATTTAAAATAATATGTTGAAGAATTTTTTATTTTTTTATTTAGGATTAAAAGTTTTTTTAAGGCTTTAAGTAAGTAAAAGTAAAGGGCAAAATTTATATCAAATTTTTTTGGCGCTAATTTCTAAGATATTCTTTGTTGTTAGTTTGATTTTTCAAATACTTATACTTCTTGCTAGTAGCAAGTCGCGTTCATACAAAGGTAATGAAATATGAAAGCCATCCATCACAGATCGACTCACTTTTTAAAAAATCTATGTGTT
Organism: Deroplatys truncata; assembly: GCA_030765065.1. Taxonomy (NCBI): domain Eukaryota; kingdom Metazoa; phylum Arthropoda; class Insecta; order Mantodea; family Mantidae; genus Deroplatys; species Deroplatys truncata. The sequence goes on from CM060980.1 coordinate 39,808,169, forward strand.
GCTCTCACATGACCTTCTCTACTCTTGTACAAACTATTTTACAAACGCTTATTCTTCATCAACTTTAAGTTAATCGAGACAAACAGTTGCAAAAGCTATCTTATTACTAATTTTCTTGTAGATGCAAGGGGAATTGGTAGGCTTTAAGCGATAGTCAAATATTTTAAGAGCTGGTTGCTATGTGCAGTATTCCATTCTCTTCGCATTACCAGGACAAAAAAAAAGAGAATAACGAATTCCAATTTGAAAAAAAGTATAAGTATTGGAGAATTCAAACAAATAACAAGGAATATCTCGGAAATGGTTCATGTGACATATATATATATATACATATAAGTTTTGTGTTTAGTTTTTGTGTCTATATTTTTTGTGTAATAAAATTTTATCTATCCCTTACGGTTTACCAGTTATGCAAAAGTCATTCGGAATGAAAAGAGGCTTTTGGGGACATTTCCGGAAAATTCAAGATGTACATTTCATTTGCCACAAATATATATTAAACGTATGGTATTTTAAAGAAAATCGTTAGAGCCATTTTTGAGAAAATCAAAATTTTGGTTTTTCGGTAGTCTGGGTTAGGGGATTTTCTTGAAAATCTTTGTGACGCATCTTTGAAAGCTACTAAACCCAAATACCAAGTTTGGTATTTATCCGGATTTTCGTTTTTGAGTTATGATGTTCACAGACAGATACACAGGGAGGTACGCAGACACACACACGGACATATTTCCAAAAATGTTTTATTTGGATTCAGGCACCTCAAACATGAACGGTGAAGTCTCAGCATCGAATTTTTGGGTGGAATGCAATACTTCTCCTACTTACTATACGTAGTAGAGAAAGTAAAAGTGTGAACCCCTTACCTACTGTATCCTATACCCAAATCGATATGTCTAAATGCTGAACGAAGTTATCTGGTTTAACAAGAAGCAGACAGAAGAACAAATTTTGGTTAGAATAGTTTGTAGAAGAACGAACAGAGAAAGTTATGTGAATGCAACACACAACGCTTTTTTCATTTCCATTGAAAGCTTTTCTTTAGCATAAATTCCTTAAAGTTCCTATACTCTCTGCTTTATGATAAAGGAAGAACCGTGATATAATATAGAAAGTCAAGGTATTGTACCTATTCCCACAGCAGTTCATCAAGCCAATTTAAGCTATACGGCGTTGAGGTTCACCAATTGTCATTTTGTTTACAACGATTATTGGAAACATTTCTTAATTAATAAACTCAATTAACTTTGGCACACATAGAGAGTAAACAAGCTTCCATTATGCAAATAGAAATACTCCGAGGGCATCAATGAGCTGTTGTTGTTTAATTTCCCCGCACATTAACGCTGGTAAAGAGAATGTAATTTTGTTGTTGCGTTTCGGAGTTTGACTCATTTGTGTGGAATTATAATGTTTTACGATGAAAAACGTTATTTAAATATTTACTTAAATATTGTTGTGGTTATGAGATCTGAAGCTTTATGTTCTACCTCGAAATATATTTGTGCTTTAAAAAATCTAGTTCTGTAGTTCTAGAGAAGCTAGAACATCAGGTCTTTCGAATTGTAGGTACATAACAACATTCTTATGTGTTGCATTCGCATAACTTTCTCTAACCATTCTTCAAATACCATTCTTACACAGGTTTATTCTTCTGTCTACTTCGTATTAATGGAGATAAAAATTTGTAGAACTGCATTTATTACATATTTCCCTGTAGGAACAATGGTGACAGGGGAATACAGTAGGTTTAAGGGATACCCACTCGCTTTTAAGAGCTGGTCGCCATGCGATGGCTTTCAAATTCCACTCTCTTTGATGACCAGTAGAAAAAAAGAAAGAAAAACGAAAAACGACTTCCTATTTGAAAAATTCAAATCAATAATAAGGAATATCTCAGAAATGTTAACTTCACAAAAAATGGATTTGACATAAATTTGTGCTTTAACGAAATCTACATTTTCTGTGTTGTAAGATTTTGTCTACCCCATACGGGTTATGCAGGAGTCATACAGAAATAAGAAGACTTCAGAGACTATATCCAGAACATTCAAAATATACATTTCATTTGTCATAAAAGCATCTTAAACATATTGTATTTTAATCAAAATTGTAAAGGTTTGATCTCAATATCAAAGTTTTGGTGAAATAGCATATTTCCCCTACTTATACGTAGTAGAGAAAGCAACAACAATTAACAGTTAGCAAGTTTAGCAACTGCCAGGTTCCCCCGTAAGCCGGAATTGTTTTCTGCATGAATTCTTTTATATTAAATAAATCTGCTTACATGCAACTGCAGTGTCTAAGCATGCATAAAGTACATCATCCTCGGTGAGGTTCCAACTCTGAATCCACAGAAAGCTAGCGCTCAACCCACTCGCCACATAGAGCGACTTTTGGAAATACACATTGAAAGAAAATAACACTTCTAAAATTGAAATAAAAAGTTGGAAACTTAAAGTACAGAGAAGTAGGGTTATGGATGTCACCTTTAAACCCTTTAAACCACAAATAAAAATAGTTGGAAAGTGCAAAAAGGAAGTCTTAATAAAAGAAGGCAAACATCATGGACGTGGTCCGTTTTATCGGGACGGTAGGTTTAGATTGAACCCGGCACAAAAAGATCTATCAGTCTATATGCAGGTTTCTAATAAGAGGCCAATCATTTTTCTTCCTCCTTATCATCATCATCAAGTCTTCATAACCTTGTCAGAAATAAGTAATTTCCAAATTAACATCACCGAAGCACCTGCTGTGACAGGACAGCTGTCGTATGAAGAAGTAAACAATACCGGTCTCATTTGGAGGAAGGGATAACGTCTAGGCAGGTTTAGATTTCAAAAGTATCTACACCGATATTTAATCATGAACAACTTAAAAAGTTTCTATCCTAAACGTATGAAAAGAAAAATAATTACACTTGTTAAATATTGTCGAGCAATTTGCGTGTGAAAATGAAATTAAATATGCATATAAACTGTTGGTAAATCATTCTGGATATTCACTTGCCCCCAGGCGTGCATATTTTCATTTGCGCACATAGAATGATAGAACGAATTCTCGGTCTGGATCTAGTAATGATTCGCAAACACTACCCATAGTTTAAATCGCTACTATTGGGACATTGCATATGTTCGTAATGCAAAATGCAATCATTTGTAATACATTTTCGTGTCCGTAAAACAATTCAGTAACTTCAAATATCTAAACTAATTTTAGTTTTTTACTTTTTTTACTCTCTCATGAGCAGGACGCAGATTTCCATAGGAGTCCATGACTTTGAAAAGTTCGGCGTGTGAATATAATCCTGTGTTAACAACGCATTTATGTTAAAAAGCGATTCTGTTAATTAAGATATGTCCATAGCAACGTCATCGGATCTTCGACGCCTGTGAGTAAAATCTTTTATATATTTAGCGTAATAGTGTGGTTTAGATAAAATTACGATTTTTCCTAGCTAACCTCGAATAGTTTGAGTAAATATCATGGCATCCTCTATTAAGAGAAGTAGGCAAGATACATTTAATCCAATGAACAACGCTACTACTAACAGAAACATTCAAAGTAAACAAATGTCTAGCGAAATCAATAAACAATCACCTAACCTACTGAAAGCTTCGAATAGTGAATCTATGTGGTCCCAAAGATTAATATACTCAGCAGTAACTGCAACAAATCCTACCAAAGAACAAGCTATTGTCATGGAATCCTACTATGGAGTATATATAAAAGATTATGTTTTAGCATTAGGGAAACATCACCCTCAGTGACATTCGAAATACCTCACGCACATCACATGGAAGAGTATGTTTCTTTCTGTATTCAAAGAAATGTGCTCAGGAACTAACAAGCAGTCACTCAAAGATGCTTTTAAATAATATCTCTTTCGAAATAAGACCCCTTCTCACCAAAAAATTATGCTCTAAAACGTTTGTCCAGTGATCCCAAACTATGTAATTGAAAATGAACTGCTACAGCTAAGCATCAAACCCATGTCAAAGATATCTCCAATCAGAGCAGGGTTATTACTCCCTGGCTCCTCACACATCCTCAATTTCCGCAGGCAAATGTGTGTCTCAAATGGGGACATTAGTAAAATCACCGAATGCTTTACAAATTGACTATGCTGGGACACCTATTGGGTATATCTATCTTCAGACTCACCTACCTGCTTCATAAGAAAAGCTGAAGATCACCTCGTTAAACAATGCCCTAACTCAGATTGAGAAATCAGCACCGTCCAAACTCCTAAGGTTAGTTGTGATGACTCTACATTTCCAAAACTTAACAATCAAGAAAGAAAAGAAGAATTTCCTCCATTAAATGATAATACTGATGCTTCTAAAAGAGTAGAGGATGCTTCTCTGGTTTTTCTGGTGTAAAAATCCTTAACATGGCTTCCTTCGGAAGGGAAGTAAAGGCGGTGGTCCGTGTCGTAGATTTACGGCACGTAAAAGAATCTAAAGCCTGATAAAGAGGCCTCTGAGCAAAATTTCCGGTCTTTCGCGCCCAATATAGAAGGGGACGGTAAGGACCATGGCAGTTAAAGAACGTCCATGAATAAAACTCAATTTAATTTAATTTTTCCTCAAACTATTTTAGAGAAAGCCTCTGTTTCTTCAGTTATCCAAGAGAGTACTCCATCTCACGAGTAATAATCTGAAATATCCGTAGAAAATACACCTTCTGACTGTAAGCAACCCTCCCAGATTCCCAATAACATGCAATTGTATGGATATAAAATACCTACATCGTCTGCTAGTAATGAAACAGTTACTACTAAAGTTGCAGACAGCCAGGAATCCTGTCAAACTTCCGGTATTGTTATGCATGAACAAAATAACAAATATAATGTTCTCAATAAAAGATCCAAAAAGTATTAAGCGATATGCTTAAACCAGCCAAAGAATATTGAAAATGAATCAGCTGAATTTCCACTGAGTTACAACTTCAGAGCTTTTCTGAAAACACTGCATACGTAAATGTAGCACTCGGCTACAATGAAGACTTACAAGCCTTAATACATGCACTACAAACACTTCATCCACTCTACACGGACAAAAACATAAAGATATAAGGACTCGCATAATTAAGAAACTGCTCCATGTTATCAAACAAAACAAAGACACAGCAAACGATAGCTCAACGCTAAATCCCTAAATGAAGTAAAACATCTCCCTTAATCAGTATTAGACACATTATTAACTCTCTTCTATGGAGTATGCACTACTGCAATGGACCATTAATGCATTTCGACCTCAATACGAATACTTGCAGCTGTTAGTCTCTAGACACCAACCTGACGTAATATGCTTACAGGACACTAACTTCCGAAATAATTCTGTATCCAATTTAAAACAGTATGGTGTATCTAATGAAAGCAGAGCGAATGTGAATCATGCAAGTGGGGGAATAGCCACCTATGTGAAGAGTAGTTTGTATCAAAAGAAAGTATCCTTAAATACTGAATTAGAAACTGCGGCGGTATTAATAAACTTAACTCCGACGATTTGTGTTTGTGATATTTATTTCCCAAACAGCCATGTTCTTCAGAAGGACGATCTAAGGCATCTTATACGACAGTCACCAAAATCGTTCATTTGAATGGGTGAATTTAGTAGTCATAACAATTTATGAGGATACTAATAAACTGACACCAGAAGAAAAATTATAGAAAAAGTATTAGACGAGTCAGAATTAATGCTAATGAATTCTACAAAACCTACTCGCTATGATACTGCGTATGGGAATAGCAGCAGAATAGATTTGACTGTTTGCACACCTGATATCTATGGAAAAAAGAACTGGTATGTTTACGCTTCACCTCACGGAAGTGATCATCTTCCCATTATAGTCACAACTGAAAGTAATTAACCCAGCAATAACTCTCAAACACTCCACACAATTAAGTGGAATATCCATAGAGCTAACTGACAGCAGTTCAGAGATACTTTCACAAATCTCTTAAACAACCTAACACCTCCTGGCAAATTTTCTACAAAACACATTAACATCGTACACGGCTTTACAAAAGTTATCGCCCAATCTGCAGATGCAAGTGGTCTACTTCAAAGAGAAGGTTTCCCTGGTGGAATGAAACTTGCAAAATTGCTATAAAGAATTAAAACCATGACTTTTATCTTTATAAAAGGAAACCTACACCTGAAAACAAACTAAATTACCAGAAATACAGAGCAACAGCTCATAAAGTTATCAAAATAAGAGAGATTCTTGTGTATAATTTGTCTCATCATTGACATCAGAAACACCTCCAAAATACTGTGATACAAAATCAAAAGACTAGCGGTAAATATAATCAATTCCGTGTCACAACCCTTAGAAATCAAATTACTAGAACCTTTATAAATGAAAATCAACACATAGCTGATGCACTTGCGAATGACTGCCAAAATCTTGAATAACTCAAAATTCTCATTTGAAGTTCATCTTTCGATTATGAATGAGGGAGGCTACAGTAACACAAACTAACCTCTCTGATAACGATCCCTTTCTAAACAATGAACTCCACCTTCGGGAATTACGAAACGAGGTAGACAAATGTAGAAAATCCAGCCCTGGTCCAGATTCCATACTTTAAGAATTCATCAAACAGCTTCCAGCCATTGCATTGAATTACCTTCTAGCAATCTATCATTTCATGTAAACTTCAAACTTATTTCCTGACCAATGGCGTAATGCTATCGTAATCCCAGTACGGAAACCAGAGAAAGATAAATTAATTACAGAAATTTATTGTTCAATTGCTCTAACTAACACTATTTGTAAACTATTAGAAAAGGCAGTTAATACAAGATTACGATGGTATCTTGAAAACATCAAATTGTTTAACAGCGTACAAAGTGGATTTAGGGAATCACACTCAACTTCACACAATCTCATATGTCTAGAATCTGAAATTCAGATCAACAAGCAATCTGTGTAGTATTTAGTCTAGATATTGAAAAAGCATACGATATGGCACGAAAACATTATACTGTTAAATTTCTACAGAGATATTTTTCAGGAAATATACTACAGTTCTTAACAAACCTTCTTCAGGATCGACAAATTCAAGTCAGAGTAAATGTGGTTCTATAAAAGAAATTCACAATAAAATGGAGTACCTCAAGGATCAGTTATAGGGTAACATTGTTTCTAATAGCCAAATTTCAAATACATCATCACGTGTTAAAACGTCTTTTTGCAGATGATCGTATTTTATCTTGTATAGGAAAAAGCATTATAGCATTCAAGAACTGCTGCAAGAGACAATTTTAAAGATTAAACAATGGGCGGAAGTTAGAGGGTTTCAGCTTTTAAAGACTAAATCCAAATGTATTTGTTTCTCTAAAAGAAGGTGTAATGGCATACTGTCGAAACTGTATATTGACAACCAAAGACTTGAACAAGATGCTGGGGATAAACTTTGATAGCAAATTAAACTGGATACCTCATTTTAAAGGTCTTGAAGATGATAGTCGCAAGAGGTTAAACGTTATGAAAAACTAGCGGCTAAAAACTGGGGAGCGGATTATAATGTGCATTTAAACTACTTCAAAGCATTTATTAAAGCAAAATTGGATTATGGTGCTACTGTTTACAATTCTTCTCTCCAAATGTTAGGTTCAATACAAACCATAGCACTTTGGATAACACTTGGAGATTTTTGCACCAACTCGACAGAAAGTATAAAAATAGAAACAAATGAACCTCCACTTGAAGCTAGAAGAAAACAATTGACTTTAACATACGCCCTCAAGATAGCGACGAGGTCTGATTCTCGAATGAAAGTGTATATTTCATAATAAATCGATAGAAACCGTCAAAAGCTCATTAATAGTATCCTTATATCTGAGGGTCTCCCAATATCCCCAAGAACTCAACACATTAGACTTCCACCTGTGTCACCAATAAACTACTATCTTGCTATTTCGCCCTGGACACTCACTTCACCTAAAATAAACTTAGAACTGAACTTCATCTGCAAAGAACACTGCATTTCTCAGTTTATCGCCAACTATTTAACGAATTACATGACAAATATGTAAACCATACAGCAATTTACACAGATGGATCAAAGTGTAATGATAAAACTGGTTGTGCTGTTGTTTATCCAGAACACACTATGTTAATCAGACTTCCTGATTTTTTGTACCGTGTTCTCAAGTGAACTATTTGCAATTAAACAAGCTGTAATTTATGTTTTAAATACTCAATATTCAAGGTTATTTGTTATATATCAGACTCTAAATGTGCACTGCTGGCAATAAAAAATCTATTATAAACCTATATTTTTATACAAGAATTCAATCACTACTTTATAGAGCCAATAAGCAAGGAAAGTAAGTGTCTTTAGTATGGATTCCATCCCACATTGGAATACAAGGCAACGAATTGGCCGATCAGGCAGCAAAAGAAGCCACTAAACATCCACTAAGTGATCCAATCATAACTACACCAGCCCATGATGTTATCTCAACTATTAAAAAGAAGCTCTACAAACAGTGGAAGACAGGATGGCTGACTCCACGAGAAGCAAACTCGTGTTATAGTATCGAGCTTTTCTACACATCTTCCCAGTAATTCTCTTTCCAGACAAGATCAGGTTTTAATATCCCGAATTAGAATGGGCCATACCAAGATCACACACAATTATCTTTTTTCAAAGCACCAACCGCCCATCTGCCACCAGTGTAACATACTGTTAACGACGAAACACATAATTGTAGAATGTCCACAATACGATCAATGAAGACAACACTACCAGATACCCAAAGATTTACAAACATCACTCAACTATTAGATGTACCCTAAGATAGCTGAATCTTTTAAAATCATAAGTTTATACAGGGATAACCAACAAAACTACGAACAGGCTGCGCGGTGTTTTTCCTGTCCGCGTCCTCGGCGCTCGTTGCCGTCTGCCGCTATCATAGAAATACAACATTTTTAAAACTACTTTTAAAGGCTTTACTTACCAACTTTATGATAGAAGATTCTGAAATTGGCCACCGTCGTTGTTCATACTAGTTCACGTTGGAAAATGCTGGCAATTTCCTGGCGAATATTCTGTTTTAATTCTTCCAAAGTGTGCGAGTTTGTCCTGTACACTTTGTTTTAAGTTACCGCAAAGATAGAAATCGCAGAGGGTTAGGTCGAGGGACCGAGGGGGTCAGAAATCTCTACTAATAATTCTATCCTCAAACACACATTTAATTAATTGTTCTCATCGAAATATTGGCCGTATGGACTGTTGCAGAACCTTGTTGAAAAAAGGTAAAATCACGCTCCCTGTCTGTTAATTCTCTAAAAACATGGAGCAAAGTTATATGACTCGAAAAAAATTGGCTCTATGGCCCTGGAAGAATTAAAACAAAATATCCGCCAGAAAATTGCCAGCATTTCTCAACGTGAACTACGGCGAGTGATGGATAGTTTCCTAAAGAGGTGCCAAAAATGTATGGACAACGACCGTGGCAAGTTTCAGCATCTCCTTTCATAAAGTTGGTAAGTAAAACCCTTAAAAGTAGTTTTAAAAATGTTGTATGGTTTCATCCGTACCTTTCTATGATAGCGGCAGACGGCAACGAGCACCGAAGACGTGGGCAGGAAAAACACCACGCAGCCGTTCGTAGCTTTTTCTCTCTGCATAAAAATATATAATGTTCAATCAATTTGATTAGTTATAGTGTCAACATTTTATATACCAGTTCATTGTAATGCTTTAAAACTGTCAGTATCTTAAATAGCCTCATTGTTTTATTGTTAAATATTTGTTTTATAAACAACAATATGACTAATAAGTTAAAGCGACTATAAACTTTCAAAATAAAAAACTCTGATGTGTTACACTCACATGACTTTCTCTACTCTTGTACAAACTATTTTTACAAACCTTATTCTCCATATGCTTCATGTTAATCCAGATATCGAGATGTCAATCGTATTGCTAATTTTCTTGTAGATGCAAGGGGAATACGGTAGACTTTAAGCGATAGTGAAATATTTTAAGAACTGGTTGCTATGTGCAGTATTCCATATAACGAATTCCCATTTGAGAAAAAGTATAAGTATTGGAAAATTTAAGGGAATAACAAGCAATATCTCGAAAATGGTTCACTCAACAAAAAAAATGTATATGACATAAATTGTGTATTTTAACGCGATCTACATTTTTTGTGTAGTAAAATTTTGTCTGTCTTATGGTTTACCAGTTATGTAAAAGTCGTTCACAATGAAGAATACTTTTGGAGACATTCCCAGAAAATTCAAGATATACATTTCATTTGTCATGAAAGTATCTTAAATATATGATATTTTAATCAAACTCTTTAAGAAATTTTTTAGAAAATTAAAATTTTCGAGAAATGTTCCATATAAAGGTTAAGCTGGCGTAGGGCGATTTTCTTGAAAACCTTCATGTCGCATCTCTGGAAGATACAGAACTAAATACCAAGTTTGGTGTTTATCCGACTGTTTGTTTCTGTATTATGCTGTTCACAGACACACACACAGACACACACACACACACAGACACACACAGACACACAAACGGACATGTTTCCAAAATTGCTTTTTTTGGATTCAGGGGGTCTCAAAACATATATTTCCAGTGAAATCACGGTATTGAATGTTTGGGTGGAATACAATACTTCCCCTACTTACTATACCCAGTAGAGAAAGTAAAAATACAGATTTCAGCATCAAGAATATTTAACTTGTATTTGTTGTCAGCTCTTCTGATGCAAGGATTTGTGTTTCTCTTGTCTCCAATGAACACGAATAGATCACGGTAATTTCGGTTATATACTTTGAATTCTAGCTACCTTTAAATTCCAACTGAAAATCATTACAAGTATTTCTGATATGTGTAAGGCTTCGTATTTAAACTCTTGCGCAGTGTTGTGATATAGTCTCAACTCAATGCTAACTGTCGTCCTGCGTGGTGTAGAGGTTACCATGCTAGCCTCTAGTTTCCGAGGTCGCGGGTTCATTTTTTCGGGCGTAAAAATCCGGAAGGGAAGTAAAGCCGGTGGTCCCGTGTCCTAGGTTTACGGCACGTAAAAGAACCTCAAGCCTGATAAAGAGGCCTCTGAGCAAACTTTCCGGTCTTTCATGCCCATCATAGGTAGAATGGGACGTTACGGACCACAGCAGTTAAAGAGCATCCGTAAATAAAGCTCAATGTAATTTATTTTCAATGCTAACTGCAACTGCTGTTATCAGTTGGAGCCTAAAACACAAGCAGTTGAGTTGCCTATGATATCAGTTGTAGTACGCACGAAAATCACAATGTGAAGAAACTTAAAAGGCGAATTGTGTGAACGTATTAGCTCTACAAATTGTAGAGTAAAAAAATATCTGATGTGTTACATTCACATGACTTTCTATATTCACTATCTTTTTTTAAAGAGCTTCTACTGGTATTCTTAGAAAACTTTATTTTTCCGTCTGTTTCAGGTTATCGAGATAAATGTTTACAGAATTGGCTTCACTACATATTTCGTTGTAGGTACAAAGAGGAAGCAAGAAACCGAAGCGACATTCAAATGTTTAAATGCAAATCGTTCTTTAGATAAAATATTGACAAATTCAAACCAATACCAGCTAATTCCACAACAAGTTATTTGAACTAAGTTGTGTACTTTAAAGTGGTCTTATTTTTTTGCATAGAACATTTTCGACTATCTCTTAACGTTCCACTTACACAAAAGTATACAAAATTCCTTCCGAATTAAGAGTATCTTACTGGTTATTCGCATAAAATACAAGATACACATTTTATTTTGTCATATAAGTATCTTAAACCTGAGATATTTAAAAAAATCTGACGTGTTACACTCACATGACTTTCTCTACTCTTGTACAAACTGTTTTTACAAACGCTTATTCTCCATATGCTTCATGTTAATCGAGATGTCGAGATGTTAATGTTATTGCTAATTTTCTTGTAGATGGAAGGGGAATTGGTAGGCTTTAAGCGATAGTCAAATATTTTAAGAGGTGGTTGCTATGTGGAGTATTCCATTCTCTTTGCATTGCCAGGACAAAAAAAATGAATAACGAAGTCCCATTTGAGAAAAGGTGTATTGGAAAATTTAAGGGAATAACAAGCAATATCTCGAAAATGGTTCAGTCAACAAAAGAAATGTATATGACATAAGTTGTGTATTTTAACGCGATCTACATTTTGTGTGGAGTAAAATTGTGTCTATCTCTTATGGTTTACCAGTTATGCAAAAGTCGTTCACAATTAAGAGTACTTTTGGAGACATTCCCAGAAAATTCGAGATATACAATTCATTTTCCATAAAATGTCTTAAACTTATAATATTTTATTCAAAATCGTCAGAGCCATTTTTGAAAAAATTATAATTTTCGAAAAATGTTCCATGTAAAGGGTAAACTGGAGTGGGGGGATTTTCTCGAAAACCTTCGTGTCGCATCTCTGGAAGATACTGAACCTAAATACCAAGTTTGTGTTTATCCGACTGTTCGTTTCTGAGTTATGCTGTTCACGACAGACACACAGACAGACAGACACACACACAGACACGGTTTATATGCATTCATTGCACCTAAAAACATGTATTTCCGGTGAAATCTCGGTATCGAAATTTTAGGTGGAATACAATACTTTCCCTACTTACTATACGCAGTAGAGAAAGTAGATATTGTTGGAGCCATTTTTTCTAAAGTAAAAAGCCTCTAAAATTGTTCGACATCAAGGGTGGAAAACTTGAAAATCTTCCGTATCGGAGCTTTGAAAGAGATGATTTTAAATATTTATCATAGTTTCGCTTTTGAATTATGCTGTTCATAGACACACACATACACGGGCCTTTTTCTAAAAATGCTTTTTTGAGGGTTCCAGGGAATTCAAAACATGTATTTCCGGTGATATTTCGATATCGAATTTTTGGGTGGAATACAATATCTTCTCTTCCTACTAAGCACATGGTTGAGATATATTCCATTTATTTTGAACTTCTATTGACTTAATAGGCTAAGAGGCAGAATAGCGTTAAATGAATCATGTGATAAACTGCCATGCAAACAATTTTACGGCGAACCTAGTGCTTAAAGGATAAAGTTTACAACATTTAATTCAGTGTAACATGTGCAATTACCGGTTAAGTTATGGAGATCTATATCCTTCCATCCTATGTATCCGAAAAGTAGTACATGGCTTTGCTTATAAACGATGATCATTTAAGCGATGTTTTTCTCCTCGGCAACGGAGCGCACCATAGCAGGGGCGTTGTGCTTATAGAATATTTTGTAATTGTCCTCTTTTGCCAAGCAGGCATTATAACAGGAAAACGTATTCAGGGTTAAGTTCGACCACAGTAATATTTTTAGTTAATCTAGTATTTGTGGATCTGTTTTGAATGTTGCTCTATAGATCACCCACAAGCAAAAAATCACATACTTTTACATCCCAGAGGGGTCCATAAACAGAAAATGTTTCGCTTATGTTTAATCTTAATAGCCATTTAAACATTTAGTTGAAACCACGGGTCCTCCGAATGGAGCACAATGGAATCTGCATTCGTCGATGAAAGAGACCATTGGCAATAAAGTACTGCTGTTGTTCATTGTCTTGTGAGTACTGTTAAGAGTACGTTTAAGTAAAATTGTACGACTTAAGATTTAATAATTGTATTGCTTTATGTGCAGAGATAACATAGACCCCTGCTTATTTATTGTGCTCGTTTGAGTATTTTTTTTAAAACTTCAAAATGCTATTAGTTTTTCTCTTGCATTAAAACCCTAGCCTAATGTTTCCTACACTAAATCTTCAGATTAGAACACAAGTCTATTACACAGAAGTACATTTTAAAAGGACGAGCATGATTACGCAATTGCTCAATAAATTCAGCGCCATAAGTGTCCTATTAGAATCAAACACTTAATGTCTAGCCCTCTCGATACCGAGCGAGATGGCCTCAGGGGGCTGTGGCTCGCTTTTGGGAGGTCCCGGGTTTGATTCCCGGTGGCCGCCTATCTGACCATGGGGTTTTTCGTGATTTTCCCTGTCACCTAGGCGAATGTCATTTTCTGTCATTTCACCTCTCCTTTTCACTTTCAGATGTATTTTCAGGTCCTGCATGCTAGGGATATTGGGCAGATGACATAGTTGCTTGCGCATTGGAAAGATTTCTCCCCGTGAACGCCAGGGTGCGTTGTCCCGCCCGTTACCGGCTTCGTCGTCCTCTTTCAGGATTCTTCGCCTCTACTGGTGCGCGGGTGTTCAAACTGGAAATATTAGGGACTTCAGCACGCCCCTGTGGGTCTGTCTGCTTGCAGACCTGAGACCTCGTACGACTCTTTCATCTCAACTCTACCTCCCGGGGGTGTGGTTACAATAGATCAAGCTGGTCGCAGTGCGCGAGGTGTTCCCCTCCAATACATACACCCTACTTCCTAACCAACTAGGTCGAACAGACCTAGTTATTAAACATCTACATTCAAAACTAATCTTAATCCAACATCGAGGTCACAATCTTTCCTTTCAATATGAACTTTCCAAAAAAATTATGCTGTTATCCCTAAGGTAATTTAATCTTTTAATCATTAGTTATGGATCTAAAGTGTATCAGAGCTATCCAAATGAAGAAGTTTTGGTCATTCATTTCGAACACAAATGAGCTCGTGCATACGGGTGAGTTGAGTGTACTAAAGGTACGAGCAATTTCCGACTCTTAGTGTAGGCGTATCATTTCCTGTTCGAAAGCCCGGTGTGACCAGACGCAAGGTGAAGCCTCAACCTGTTTGCTTCACTGGCGTTGTTGCCGCGCGGTGCCTTTATCACAAACTAAGTTCGTGTGATATTCCGGTATGGTGTTGAGTGATACAAGAGGAAGTTTTTTTAAAATTAAGCGAAAGAGTTTTTCAGTTATAACATAAAAACGGAGAAAGCGATATATGTGAGCGCTTGAGGATATTGTCAAAACGCCGGCATAATAGTAATAATAATAATAATAATAATAATAATAATAATAATAATAGTAATAACAATTATTGAATTGTCCTTATATTTACTTTTAACAAAACTCACTTTGCTTTTATTTTCATACTATTCGAGATTTCGTATTGTAAAACACAAAAGTGCTCTTAAATATCGCTAATTTTCCATTACAGATTTTTGTAATTATCGATTTTATTTTCAGGTTTATTAATTTACTATATCGTTAAAACAAAACACAATTTTAAGTAAAGTTTTTTTATTAGTTCACAACATGGTATATAACATTATTATAAACTTTTGAGCTAATTAATGTTAATTTGTATTAAAGTTTGGTAGTAACATAGTTTACTTCAATGGCAGTTCTGCAATGTCTTAAGTTTAAAATGAAATCACTATTTAATTTATTGCATGAGTAGTAAACAGTTGAGTCAGCTGCCCCTATTTATGCAACGTGCTAAGCGATATATTTGACTTATGCCTTTCTTGAATGCCTTCTAATGACTGATTTGCATAACACTTTATAGAGGAGGAATAGATAATTCAGTGCATAGGTGTTTTACAGGACAGAATGCAATCGCTATGTATGTCGATACAAAAAACTTCCCATCCTGACACTGGGAGCTGCAATAGCTCCTTTAGTCCAATTTTACAAACTTTTATTATTTAGCATACGTTCATGCACATCTTTGAAAACGCCCCTGAAGGAACAAACTATCACATTCATCAGTTGACAAAACCATTTGAAAACAAAATGGCATATCTCGCAGTGCAACCAATTGGATTTAAGCCGTCAGTCAACGTTGTGCAGCCTTGTCAAAAAATGCTAATTATTAGATAGATAATTTCACTTATGTTACAAACTATGGCATATTTCAGATCATGCAGTAATTTTAATGACTGATGCAGTTTATTTCTTTGAATTAAAGCTACCAAAC
Organism: Deroplatys truncata; assembly: GCA_030765065.1. Lineage (NCBI taxonomy): Eukaryota > Metazoa > Arthropoda > Insecta > Mantodea > Mantidae > Deroplatys > Deroplatys truncata. The sequence continues at coordinate 39,824,072 of CM060980.1, forward strand.
CGAGCTCAAAACACTGTATGACGCTACAATTAAACGTGTGAAGATTTGACGTGGGATCTAGTTCTGTGATTACGATTCGTGTAGGAACCTCACCTCGCAAGGTAGCATTGGTCCGATGGTATTATCGTGGTTGCTTTAACACTGTGCCACTTCAGTTCGGGTTCAAATCATTTTTATTACCCTTGGTTTTATATCTTTGGGCCTATAATTTGATATTATGATATAAATAACATTTTTATAACATTATAAGTGTGTACAAAATAGAATAATCGCCATGTTTTCCACCGCAACCGCAAAGCCCAAATCATCTATGGGTACTCATATGTGAAGAATGCAGAGAGATTACACCGCACAGCATGCAAGGAGGTCTCTCCGGCAACGTACACAAATGTGCATTGATGAAGGGGGTCGTCATTTTGAACATTTACTTCGTTGATGAAATCCACGCTCTTTAACAATTTATTATTCTGTTTACCCGTGAACTTAGCACATTTACAACTCATTTGTCAATAAAAGAAGTGAAACAAAAGGTTTAAACGTGAAAAAAAATCGATTTAATATCGTCGATATGCGCTCAAAAGAATAAAAGCTAACTACGTAACACGGTTTACAACACAGATACAGTACAGATTATTAGGATAAACATGATACAAAATTATCTGATTATAATTCTTTGGCTCACAGGAGAGCCAATAACAAAAATAAATAAATTATTACTCTAAAATACAGAAAAATAAACACAAGGATAAGAAAAAACAAAAAATATTTAATGTTAGTATCGGATTCGAAGCTTCGAAACTAACCTTTCCTTCACCACATTCCGGCAGTTAATCCACTCGGCCAAAATCCACGTAGGCTATCCCGCTCTTTGGAAAAACACTCCTCTCTCTCCTTGCAAGCGTTATATCCATGAAACTCCGTTTTTAAGGCTTTTGCAGCTCTTTGGTTCTCATTCAGGCCTTTAATCATTAATGCTAGTTGCGTATAGTACCGAATAGAAGGGCAGAGCTACAATAACAGTTTGTTTGCTAAAAAGGTCAATGTTTTCACATTGGACTATAAACTGCGGGTTGCATAGATACGAATACCTAGGGGCAGCTGACTCAGCTGGTATATGATTAGAAACATTAATTAAATGCTTATAAAATGACTTTGAGTTCTTTCTCTCAGAAATTCTGAATGAATGTTTTATTCAGGGCTAATGACAGAACAATGGAATACCATATGTATCATAATGTTGTGAAAATGTTTCGACTGTAACAGTAAGTAGTATCAGTCATTTGCCTTAATGCACTCAAACGAGCATACTTCATTTCCCACGAGAGCGCATATGGAGCAGAATTTGAACTATAGTTTGGTATATTCATTGCCCTTTTTTGGAACGAGTTGGCCTCGAAGAAACGAGCGAGTCTCGTTATGTACCATATGAAACGAACTAGTAAAGCTCTGACCTTGCCAGCTCTAGTATATACTATACCAGGGTAGGCAGCAAGCGCCGCTGGTCCAGGTAGCTACGCGTGACGACTATGAAAAATCTAATGTGTTACACTCATATGGCTTTCTCTACTCTTGTGCAAACTATTTTTACAAACGCTTATTCTCCATATGCTTCATGTTAATCCCGATATCGAGATGTTAATCTTATTGCTAATTTTCTTGTAGATGCAAGGGGAATTGGTAGGCTTTAAGCGATAGTCAAGTATTTTAAGAGCTGGTTGCTATGTGCAGTATTCCATTCTCTTTGCATTACCAGGACGGAAAAAAATGAATAACGAATTCCCATTTAAGAAAAAGTATTGGAAAATTTAAGGGAATAACAAGCAATATCTCGAAAATGGTTCACTCAACCCAAAAAAAATGTATATTACATAAATTGTGTATTTTAACGCGATCTACATTTTTTGTGTAGTAAACTTTTGTCTATCTCTTATGGTTTACCCTTTATGCAAAAGTCGTTCACAATGAAGAATAGGGATTCCCATAAAATTAAAGATATACATTTTATTTGTCATGAAAGTACCTTAAACATATGATATTTTAATCAAAATCGTTAGAGCTATTTTTGAGAAAATTAAAATTTTCGAAAAGTGTTCTATGTGAAGGGTAATCTGGGGTGGGGGATTTTCTTTGAAACCTTCGAGTCGCATCTCTGGAAGATACTGAACCTAAATACCAAGTTTGGTGTTTTTCCGACTGTTCGTTTCTGAGTTATGCTGTTCACAGACACACAGACAAACGCACGGACACACACACACGGGCGTGTTTCCAAAATTTTTTTTGATTCAGGAGGCCTCAAAACATATATTTCCGGCGAAATCTTGGTATCGAATTTTTGGGTGGAATGCAATACTTCCCCTACTTGCTATACGTAGTAGAGAAAGTAAAAACACGTCAGCGGTCAGCCTAATACATACAACTCGATATTTTTACTAATGGATGGATTATTGTGCGGCTCCCTGTGTGTCAGACTGTTATTGCTGTCCACCTGCCATATGTTTGAGACGAAAGACACAGTTTAATCAAAGAATAAAATTATCCTGTCTATCCCCGTCAATCTTCTTTCCTCCCCACGAGCATAAAAAGAACATGTGACATTTGCGTTGATTGTACGTCCCAACTTATTTTACGGCACATTAACCTCAAACGTCCTTAACCGCACAACATCCGCCGTCTAGTTTGCAATCACGATGAGGTTAGGAAACTATAGCAATAATAAACTGGCTCGGTATTCCTGGAGTCTTGATAGCGGAAGTATTGAAAACGTCCTCTGTGCAGGTAGTTAGAGGGGGGTTACATGATCAGTGAACGTAAGAGAGTGAGGTATGAATGGAAAGACCGAGCAGGATGGCTCAGGCGATAACCCGTGGCCCGCATTCGGGAGGTCGTCGGTTTGATTCCCGCGGCCGACCTTCCTGATCCATGGGTTTTTCTGGAGTTTCCCTGGGTCACTATGCGAATGCTGGAAAGGGTCATTACATCCCCCGTATTTCCTGTCGCTCCATTTCACCTACATTCTCATTTCAGTTCACCTTTCATTTGCTTGGTCTGTTTCAGGGTTGCAAGTGTCGGCGGGAGTCTCGGCGTTGCATGGCAGGAGAAAAGGATGCTTTATGTAATCTAGAGGCGGTCTCCCAGTCCTGGGTCCCCAGAGGATGTACAAACCCACATGGGGGGAGGGGAACCGGGTATATCAGCTGCCATCCGGGGAGTTTAAATCTATAAAAAGATAAGCACCTTGCCTTTTGCCTGTCGTGCTTCTTGGTCTGGACGGAGTGTGTCTCTCCCATTTCGCCCCTCCCTGCAGGGGGCGCCCCATCAGAGGCCTAGGTGTACAAAAGATCTGGATGGGTCGAGAAGCTAAGTACCCCTCCGCTCCTAGTCCTATCCTATCCTAAGGGTGGAAAGCGTAGGACTGCACGGTAGTGCAATGAAGTTGCCGGTGAGTTCACTATCATATGTGCATCTTCAGTCGTTCAGTCAAGTCGAACTACCAGTTGAGTATAGTGTTAAGATGAAAACGTCGAATGCTCGGAATGTACACGAAAATGTTTTTGCACGTCGCTACCAAACTTAAAAGAATGTGTAACAGAGACTTCTGCGCCTATCAGAAATAGAAAAAATTATTATTATTATTATTATTATTATTATTATTATTATTATTATATTTGGCTTAAGAAAATTTTGCGACTTGTTTTGGCGGACGTCCTTTAAACATTTTGCAGAACTCAACCCAGGGCAGACCATTCCTCCTATTGGATTATTATTATTATAGTTTGAAATTATTGTTGTGAATTTCACACCTTTTGGCGGATCTATTTACAAAAGTGTACATTTCGAAGAATCGAATCCAGGTTAGGCTATTCTACCAAACAGCTCACCATTGTGTCTTTTATTATTATTATTATTATTTCATCATTATTACTGTTATTCCCTATGAAGCACATAAACATTTTAAGGCGAGGGTCTTAGTCTTTTAGAGTATAAATGAAGGAGAAGAAAAAATAACCCGGAGATATTGCTGTATTACTGGGGAATGGAAACGTGTAGTTAATACCTTAGCCGAATCATGCACTAAGTGGGAGATAGGCCTTACCCCTCCATCACCTTCTGGATGCGCCAAATTGCTCTCAAGGTAGTGCGTACAAGGAATACATTGGTCGGCTTGCTTGCCGACTTGTCTCGGCCGATATAGTAAATTACTCGAAGATCCAGTATCTAAGCGATATGCAATGCAAACACATGTATAAACTACCAGATGTCCATCCAGCGCAGTTTTTTAAATGTAGTCAGATTTCTAAGAAGTGCAAATATACCCAATGCTTTAAAATGCGTATTACGAAGGAAGAAAAAACTGCACACGATTAAGCAAATACATCACTTTATGCCAGGATCAATCGCATTCTCTTTGTGCGAGAGATAGTGGCACACAATATGTGTAGTGTATCGAAAATACAATTAAAACCGAACAGATTTTCTAACCGATTCCTCCGATTGTAAGTCTTAAATGATAACGTAGCGGCGTCTGGTAGTGGCAAATAGTCAGAACCCGATATTTTTGGATCTCGCGATAATCACGATTTGTTGTATATGCAAAGTATTTTTTCTAACATTACGGATTATCGTAACAAACCGGGAAAAGGGGTGATAAAAGTGAAAAATTAACACATTGGCGAATTATAGGCGTTGTGTCGTTTTATACCAAATTTCACGTTCTAACCCTTTCTTCTTCCTTTTCTTCTACTTGTTGTTGTTATTATTATTATCATTATGAACAAAGGTCAGCCTAGGTGAGCGGCGAAAGGGGAGGAGTACGGAAACATGTCACCTAAATGACTGAAAGGCATGCTTTGCAACGGCGGCCCGCACCAGCCCCTGAATGAGTGCATAAAGAGGGGAGTATATTAAGTGGAGTGCTAGGACCAGGTAAGCGCAGGGCGGGGTAGAAGTGGTTTAGTGTTTAAAATAAACCACAGCGCATCATATCGGCACGATTCCATGCAATTGACGCATTTGGCAAATTTATGTTAGCGTAACATTTAGTTGTTTATATATAAGGTTACTTTACTTTGTCAACGAATGTCATAAATCTGAAACTCTTTTCAATGAGAAAGGACAGCCTTCTATACACAGCAAAGCAATGAAAGTTCATGAATGGGTGCTAGAATATCTTGTTGTGATTAGTTAAAGCTGAGATCCCTTAATTGCCTCAGTTCCTCATAGTTACAGTAATGTAAAACCAGACGATGTGAACAGTTATAACGTAGAAGAAAACTTCATTAAACTAGAATAATTATATTTTATTTATTGATGAACGGTGGTTGTCCAGCAGCTGAAATTCTAAAAATATTTTCTTCTTAAAGCTCCAAAAAATCTCCTGAATTTAAACGATACTGAATAAAATCCTCTTAGTTTGAACAAAATAAATCTAATTTCTTGGTACTGCACAACGTTTAAAGTAAATTTCTGCATAATCTTCCCTGAAGCGTATTTTGCAAGACTCCTATGAGAGTTAATGGCTTCATAACTTTTACTTCTTTTCTCATGTAGTTTAAGTGAATCCGTGCACAGAGAGAAGCTTGCAGAGTGCTTATTGTAGCAGAAAGCTAAAGAAAATTGGTATTAAAATTCTGTATGTATCCCTGTTTCATGCATGTGGTTTAAGGGAACAAGGCACAGGGAATTAGCCAAAAAGTATTAAACTTAAACATGGTTTCCATTATGGCTAAAATAGTATTACTCATCTATTTACTCAGTCGTGTTTCGGGCGAATAATATCCTTTTTTATCGGAAAAGAAGCAAAAGCCCTTTTGTATATATAGCATGTATTCTTCTTCTTCTTCACTATTAAGCAATAGGCTTGAATACTGTTCCGTCTTAACTCCAGTATCCACCTTAGCCATCTATTTCTCATTTTCCTTCTGGGTTGTATTTTAATTTGTCTGACTGTTTTTACTTTCTCTACCACGTATAGTAAATAGGGGAAGTATTGCATTCCACCCCAAAAATTCGATCCGGAGATTTCACCGGAAATGCATGTTTTGAGGTACCCTGAGTACAAATAAAGCATTTTTGGAAACATGTCCGGGTGTGCTTGTGAACAGCAACACGAACATTTTCAAGAAAATCCCCACCCCAAACTACCCTTTTCGTGGAAGATGGTCGTCCTTCGTTGTCTAGGTGCCATGCTAGCCTCTAATTTCCGAGGTCGCGGGTTCAAGTCGTTCTAATTTTATTTATATACGTTACTAGACTAGCCTCAAATGAATTATTCTTCTATTCAAATACAATTTTACTAATTATTATTATTTTACCTCGAGCTCAAATATATATAAAAGCAATAAAAATAAATTTTAAATAAAACATATGAATTTAAATTAGAACTCGCGGATTCAAATCCGGTGGGGGGCGATGGAATTTTTTCAGGCTAAAAATACTTAGCATAGCTTCCTTCGGAAGGACGTAAAGCCGGTGGTCCCTTATAGTAGATTCTGGCAGTAATGCTTGTGATGTTGTAATGATGCAGTTCTTTTCATATATAATTTTGAACTTAATTTGAGTTTTTAGTTATGGTAGCTCTTTAACTGCTATGATTCTTAGCGTCCTATTCTATATTGGGCGCGAAAGAAAGAACATTTTGCTCAGAGGCCTTTTTAGACTTGAGGTTCTTTGACGTGCCATAAATCTACGACACGTGATCTCCGCTTTACTTCCTTTCTGAAGGAAGCCGTGCAAAGGATTTTTTACGCCCGAAAAAATTCATCGCCCTCCACCGGGTTTGAAACCGTGACCTCAGGAAGTAGAGTCTAGCATGGTAAGCACTACGCCATGGAGAATGACAATTTTGACTTTGGACGAATAAATTATTAGCATTACTATTATTGTTGTTTTTATTATTACTACTAACATTTTATAAACGGAATTTAACGCTGACCATCCTTAACAAGCGGGGAATCCAACCACTAATTATACAGGATGAAGGTTACCATTTGCGCCAACACACTGCGCATTTATACCGCATCACCTTGTCTCAGTGAGAGAAGCAAAGTTTTTTCACCCCCAAAACGAACATCACTTCAAATACAAAGAACCTATCAAACAAGCTTCAACAAACTTTGTTATTTTAGATTACACGGTCCACTTTTACATGCTGCTGGTTGAATATGGAGTTAGGCACGTGCTGCTATGTCTTGGTTTCCAGTCCCATGTTCTAGCATCCGTTACTTTAACATTACATCATTCCAACCTGATAGACTCCTTCAATATTCTAATCATTCCTAGAATGTTTGGACTTGATTACTGACATTGCAAGAACTTTTAAAACAGCACGACGGAAACGCTTAGTTCGGTGGCTGTAGACACTGATCCAGGCTATAGCAGTGTTGTTGTAAGGAATGTTAGTGTTATGTTCTCTTCGCTTCACGAGTTTAATTATAGTAACAATATTTGTTTGTGTTCCATCTGATCTTACTGGAAGACATCGGTAGAACGTATTATATATTAATCCAACTTTAAATGTATTTCTGGGCTATGTATGTCATAACATATAGCACATATTTTACATTCTATATCCAAGGGCAGTCCAGAAAGTCCCAGTTTTGGCCTATCGTGGCGATGAGTAGGGATAAAGCCCCCATCTTGGTGTCAGAACGTTCCTACATTCACTACGCATCCAGCTGGGGTAGCATGAGGACTGTGCTCTCTGTGAGTTGTTAAAATGTGCGCTGCAATAGAAAATCCCGCCACTTGTAAAGTGCGGTTGGCTAAAAACAACAAACCAATTCAAATTTATAGTCAACTTTGTGAAGTCGTCTTCCGTGGACTAGTGGTACCGTGCTAGCCTCTAGTTCCCAAGGGCGCGGGTTCAAACCGGCGGAGGGCGATGGATTTTTTCGGGCGTGAAAATCCTTAGCATGGCTTCCTTCGGAAATGAAGTAAAGCCGGTGGTCCCGTGTCGTAGATTTACGGCACGTAAAAGAACCTCAAACCTCATAAAGAGACCTCTGAGCAAAATTACTGATCTTTCACGCCCAATATAGAATGGGACGATAAAGAGCCTCCATAAATAATAATAATAATAAAAAAACTTTGTGATGTTTACGGCAGGGAATAATGAGTGAAAACCGAGTCAGGCAATGGTGCATTGATTTTAAAAATAGCCGTACCAATGTTCAGGACGAGGATCGCAGTGGGAGACCTAGCTTATGGCTGATGAACTGTCAATGCAAATCAATGTTTGTAATTGAAATTCGTGAAAATCGTCGTTTCACGATTACAGAACTTTCGGAACATTTTCCGCAATTTCACGGAGTTTGGTGCATCAAATTGGTGCTTTGATACTGACGCTGAACTGCATGCCGGTGTAAACCAGTGGTTGAAGTCGCAGGCGGCAGAATTCTACAGAGAGGGTATTGAAAAACGTGTGCCACGGTATGATAAATGACTCAATTTTAATGGCGATTATGCAGAAAAATAGCTTAAGAGTGTACCTTTCAAATGTAGATGATAAACTTGATATTTGTATTTTGTTAATTGTTTATTTCAACACGTCTGGGACTTTCTGGTACACTCGGTCAATTAAAACTGGAAGCTCGAATCGGGTACTTCCGTGAACGCTCGTGAAAGCCAGGCTTTGTTTACAAGACTGCGTATATTCTTGTTGTAATTGTAATGGGGAACACAACTATAATCACAAAAGTCTTCGAGAAAATAATTCATATACGAGAATTCAAACAGACAGGTTTATCAGAGTTTTCAACACGGAATGTTTGTAACTAAAACAAACTTTATTGATTTAAAGTTTCCTATGTAGAGAGAGTATCACTAAAGCTTGTTATAACGGCTTACTGCAGCACTCTTAGTAGTGGCAGAGAGTTGGCTTACTGTTCTTAAGGTGGCATTTCAAATCTACGTGGAACTGTTAAACTTTTCTTTTACTTTTCAGTTTAAATACACCAGTAAAAATATAACAGATTTTCTTCATTTTTTTATGGATGTGGCGTTTATTTAGTAGTCAGTAATACCAGTAGATGGCAACCGTGATATTAATTTATCGTCAAGAGGAGGTTTCATACTCAGTAAATTTAATTTATAACCACAAATTTTACCACTATTGTAATTATATTTTTAAGTAAATAAAATTAAGTAACACAGTTAATATTATTTAACTATTTTACAATAAAACGAGTTGTAAAACATAAAACTCCGCTACGGAGACACGAACTCGAGCAGCTCGTGTAGAAGTAAGTAGTTTAACTATTGGAATAATGGCTGAACAGGTACTCATCCCTGTAACAGCCAAGGGTGAAATAAACCCTAAATCCCCATAGTTAGGAAGCCAAATCGATGCTTTGTGACGAGTTAAAGAGCAAGCCAAAGCGGCGCACAGATGTTGACGATTGTGAACCGCGCGCTCACTGGAAGAGAGACTGAAAAAGTTTAACAGCTCAAATGCCGACCACTTTTAGTCGCTTGGGTGTATATGATTCCATTCTCTACTGCTTACCTATAAATAACCAGAGATGTCACCGAAAGTGCACGTTTTGAGGCTCCTTGATACAAAAAACAAGCATCTTTTGAAAAAAGTCTATGTGACTAGTATAACCCAAAAACGAAAGCTCAGTTAAATATCACACTTGTTATTTAAATACAACATCTCCGATGCTTGCGAGACGAAAATTAAAAAAAATAAATAAAATCCTTCACCCCAAGCTACCCTTTATATCGAAACTTTTTCTTTATATTTAATTTTCTCAAAAATGATTATAACAATGTTGATTAAAACACCAAATGTTTCAGATATTTTCATGACAAAATATATATTTCGAATTTTCTGGAATAGTCTGTGGAGTCTTTATTCTGAATGACTTTTGTAGGAGATAGACGAAACCCTATTACACGAAAAATATTGACCTCGTTAAAGCACACAATTTATATCGAATAACGTTTTTGTAACGTTAACTCTGTTAGAAATATTCTTTGTTCTTTGTTTCAATTTTTAAATACTTATAATCTTCTCAAGTTGTAAGTCATTATTGTTTCTCTCGTAGTTATGCGAAAAGCATGGAATTTAGAAAGTCATTACATAGCGATCAGCTTTTTTAAAAATCTGACTATCGCTTTACCCTTCTTTATTTTTACTTTCTCTACTGCGTAGAGTAAGTAGGGGAAGTATTGTATTCCACCCAAAAATTCGAAACCAAGATTTCACCGGAAATACATGTTTTGAGACCCCCTGAATTAAAAAAAAGCATTTTTGGAAACATGTCCGTGTGCGTGTCTCTGTGTGTGTCTGTGAACAGCATAACTCAGAAACGAACAGTCGGATAAACACTAAACTTGGTATTTAGGTTCAGTATCTTCCAGAGATGCGACACGAAGGTTTTCAAGAAATTCCCCCCACCCTAGATAACTCTTTACATGGAACATTTTTCGAAATTTTTAATTTTCTCAAAAATAGCTCTAACGAGTTTGATTAAAATATCATATGTTTAAGATATTTTCATGACAAATGAAATGTATATCTCGAATTTTCTGGGAATGTCTCCAAAAGTATTTTTCATTGTGAAAAACTATTGCATAGATAACTGGTAAACCATAAGACATAGACAAAGTTTTACTATACAAAAGTGTAGATTGCGTTAAAATACACAATTTATGTCGTATACATTTTTTGTTGAGTGAACCATTTTCGAGATACTGCTTGTTATTCCCTTAAATTTTCCAATACTTATACTTTTTCTTAAATTCGTTATTCATTTGTTTTGTCCTGGACATACAAAGAGAATGGAATGCGCCACATAGAAACCAGCTCTTAAAAGACTTGACTATCGCTTAAAGTCTACCATATTTCCCTTGCACCTACAAGAGAATTAACAATAAGATTAACATCTCGATTAACATGAATTGGATGGAGAATAAGCGTTTGTAAAAAGAGTTTGTACAAGAGTAGAGAAAGTCATGTGAGTGTAACATTAGATTTTATTTTTATTGGTTTATTATTGTCGCTTTAACATTAAAGTCATAACGCGACTACAATAAAATTTAATAATTACAATATTTTGAAACAAATTACAACATTGATTGCATAACATTATACAATTTTATTTATTTTAAAAACTTTACTATGTTGTGACAGATGGTTGGATCACTCAAGGCCACCGAGAGGTTAGCAGGAATACCACACTGAAGCCGATGAACATCGTAGATAGGGCACTCTGCAACTATATGCTGAACTGTGAGAATGGAGTGACAGTGTTTACATGTAGGCTGGTGATCTTTTCCAAGGAGATATGAATGTGTAATTGCATTATGTCCGATACGTAGCCTGGTGAGAAGTACCTGGTCACGACGAATTAGATGTTTTTCCGGTAACTGAAACTAGGAAGTGTAAATGCGTATTGAAAGTTTTTCTCCATTAACAAGAAGTGGATAGAAGAATAAGCTTTTGTAAGAATAGATTGTAGAGCAGTAGAGAGTGCCATATGAATGTAACACATCAGGTATTATTCTAGCACCCGTAGATCTATTAGAAAATCGAAGGATATCTGGCGTTTTGTGTATTTTCATATCAAATATTGGACTCACAACGCCTCTCTGTCGTTAAGTTGTTACTCTGTCGGCGTTTGACGCGGTTATTAATGAAAGGAGTGGATGTATTAAACACATTTTCTAAGCTATACTAAATTCACAAATCCAAGGGAGTGGGCCGGAAATTCACATATATTATTATTATTATTATTATTATTATTATTATTAATGCATTGTGTCATAGATAATGATTGCTATTGTTTGAAAATACCATTTGTAATAATAATATTTGCATAAAGCATTTGTATTTTGTGAAAGGTGAATTAAAATCCATTTATTGTAAATGAGAGAAAGAAAGAAATGAATAACGTCAAAAGTGAAATACGATATAAAGAACCAATGAAAAATGTTACATTAGTAACAATACGAATATTGTAAAACCTAATAAATATAACAAAAGGAAAAATGTGAACAGAATTACGTTTTAAAGGGAATTAGAATTGTTGTTTGCATTACTATATGATTTATTTAACAAGAAGAAATTATAAATTAAATCTATTTATTTCTTTATGGTTAGCAATCAACACAGTAAACAACATTCAAATTTTTCAAGAACTTTTGAAAATCTTCTGAAGAAGAATACCTTTCTAAAACGCTAAAATCTTATATCGATTCGCAAGACAAATTATGTTACATTGTATGCAAGAAGAGTAAATATGTGAAACTAAAAAAGAAAGACAACATGAATTATTATAAAAATATAAGTAAAAAAAAAGGTTTTCTGAAAGATAAGTATTGTTCATCGTTTAAGTATTCACATTGCCCGCGAAATAAGATTCACTTTTTATGAAATTAAATTATTGCAATTATTATTTAACTGTCTTACCTTGCAAACATGAAAATAAGCTCTAGAGAAGAGCCAATTGCTATAATCTGAGTTATACATATGTTAAATAATTTAAAATACACCGGATAAATAAAATAAGGTATTAGCACAATTATTACGAGTAACATATGCTGTGTATATTCCAATAATGACTGAATAAAGGAAATTTCCGCCAAGAATCACTTCTGCCAAGACAGGCAGATACCTATACTATCAAATGCTTTAATCGGCGCGGTAAATCGAAATCGACTATTCCAAGTTTGAGGCAGTATTTTATCACTTAAATGATATCAGTCTAATTATATAATATAAAATATAATAACAGTCTGCCTTAAAGCAATATGTGTATAATTAATATATAAAGTGTATGTAACAGTCGTTGTATTAATGTTTATATTATTATGTACATGTATAATAATGTTATGTAAATGTATTACGTAATTTAACAATGTAAGAGCTGAGAATAGAAGCCGAAAGCTGCTAACAATGAGGTAACCTTGAGTTTAATAAAGGCTACTATATCTTTTTCACTATAAGTTAAAGGAGAAGTAAACAAAACTTAAATGCATCACTCCGCCGAGCACATGGCAGCACCACGTGGAGGATGACGTACCCGTGAGAGGAGATTGCTTCATATAGAATACGAATACAGTATATTGCGCAGCTTGAGGATCATAACGTTTACACATTGTATGTCTTATTCCTATATTTTGCCATACATCCTAAACTTCTAACACATAATACTAACAGTAGACAAATAAAAGCTGTACCTGAACAGTTTGCTTCTGTGATTGAAGGTACTGGATTGAACTGTTCTTAACTTCAGACTTTAGAAATCATTAATTTAATGACTAATATCACCTTTGCTTTAACGTTTTACGAGACAACAAGTTAAGAAAATGATTAGCACTATAGGTTAGGAAACCACTGATAACAAGCGCGACCCAAGCAGTCTGAGCAACAATTCTGCATCACTAACAAAGAATGTCAATTATTGCTAAACAATGGCCAACAAAATTCATTGTCGATTAAAGGTGGATACGTTTCACAGATTTGTTAAAAGCATTTAACACAATTGTCTTCTTTCTATTTCTCGCGTTTATGTTTTCCACAGTGGCAGAGGATTCTCAGCCGTGACACTCATTTTCTCAACACGGTGCAAAAGCACACTGACAGCTTATCCGAAAACCGGAAAAGAACTACAGCGCCTGTCCATAGCCTCTTAAATCCCCTGCTCTAACGATTCATTTAGTTATAGGTGAATCTGTACAAACACACTTTGTTTCATAAATTGAACTGTTACAATAATGTTTTTTTCTTAAATATCTCTGCACGAGAATATCCACAAAATGTTCTGATCTGTTTTATGTAGAGGAAGAGACGACATGCTAAGCGGGAAAGTTGTAGTTTGCCCCTCAGCCAAGGTGCTCTCTTGTCACGTGGTTTTGTTTACAACTCCTTTAAACTTAAAGTGAAAACACTTTAGTAATTCTTGGAACAATAATGTAATATTTAAAACAGTTAATATATAACCAATCAACAACTAGAAAGGCTAAAAGTTAAATAAAAGTATTCTATTGGAGTAAAATTAGCCAATCAGAAAATGAAATAGAGTAAAATGTGCAAATTCAAGCGGCAGATGCTAGAAGACAGCGTTCCCAGCCGGACGCTATTAGGCAGCGTTCCTGAGCACTTCGATACGGTACAGGTTAAGTGTAAGACATAAAACATCCTTACGGCAAGAATAAAGAAACATAGTTTACAATCAGTGAAGTGTTATCTAATCGTGTGAAAGACTGATAAAACGAAGTTAAATACCATTATAATTTGTGTAAGCCTTCATTCTTTAGCCACACCAACCCCTGCTAAGAGATACATGTTTCTGCAAATTACTACTGACGCAGCCGAGACATACAAATATAATATTTAAATAAACATTCAAATTACAAAGTTGATGTTTAAACGTGGGGGCGAAAACCACCGGAAAGTGAACTTGGGGGGGGGCGAAGGGCACCAGATAGTGAACGTGGGGGCGAAGGGCACCGGAAAGCTAACGTGGGGCGAAGGCCACCGGAAACTTTGTATCGTACGTCTGGCGAACACTCCAAGAAACATATCTCCCGCAATACGTGGTGCTAATAACATAAAGATATACTATTTCAAATTGGCTCCCCAATAGTGAAACTACAACAAATCTACTTCAAGTTACAGCATCCGAGACCTAGAATATCGAGAACTTAGATCCAGAGATCAACCTACTAATCTCGGAGCTGAGTAAGAGGCAGCATTTCACATTGAAAATTTCTTTCTTCTGAGCCGATGGAAGTGAATCGTAGACAATAACGAGGAAGGAGCAACAAAATATACAGACTGCACAGACGAACTTTTTAAGACAAGTAAAAAGTTGTAGAATACTGAATCAAATACGAAACAAAGAAATGAGAGCAGAATTAAAAATATTTTCCATTAAAGAAGAAAAAACAATAAACATCAATGGAAACAACACATCAAAAGAATGGGAAATGAAAAAAAATAGTGAAACAAGTAATAAATATAAACCAGAAGGAAGACGTGAAATAGAAGACCAAGGAAAAGACGGCTGAAGTGAAGACGGAAGAGGCTGCAAGCCTAATCCTTGGTAGTGAAGAAGAAGAAGAAGAAGAAGAAGAAGAAGAAGAAACTGAGCAGATATTTATGTAGCATGAAGTTATAGATCTACTTCCACTAGCGGTTTGGCTTACATTTATATCTGCTTTTATGGCAACATTCTCAAAAGCTCTTCACAAGTTTTAAGTCAGTTCTATATCACAAACATGCTTTTTTCTCGTATAGCTTGTAATCGCCCACCGCATACCATATTATTTGTAACTGATGAAGTTGAAATCGTTATTTTAACTTGCTCTACCAGTACATAATAGATAAGGACGGTATTCCATTGCACCCAAAAATTAGATAGCGGGATTTCACCGGAAAATATATGTTTTGTGGCCCCCTGAAGAAGCATTTTTAGAAAAGGTCCGAGTATGTGTAAACAGCATAACTCAAAAACGGAAAGTCAGATAAACACCAAACTTGGTATTTAGGTTCAATACCTTTTGAGATTTATTGTTGCTTCACGTATGGAAAGCCAATTTGAAGTAGGAGTTGTAATGTAGTTCGACTGTTGGGGAGTCGAACTTGAAGTAGCTGCAACCAGTATTGTACAAAGTTTCCGGTGGCCTTCGCCCCAATGTTTAACAATCAACTTTGTATTTTTATGTTTTCTTTAAATATAATATATATTTATGTCTGCCTCGACTGCGTCAGTTTAATTTGTATAATAGACAACAATCCCATTCGGCTCTGTTATTACCAGGGTACCGAATCTCCTATTAGTTTTGTACTGCTATGCAAGCTTGTATTACACTACTATAGATTCTCATTACCAAAGATTTAGAGGCTTGCTCGGCTGGCACACGTTTTTACAGGGACAATCTGCACATTTCTGTTCTCAATATGAATCCAGACTTTTAATCCTTAGGTATTGCTGCAAACCAATGGATTGTCGCCATACAAACTACGGGCATTGCGAAGGGAACTCCGCTGTAGAATGTAAGATGTGTCAATGTGCTCCTTTCCCTTCTATTCTCCTCTATGTGAGTAATCTAACCACCATCTTGTACCGTGCAGCGACACGTAAGCCAAAGACCGTGGCTCAAGTCCCGGCTATGGCATTGAATTTTTAGTCTGAATCTACCTTTTCTACCCTCAGTTTCTTGAGCCGACATTGATATTGTTTATAATGGCTTTTAATTGCGATATTTATTAAGGTTTTAATTTTGGTTACACGGGAAATGTAACACTCAGTACCAAACTTAATAACTTATATGGACTTTTCTTGTTTTAAAGGCAGAAATTTTTCGCCAGAATTCTTCCCTTCATCTTTAGGCTAAAGTGGAACGCCTTTTCTAAATATTTCTTTTTCCTTTTGATTTCTATAGAAAGAATTTCTTACTCTCTTAAGAGTTTAATAATCTGAAGCTAATCACTGAAGAGGAGAGCAAAGCAGAATTCAAGACAAGCGAACAAAAGGAAGTACCCTATTATATGAGGTAAAAGCTCTTCAGAGTTGTCCTTCTAGTTCTTGTTTCGTGGTTTTTGCTTTTATTTGGAGTCGTTTTCTTTAGTCAGACTCTTTGTTAGATGTAATGCACAAGCAAAGTTACCGCAGTTTTCTTTATTTTTCGAGATGGCGAATGCCTAGTCTCCATTTCAGTGGGTTATTTGTATGTCCATTCTCTTTTGTGAAATTTGAGATAATTATATAGCTTTTATCATATCCCCGCGCGTTTCTACTGCAGGTAAATGCCTTAACTTCTTACGGTCGCTTGGAATATTTATACAGGCATGAATTAATGTCAGTGGCCTTTATAGATTCATGTATCATATATTTCATTATTGATTCAAGATTTTCTCATAAAACAAATTCTCAACTCCACCTGCGCATTCATTTAGATTTGTTATAACTCAAACACTATTACATGATAACTAAATGCTTAGTATTGAAAGCTCATTTTAAGCAATGGTCGTGCAGTTACAGAAGTAATTTCCTTTCAAAATCTACGTGAATCATATTTATTTTAAGTTTTTGCTTTTATTCTCGCATTTTTAAAATGCTTGAACACAAAGGGATTCCCAAATAATTCCTACATTTGAATAATTTCGGATATTTTATATATAAGCAATTGCTCTTAATATTATCTGTGAACCTTTTTCTCGATCATTCTCCCCATTCATACTTTTTTCCAGTGCACCTATAGCAAGCAGTTTCTTCTCATCTCGTCCCAAGCAACTTATTTCTGGCACATTCAACATTGTTCTTCCTCCGACTACTCTGAAAAACAATTTCATTACATTTTTTTTCCTTTCTATTTTTCATGCTTCATTGTTCACCATATTCACATTTCCAATACTTCCAATAGCCCTCCAACGTCCTAGTTTCTGAAGCAAAAATGCCTTGATCAAGGTTTCCAGAAAAATACCACTTTTATGTTAAATGCCTCCTTTCCTATTGTTATCCTCTCATCTCGAATCCACAACTGTAGCTTCTTTGTTTTCTTCCGATAACCATAGAATAGCATGCTATCTTTTCGATAATTTTATCTTAATCCGTACTCTTCATCGTCCACGTCTATCTACGTGGGAAATTTCCTTAGTATATAGTCTCTTCTACTAATATTGCCATCTTATCAATAAATTCTAAGAAATTTATTCTTATTTTTCTTCCTCATACTTACACTACGTGATCAAAGGTATCCGGACACCAGGCTGAAAATGACGTACAAGTTCGTGGCGCCCTCCATCGGTAATATTGGAAAATGGTGTTGGTCCAACCTTAGCCTTGATGACAGCGTTCACTCTCGCAGGCATACTTTCAATCAGGTGCTGGAAGGTTTCTTGGGGAATGGCAGCCCATTCTTCACGGAGTGCGGAACTGAGGAGAGGTATCGATGTAGGTCGGTGAGGCCTGGCACGAAGTCGGCGTTCCAAAACATCCCAAAGGTGTTCTATAGGATTAAAGTCAGAACTCTGTGCAGGCCAGTCCATTACAGGGATGTTATTGCCGTGTAACCACTCCGCCACAGCCCGTGCAGTATGAACAGGTGCTCGATCGTGTTGAAAGATGCAATCGCCATCCCGCAATTGCTCTTCAGCAGTGGGAAGCAAGAAGGTGCTTACAATATCAATGTAGGTCTGCGCTGCGATCGTGCCATGCAATACAACAAGGGATGCAAGCCCCTCCAGGAAAAACCAGACCTCACCATAACACCACCACCTCCGAATTTCACTGTTGACACTACACCACACGCTGGAAGATGACGTTCACCGGGCATTCGCCTTACCCACACCCTGCCATTGTGTACCGTGATTCGTCACTCCACACAAGTTTTGCCACTGTTCAATCGTGTAATGTTGACGCTCCTTGCACCAAGCGAGGCGTCGTTTGGCATTTTCCTGCGTGATGTGTGGCTTATGAGCAGCCGTTCGACCATGGAATCCAAGGTTTCTCACCTTACGCCTAACTGTCATAGTACTTGGAGTGGATCCTGATGCAGTTTGAAATTCATGTGTGATGGTCTGGATAGATGTCTGCTTATTACTCTTTACGACCCTCTTCAAATGTTGGCGGTTTCTGTCAGCCAACAGACGAGGTCGGCCTGTACGCTTTTGTGCTGGACATGTCCCTTCACGTTTCCACTTCACTATCACATCAGAAACAGTGGACCTAGGGATGTTTAGGAGTGTGGAAATCTCGCGTACAGACTTCTGACACAAGTGACACCCACGAAGTCCGTGAGTTCTACGCAGCGTCTCATTCTGCTGTTTCACGATGTCTAATGATTACTGAGGTCGCGGATAATGAGTATCAGGCAGTAGGTGGCAGCACAATGCACCTAAGATGAAAAACGTATGTTTGTGGGGTGTCCGGATACTTTTGGTCACTTAGTGTATGTCGTTCTGGAAAAAATGTTCCACATATTTAAAAGTAGATTTTGAAAGCCTGGGTAATAAAGTGTGTTCATATCTTTCTTGTTCTACATGCTTCTGGAATACCTTCCCCTGTTCTCACTTAGATTAGTTGTTTTATTTAGATACAATTTGTGAGTACTTTAGTCTTTCATTTTACAATTTATTTTAAATGTACTGAATATTATCTTTATACAACAAGAAAATAAAACGAATTTTCAACTCCAGCTTAAGCACGACGAGCGCATCATTAATACCCCTTTCATAGTTTGTTGAAAAAACTTTAGGTTCTCAGTAGGAGGCAGCTAATAACTTGTTTTCAACAAATGCTCGAGGTTCAAACAAATACCTACCCAGTTTTTCGACAACGTACCCACTTCCTTTCCATATGACTCTGTTTCGTTATATTTTGGAACGTTTGTATCCTTGTTTGGGACAAGAAGTTAGGGGAATCCTGACCTCTGACTTGGTTTGCAAGAGGAGATGAAATCCGTAAGCCAATGTAGCCAGCTACTCCTTCACGTAAACTGCCAATCAATTAGATTAGGTCTCAACTTGGGGTAGTGGGAGGAGGAAGAAACTTATTTTCCTTCCATTTCCTCCTCCTAAGAGAGGGAAATCTGCCGTCGCGTTGTCCTCTTTTTCTTTTGGGGAGATTTAATTAAGACGGTCCCTGTGGTTAACTCCGCCCTTCCCTAAGGATGGCACCAAAACCTAATCACTGTCCTTACTCTTGCTCCAGAGAGGCGGCTCGTGTGAGGAACCTTCCTGTCACATGGCGCTTCACGGGACATTCATTGCAAGCTCTAAGACTTAGCCAGCATTAAACTTCCCGAACTCCTTAAACTCCTTGAGTTTATGGTCATTAGGTCCCACTAATCGACCTTTCATAAGCGCGATAACTTTCATTCACTTGACATTTTTACTAAGCAGCTATTTTCGTTAACTCCTTCTATCACCACAGCGTTTCCCTAACTGCCATATTAATTTTATACGCAGCTTAATTTTCTTAATTTTATTGCTATTTTACTGTAACATTTTGCAGTGACGTTAATGTTTTGTACGTAGCTATTCTTTTATTCTGGACACGTTGTCGAAAAGCACCACAACTGAGAGCATAATAAATATCCACTTGACGGTTTGGCTGTAAGCATGTTTACCTCGAAAAAATGACCACTCCCATAGCATATTGGTAGAGTATCCGCCCTGTAATATGAAAAGTTAAATTTGTTTTTTTTTAATAAACTTAGTTTCCATAATCCTAAAAGAGCAACTGGAACTGCAAGCTACGTTTTTCTTGAGAAGATATTAAGAAATTCCAGAAGTTTGGCCAAAGATGTAATATTTATAATTAGCGATTAACAGAATATTGTGAAGCTCTCTCATATACATGCATCTACATAGGCACGACCACTCTCCTTACTCTGTAAAAGTGGCCATACCTTAAAAAAGTTTAGATACTGAGAACTTTCTGTTGCTGCCTTCTAAGTGCAACACATACACAAGATCCGTTCTTCTTTCTTAACTTTCAGTTTGAACCGCGTCTGTTACAGTCATGCCAAAGTTCCGCAGTAGTTTAGGCGTAGACCAAAGAAAAAGCCGAGCACGGACTATGGCGAAACGTCGGCATATTTTAATAGCCACATGACGAGGCCCAATTGAAGCTAAGGAAGTGACGTCATCATATGTTGTTCTGTGAAATGTAGAGTGACACACCACACACACACACACACACACACACACACACATATATATATATATATATATATATATATATATATATATATATATATACCAGGTGAGTCAGCTGTCCCTAGATATTCGCATCTATGTAACCCGCAGTTTATAGTCCAATGTGAAAACATTGACCCTTTTAGCAAACAAACTGTTATTGTAGCTCTGCCCTTCTATTCGGTACTACGAGGGGCACTGTTTATATGTTGAGCCATGACAACCCTGAATGTTGTAGGTGCCAACTGACGTTTCCAATGGAAAGTGTGACATTTTTTACCATAATCTACTTAAAATATTTTGACAATAGAGCGTCATTTGTTTTGTTTACACTAACTTGAAAATTGTGTGTCAACAAAAACATGGAATTAACTCGTGAAAATGTTCGTGCAATGATTTATTACGACTTTCGACGTGGATTATCAAGACAAGAGTGCATAGATCAACTAACTTCCACATTTGACGACGAAGCTCCATCTTTTGCCACTGTAAAACTCTGGTATAACGAATTTAATCGTGGCCGCCGTTCGCTCAATAATGAAGTTCGTGAAGGTAGTCCAAAATCAGTTGTTGTGTCAGAAAACATTGATGCTGTGCAAAAACTAATAATCAAAGATTGTCATGCGACATATTGTGAGATTGAGGCAACCCTAGGCATTAGTTCCACCAGCACATATAAAATATTGATTATTTAGCCGTGAAAAAGGTTTGCTCTCGTTGGATCCCACATAATTTGACGCAATCTCAAAAAGATGCTCGTATCGATTGGTGTACAAAAATGCTCAAGAAATACAATGGCGGTGCCTCAAAAGACGTATATAAGATTGTAACAGGTGACGAATCATGGATCTATGCGTATGAGCCGGAACGTAAACAGCAGTCGACTGTATGGGTGATTCAAGATGAAGCAAATCCAACAAAAGTTGTTCGCACTCGAAGCACTTCGAAGCAAATGGTCGCCTGCTTTTTCAGCAAAACTGGCCATGTGGCAACGGTGCCTTTAGAGGAACGTAAAACGGTCAATGCCGAATGGTACACAACCATTTGTTTGCCGGAAGTCTTCGGTGAAGTAAGGAAAACCAAAAAGAACCGTAGGATCCTTCTTCATTAAGACAGTGCGAGCGCACACACATCTCGTCTAACAACAGAGTATTTGAAGGAAAAAAATGGAATTGTTGGGTCATCCGCCATACAGTCCTGATTTGGCACCCAATGACTTCTTTTTGTTCCGGAACATCAAGAATAAATTGCGTGGACAACGATTTTCGTTGGCAGAAGGAGCCGTTGATACCTTCAAAAACCATGTTTTGGAGGTGTCTCAAGAAGACTGGAATAAATGCTTTGACAAATGGTTCAAACGAATGCAAAAGTGCATTGATCATAAAGGAGAATATTTTGAAAAACAATAAAGCAGTTTTCAATTAAAAATTACTTTGTTTCAATTATTAGGCTCAAAATATAATTAGTGCCCCTCGTATACGCAACTAGCATTAGTGATTAAAGGCCTGAATGAGAACCAAAGGGTTACGAAAGCCTTAAAACAGACGGTGTTTCATGGATATAATGCTTGCAAGGAGATAAAGGAATGTTTTATCGAAGAGCGGAATAGGCTCATGTGGTTTAGCTGCCGGAATGTGGTGAAGCAAAGGTTCGAATCTGTTACAAACATAAAATACTTTTGGTTGTTTCTTTTTCTCACCTTATGTTTATTTTCGCTATTTTAGTGTACTAATTTATTTATTTTCGTTATTGACTCTCCTGTGAGCCAAAGACACAAGAATTACAATCAGATAATATGTATCAGGTTTACGCTAATAATCTGTATCGTATCTGGTGTTGTAAACCATGTTACGTAGTAGCTTTCATTCTCCTGGGCGCATATCGAAGATATTAAATGTAACAGTTTTTGTTTTATGTTTAGACGTTATGTTTCACTTCGTCTATTGACAAAGGAGTTGTAAATGTACTAAGTTCACGGATAAACAGAATAATAAATGGCTAAACAGCGTGGATTTCATCAAGGAAGTAAATTTTCAAAATGACGACCCCCTTCATCAATGCACTTTTGTGTACCTTGCCGGAGAGACCTTCTTCCATGCTGTAACATGCGCGGTGTAATCTGCCTGCATTCTTCACCTATGAATGCCCGTAGATGATTTGGGCTTTGCGACTCTTTTTCTTTGCGTGGAAAGCATTGCGATTATTCTATTTTGTACACACTTATAATGTTATCAAAAATGTTATTTACATCGTAATATCAAATTATAGGCCCAAAGAGATAAAACAAAAGGTAATAAAATGTTGGAACTTAACGCGAACTGAAATGGTACAGTGTTAAAGGAACTATAATAATACCATTAGGCCAATGCTACCTTGTCAGTTGTGGTTCCTATACGGATAAGTAATCGCAGAACAGACCCCGCCTCGAATCTTTGTACGCTTTTTGCAGGGTCATACAGTGTTTTGTGCTCGGTTTGGTAGTTTTAATTTAAAGAAATAAACTGCATCAGTCATTACAACTGTATGATCTGAAATATGTCATAGTTTGTGACATAAGTGAAATTATCTACCTAATAGGCTTAATAAGGCTGTCCAACGTTGACTGACGGCTTAAATTGGTCGCAGTGCGTAGATATGCCATTTTGTTTTCAAATGGTTTTGTCAAGCGATGCATGTGATAGATTGTTGCTTCAGGGATATATATATATATATATATATATATATATATATATGGACTAGCAAGTTGGCTTCGCGGAAACGTGTGAAGCTCAAATTTCGGTTTTGCTTCCCGTCGACCGACCACCGACTCTAACTTGGGGCTATTTCGCGGTTTTCTCTGGTCGGCGAATGCTGGATTACTTCCTCTTTTACCCCGATGTCCTTTCCCTTATTTCCCTTTCATTTCATTTCGTTCCCATGTTTCAGTTGTGCTTGTAGGTTTCATGGCATACCCGTAGACACTAGAGGGCTGCCTGGTTGTTGCAAGGGGCGTTTATCGCACTCTCTGGGCACTTTAGTAGTGGGTCGGGACTGTCGGCGCGTCACTGTGGCCCGTCTACCTGCGGTTCATTTACTTCATCTCTTCCTCCTAGCGTTGTAGTCGCAATAGATCTATGTAAGTCGCAGTGCGAGAGTTGTCCCATCCGTTGCATACCATATACAGAATGGACCATTTAAGTGAGACTGTACAACATCTCCAAAACTGAGCGTTGTAGAAAGAAATGTTTTCAATAAAAGTTGTTTTATATTATAGGGGAAAATGATATTATTAGTTGTGTTGTGTAAATGTGTTAGTTGTGTAAAACAACCATCATAACGTCCTCCAAACCAAACACGACTAATGGCATTTACTTTCCGCATAATATCAAGCAACTTTTGTTCAAGACATTTCTTTCTACAACGCTTAGTTTTGGAGATATTGTACAGTCTCACTTAAATGGTCCACTGTATACAAATGAAATGTTTTATTCAAATAAAAACCTTCTAAATATTACTTTTTACCAATTATCTTTGGGCTAACATATTATATAGTTTTGTTTATTCCATAAATCTATGCGAAAACATGGAAAATAGAATAACCTTAAGTTTACACTAAATACCTTTTTACTAATAATATTATATATACATATAGGGTTTTATTTTATTTATTACTTTCTCTACTACGTATAGTAAGTAGGGGAAGTATTGCATTGCACTCAGGATTTCGATACCTAGATTTCACCGGAAATACATGTTTTGAGGTCCCCTGAATCAAAATAAAACGTTTTTTGAAACATGTCCGTGTCTGTGTCTGTTTGTGTGTCTATGAACAGTATAAGTCAAAAACGTAAAGTCAGATAAGTACCGAACTTGGCATTTAAATTCAGTATCTTCCAAAGATGCGACACGAAGATTTTCAAGAAAATACCCAACCCCAACTACACTTTACGTGGAATATTTTTAACAATTTTGATTTCCTAAAAATAAAGATTTTGATTAAAATACCATACCTACATTGAAGATATTTACATGACAAATGAAATGTATATCTTGAATTTTCTGCGAATAGACTTTGAAAATCTTTTCATTCAGAAGGAATTTTGTACCATCTTGTATAGCTGGTAAACGTTAAGCGATAGATAAAAACGTAGTACACAAAAAAATGTAGATCTCTTTAAAACACACAATTAATTTCAAATAATTTTTTTTGCAGCATAAGCCGTTTCTGATATATCTGTTATTAAAGGTTCGAATTGTTCATTTCTTGGCCATTCTTTAAAGCCCTTTCAGCATTTAGTTGTTTCTCGCGATTGCATGGAAACAGTATGGAATTTTAAGGCCAGCATATAGCGTCCAGTTCTTACACATTTGACTACAGCTGTTCTCTTTCTACCCTAACGAAATGTGTAATGTAGCTGTTTCTACAAAGGTTTATCTGGATTAAAATGAAGTAGGTGGGAAAATAAACTTAAACAAGAATAATTTGTACACTAACTAATAAGCGATAGAGGGTAGAAAAAGTCATGGAATGTCACATCAGATTTTTTTGTAACGACGTTTTATCTTCTCGGTCATATCGGGGCACTTATTGTAGGTTCATTGGTTCACCGTAAACAGCGTAAGTTAGTCAGTCTTAGTTGCGTGGGTGTCCTCCTGTACCAAGTGCTTAGGTATCTCATTCATAGATATTACTTGCGTAGTCGCCTAACTGTTTCATCTATTTTTATTACTTTCTCTACTACGTACAGTAAGTAGGGGAAGTATTGTATTCCACCCAAAAATTCGATACCGAGATTTCACCGGACATACATGTTTTGAGTTCCCCTGAATCCAATAAAGCATTTTTGGAAACATGTCGTGTGTGTGTCTGTGTGTCTGTGTGTCTGTCTGTCTGTGTGTCTGTCTGTGAACAGCATAACTCATAAATGAACAGTCGGATAAACACCAAACTTGGTATTTAGGTTCAGTATCTTCCAGAGATGCGACACGAAGGTTTTCAAGAAAATCCCCCTATCCCAAATTACCCCTTACATGGAACATTTTTCGAAAATTTTAATATTCTCAAAAATGGCTCTAACGATTTTGATTAAAATATCATATGTTTAAGATATTTTCATGACAAATAATATGTATATCTTGAATTTTATGGGAATGTCTCCAAAAGTATTCTTCATTGTGAACGACTTTTGCATAACTGGTAAACCATAAGAGATAGACAAAAGTTTACTACACAAAAAATGTGGACCGCGTTAAAATACACAATTTGTCATATACATTTTTTTTGCTCAGTGAACCATTTTTGAGATATTGCTTGTTATTCCCTTAAATTTTTCAATACTTATTTTCTCAAATGGGAATTCGATATTAATTTTTTTTGTCTTGGATATGAAAAGAGTATTAATCTGTGGTAAAGGGAATGGTGTTGCACCTAGCAACCGGCTATTAAGAGATATGTATGTGCTTAAAGGCTACTGTATTTCCATATTGCCCTTGTAAATATATATTCTCCTTACATCTACAAGAAAATTAGCAATAAGATAGAGTCTGCAAATGTTTATCTCGATTAACATGAAGTAGATGGAGAATAAGCGTTTGTAAAAATAGTTTGTACAAGAGTAGAGAAAGTCATGTGAGTGTAACACATCAGAATTTTTCTATTTATTTTATTCTGTTGGTCGATCTTTGGGTCGTAGTCCTCCATATTCAATCCGGCATTTATCTGACAACTGACGAAATCTCCAAAAACACGTCGAATTGACCGATATACGGGATTTGAACCCCCATCCTGCCGAATGTGAACCGTAAATATACCATCTGAGACATTTTGTCTGTATTATCTTGTTTTCATAAGTTAAGGATGTCTTAGTTTATAACCTTCTGGATTGAAATTAGAACAAAAAGTGTGTATAATTTTGCTATATTTAGAGAGTACCCTCCTAGGTTCTCCACTAGAAGTATTCTATCCATGTTTTTTCCTGGTAACTAATTTTCCATGAATTGGTTTGCCTAGAGGTCACATAACACTACGCTTATCCTACCTGATCTCTGCTGCAGCCTGAACTCTCTGTACAGTTTGGTTGCTGCTCACCACAATAAGTGCTTTGGACAACACCACCCTTATTAATTTCTGGCTTATCTTCTGGGCATTAATTAGATGGAGCTTCAGCTGTTTACAACTCTTCCCATCGTTTCTGGGAGCCTCAAAAAGGCATTTTCCTCTTGCTAAGGTTTACGCTGATTTTAATTTATTGATCTAAATGGATCATCGCCATCCCCGTAGAGCTTTGGTGGTGTTTCTGTCTGCAGAGGGAGTGTTACTGAATGGGAATTCTTCTCCTGTTGGGGTACATACAGCCTCATTTTCAAACAAAAAGAGAGCTCGTATATGGAGAAAAAGTATCTGCTTTCGAATGTGGCTTGAATTCAAGGCTTCAATTCAATTAATTAACTTCTTCGTGTGTATGTTTGTATTCCATTTAATGCCGCCTTTAACATCTAGGTCATATTGGCTGCTTTCACGTTGAAGCATTTGCTCATGGCAATGGTGTTCTCTAGTTTACTATTTGTGTTAATCTTTGGGTTTTCTTTAAATCCACACACACACATACACACACACACATTCACACTCTGTTTCATACTTTCGGACTTCTGGGAGGATATAGAATAATCCTGGTTAAAGAAAAATTCCCACCCTCCAACAGGGAATCGAACCCAGCACTTCTGGGTTTGGAGGCTAGCATACTAAACACTAGACCACTGAGGCAGTCCCAATTAATATATTGTTTGAATTTTATTTGTTATCTTAAGATAATGAGAAGAGAATTAGCTTGGAGACAAACCCCGGCTCTATTGAATTTATTTATTTACTCCTTCAACAGGGCATTAGATCCAATTACAGAAGGGTTACACAAAACAAAAACACATAAGTATCCATAAAATAAAAAACAAACAAACTAAGCAATCAGTAACGCTCATATCTAATTAAGATAGAGTTCTTCTGACAATATTTTTAAATGAGGACTACTCCAGAGAAAATCAAGTACGCTTTCCAGTGATACTTGTTATACATTAAACACATTCTCAATAAAATACAATTCTTATATGATAAGATAAAGGAATCTGACAGATAAAAGGAAAACGTAATCTAAGGTTCAAATGCTTTACATTAAAGTTTAATTGCCCAAAGAAGGATGGAATATCTATAAAATAGTTAACCAATTTATGACAAGAAACTGCTCTTCTAACACTCAATTTATCAATATTAAATTCGCCTAAAAGATTCTGGTAGTGCATACTATCACTGTTGCTGATCTGTTATATTTCTTCCATAAAAAATCTAAGAAACTTTTTCTAAATTATTTTTAGATTTTAGTTATAAGAATCTGAAAATATGGATTCCAAATTGATGAAAGATTTTCGACTTCAGACCTAACGTAAGTATTATACCAAACAAATAAAAGTAAAGATCTTTACAATTTCTAAATAAAAATCCCAAATGTTTATGTGTATCTTTAACCATTCCATCAATGTAGTAATTAAATGACCGGTTGTTACTTATATTTAACCCCAGACCTGTATGCGTTAATTCAACTTTCAAACACTTACCATTCATGGTGTACAGTGGTTTACATATTTTATTACCTCTAGCTATACACCGCATTTGTCAATATTAAATGGAAGATCATCTAAAACACTCCATTCAAATACATTATCAGTATCATCGTGAAGTTTATACTCATCCAAATGGTTCTCAATTCCCATGTATAATTTTAAATCATCAGAAAATAATGATTTATTGAGTAATGAATAATTTATACATAAAGGTAAGTCATTCATAAATAAAGAAATAAAAGAAGATCCCTGAGGAACTCCTGAATTTACATCAAATGTATAGGATTGGAAACTATCACATATAACATACTGCTTTCTGTTCATCAAATATGGTGTAATTAAATTAATCATACAATATTGAGAATCCATACTTAGCAAGTTTCGATCGAAGAAGATCATGGTTGACGCTGTCAAATGTCTTGGAAAAATAAGTATAAATCGTATCAACAGGGTACTATCAATTTGATGAATTATCAAAAAAATGAGAAAAATTCATCATATTTGTCAAAGTTGATCTTTTAGGCAGGAGTCCATGTTGTTTATTAGTTATACAAGGTGGACCATTTGAGTTGAGAGTGTATAATATCTTAAAAACTAAGCGTTGTAGAAAGAAATGTTTTGAATAAACGTTGCTTGACATTCTGGGGGAAACTAAATGACATTAGTTGTGTTTTACTTGGAGGACATTTTATGATCATTTTAGGGCCAATTTAATTTGACCCTAATTGTAGGTTCCCATTTAAAAAAATCTGATGTGTTACACTCACATGACTTTCTCTACTCTTGTACAAACTATTTTTACAAACGCTTATTCTCCATGTACTTCATGTTAATCGAAATATCGAGATGTTAATCTTATTGCTAATTTTCTTGTAGATGCAAAGGGAATTGGTAGGCTTTAAGCTATTGTCAAATATTTTAAGAGGTGGTTGCTATGTGGAGTACTCCATTCTCTTTGCATTACCAGCACAAAAAATGAGCAACGAATTCCCATTTGAGAAAAAGTATAAGTATTGGAAAATTTAAGGAAATAACAAGCAATATCTCGAAAATGGTTCACTCAACAAAAAACGTATATGACATAAATTGTGTATTTTTGTGTAGTAAAATTTTGTCTATCTCTTATGGTATACCAGTTATGCAAAAATCGTTCACAATGAAGAATACTTTTGGAGACATTACATTTCATTTGTCATAAAAATATGTTAAACATCTGAGATTTTAATCAAAATCGTTAGAGCCGTTTTTGAGAAAATTAAAATTTTCGAAAAATGTTCCATGTAAAGGGTAATCTGGAGTGGGGGAATTTTCTTGAAAACCTTCGTGTCGCATCTCTGGAAGATGCTGAACCTAAATACCAAGTTTTGTGTTTATCCGACTGTTTGTTTCTGGGTTATGCTGTTCACAAAAAGACACACACGCAGACACACAGAGACACACACGGACATGGTTCCAAAAACATGCATTCAGTTTATATGCATTCAGTTCACCTCAAAACATGCATTTCCGGTGAAATCTCGGTATCAAATTTTTGTGTGGAATCCAATACTTCCCCTACTTACTATACGTAGTAGAGAAAATAAAAATGATTAACGAATTCCCATTTGAGAAAAAGTATAGTGTATAGCCAAAGCCAAACAGGGTTGATGTCATACCAGACAGTTTCAAACAGATCTTTCCTTTTGTCGTGGTCCGCACCGAAAGGAGAGACTTAAGCAAAATATAATTAAAAGACCCAATAATGCTACATCTGGTAGCAAGAATACAGCACAACAATGCGTCTGGTAATAACGATAAAATTATTATACCAGTTTTTTTATAATAAACCAGAAGTGTTGTTTATTGTGATGTTATGTAGTATTTAAAATTTGAGTTGGAAAATGTTGATTCACATCACATACATGCGCTAGTTGTTATCGTAGGAGCGCTTTCGAGAGATGTTTCTCCCATCTTCAGCTGAGACCAACCAGTTATCTGTCCCATTCCATGGTCTCTCTACAGTCAGATATGAGTGTGTTTCTTCTTCTTAAAAATCTGATGTGTTACACTCACATGACTTTCTTTACTCTTGTACAATCTGTTTTTACAAACTCTTATTCTCCATCTATTTCATATTAATCGAGATAAACATTTGCTTAAACGATCTTTTTACATGCAAAGTCAATTACATTTTACACATAGCAACCTGTTCTAAAAATATTTGACTATCGCTTAAGGCGTGCTATGTTCTCCTTGTTTTGTATTTGCAAGGCAATATAGAAATACAGTAGCCTTTAAGCAATGACATATCTCTTAGTAGCTGGTTGCTATGTGCAGCGCCATTCTCTTTGCCACAGATTAATACTCTTTGCATATCCAAGAAAAAAATGAATAACGAATTCCCATTTGAGAAAATAAGTATTGAAAAATGTAAGGGAATAACAAGCAATATCTCGAAAATGATTTACTCATAAATAAGAAATGAGTATTAGTGGAGATATTTTTGAATTGATAAAATAATAAAGCAATTTATTTCAATAAATAAAATGTATATGACATAAATTGTGTATTTTAATGCGATCTGCACTTTTGTGTAGCAAAATTTTGTCTATCTCTTATGGTTTACCAGTTATGCAAAAGTCGTTCACAATAAAGAATACTTTTGGAGACATTCCCAGAAAATTCAAGATACACATTTTATTTGTCATGAAAATATCTTAAACATATGATATTTTAATCAAAATCGTTACAGCCATTTTTGAGAAAATTCAAATTTACGAAAAATGTTCCATGTAAAGGGTAATCTGGGTGGTGGGATTTTCTTGAAAACCTTTGTGTCGCATCTCTGGAAGATATTGAAACTAAATACCAAGTTTGGTGTTTATCCGACTGTTCGTTTCTGAGTTATGCTGTTCACACACACACACACACACACACACACACACACACACACACAGACAGACACACAGACAGAGAGACACACACACGGACATGTTTCCAAAAATGCCTTTTTTTGGATTCAGGGGGTCTCAAAACGTGTATTTCCGGTGAAATCTCGATATCAAATTTATGGGTGGAATGCAACACTTCCCCTACTTATTATACGTAGTAGAGGAAGTAAAAACGGAACAAATCAGTGTACATGAGGTAAAGGTACGAACAACCGCAACCGGGGCACAGCAACAGAAGTAGACCGGAATTTTTGCTTCTACTGTGACCCCTGGGAGGGAGGGTTGAGGGGTTAGTCCCAAAGGTCGATCAGATCTGGATAACAACCGGGTCCCTAACGTTTCCAGGTCGAGCCATTCGCTGCCTCTCGGGCCCACCCACAAGTCCCCAGACCTTCAGCGGCCCCGTCCCTGGTGGGACCTATTCGCAGGTGGGTCCTAACTGGGCAGTTCCGTAACTACACCAGGGAAAAACATCTACAAAGCGCACACCCACCCCGCAACCCGTCGCCTGGTCCTACAACGCTGAAACAGATGACAGATGATGGTGGATACAGGAAATGAGGGGCAGGAAAGTAAAACAGGAACCACCCCAGCATTCACTTACCGTTCTGGGGAAACCGCGAAAAACTATGGGTCAAGGCGGGCTGTCGCCGGGATTGAACCTAGGACGTTCCGAATACGAGTCGCACACGTTGACGAGGTGCTTCTTGCTGGGAATCAGTGTGCAAACTTGCGTTCATCCACTTATTTCTTCAGCAGGGTACTGCTGAACTAAACCAGGCAATGGCTTCTTCTTTTAACTTTCAGTAACGTAAAGCTTCGGGAAGTACAGGAACTAGCTATACTGTCCCCAGAACAACAAAAATGCTTTTACAAAAAAGCCTATGTGTGTTTGTGTATACGTGTGTGCATAACTCAAATACCCCCCAAAAAGAAAGAAGGAAAGAAAGAAAAGAACCTGATGTGTTATATTCAAATAAATTTCCCCACCCTCTAACACTTATTAGTGAATATACAAATTATTCTAACTAAAGCTTATTTTCCTAATTAACTTTAATCCAAATAAACCTTTACAAAATAGCTACATTTCACATTTCGTTATAGACATAAAGGCAATAGCGATAGTCAAATGCTTAAGAACTGAAAGCTATACGCTAGCCTTAAAATTCCATAATGTTTCCATGTAATGGCTAGAAACAACTGAATGTTGAAAGGACTTTGTAGAATGACCAACTAATGAACTATTCGAACCATTAATAACGGATACACTACGTGATCAAAAGCATCCGGACACCTGGCTGAAAATGACATACAAGTTCGTGGCGCCCTTCATCGGCAATGCTGGACTCAATATGGTGTTGGCCCACCCTTAGCCTTGAAGACAGCGTTCACTCTCGCACGCATACTTTCAATCAGGTGCTGGAAGGTTTCTTGGCGAATGGCAGCCCATTCTTCACAGAGTGCGGAACTGAGGAGATTTATCGATGTAGTTCGGTGAGGCCTGGCACGAAGTCGGCGTTCCAAAAAATCTTAAAGGTGTTCTATAAGATTCAAATCAGGACTCTGTGCAGGCCAGTCGATTACAGGGATGTTATTGTCGCGTAACCAGTCCGCCACAGCCCGTGCAGTATGAACAGGAGCTCGATCGTGTTGAAAGATGCAATCGCCATCCCCCAATTGCTCTTCAACAGTGGGAAGCAAGAAGGTGCTTAAAATATCAATGTAGGTCTGCGCTGTGATCGTGCCACGCAAAACAACAACGGGTGCGAGCCCCCTCCAGGAAAAACACGACCACACCATAACACAACACCTCCGAATTTCACTGTTGGCACTACACACGCTGGCAGATGACGTTCCCCGGGCATTCGCCATACCCACACCCTGCCATCGGATCGCCACATTGTTTACCGTGATACATCACTCCACACAACGTTTTGCCACTGTTCAACCGTGTAATGTTGACGCTGCTTACACCAAACGAGGCGTCGTTTGGCATTTTCCTGCGTGATGCGTGGCTTATGAGCGGCCGCTCGACCATGGAATCCAAGGTTTCTCACCTCACGTCTGTCATAGTACTTGGAGTGGATTGTGATGCAGTTTGGAATTCCTGTGTGGTGGTCTGGATAGATGTCTTCCTATTACTCTTTACGACCCTCTTCAAATGTCGGCGGTCTCTGTCAGTCAACAGACGAGGTCGGTCTGTACGCTTTTGTGCTGTACATGTCCCTTCAGTTTTCCACTTTACTATCACATCAGAAACTGTGGACCTAGGGATGTTTAGGAGTGTGGAAATCTCGCGTACAGACTTCTGACACAAGTGACACCCAATCACCGGACCACGTTCGAAGTCCGTGAGTTCCACGGAGCGTCCCATTCTGCTGCCTCACGATGTCTAATGACTACTGAAGTCGCGGATAATGAGTACCAGGCAGTAGCTGGCATTACAATGCACCTAAGCTGAAAAACGTATGTTTGTGTGGGTGTCCGCGTACTTTTGTTCACATAGTGTATGCCACAAACAAGATTATTTGAAATAAATTGTGTTTTAAAAAGATCTACATTTTCGTCTATCGCTTAACGTTCATTACTTATGCAGGATTATACAAAATTTCTTTCGAATGAACAGGACTTCAAAGGCTATTCTCAGAAAGTTTAAGTATACACTTTGTTTGTCACGAAAATGTGGTTGATGTATGGTAATTTGATCAAAATCGTTAGAGCCATTTTTCAGGAATATCAAAAATTTTGAACACTGTTCCATATAAAAGGTAGTTTAAGGAGGAGGGAATTTCTTGAAAGTCTTCATGTCATCTTGAACCTAAATACCAAATTTAGTGTTTATCCGATTTTTAGTGTTTAAGTTATGGCGTTCACAGACACACGCACAGACATACACACATACATGGGTGCCTCAAAACATGCATTTGCGATGAAATCTCGGTGTCGAAGTTTTGGGTGGAATGCAATACCTTCTATATGTACTATGTGAGTGGTAGAGAAAGTAATTACATAAATTGCCAAACTTGGTATTTACGCCCAGTATCTTCTAGGATGCAAGGCGAAGGTTTTCATGACATTTTTCCATTCAAAACTAATCTTTACTTGGGTAAAATATATGTTTTTTATTTTCTCAAAGGCGCATTCAACGATTTTGAACAAAATGTCACGCCTATTCATTGACAATGTATACATTGAACCTTTTGTGTGGAATGCCGATTTTCATTCTGGTTGAATTCTGTATAATGTTATTTATTTGGAGAGCTATAAAAGACATACAAAACTTACTGCAGAAGAAATAACAAAAATAAAACCCAGTATGTGTCGAAGAATACCCTTTCTTTTCGTGGGTAGCTTTAGAAGCTTTTGAAATGTTCCTTGTGTTTTTACAGCTTCCCGTCTTGAAGTCGTAATTTGGTGAAATATTTTGCATTATTTTTGCTTTTCCTTAGTATGAGTTCGTTAATAACAAACTTCTGTTTGCAATATAAACAGCTAAATGCTCTTTTGGAATGTTATATTTCACTAGGACTGGATTGTTTATTCTAACACAATTTCTGAGATAGCACATTAAATACAGTTGTTTTTAGTTTTTACTTTCTCTACTGCGTATAGTAAGTAGGGGAAGTATAGCATTCCACCGAAAAAATCATTACTGAAACTTCATCATAAATTCAAGTTTTGAGGCCCCTGAATCCAAATAAAGCATTTTGGAAAGATGTCCCTGAATATATCTGTCTGTGTGCCTGTACTGTCTCTGAGCTTCGGAACTCAAAAACGAAAACTCGGATAAATACCAAACTTGGTTTTTGAGTTTAGTATCTTCCAACAATGTGACACTAAGATTTAAAAAAATCCCTCCCAACACAGACTACTCTTTACTCGAAACATTTTTGGAAAATGTTTCTAAAAATGGCTCTATTTTGATTAAAATATCATACGCTTTAGATATTTTCATGGCAAATGAAATGTATGTCTTGAATTTTCTGGGAATGTCCTAAAAAGTCCTCTTTATTCTGAATGACTTTTGTATAACTGAAAAACCGTAATGGAGAGGTGGCGAAAACGTGACTCGCGAGTCATTTTGACTCGTAGGCGCCGTTTCCTCTCTGCAACCATCCCTTTATTTTTCACATGTTGCTGAATGATGCAGTGCAAGTTGCATATTTGGTGACTCGCGGAAGGAAGTGTTTTTGCCACCCTTGGCATAAGGGATAGACAAAATCTTACTACACAAAAAGTAGATCTCGTTAAAACACACAATTTATGTTACATACATTATTTTTTATCGAGTGGACCATTTCCAAGATATTCCTTGTTATTTGTTAGAGTTTTCCAATACATTTTGTTCAAATGGAAACTCATTATTCTTTTCTTATGTCCTACACATGCACAGATAATGAAATGCCCCACATAGTAACCAGCTCTTAAAATTTTTCACTATCGCTTAAAGCTTACCATGTTCCCCTTGCACCTACAAGAAAACTAGCAAATTCTGCAAATATTTATCTCGATTAACATGAAGTAGATGGAGAGTAAGCGTTTGTAAAAATAGTTTGTACAAGAGTAGGGAAAATCAGGTGAGTGCAACACATCAGATATTTTCATTTTATAAATCAGTTTGTATATCCTAGATTTTTCTCATCTTTTAGAACTGCATTGGTGTTTTAAAATGTCCAGGTGCCTTTGCAAAACTTTCAGATTATTATACTAGATTATCTCCCATGTTGTTTACACTAGTCGTGTAAAGGAAACGTATTTTGTTATGCAAACAAAATGTATGAAAAGGCAATTCTTAGTTAATAACATTGCTGTAAGTGTAAAGGTATGTTGTGAATCAGATAAAATATACCTAACAAACTTAGGTTTGAGGTGCGAACGACCGACTACCAGATGTTTGCCTTAGTTAAAACTACAGTTATAAATGGAAGATAAACATGCCTGACAACCGTGATAGTACCAATTATAAAACTGAATCCAAGCAATAAAAACTGTTAAATGGACAGAATACTTGCCTTGAGAGATATGCTTGTGAGAGGTTAAAATAATATGAAAGCCTTAAGGCGGAACTTTGGATTGTGGCATTAAATATCCAATCCGGCATTTGAACCCGAATGCGGACCACAGACTGCACCGCTTAAGCTAAGCTTAAAACAATAGAAAAAATCTGATAGGATACTTTCTATACACTCTATCTTTATTAGTGGGTATACAAACTATTCTTACTAAACCTTATTTTTCTGTCTACTGCATTTAATCCAAATAAACATTTGCAAAAATAGCTACATTACACATTTCGTTCTAAGTGCAAAGAAAACAACGAGAGTCAAATGTATAACAACTAGACACTATATGCCGGCCTTAAAATTCCATACTGTTTCTATGAGAAGCAGATCGACAGAACTTTAAAAGAACGACAAGTATTGAACAATTCGAACCTTAATAATTGACATCTCGGAAGTGGGTTATGCCACAAAAGTGTTTTGATATCAATTGTGAGTTTTAAGGAGATGTATATTTTTTGTGTAGTACAGTTTCGTCTATCGCTTAACGTTTATCAGTTGTACAAGATCACACAAAATTCCTTCCGAATGCAGAGGATTTCACTGGCTGTTTAAAAGTCAAGATATGAATTATATTTGTTATGTCATATAATATTTTTATTGTGTTAATCAAAATCGTTAAAGACCTTTTTTAGAAAAAAAAATTTCGAAAAATGTTCCATGTAAAGGGTAGTTTCGGGTGGGACAATTGTCTTGAAAATCTTCGTGTCGTATCCATGGAAGGCATTGAACCTAAACACTAAGTTTGGTGTTTATCCGACTTTTTGTTTTTGAGTTATACTGTTTACAGTCACACACATACAGACCTTTTTCTGTGAAATATCGACATCGAATTTTTGGGTGGAATACAATGCTTCCCTTATTTACTATATGTAGTAGAGAAGGCAAAAATGAAAAATCTGATGTGTTGCACTTACATGACTTTCTTTACTCTTGTACAAACCATTTTTACAAACTCTTATTCTCCATCTACTTCATGTTAATCGAGATAAACATTTGTATAAACTTATTGCTAATTTTCTTGTAGGTGCAAGGGGAGTATGGTAGATTTTAAGCAACAGTCAAATGTTTTAAGAGCTGGTTGCTATGTGGAGTATTCCATTCTCTTTGCATGTCCAGGACATAAAAAAACGAATAACGAATTCCTATTGAGAAAAAGTATGAATATTGGACAATTCAAACAAATAGCAAGGAATATTTCGGAAATGGTTCACTCCAAGAAAAAGAAATGTATATGCCATAAATTGTGTGTTTTAAATAGAACTACATTTTTTATGCAGTAAACTTTGTCTATCTCTTACGGCTTACCAGTTATGCGAAAGTCAAACAGAATGAAAATGACTTTTGGGAACTTCCCAAAGAATTCAAAATATGCATATATTTTGCCACGAAAATATCTTAAACATATGATACTTTAATCAAAACCGTTAGAGCCATTTTTGAGAAAATCAAAATTTTCAAAAAAAATGTTTCATATAAAGGGTAGTATGGGGTGGGGAATTTTCTTGAAAGTCTTCGTATCGCATTCTTGGAAGGTACTAAACTCAAATACCAGGTTTGGATTTTATTATACTTTTCGTTTTTGAGTTATGCTGTTCACTGACAGTCAGACAGACAGACACACGCACACGCACGCGGACAGGTTTTCAAAAATGCTTTATTTGGATTCAGGGTATTCCCCTACATACTACAGGTGGTAGAGAAAGTAAAAATAGATGATAATAGAGAACGTTGTTGCCATATATGTACAGACAATGAAAGCAGGTAGCCTGGCATGTGGAGGAGCAGAGGTACAGTTGCTGCGCACATGCCTCTGAGGACAGGTGTGGAAGGTGTCATCTGCTTGTCATAGAAGCAGAGACACATGCTATGCACATGTCTCTGTGGACATGTAGCAAAGTAACATGGTATGCTACAAGGATGAGACCTGTAGCCTAACTGTCTTCACACATCGATCCACAAGGTATCTACTAACAGATCCATTGCGATATGATCCTAATTAAAGCGACGTAAAATAGTAAATAGAGGAAAATATTAAAGCCGCTCCACACGGTATTACATAACATGTTATATAACAAATTTGTTTTAAAACTTAGTTATGTAAAATGTTTTCTGATACATACACGTACCATTGAAGGGCGGATTTGTTTTAGAACGTGTTACACTACATATGATTGCAAATGTTATAAGGCATTGCTGTATAACACATATTGAGCTTTAACAAAAACCTAATGGGTAACACCATAAAAATATGATATGTTACACTCACATGACTTTCAATACTCTTGTACAAACTATTTTTACAAACGCTTATTCTCCATATACTTCATGTTAATCCAGATATCCAGATGTCAATCTTATTGCTAATTTTCTTGTAGATGCAAGGGGAATTGGTAGACTTTAAGCGATAGTCAAATATTTTAAGAGTTGGTTACTATGTAGAGTATTCCACTCTCTTTGCATTACCAGCACAAAAAAATATTAACGAAATTCCATTTGAGAAAAAGTATAAGTAATTTTTGGGTGGAATGCAATACTTCCCCTACTACGTATAGTAAATTCAAATACCGATACCGACATTTCACCGGAAATACATGTTTTGAGAAAGTATTTTTGAAAACATGTGTGTGTGTCTGTGAACAGCATAACTCAGAAACGAACAGCCGGATAAAAACCAAACTTGGTATTTCGGTCCAGTATCTTCCAGAGATGCGACACGAAGGTTTTCAAGAAAACCCCCTAACCCCAGATTACCCTTTACATAAAATATTTTTCGAAAATTTTAACTTTCTAAAAAATGCCTCTTAACGAATTTGATTAAAATATCAAATGTTTAAGATAATTTCATTACAAATGAAACGTAATCTCGAATTATCTGGGACTGTCTGCAAAAGTATTCTTCATTGTGAACGACTTTTGCAATACTGGTAAACCATAAGAGATAGACAAAATGTTACTACACAAACAATGTATCGCGTTAAAATACACAATTTATGCCATATACATTTTTTTTTGTTGAGTGAACTATTTTCGAGATATTGCTTGTTATTGCCTTAAATTTTTCAATGCTTATTTTCTCAAATGGGAATTCGTTATTCATTTTTTGTCTTTTATATGCAAAGAGTATTAATATAAGCCAAAGAGAATGGTGCTGCACATAGTAACCAGCTATTAAGAGATATGTATATGATTAAAGGCTACTGTATTTCTATATTGCCCTTGCAAATACAAAACAAGGGGAACATAGTACGCCTTAAGTGATAGTCAAATATTTTTAGAACTGGTCGCTATGTGTAAAATGTCAAAAGATCGATTCTGCAAATGTTTATCTCGATTAATATGAAATAGATGGAGAATAAGACTTTGTAAAAATAGTTTGCACAAGAGTACAGAAAGTCATGTGAGCGTAACACATCAGACCTTTTTTATGTCCTGG
This sequence comes from Deroplatys truncata, assembly GCA_030765065.1. Classification (NCBI taxonomy): domain Eukaryota; kingdom Metazoa; phylum Arthropoda; class Insecta; order Mantodea; family Mantidae; genus Deroplatys; species Deroplatys truncata. The sequence continues at coordinate 39,863,738 of CM060980.1, forward strand.
ATATGCAAAGAGAATGGAATGCGCTATATAGCAACCAGCGCTTAAAAAATTTGACTATCGCTTAAAACCTACCATATTCCCCTTGCATCTACAAGAAAATTAGCAATAAGATTGACATCTCGATATCTCGATTAACATGATGCATATGGAGAATATCCGTTTGTAAAAATAGTTTGTACAAGAGTAGAGAAAGTCATGTGAGTGTAACACATCAGATTTTTCTACCTCTTTGCCGTCTAATCTCTTCTGTTACAGAGTGAGAGCCCTAGCTGAAACAACAAGTTGTGATAGGTTGTTTTCAATTATTTTGCCGGTTAACTCCAATAACTTCGTTAAGCTGCATTGGAATTCATGTAATTTGTTTGTTAAATTAAGACCGTTGCAAATATAAAATGTTTGTTCGTTTATTCAGCTTTGGCTCATAACATGGACGACTCCGCTTAATAATATGATAATATGTTCTTATGCAGAACAAATTCTATTTCGCAATATTAAAGGTTTGTATTTATTACAGTATAACGTTTTAGAGTTTATTCTTATTAATTAATCCAATTATTATATACGTATGTAAACAAAGTACATAGCTTATTTCTGCAATTTCTGTACCAGGATGCTGAGGTAAAACTCAACATAAAGGACGAACCCTTCTTTTGGAAAAACAGACTACCACTAAGAACACTAAATCGGCATTTTTAATAGACAGTATTTATATAGGGTCTTTCAACAAGTGTCCTATCCTTGAACTTAAAGAAAACATGTTCTATAAATGATAGAGGTTTATTTCCTTTTTTATTTTGGAACATAATTAATGTCATTACGTGAGGAAGAGAACATCAGTTAAGTGACCGCCGCGACTTCGTTGGGTTGCGCGTATACGGTTGACCCAATTTTCAATGACAGAAGAACGTAAATTAGGTCTAACTTCACGAATAACACGTGTGATGTTATTCATAAGATCATTTACTGTTTCTGGCTTCTTGACATAAACTCGAGATTTAACATTACCCCACGAGAAGTAATCCAACGGCGTTAAATCACATGACCTCAGGGGCCAGTTAACATCACCACCACGGGAAATTATGAAACCTCTGAACTTCTCCTTCAAAAGTTCGATTGTTTCGAGAGCAGTATGGCATGTGGCACCATCTTGCTGAAACCAGATGTTTCTGAGATCCATACCATCCAATTGAGGCCAAAAATAGTCCCTTATAGGAGCCCGGTATCTTTTTCCATTTACAGTTAGAGCTTCTCCATCTTTATCTTGGAAAAAATATGGACCAATGATTCCACCATACCAAAATCCACACCACACAGTAACCTTTTGGGAATGAGGTGGTCGTTCTTGAATCTGCATTGGATTGTGATTCTCCAATAGCGAGAATTTTGTTTTTTAACATAACCATCCATTCGAAAGTGGGCTTCGTCGCTGAAGATGATTTTTCGACAAAAATCCGGGTCAGCTTCTAATTGCTCCATAGCCCAGTCAGCCAATACACGGTGCAACCTATGGTCGTTGGGCTTTAGTTCTTGAGTTAACACCATTTTTTATGCGTGAAACTTCAAGTCCAGATGCAGAATTCGCCAAGTTGTGGTCGGCGAAAGCCCCAATTCTTGCGCTCGAACGAACAATTGATTTGTTTCCGTTCTCGCGTACACTCTCACGAATGGCGCCTACGCTTTCGTTGGAGTGCTTATGTCGATTACGTACTGGCGTTCATTGATCGCTGAGAGAACCACTTCCTTCAAATTTATGGATCAAAGGCCGAATCGTTCTCTCGCTGGGTCGCTTATGCTCGGGGTCTGAAGGCCTATAAATTGCCTAAAAAAATCAAAATAATTTAAAAGGGATTTAGTCCTGGATTAAAGAACGTAAAAATGTAATTCAAGTTAGTTAATATTTCAACAAGCTTATTTTACTCAAATATTTTTATATATATAATGCTTGACAATAGGCATCAGCATCACTACATCAGCCATTGTTAGAAGGGAATACGTGCTATTTTCCTCCAAATTGTGTTATTGATTACTCTTGATATATGTTAATACATATATCAAGATTAATGCACTTAATTTATGATGTAACAATCAAATGTTAGTTTCTGAAAGAGTTAAACATTTTTGCTTAAAAATACAAAACTCTGGTGGTATGAAACATACAGTGCAAAAATATTACGAATGATATACTTCTTCTTTCACAATTTTTAGATTGTGTTAATCTGTGTAAATCATTGTTGTCTGTTCGAATTGAAAAAGAGCATTAAAAACGTAGTCAAAACGGGGTGAAGTAACAAAAAAGCCGTTAAGACTAAAAGAAGATTAAAATGGACAAATCGACCCAAGACGAAAATATATTATATTGGACTTCGTCTTTAGAACACTTGAAAAGAAAGGACATTTCCTCAATTTCCTTACCCTATTTATTATTGTTATGAGCTCACCACCCAAACCGGCATCATGATTTTAATGAAAAACTAAACAAATTTAGAAAACATATGATCTTTAATAGGTATTTTTGTTAATCACACCTGTCTTATTTTAATGGACTGGAGGAGCTTTGGAAATACTCTCTTTATCTAAACGGACCATAAAATTACCTGTTTACTACTGCGAACCAAAATAAGCTGCATACATGAGGTCTACTGGGTTCCTAGTTGCAACCAGATCTGAACCACACATCCTTATTTACCAGCCGCCGCTGAAACTTTTCAGCTCCTGTCATCCTCCAAGAGGATGAAAAATAGGAAGCTTCGATTAGACTGGGTGGAAACTTGACTGATTAAAACGACACGTCGGCGAGTCATATTATTGACTGGAATCAGCCATTGTGATCGGGCCAAAGGTCATCGCAGATGATTTGCTCAGTTCTCTCCCCCTACGTGGTGTCTAATAAGGGTGAATGGTCCGCTAGTCTTCGAGCTTCATTAACGTGCCAGATTATTCGCTGTGGCTGAGGGAACTCTTAATGACACAGAACGTTGGAAGCCCCCTTTTCTTGATGTATATCTGCAGTTTGGTGACTGTGATGTATGTGCGTACACTACTTGCAACAAATAGAAATAAATAGCTATCAGAGCTGAGGGCAGTGGTACCACATTCCAGATAAGTAGTCAGGGCTAGAGGGAGACGGTTACTGCCTTATTGATAAGTAAAGGGTCTGTCAACAAAAGTGTTCTATCTTTAACATGTGATAGCTGCCGTTGTTATAGAGTTACAGCACTCTTTTTTTCATGTGGTGCGGTTGTTATTGACAAATAGCCATGGAACGTTACAGCATTCAGCAACGCGAAGAAATTGTGAAAATTTATTATCAAAATGGATCATCTGTTCGCCAAACCTCCCGTGTATTGCGTGAAATTTACGGTGTGCGTAATCGTCTCTGCGAGAGAACGATTCGGCGTTTGATCTATAAATTTGAAAGAAGTGGTTCTGTCAGAGATCAAAGAACGCCTGTACATAATCGACGTAAGCGCCGTTCGTTAGAGTGTACGCGAGCACGGAAACAAATCAATTGCTCGTCGAGCGCAAGAATTGGGGCTTTCGCCGACCACAACTTGGCGAATTCTGCATCCGGACTTGACGTTTCACTCTTACAAAATGGTGATAACTCAAGAACTAAAGCCCAACGACCATAGGTTGCGTCGTGTATTCGCTGACTGTGCTATGAAGCAATTGGAAGCTGACCCGGATTTTTGTCGAAAAATCATCTTCAATGACGAAGCCCACTTTTGGATGGATGGTTGTGTTAACAAACAAAATTTCCCGTATTGGAGCAATCACAATCCAATGCAGATTCAAGAACGACCACTTTATCCCCAAAAGGTTACTGTGTGGTGAAGATTTTGGTATGGTGTAATCATTGGTCCATATTTTTTCCAAGATAAAGATGGAGAAGCTCTAACTGTCAATGGAGAAAGATACCGGGCTCTTATAAGGGACTATTTTTTTCCTCAATTGGATGGTATGGATCTCAGAAACATCTTTTTCCAGCAAGATGGTGCCACATGTCATACTGCTCTCGAAGTAATCGATCTTTTGAAGGAGAAGTTCAGAGGTTTCATCATGTTTTTAAGTGGCCTCCGAGGTCATGTGATTTAACGCCGTTGGATTACTTCTTGTGGGTTTATGTTAAATTTCGAGTTTATGTCAAGAAGCCAAAAACAGTAAATCATCTTATGAATAACATCACGCGTGTTATTCGTGAAGTTGGACCTAATTTACGTTCTTATGTCATCGAAAATTGGGTCAACCGTATACGCGCAACCCAAGAAAGTCGCGGCGGTCACTTAACTGATGTTCTGACATTAATTGTGTTCCAAAATAAATAAAAAAGAAATAAACCTCTATCATTTATAGAACGCGTTTTATTTCAGTTCAAAAATAGGACACTCTTGTTGAAATACCCTATATATCAACATAATAGTAAGGCCTACATTTACATTTATTTTGTTTGAATGTATGCATTCAAATTTCTGATTTATATCCAATAGTCCCTTAGCCAGCCATGCTAAATTTCTGGAATTTATTTGCCTTTTTCTCACAGCTATGAGCATGGAATTGGGCAGGCTTTGATACGTTTAGTCGGTTGACTAAACTCAGTAAGAATTACAAATCAACCGCGCAGGAGTTTGTCCATTCCTGTCTTATGATACAGCCATGCACACTCCTCAAGGGGATAGTTAACCAGTATTCTACCCCATCGTTCCCGAAGATTACAACCCTGCTCATCGCCAACAAATAACCCGATTTTATTCTTAATGACTGACAAACTTTCATTCCTTTCTAATGTCGGAACTTGATAAATATTGTGGCGTACTAGTAGGTATTGTCATGCCAGACACATTATTCCGTCGCATTGGTGACAGCATTGTTGGGGTAATGTTAGTATTTCTTTTGGCCTTGTGTTTGAATTTCGTCTGGCATGGAAACTCACCACATCTAGCTAGAGAATCTAGTCAGAGGTGGAGAGGGGGAATAGTTTAGCGTTATTTTCTGTGTGGTTACCGTCAGTCTGGTTTGAGTGTCTGGTCTGGGAGTTTCTGTGTGAACGAGTGTAGATGTAGAGCGTGTGTGAGGCATCTCCCCTCAATTATTTCTTTATCTCTTTTGTGTGTGATGTAGGGACAGTATTTCTTTAATTGAATAAAGCAAGGTAATGTGACTAATGCGAAATTTGTGTATTTTGTTATAAAAAAACCCCACGCATTCAGCTGAATGTGAACATCAAGTTCCTGGTCCTCTCGTTGTATCAGTAGCTACGTTTCCCCATGTGCAAGTTGTGGTGATTAAAATTTGATACTTTGCTGGAAACCTTTTGGCCCTCACCCCAGTAGGTAACAATATGCGAGGTTTACCCTGATTTTGAGAACGAACCTACCGGTAAGTGCGTCAACTGTCGCTCAGTCCACGTCCACTGACCTGCCTGTCTAATCTTATTCTACACTCACGGCATTACATCATATGGAGCCATTTTGTGATGATTGCTATAAAATAAATATTTTTCTAATTTGCCACGTTCATGTAACAATCATAAAGCTAGGTCAAGCAGTTTAAATACGGATTTCCTACATAAGATAGTAACCCCTGTATAAATATTTAAAATAACATCTGAGAGAATAGGCAAAGCATCCTATGGTAGTGCAACTAAGTGGGATGGCTCATGCGGTAACGTCTGTGGCCCACATTCAGGAGGTCGTGAGTTCGATTCCCGCGGGCGACCTTCCTCACTCATCGGTGTTTCCGGGAGTGTCCCCTGATCGCCAGGCGAATTCTGATAAATGTCATTACATCCCCGAATTTTCTGTTCCTCCATTTCATCTCAATTTTCATTTCACTTCCCCTTTCATCTTCTTGGTCTCTTTCAGGGTTGTAAATATCGGCGGGAGGTCTCGGCATGTGCATGGCAGGGGAAAAGGATGCCTTTGAATAAACCTTCGTCTCCCGGAAAGGGGGCGATTTTCCGGGTCCCGGGCCCCCAAGCAATGTGTAAGTCCACAATCTGTAAACACGGGACCGGGTTTCACTACTCAAGAGTCCACGCCCTCGCAACCCGGGAGACAAGTCTCGTGGATTTTTTCCATTAGGGAAAGTGCCTATTTTATATTCCGCCCCCCCTGCGCGGTCGAGGTTGAGTTAGGACATCGTTCTTCCCTCATCTCTTCCAGACAGGGAAGAAAGTGGATACGCCACTTACGCGCGTCAGGCCAAAAGGGAAAACCCTATTGGGGGAGACTACCGCACAACCTCTGTGAGGCCGACAGTATATCTAGGTGCTGTCTACCAGCTCTGTCTCATGGTTGGTGCCGGAGAACATCGGGGCGTCTCACAACCCCGCCTGGGCGGATAAACCAACCAGGCGTACTCAATATCCCATGAGTATCGGGAACTACTGCCCGCCGAGTCCAACCCAATCCGAACAGCTCCCTTTCGGGAGGGGCTCGAATGTTCGGCCCGGCGTGCTTCAAATAACGTCAGAAGTACCACGAGTGCTCAGGGTCTGCAGCGCTCGCACCACGTCAGCTCTAGGGGTCGGAACTCCTCCTTACTAGGGTGTAAGTCAACAGGGGGAGATGACCCGGCTACACCGGGGAGTTTAAATCTGTAAACGGTAGCGCCGCCCTCTGTCCCTCACCTCATCCCTCTCTCCCGGGGGAGCCCAGTCAGAGGTCAACGTACGAAAGTCCGTAGGTGCTAAGTCCCTCTCCGCTCCTAGTCCTATCCTGCCCTATCCCATGGTACTGCAAACCCAGCCAGGATAGACATTTGTGTTTGCACTACAAAGCAAATAAATACCAAGAAGTAATTATCTGAGTGTTCGTTGTGTACAGAAGATCTTGTGCGTTTAAATTCTATATACCTATTGTAATATTACAAAGAGAGGCCGCGCATGCGTGTGTTTGTGTGTGTGTGTGTGCCTGCCCAGTCATTTCAAACGCTCAGCCAATTTTGATTAGTCATTATCCATTGAAGAGCACTGTTCTTGTCAACCGATATAGGCTATAAGATATTTCCAAAGATGTTAAAATTTAGGTTGTCGAATGTTCCTTTATATATGTGACCCACATCAACTTCAGTAATACAAGGGGGCATTTTTATTCAACCACGAAGAATATGGCAGGTTTCTTTACGACTTTCCAGTTACAAGACGTACAACGGGAAGTATAAAGTCTTTAAAATTAGATTGTTGGAAGGGTTTCCGCTTTTCCATGCTGTCATTGAACACTGTCAGGCAAAATGTTTGGCATTATTCGCAGAAAAATGTGGACAGCTAAACAATAGGACTCGGTTAAAAGTAAAGTTACTCTAATTACTAAGAACTTCCGCTAACCCTTAAAAGAAAATCAACACGCTTGAATCAACTACCTGAAAAAAAAGGTTTGTACTAAACAATAGGTCTATACTTACTCTATAGGACCATGCGAAAACTAAATGAAAACTGAATTTTCAAGTGCTTTACCAAAACATACTTTATTCCCTTGTGCAGAAATCTGTACCTTGACCTAAATCTATATCGCAATTAAGCTATAGGATTAGTAAAAATGTTTCCTTAGCTTGTAACTAGGCTTCGGACATGACTTTAGCTTATGTTAACTTCTATTATATTGCCACTTTGTTTACAAGCGAACGGAGAGAAGAGCGGCAGTAGTCTCTTGCGCTACTGAGTTTGTGCTCTGCTGAGTACTATGTACCCTATAGCTATAGGTGGGCACAGAATTATATAATTCTGTAGTAAACTTAAAGTTTTTATTACAAAACATAAATAATGTGAACAAAATAATAAATCTGAATTATGGAAGATGAAATAATCAGTTTCATGTGTGATTTACATGCCTGGAAAACTATTACAATGGATTACGATATGCTTTCTGAATGTATCAAAAGCAAAACGTCTTCTCAAACTCAAAAAATTTGATGCGTTAATCTCACATGACTTTCTCTACTCTTGTACAAACTATTTTTACAAACGCTTATTCTCCATCTACTTCATGTTATTCGAGATATCTAGATATTAATCTTATTGCTAATTTTCTTGTAGATGCAAGGGGAATTGCTAGCCTTTAAGGATAGTCAAATATTTTAAGAGGTGGTTGCTATGTGGAGTATTCCATTCTCTTTGCATTACCAGGACAAACGAATAATTCTGATGTGTTACACTCACATGACTTTCTCTACCCTTCTACAAACTAGTTTTACAAACTCTTATTCTCCATCTATTTCATATTAATCGAGATAAACATTTGCAGAAACGATCTTTTGACATGCAAAGAGAATTATATTTTACACATAGCAACCAGTTCTAAATATATTTGACTTTCGCTTAAGGCGTACTATGTTCCCCTTGTTTTGTATTTGCAAGGACAATATAGAAATACAGTAGCCTTTAAGCATATACATATCTCTTAATAGCTGGTTGCTAGGTGCAGCACTATTCTCTTTGCCCCAGATTAATACTCTTTGCATATACAAGACAAAATATGAATAACGAATTTCCATTTGAGAAAATAAGTATTGAAACATTTAAGGAAATAACAAGCAATATCTCGAAAATGGTTCACTCAACAAAAAAAATGTATATGACATAAATTGTGTATTTTAACGCGATCTACATTTTTTGTAGTAAAATTTTGTCTATCTTTTATGGTTTACCAGTTATGCAAAAGTCGTTCACAATGAAGAATACTTTTGGAGACATTCCCAGGAAATTCAAGATATACATTTTAAATGTCATGCAAATATCTTAAATATATGATATTTTAATCAAAATCGATAGAGCCATTTTTGAGAAAATTAAAATTTTCGAAAAATCTTCCATGTAAAGGGTAATTTGGTGTGAGGGGATTTTCTTGAAAACCTTCGTGTCGCATTTCTGGAAGATACTGAACCTAAATACCAATCTCGGTATCGAATTTTTGGGTGGAATACAATACTTCCCCTACTTACTATACGTAGTAGAGAAAGTAAAAAGTTTATATCTTGAAAAGCTACGCACCACATCACATGAAGTTACTGACGAAACTGACGAACGTCACACACCTCTGGGAAACGCATGCATTTTCATTATTTAGAATATCATATAATAGAATTTTATTATTATTATTATTATTATTATTAATGCCTAATGCATCACATAATTGCATATCTAAAATACTCCTCAGTTTCTACTGTGCTATTTCAGCAGCAGAACATTTGTCTACTTCTGTAAAGTGTTGTGTCAAATTATCGACAAGTTTCAAGAACTCTGGTATTGCCATCTATGACAAAGACAAATAAAATTTGCGTAAAGTAGACTCACAAGCAAATTTAATAACTGTTCATTTCTAAAGAAACCTTTTAATAGCAGAATTTTGGGGCTTATTAAATGGGATGTTTGTGCTTACCCTCATGTCAGACGAATCCCTGTAAGCTTCGGTTTGGCTACATAAGTTCGTGGTTTTTTCTGATGTGGATAATATAACCTCAACCCCTCATTTCTAAGAAGCGACGTAATTGTGAGTTTTTTTTTAGATTTACAGTATCTTGCAATAAAAATCCTTCTCTCTCCTTTGATTTCAATGTGGCGTACTTTACAAAATACATTTTCCCCTCTTACATCAAAATGCTCACGTCCATATTCATTTACAAGTGAGATACTCTCCTTACTGGTTGTGTTTTGCATGTTTTGTCAGCTATCAATTACCGGACTTCGTAACTTCAGAACAGGCTGCATATATACTGATCGCTTGCTTAGAGGGAATGACTGGCAGTGTTTGGGGAGAGGGAGGTCTCAGTGAAACCCTGTGCGCATGTAACTGTTTTCCAGTCAAAGCGCAACGAAACAGCAACCGTATGTTCAAATCATACTTACAAATAGAGTTGTGGTATAGTTTAAAACCAGAGTTGTGTATACAAAAAGTGTTATACAGTACAATACGTGCTATCATTGGAAACAAAAATTAAATTGAGTTTTATTTATGGGCGCTCTTTAACTGCTGTGGTCCTTAGCGTCCCATTCTATATAGCACGTGAAAGACCGGCAATTTTGCTCAGAGGCCTCTATATCAGGCTTGAGGTTCTTTCATTGGAAACAGTAGTGGGATTGGTGACATGAATGTTTTTAAGGAATAAGAACGTGTTTTAAAGTGATGTGAATTTCATCATACCAATAATATTACAGCTTTTCTACAAATGCACTTCAAGGAAACACGAATTAATTATGATTATTGCAACATTCTTCATGGTATTGACTTGGCTTATACTTTAGTGATAAATAATTGCATTCATTCCTGCAATAAATAAAGCAAAAATAACATTAAACACTCTTTAAGAATAAATTTCACGAAAACACAGTAGTCACAACTAGAATACTTTATACCAGAATTGTGAAGATTTGGTTAAGAGCTGCAACAATTGTCAAGGTTTTTCGAGTTCATAGTCAGATGGCAATTGCAGCTCAACTGGTTTTGGTTCATCTGCATGGTATCCTTGTATAGAATATTCCATTGTACTGAAACCAGCTTTTCGGTTGCCGAGAATGTCTGTTCCTGGTTTTTTGGGTGGTTTCGCCCATGGACAGACCAGTTGCTCTCATCTGTGTCTGATGTTGGTGTTATTTTCAGAAGTGTAGATACCAGCGAACTTATCGGTTGTTTGTAAGACAATCCTCTCCCCAGGTAGAAGGTGAGATATATCTAGCGTAGCTCATAAAGTGTCTCGAGAAAAATTGTCATCGCTAGCTTTAAACTCAGCTAAGTTAGCCGCGATTATTCCATTATCATATCCTTACATCTTGCTCAGATATAAAGACAAGTTGCCTGCTGGTTATGCACAACAGCGACTTTGCGGTAATGAAGATTGCTTGTATTGTACGTATTATAATATGATTATGGAAAATTATACAGTCATTTTGGTGCTATACGGTATTTTTACAACTCTACTTACAAACCTCCGCCGTTTTACCTATCCAATATGCACAAAACTTCGTACATTTGGGCTGTTAAATTAAAATTAAATTAAGTTTCATTTATGAACGCTCTTTAATTACTATGGTCCTTAGTGTCTCACTCTATATTGAGCGTAAAGGACCGAACATTTTGCTCAGAGACCTCTTTATCAGGCTTGAGATTCTTTTACATGCCGTAAATCACTACACGGGATCACCGGCTTTACTTCCCTTCTGAAGGAAGCCATGCTAAGGATACTTACGCCCATAAACCCATCGCCTTGCGCCGGAACTTTAACCCGAGATCTCGGGAACCAAAGGCTAGAATGACACAATTGGACTGTAGACAACATTATAACTTCTCAAACAATTACCCGATACATATTTTAAACATACGTTATGTTCTTGCAAAGCCGATTCACGGATAGTCGATGCAAGAAGTCACAATTACCAAAGATAATTAAATTAGGAAAAAGAAATATTTGCCAGTCCCATTATAGAATGCATTAGAAGTAAAGCATTCCTCCAGAGTAATAAGTATTTAGTACTACAACTTAAAGGAAACTAAGGATTTAAAGAAGCTTTAAATAACAACAAGAATCTGTACAGCTCCAAAGGTACTGAATATATTAGTTCAGAGAGATATATTACAATTAAAGCACGTTACATTTAACTCTGTCCTCACACACATCTTTGCCATTACGAAAGAAACTTTAACATTCCAAATATACAATGTAAACACGCTTCCATGAAATGTTATACGCCACTCCACACTATATAAGAATTTTGAAATTTACTTACGTCCGAAGATACATGTTATAAAAAATTTAGAATAGGCCAAAACCTGTGGAGATGGCCACTCCCAGACACGAAACTCGCTCCAAGTCCTTCTTCGAGCTGGTCGAGAACGAAGTGATTCATTGTCTTTTTTCCACTTCAGGCATCACTCGGGGTACGCGCTGGGCAGGTCAAGTCATGACCTTAAACCAACATTAACACCACCTGTACTGGCGGAGAGGGCGCAACCTAGCGAGCACTGTAGAACTTTGTGCAGCTGGATCCTAGTGTAAGGCAGGCTGTCAGCATAAGAAGCAGGGGCCAGCATTGTATCTTCTCACTGTGGATACAAGAAAAGCTGCGGCCATCTCTGCGAAAGTGTCCCTCGAAGAAAGAAATAGCCAGAATTGGCTCACTTGTTATACAAATATGCCTCATTTGACCAAATTGGATACAATTTTGCAGACTTACGGTTTAAGCTCCAGCAGCGATTTTAGGTTACCTTAAAACTCGTACCTTAGTTTCAATCTCCTGAACACAAATCTAGATTAATTTATTGATATAAAGAAAGCGTTTGACATTTAGGAAGTGAGAAGCAAGCATGCAAAAATTGCAAACTGTTCCACATATTTTAAAAACCACACTATAAATATTACTTTCAGCATCTTACATAACAATATAAACCTTTTGACATACATGGACGAAATTATAATATCCAGAGAAACAGAATTCTTCTTTAAAGCTGTGAAATTATACCTACACATTATTCCAATCCCTATGTAAAAATCCTCGCTATTTGTTCTATTCGAGCAAAGGTTTTACAGCTAGCCTGTCGGACATGGTGATAATTATAAGCTACCTTACAAATTAAAAAAATCTGATGTGTTACACTCACATGATTTTCTCTTGTACAAACTATTTTTACAAACCCTTATATCCATATGCTTCATGTTAATCGAGATATCGAGATGTTAATCTTATTGCTAATTTTCTTGTAGATGCAAGGGGAATTGGTAGGCTTTAAGCGATAGTCAAATATTTTAAGAGCTGGTTGCTATGTGGAGTATTCCATTCTCTTTGCATTACCAGGACAAAAAGATGAGTAACGAATTTGAGAAAAAGTATAAGTATTGGAAAATTTAAGGGAATAACAAGTAATATCTCGAAAATGTGTACTCAACAAAAAAAAAGCATATGACATAAATTGTGTATTTTAACGCGATCTACATTTTTTGTGTAGTAAAATTTTGTCTATCTCTTATGGTTTACCAGTTATGCAAAAGTCGTTCACAATGAAGCATACTTTTGGAGACATTCCCAGAAAATTGAGATATACATTTCATTTGTCATGAAAATATCTTAAACATGTGATATTTTAATAAACGTCGTTAGAGCTATTTTTGAAAAAAAATAAAATGTTCGAAAAATATTCCATGTAAAGGGTAATCTGGGGTGGGGGGATTTTCTTGAAAACCTTCGTGTCGCATCTGTGGAAGATACTGAACCTAAATGCTAAGTTTGGTGCTTATCCGACTGTTCGATTCTGAGTTATGCTGTTAACAGACACACACACACACACACGGACATATTTACAAAAATGCGTTATATGCATTCACTGCACCTCAAAACATGTATTTCCTGTGAAATCTTGGTATCTAATTTTTGGGTGGACTATAATACTTCCCCTACTTACTATACGTAGTAGAGAAAGTAAAAAGGTTATCCCTTACATATGTTCAATTCCTTATGTACAATACTTCACAGTTTAATCATTCTGAATGTAACTTTGAATACTTGCTCTTAGGAACCAAAATATCATAGATTTTGCATCTAGAAAAAGTTAATCTGTATCCCTATTAGAAACACTTACACACAGGTCTCAATCAGAAGACTGATCTGCGCCAAACTTGGAAAAAGAAATTATAGGCTGCCTGCTACTTTAAAATACTACGCCACTTTTACTTTTTCTACTACGTATAGTAAGTAGGGGAAGTATTGCATTCCAACCAAAAATTCGATACCGAGATTTCACCGGAAATATATGTTTTGAGACCCCCTGAATCCAAAAAAGGATTTTTAGAAATATGTCCATGTTTGTCTGTGTGTGTGTGTGTGTGTGTGTGTGTGTGTGTGTGTGTGTGTGTGTGTGTGTGTGTGTGTGCCTGTGAACAGCATAACTCAGAAACGAACAGTCTGATAAACACCAAACTTGGTATTTAGGTTCAATATCTTCCAGAGATGCGGCACGAAGGTGCCTACCATATTCCCCTTGCATCTACAAGAAAATTAGCATTAAGATTAACATCTCGATTAACATGAAGCATATGGAGAATCAGCGTTTGTAAAATTTGTTTGTACAAGAGTAGAGAAAGTCATGTGAGTGTAACACATCAGAGTTTTACTTTTAAATCATTCCTGAGAAATCTCCACAATTTCATTTATTTAGACAAAGCTCTGTACACCCATGTTGCTTTGAAACTAGTAGTACTCTTATTCCACCCAAAAATTCGATACCGAGATTTCACCGGAAATACATGTTTTGAGACCCCCTGAATCCAAAAAAAGCATTTTTGGAAACATGTCCGTGTGTGTCTGTGTGTGTGTGTGTGTGTGTCTGTGTGAACAGTCGGATAAACACCAAACTTGGTATTTACGTTCAGTATCTTCCAAGGATGCGACACGAAGGTTTTCAAGAAAATCCCCCCACCCCAGAGTACCCTTTACATGGAACATTTTTCGAAAACTTTAATTTTCTCAAAAATGGCTCTAACGATTTTGGTTAAAATATCATATGTTTAAGATATTTTTATGACAAATAAAATGTATATCTTGAATTTCCTGGGAATGTCTCCAAAAGTATTCTTTATTGTGAACGACTTTTGCATAACTCGTAAACCATAAGAGATAGACAAAATATTACTACACAAAAATGTAGATCGCGTTAAAATAGACAATTTATGTCATATACATGTTTTTTGTTGAGTGAACCATTTTCGAGACATTACTTGTTATTCCCTTAAATTTTTCAATATTTTCTCAAATGGGAATTCGTTATTCATTTTTTTCACTCATATACAAATAAACATTTTTTCCAACTATATAACTTTGGAAACCTAAGCTTTAGGACCTCCTAAACTTATAGGAATGGGGTTTACAAGCTTTTTATCGTGTTTTCAATGCCTAATTTAAAGCATGTATACACGGTGGAACCTTTAAATTCAGACTGTATACAATATCTCCAAAACTAAGCGTTGTAGAAAGATATGTCTTTAATAAACGTTGTTTGATACTATGGAGGAAGATAAATGTCATTAGTCCTGTTTTGTTTGGAGGACGTTATGATAGTCATTGTAGGATCAATTTAATTTTCTTAAATTGGAACCTACGGTTAGGGACAAATTAAATTGATCCTAAAATTACTATCACAACATCATCTAAATAAAAGACGATTAATGATATTTGCTTTGCCCCATAATATCAAGCAACGTTTATTAATGACATTCCTTTCTACAACGCTTAGCTATGAGATATTGTACAGTCTCAACTTAAATGGCCCACCCTGTAAAAACTTATTAACGCAAACTTGTGCACTTATTACAAGAAGAATAAATATGTACAGTATTAGATTGAAAACGTACTTTTATATCTTTTACTTTAAAATCTTTAATAAATGGATGTTAATTTATACGAATTATGTAAATAAATCATCCTTGATCCGATCTTATATGTATATAAAAGCTAAGAAATGAAACTATGACCTTAAAAATTCCCATTTTGGGATTTAGGTAGGTTTTATATAATTTTTCTTCTTCCTTATACCTATATTTTAAGTGTATTTATAATATAAAAACGATTGTTCACTATGCAACACCTGGTAATCAGCTAGTATCGATACAAGGTTAAAATAAAGTATTTTACGTATAACTGCTTTTTTACCTTCTTTACCACGTGCATAATTAAGTAGAGAAGGTATTGCATTTCACCAAAAAATTCGATACCGAGATTTCACTGGAAATACATGTTTTGAGGCCCCTGAATAAAAAACATGTTTACTTTCTCTACTACGTATAGTAAGTAGGGGAAGTATTGTATTCCACCCAAAAATTCGATACCGAGATTTCACAGGAATACATGTTCTGACACCCCCTGAATTAGAATAAAAACATGTTTAGAAACACATTTGTTTGTGTATGTGTTTGTGTGTCTATGTGTCTGTGAAGAACATAACTCAAAAACCAAAGTCAGATCAACACCAAAGTTGGTATTTAAGTTCAGTGCCATCCAGATATGCGACACGAAGATTTTAAAGAAAATCCCCCATCCTAAACCTTACGTGGAACATGTTTCGAAAATTTTGATTATCGCAAAAATGCCTATAACAATTTTCATTAGAATAGCATATGCCTAAGATATTTTCATTTCAAATGAAATGCATAGCTTGAATTTTCTAGGAATGTCCTGAAAAGTCCTCTTCATTCTGAATGAATTTTGCATAACTGGTAAACCCTAAGAGATAGACAAAATGTTACTACACAAAGAATGTAGACCTGGTTAAAACACAATTAATACAACATACATTTTTTGTTGAGTAAATACACAGTTTTTCCGAAATATTCCTCCTTATTTATTTGAACTTTCCAATATTATACTTTTTCTCAAATGGTAATTCGTTATTCTTTTTACTTTCTCTACTACGTATAGTAAGTAGGAGAAGTATTGTATTCCACCCAAAAATTCGATACCGAGATTTCACCGGAAATACATGTTTTGAGACACCCTGAATCCAAAAAAAGCATTTTTGGAAACATGTCCGTGTGTGTGTGTGTCTGTCTGTGAACAGCATAACTCAGAAACGAAAAGTCGGATAAACACCAAACTTGGCATTTAGGTTCAGTATCTTCCAGAGATGCGAGACGAAGGTTTTCAAGAAAACCCCCCTCCCACAGAGTACCCTTTACATGGAACATTTTTCGAAAATTTTGATTTTCTCAAAAATGGCTTTAACCATTTTGATTAAAATATCATATGTTTAAGATATTTTTATGACAAATAAAATGTATATCTTGAATTTCCTGGGAATGACTGCAAAAGTATTGTTCATTGTGAACGACTTTGCATAGCTGGTAAACCATAAGAGATAGACAAAATTTTACTACACAAACAATGTAGATCGCGTTAAAATACACAATTTATGTCATATACATTTTTTTGTTGAGTGAACCATTTTCGAGATATTACTTGTTATTCCCTTAAATTTTTCAGTACTTATTTTCTCAAATGGGAATTCGTTATTCATTTTTTTTGTCTTGGATATGCAAAGAGTATTAATCTGTGGGAAAGGGAATGGTGCTGCACCTAGCAACCAGCTATTAAGAGATATGTATGTGCTTAAAGGCTACTGTAATTCCAAATTGCCCTTGTAAATATATATTCCCTTTTTTTTTCTCATGCTTTTTTTTATTTTTTTTATTTTTTTTTAATTTTTGTGCATGTATTTATTTATTTACTGTATTTTGGGATAGATTTTTAGGAGAGTATGGAAACTACTACACAAGAAGGATAGATCACTTTTGTTTCTTCTTCTTATCCCTATTCTTAGCATATGCCCTCCTGCAGTGGACACTTAGAGCCTCCTTAAATGCGGGAGATCCAAGGCCAAAGTGGTCCTTTTGTCCAACTCCCAGCGTTCCTTCCGGATAAATCTCTGGAAGGCCTGCAGATTCACTGCATCCCCAACTTTTAGTACCCAAAAATAAGTGGCAAAGATGAGCCAAGTAAGGGCATCTGTCAGTTTCTTGTCACCGTGTTTGAATTCAAGATCCAGATAGACCTCTCGTGGAAACATCAGCACGCCACTACAAATCACTCCTATGTGACCATATATCCAGTCCCATATTGGGCGTACGACGGCACAATCCACCAACTTGTGACTCAAAGTCTCCACCGCAGAACACCTGCGGCAGAGATTTGATGTTGCTCTGCCATGCCGCCACAATTTGTCAGCTGTCGGAACAACCTCATTGACGGCCGAGTAAACCGCAGCTTTCCAGTCAGTGGGGATCTTCAGATTCTGAAATTTTTCCCAAATTGTACTCCATCGCCTAAGCGAATAGTTTTGTTGTACCCGCGGTAGAACACTGGTGGTAGACATCAGATGTTTGTAAAAGAAGGCTGACCGAGTAAAGGCCAACCTCTGCGTAGTAATGGTGGGTAGGTCCGCAAATGTCTTCCACCACCGCCGAAATTCGGGTAGCCGCCTATCTGGAAGACGAAGTTGAGCTGCCCAAAGCGATCGCTGTAGCGGAAGGCCCTCACCTTCCAGAACACGCAGTATAGTTTTCCCAAGAAGTACCAGACATTTCACATCCACTGCGATCAACCCACAACCACCTTTATTGACTGGTAGACGTAGTTGTTCCCTGGAAACCCGATAAGCAGCTCCGGACCAGAGAAAATAACCAATCAGGCATTCGATCCTCTGAGAAAATTGCTTGGTAATAGGCAACACTTGAGCAATGTACCAAATCCTACTGAGGGCGTAAGTATGCACATACCACACTCGTTGGAAAAGGTTTAGTGACCGAGTCCGCTGCTCTACTAAGAGCACCCGTAACTTCGTCAGCTTGTCAGCCCAATTAACTGCCACAGTCTCGCGAAAGCACTGCGTAAACACCACGCCCAAGATCTTCGTGCGGCTTACTATCCGCATACCATGAAGGTTCAAGGTTTCTGGCCAATGACCAAACTGTAACACCTCCGACTTGGTAAAATTTAGTTGGGCACCAGAAACGGAACAATAGTCGCGTAGACACCGATGTAAGGTGACCATGTCCACGTTGTTTGCCAGGAAGACAGTCACATCATCCGCATAGGCGGTAAGTCGGAATCGCTGACCGTGCAGTTCTATGCCGCCGAGGGATGACTGTAGTTGTCTCAAAAGGGGATCGAGGGTCAACGCAAATAAACCCATAGACAGTGGGTAACCCTGTCTGACTGACCGCTCTATGCGGAGAATCGGAGAAAGGTATCCGTTGCAGAGTATCCTGGATGTCGCAGCAACATAAAGGTTTTGTAATAATGAAAGGAACCGCCCTGGGATCCCCAAGTGCCGCATAAGCGACCATAGGTAAGAATGACTAACGTTATCAAAGGCCTTCTCAAAGTCAAGGTTAACCAATGCCACTGGAAGCTTCGCGGTTTCAACATGAGAAGTCACATCCCTCAATAAGCCAATATTTTGGATGATGTTCCTGCCACTCGGAACCACAGTCTGGACGTTGCAGAGAATTGCTCCATAAACCAGATTCAGCCTTGAAGAAAGCACCTTCGCCAGTAACTTGTAGTGGCAATTGAGCAAGGTAATCGGTCTAAACTCTGTAACGGTTCTCGCACATCGATGCTTCGGAAGCAGTAGTATTACACCTTCAACAAACTTCTCGGTAACCTTAGAGGAGCGCTGAATTTCTGCAAAAACTGCTGTGAGTTCGGTAGCAATGACGTCCCAAAACGTGGAATAGAAGGCATACGGAATACCATCCGGACCAGGAGCAGTGTTCTGCTTCACACTCTGCAACCCAGCCGCTAGTTCTGCAGAGGTAATAGGTTGCAAAAGAGAGGAGCCGCTCTGCGAAGGCAGATGACAATGCAGCGGGAACGAGGCGGCACCAGTATCGGAAACTTTGGAAAACATAGCACTGAAATAGTCATGAAAGCAGCGGATGCTAGCACAGGATCCAGAAATTATCCGCCCATCGTGACAAAGTTCAGGTATAAAACGCTGCCTGCCCTGCTGGCGCTCTCCGGCAAGATGAAAAAGGGAGAAGGTTTCTTCTGCAGCCATATGTCGACGATGGGAGACGTCTCGAAGGCGGAGCATTTCCAATTGCTTTAAAGAAATTTGTTCCTTAATAGCATGCAGACTTTGGGACACATCGTGATCGGCTCTTTGCAGTTCAGCGAGATCCTGTAATGCAACATAATAGAAATCCAGCAGCTCTCGCCGTTCCCTGGCTCGTTGGAGAACTGCCCGTTTAAAAACGGAAATAATTGCTGGTTTAGCCTTATAAAGCCACCAGGAAAGCTTGTTGCGGGAATTGAGGAACGAGGGACGCAACTTTCCCCACAGTAAGCGGAAGTCTCGATGGCAATCTTCCTCCGCGAAAATGGATACAGGAATCCTCCAGTAACCTCTCCCAGGCGTGGGAACAGGTGCAATCTGCGTAATCCGACAGACGACTGCATGGTGATCACTGAACGCAAGGGGATGCACTCGAAGATCATGGACCGTAAGAACCAAGGTGCGAGAGAAATAAAATCTGTCAATTCTAGAAGCCGACAATCCATGGACAAAGGTGAAGTCCACACGAGAACCATATTTGGACTCCCAGGCATCCACAAGGTCAAAATGCGTCACGATTTGCTTGAGCATAGGACTAAGGTTGGGCAACCCACGCTGATCTTTGGCAGCAACAGTACAGTTAAAATCACCACCAATGAGATATGTTGAACCCTTAGAAAGGGCATTGAGAAGAGCGGTTTTGAAGAATAGTTCCCGTTCAGACCGACGTTGAGAGCCAGAAGGTGCATACAAATTGATCAAGACTATGTCAGTGTACAGGGCGGAGATGAGGTGTCCAGAGGGATGTAAGTCGACATTGGTGAGACGCATTCCTTTGCGGTAAAGCAACGCCGTTCCTCGACCGTCCGGTCCAAGATTGACGATGTACTCATAATGACACAGAAAATCAAGATTGGGCACATTGACTTCCTGTAAAAGTCCAACATCCACATCATATAAGTGTAGAAATGCAGCAAGTAAATGCTGATTTACCGGATTACGAAGACCATTAACGTTTATAGAAACAAAGACGTGAAGAAGTGTCATATATGAAAAACCACGAACGAAAGGGTCTCCAGAAGGAACAGCACAGACAAGGAAATACAGCACTACTAGGGGACTGGACACCAAGAACGGGAGATTTAAACTGATCCGCCACCTTTCTCGCCTGGTTTGTCACGCGGCAATGAAGGTAAGACATACGGATGCACTCTGTGTTTCTGCGAAGATTTGTCTTTCAGTGTATCAGCTTTCTCATAATCACCATCCGGAGTCACGGCAGGCAGGCCAGGCAACTCGGAAGTATCCAAATCGTTTGCCACCAACGGTAAGGCGCGGTCCACGTCCTCTGACCAGGGTTGAGGTATCGTATCGCCATCCTGAGGTGGAGGTTCTGTTTTGCGAAGCCGTGGATCCCGTGACTGCGTCGCTTTCTCAGGTAGCACTTGCCGGTTTACAGTCGCAACTCTCGGTGCTTGAGAGGCTACTGCCTCACCTTTCAGCTTCTTAGAATCAGGTTCGCCTTCCGAATGACTGCGTTGCAAAGAGTCCGTAACAGCATTGTCAGATGTGATGGAAGGTGCAGCCCTCTGGTCATTAGTAGGAGTCACTGAAGTCGCTGAGATGGGCACTGCGCCAGCCGTAACCGCCGAAGGAACTGCAGCAACCATTGCCACGTCCGCTGGAGGCACCGCATCAGGTGAAACAACGTCGTTCTCGGAGATTGGTTTAAACAACTCACTCATCAGCTGATGCCGTAGCCGGGATTGAGGAGGAACAGATGCCCGTAACCAGCGTTGAGGACAATCTGTTTTCAGATGTGTGTTACCCTTGCAAATGAAACAAACCTGTTCTTGTCCACTGTAGGTAATGTAGGCCTCAAACCCGGCAATCTTTAACGTGGAAAGTATCGGTTTAGTAAGTTGAATATGCACTAAACATATACCAGTGGAAACTGCAAATCTATAACGGCCAGACCAACCGTCAGTAGTGATGTGCAGTGTCTTGCCGTAATGCTGAAGCTCGTAAACTACCCTGTCGTTACTGATTTCAGGTGGCACATTGTAGACGCGAACCAAAGTATATCTTTATCTGCCGCCGTAAGTTGCCCATCCGTCACTTCACCGGACATTAAAGCAAATTGGAATGCTCCCTCGTATTTACGTAGTACTTCTTCATAAACACTGCACTGTTGAAACTTGATATAAACAGCGTTTTCTCTTCCCACCAACTGAATTGTATGTACCTGCGCTGGAGTGAGTTCCAAAGTGTGGTGCATCCATTCGTGAATTTCAAAAGCCGTGGGCCGTTGCATACTCTTATTAAACGCAACTTTTATAGTATTTTTACGTACTGCCTTCTGTTGCTCCATTTCACTGCTGACACTCAATACACCACCAACACGAAAACAAGAGGCGCGGCAACAACCAAGCGCTCTCCAACTCGCGATGTGCACCGGCCAAGGGCCAGACCGCGACTGTTCCCCTTACATCTACTAGAAAATTAGCAATAAGATAGACTCTGCAAATGTTTATCTCGATTAACATGAAGTAGATGGAGAACAAGCGTTTGTATAAATAGTTTGTACAAGAGTATAGAAAGTCATGGGAGTGTAACACATCAGATTTTTTTCTTTCTCTACGTATAGTAAGTACATATGGGAAGTATTGTATTCCACCCAAAAATTCGATACCGAGATTTCACTGAAAATATATGTTTTGAAACCCCCTAAATGCACGAAAAACATTTTTGGAAACATGTCCGTGTGTATGTCTGTCTGTCTGTCTGTGTGTGTATCTGTAAACAGCATAACTCAGAAACGAACAGTCGGATAAACACCAAACTTGGTATTTAGGCTCAGTATCTTCCAGAGATGAGACACGAAAGTTTTCAAGAAAATCCCCCCACCCCAGATTACCCTTAACATGGAACATTTTTCGAAAATTTTAATTTTCTCAAAAATGGCTCTAACGATTTTGATTAAAATATCATATGTTTAAGATATTTTCATGACAAATGAAATATATATATCTTGAATTTTATGGGAATGTCGCCTAAAGTATTCTTCATTGTGAACGACTTTTGCATAACTGATAAACCATAAGAGATAGACAAAATTGTACTACTCAAAACATGTAAATCGCGTTAAAATACGCAATTTATGTCATATACATTTTTTTTTGTGAACCATTTTCGAGATATTGCTTGTTATTCCCTTAAATGTTTCAATATTTATTTTCTCAAATGGAAATTCGTTATTCATTTTTTGTCTTGGATATGCAAAGGGTATTAATCTGTGGCAAAGAGAATGGTGCTGCACCTAGCAATGAGCTATTAAGAGATATGTATATGCTTAAAGGCTACTGTATTTGTATATTGCCCTTGCAAATACAAAACAAGGGGAACATAGTAGGGCTTAAGCGATAGCCAAATATTTTTAGAACTGGTCGCTATGTGTAAAATGTTACTCTCTTTGCATGGCAAAAGATCGTTTCTGCAAATGTTTATCTCGATTAATATGAAATAGATGGAGAATAAGAGTTTGTAAAAATAGTTTGTACAAGAGTAGGGAAAGTCATGTGAGTGTAACACATCAGATTTTTTAAACATACTTAAAAAGTTTTTGCTTCACCTTCAGGATCTCTTTTGTTTGCAATTAAGTTTTTCTGTAAGGTAAACGCTTTTATTACTTTCTCTACTACTTACTTATAGTAAATAGAGGAAGTTTTATATTGGACCAAAAAATTCAATAACGATATTTCACCGGAAATGCACGTTTTGATGCACCCTCAATAAAAAACATTCTTAGAAAAATGTCTGTGTGTATTTGACTATGTGTTTAACAACAGCATAACTTAATACCGTAAAGATGGTTAAACACAAACTTGGTATTTAATTTCAGGTTCTTCCGAGTACCCAAAGATTTTAAAAAAAGTTCTACCACTCGAAACTATCCTTTCCATGGAAAATTTTTCCATATTTTTATTTTCTCAAAATGGTTGTATCGATTTTGATTTGAACGCCGCATGTTTAGGATATTTTGAGGCAGTATTTTTAACACTTAAATGATTTCAGTCTAATTATATAATAAAAAAATAACAGCCCGCCTTAAAGCAATATGTGTATAATATAATACATAAAATGTATGTAAGAGTCATTGTATTATGTTTATATTATTGTGGACATGTATAATAATGTTATGAATGTATTATGTAATTTAATAATGTAAGAGCTGTGAGAATAGATGCCGAAAGTTGCTAACAATGAGGTAACTTTGGGGCAATAATGAACTGGAAAGTTAAGTAATGCTAATAAATATTCTTTTAAATATTACAATAATGTAATATTTAAAACAGTTTATAAATAGCCAATCAACAACCAGATTGGCTGAAAGTCAAATAAAAGTATTCCATTGGCGTAAAATTAGCCAATCAGATACTTGAAATAGAGAAATTTACAAAATTAAGCGGTAAACGCCAGTCGTTATAAGGCAACGTACCTGAGCAGTTCGTTCGCTCGATAAGTATTCAGTGTGAGACATAAAATTCATTACGGCGATAATACTATAAAGTTTACGTGTTAAAAAGTGCAAGCAATTAATAAATAATCTCAGCTCTCTATATAAGTGAAGTGTTATTTAATCGTTTGAAGGATTAATAAAAGGAGTGAAGTAACATTTGTGTAGCCTACATTGTTTAGCCGCATCACCCCCTGCTAAGAGATACATGTTTCTACAAATTAACACTGACGCAGCCGAGGCAAACAGAAATATATATAATATTTAAAGAAACAAAGTTGATTCCTTAACGTTGGGGCGAAGGCCACCGGAAAGTAAATTTGGGGCGAAGGCCACCGGAAAGTAAATTTGGGGCGAAGGCCACCGGAAACTTTGTATCGTACGTGGTGACCAAATGTATATCTTGAACTTTATAGTGATAGCCTTTTTCTACCTTGTGGGCGACTTTTGTATAATTTGTAAGCCGTAAGAGATAGACAGTATCTTACTGATCAGTAAATGTAGATCTCGTTAAAGCACACAATATATGTAAAATAACCTTTTCTGGCGTTAACCATTTCCGAGATATTGTTTGTTACTAGCTTGCATTTTCAAATACACATACTTTTTTCAAGTGGCAAAGTTGGTATTCGTTATTTTTTTTGGCATTGCCATACACAGAATGTAAAAAAGAAACAAGAAAGAGCAAAATTTAAGGACTATAACATAAGGACCCGCTCTTAAAATATTTGACTATGGTTTAAGCATGCTTCATTTCTCAAATACCTACTTGTACCCACAAGGAAACATGCAATAAAACCATTTCTGCAAATGTTTATTAACATGAAGGGTAGTAGTTGGTTGAAGATTGTGTAGAGAATGACATGTGAATGCAACACATAAAAGTTTATTTATCATGGTCATGTGAAAGCACGGAATTTCAAAGCCATCACATAGCGACACGCTCTTTAAAAATCTGACTATCGCTTTAGATTAAAAATAAGTGAAGAACAACTTGTTCTGTAAGAATAGTTTATGAAAGAGTAAGTAAAGTCATTTGAGGCAACACATGATATTTGTAATTTAGTTTTCAACATTTGTGCAGCCGGCTTTAACTACGAAAAAACGTCCTGCAGCTGTTTAATCTTTGATTTTAAGTGAAACGTCTGGTTTATCTTTCTAATGTAAAACACACATGCTTTCGGCCATTTATTCTTTCCAATCTCTAAGGAGAGCAGAGAAAACCAAAGATAAAGGCCATACTCTAAACGAGAATTGAAGCTGCAGCATTCGGGCCACTAGACTTCAGGGGCAGTTAGTATAACTACTGTTCATTTAATGTACGTGATTTGAGGACATTTACTTTATCTCGGTTGGAGATTTTCAATCTTCATGTGTGTTTATAGCATTTTCAATCAAGTTATCAACACTTCGTCATCTTGGGATTACCCGCGTATTCTGATGTTTACCTATAAAATTTGTATTCCGAAACTTCAGCTGCAGTGTTTACTTGTGGGATTATTGTGCATGAAAATGCTGTTGGTAAGTTTACTTTCACCAGAAGGTGCTTGGGCGCTCTTGGAGGAATTATGTGTATTGCCCACATCTTTCTCAAAGTAATTAAAATAATTATTGATGCAATTAAACCACTAAGAATGTTTAAAATACAGCTAAAATTGTATATGTTAAGCGAAATACGGGAAAGTCTGATGAGTTATATTTACATGAATTTCTCTACCCTCTATCGCTTTTTAGTGGATATACAAATTACTCTTACGAGAGTTTATTTTCCTATCTACTTCGTTTTAATCTAGATAAACCTTTCCGAAAATAGTTGCAATAAGATTTCTTTATAGATACAAAGCGAATAACGACAGTCAATGTTTTAGAATTGGACGCTATCTGCTGGCCTTAAACTTCCATATTTTCACCATCACATTTCGTGAAACAGCTGAAAATTTACAGTACTTTAAAAGAATTGCTAAGTATTGATCGATCGAACCATTAATAATGGATATTCCGAAATGGATGGTGCCATAAAAAGGTTATTTGAAATAAAGTGTGTGTTTTAAAGAGATCTACATTTTGTGTAATACGTTTTCCTCTTAACGTTTACCACTTATATAGGTTATACTATATTCCTTCTGAGTGAAGAGGACTTTACAAGCTATTCCCAGAAAATTCTAGATATACATTTTATTTTTACTTTCTCTACTACGTAGAGAAAGTAGAAGTATTGTATTCCACCCAAAAATTCGATACCGAGATTTCACCGGAAATACATGTTTTGAGACCCCCTGAATCCAAAAAAAGCATTTTTGGAAACATGTCCGTGTGTGTCTGTGTTTCTGTGTGTGTGTCTGTGTGTCTGTGAACAGCATAACTCAGAAACGAACAGTCGGATAAACACCAAACTTGGTATTTAGGTTCAGTATCTTCCAGGGATGCGACACGAAGGTTTTCAAGAAAATCCCCCCACCCCAGGATACCCTTTACATGGAATATTTTTCGAAAATTTTAATTTTCTCAAAAATGGCTCTAACGATTTTGATTAAAATATCATATGTTTAAGATATTTGTATGACAAATAAAATGTATATCTTGAATTTTCTGGGAATGTCTCCAAAAGTATTCTTTATTGAGAACGAATTTTGCATAACTGGTAAACCGTAAGAGGTAGACAAACTTTTACTACACAAAAAATGTAGATCGCGTTAAAATACAGAATTTATGTCATATACATTTTTTTGTTGAGTGAACCATTTTCGAGATATTAATTGTTATTCCCTTAAATTTTTCAATACTTATTTTCTCAAATGGGAATTCGTTATTCATTTTTTGCCTTTGATATGCAAAGAATATTAATCTGTGGCAAAGCGAATGGTGCTGCACCTAGCAACCAGCTATTAAGAGATATGTATGTGCTTAAAGGCTACTGTATTTGTATATTGCCCTTGTAAATATATATTCCTCTTACATCTACAAGAAAATTAGCAATAAGATAGAGTCTGCAAATGTTTATCTCGATTAACATAAAGTAGATGGAGAATAAGCGTTTGTAAAAATAGTTTGTATAGGAGTAGAGAAAGTCATGTGAGTGAACACATCAGATTTTTTAAGTAAATATCTTTAATATACAGTATTTTAATCAAAATCGTTGAGCCATTGTTTAGGAAATCAACAATTTGGAAAAATCGTTGTAAAGAGTAGTTTGGGGTGGGTGATTTTATTGAAATCGAGTCGCATCTCTGAAAGTTGCTGAACCTAAATACCAAGTTTGGTATTCATCCGACTTTTCATTTTTGTTAGCTGTTCACAGACACACAAACACACACGGGCCTTTTTCTAAAAATTCTATTTTTTGATTCAGGAAGCCTGAAAACATGTATTTCCGGTTGAATCTCGGTATCGAACTTTTAGGTGGAATGCAACACCTTCTCTACCTACTAGGCACGCGGTAGAGAAAGTAATAAGACGTAATTACTAACTATAGAATTTACTGGGTGAGAGTCCCAGGTTGGATTCTGAAGTAGTTGTATTGCTGCTGTTGGAGAGCTAAACTTGAAGTTGTTCACAACACGCACGTTACAAAGTTTCCGTTGCCCTTCGCCCCGCATTTACTTTCCGGTGGCCTTCGCCCCAACTTTACTTTCCAGTGGCGTTCGCCCCAACGTTTAAAAAATCAACTTTGTACTTTATGTTTCTTTAAATATTATATATTTAAATTTGCCTCGGCTGCGTCAGTAGTAATTTGCAGAAACACGTATCTCTTAGCAGAGCTGGTGCGGCTAATGAATGAAGGCTTACACAAATTCTAATTTTTACTTCACTCCTTTTATTAATCCTTCACACGATTAAATAACACTTCACAGATATATCCTACTGAAGAACTGTGAGGTTATTGTTAATTGTACTTTTTAACACGTAGGCTTTATATTATTCACGCCGTAATGAATTTTCTTATGTCTCACACTTAATAATTATCGAACTACTCGGGAACGCTGTCTAGTTGCGTTGGCGTCTACTGCCTAAATTCGTATATTTCCACCATTTCAAGGCTCTGATTGGCTAATTTTACTGCAATAGAATACTTTCATTTAACTTAAAGCTTTTCTAGCTTTTGATTGGCTATTTATAAACTGTTTTAAATATTACATTATTGTTCCAAGAATTACTAGTAGCATTATTAACCTTTCTAATCTATTGTTGTCTCAAGGTTACCTCATTGTTACCTCAGTTTTAGCAACTTTCGGCTTCTATTCTCACAGCTCTTACATTGTTAAATTATATAATACATTCACATAACATTATTATACATGTATATAATAATATAAACATAATGCAATGACTCTTACATACATAATGTACATTATTACATACACATATTGCTTTAAGCGGGCTATTTTTTTATACAATTAGACTGATATAATTTAAGTGTTAAAAATACTACCACTTTGACCGTGAGTTTTTCGTGGTTTTACTTGATGCCATTTTTGGCGCTTTTGTGACCATGGGTCCTTTGAGGACGGCCGCGGATTGTGCGCACACCAGATGTGGAGATGTTCTCCATATATTGAGAACAACGAGGTACAAGGTCCAGGCAAGTGCCTCGCCAACATGGTGTAAGCCAAAGGACGGTTTCTGTATCCTACATGACAACTGTTGTTATCCCTATCAGTGAGGCAGTGTATGATGCCACGTGTGAACGCGTACATTGCATCCTATGGTGGTCACTTAAACCTCTGTTGTGACATGTTTGGGATTCAGGCCATGCATTAGCTCTTTGTTTGATGTCGTTCTTGAAACTATGCATTTCCGGACATGAGGTGATATGAACCTTTCTGCTTCATTTTCAGTCAGGAATCACCCCTTGCATTTTGTCGGTGGAATTCAAACTCACTCTATATACCTATTGGAAATTTCCACAGGGTTCCAGAACGTTCGAGAAAGGGAAAGGTCCAGAAGGTTCTGATTATCTCACAATAGTACTTCCGGCGTTTACACTTGCGAGAGCGCTACTTATTTCTGTTTATCTTCGACTGTCCGGCGCCGATCTCCCAATAACCTTCGGCCATAGCTACCGCGTCACAATATGTAGATTGAAGGGCACATATTTCCAGCTACTTCCGAGAACCCATGAGATATATAAAGATAATGAGGGACGTGGAAATTAATGTGATGAAGCGATTATAACGGCTGTCACAGCGGTATAAGTAATTGCACATATGTCTGAATTACTACTGCCGAGAACTGAGCTAGTTTAGTTTACGGTTACACTAATTATTCAATTCTGCTTTCTATAATGCTAGATTGTTACATCGCTTTAAAAACAAGATCATTTTAGATTGGCGATATTACAAGTCTGTAGCTCTTACTTTCTCACATACTTCCAAATGAATCACGGTAAATACATAAGTAATATAGACATATATTTAGGTTTAAACAGTATACGAGCTGAAAACTATTGCCAGTCTTTTTATTGATATATGATTCACTCCTCTAAAATCATGTCAAATCAAATGTCCATACTTTTAGGATATAACGCCAGTAATATAATGCTGTTGCTGAAACCAACTCTACAACGTTTCCTGCCTTGTAGAATTAGATAGACTAGACTTCCAAACGCTCCCCTATGGCGCCTCCTTTATCGATGGACGCACTGAATTGTCACTAACATAGGCGGTTGAAAAGTGCGGAGGCATGATATAGAAATGGTGCCATTTCCATCCCCAAAAGGCTACAAAGCTAACGGAAAGTTTTGAAGCTTGACCACAGGCCCATCTGTAAACGATCAATGGGGTAAGTGCGAAGGCTTTCACTGCCGGGATTAATATTTTATCAATTAGTAGGGTCTTCCCACTTCTTAACCATAGCCGGTGGTCTTGTCACTATATACCACCGAAGTAAAGCTGTTGCAATGCCATTTCTGTTTATTCAAACATTTCTTACGTTTTAACAGCTGTGACCATATGTTTTTTATCCGTCTTTTGGTTAAACTTACATCTGTATATTCATAGAAGTTACTTAGTGTAGTTTTAGCAGTGTTTAATAGTTATTTTTATTATTATTATTATTATTATTATTATTAGCGTTTATTCCTTGCATAGTTAATTAATATATGGAGGCCTTTGTAACCGAAGAAATTTGCTACACAACCTTAGCGATATAAAAGCTCTAATTTAAGCACATGGAAATTGCTTTAAATAAACAGAAATACATAATTGCTTCTTATATTCGCTTTATATTATTAAAAACATTTTTATCATATAAGCTCATTAAGTTTTCAAATCTAACAAAGCTACTACCTCCCAAGAGTGACACAAAAAATTGCGTTCGTCTTACTTTTGGCTTGTTTCTTCTTTTTTTTTAACTTTTGACATATTTACTGCGATTGTTTACATCCTCTGGAACTTGATTTTACTACTTTCTCTGGTTGCCGAAAAAACAAAGTATAGAATGTTTTCACGCTAGCTCCGCGCACAATTACAATTAGTACAACTTGCAAACACACAACAATTATTTAAAACAATTAACTATAAGGATAAATAGCATAAAGACCAAAGATCATCCTTTGTTTTAGGTAATTGTTCCTTGCAAAATAAATTTAAGTTAATGTATTTTAGTACTTTTAAATATTTAATGATAGTCGACCAGCAAAGTCTACTTTGTTCAGGACATGCTTCTATGCTTCCTTGGTACATGTTAAGATGCATTTAAATTCTTGTATTATGATATATTATTTTTTATCTCTTCCTCGGTTGTGTTCTAATGCGTTTTAAACATGTAATTATTATGCGGTATGTACTTATTTACTTCAATTGTGTGAAGATAAACAAATTGTATTTCGCACATATGGAAATCAGCTGCAAGGTTTTGTTTTAAAATGCTATTTACACCGTGGCAACAACACCCATCTAAAGGTTTAGTGTACGTGCCTTGCCCAAGATGTTTATGGAGGGTGTATTTAGTGGAGTAAGGAACAAGTGTTTGGCTACTGTACAAAGACCGCCGCTTGGGAATGGATTGAGCGCGATTTCTATACCAACATACTCCATGCCGCAGGGATATACACACGATGTGTAGACAACGGTAAGACGAGTAACCAAGGAACAGCGTCTGTAGGAGTTTATACAAATTAACACTTTACATGCTGTATTGTATTATGTACATTTAGATGTCCATATTGTTTGGGCAATACACTATGTTTAGTTAACTATTGAAGTTTATCTTTTTACGTTATTAGCACCACGATTTGGGCACCAATTTGATGTAGGATGTATTGCTACTGTTGGAGAGTAAAACGTAAAGTAGTTGCAACCACGTACGATACAAAGTTTCCGGTGATCTTCGCCCCCACGTTCACTTTCCGTTGGCCTTCGCCCCAACGTTTATTTTCCGGTGGTTTTCGCCCTAACGTTTAAAAAAATGAACTTTGTATTTGATGTTTCTTCAAATATTATATATTTATGTTTGCCTCGGCTGCGTCAGCAGTAATTTGTAGAACACGTATCTCTTTGCAGGGAGTGATGCGGCTAAAGAATGTAGGCATACACAAATTATAATTTTTACTTCACTCCTTTTATTAATCCTTCACACGATTAAATAACACTTCACTGATATATCCTACTGTAGAGCTGTGAGATTTTTGTTAATTGTACTTTTTAACAAGGAAACTTTATATTATCCATACCGTAATGAATTTTATTTATGTCTCACACTGAATACGTACCGAGGGAACTGCTCAGGAACGTTGCCTTCTAGCGTCTGGTGTCTACCGTTTAAATTTGTATATTTCCACTATTTAAATTTCTGATTGGCTAATCCTACTCTAATAGAATACTTTTATTTAACTTAAGCTTTTTCTAGTTGTTGATTGGCTATTTATAAAATATTTTAAGTATTACATTATTGTTCCAAGAATTACTAGTAGCATTATTAAACTTTCCAATTCATTATTGCCTCATTGTTAGCAACTTTCGGCTTCTATTCTCACAGCTCCTACATTGTTAAATTACAAAATACATTCACATAACATTATTAAACATGTACTTAATAATATAAACACAATACAATGACTGTAATATATACTTTTTATATATTATAGTATACACATATTGCTTTAAGGCGAGCTGTTATTGCATTTAAATATTATATAAGTAGGCTGATATCATGTAAGTGTTAAAAATACTGCCTCACTATTTAAAATTAAAGTTAATCCGTTAAATAAACGACATCAGTGAATAAATTCAACGTTTCAGCCTAAACTACAAGTTACTTAGTGAAATAAGCTTACTTCGAGAATAGCAGTTCTGTAGTGGTATAACTATAAGAATTTCAATTTCCTTGGTCACGTCATTGTGTATCTGTCATATTTCCTCGCTTTTTGGCTTTTTAGTGCCGTTTTTATTCTTGCACAATGGTCTGAAGTAAGTAGTCTTGCGAGAATAACATCCTGACGCTGCATTAACAAGTTTTGGATGTCCTTATCCTTTATAATCCTAAACCCGAATTCTTCTCTAAGGGCTAAGTGTAATTTACTTATATTAAATCTAATTTTCATTTTTGCGGCGAATGCGTTTTTTCAGGGTGAGAAAATAAAACTCAACGAGAATATTGTTTTATACTATTCAGGAAAGTTTCTTGAAAGAAGGCTTTTATGAAGGTCATAAAGTTTTCTTTTTTCTTTTTAGCGATTTCGATTTTTTCGGGCGTTTATATCCTTTCAGATTCTCTAGCAATCACCTCGCGCTTTTTTCCAAAGGATAAGTCACATCTGTTCTTTTTCATGCATAAATAATTTTGTAAATAATCATTTTACTTTGAGATTTTAAAGTTTTACGAAATATGTATTTGGGTTGGGAGTTTTCTCTGTTCTTGCGAGTGACTGGAACGTGTATGCACACTTTATAAATTAAATTATCTCTTTACTTTTTTTAGAAATCAAACACATATTAATTTTATTTCACTTGAAAACGCCTTGATCTACAACATAACAATACTACACATAAGCAGTCTTGGCATTAATAATTATGCGCAACACGCTCATTTTTTTTCGAATGGAGGAGAAAATGATTTAATCACTAACCTCAGCCCCGATGGGAGTCTCCGGGTGTCGGCATACCCACTAAAAACTCCTCCACCGGATTGAAAGGAAAAGGTTTGCTGCGGTACCGCCTAAAGCACCCGCGCATTCCAAGGTGATGGTTGAACTGGACCGCACTGCGGGCGCCAGAGGAGTAAGGATTGTGTGCTGGGAGACAGACTTGGCCAGGCCCAGCCTGCCCCCTCAGCGGAGTTTAGGTGAGGATAAGAAGGGATTCCTGGTGGTATTGGTAAAGATTAGTGTCGGGGGGGTTCTTCTGTTCGGCGGTGTGTTGAAGTCCGCTACGAAGCACTCTACGGCGTAGAGTCGGTAGTAGACCGTTTGTAGTCGGTCTGGAAGTTTGGTGAGGACTTTATGACGACGCCAACCCTTGTCTGGAGATGTTGAAGTTATTGTAGTTTCTGTGTGATTTCTGCTACGCAGTCTTCCAGAGCGGCTAAGCGGACACCGAAGTCCAGGAACTCAGCATGAAGATCCTGAATGGCTTCCCGCGTCCTGCTCCGGTTGAATGTGCTGGTGATGATTCCAAGGTAGTTGATGCAGGCTGTAGTGGTGGTGGTGTCATCTGCGGTGGTGTGGAAGAAGCAGGCGGTTTCGGCGATGCCTTCCTGCGAGGATACAGGGGGCAGAGCGCTTGGCCGGTGAAGTGAGTCATCCCTCCACAAGTTGCACAACGGCAGCGACGGCGCAGATCGTGCTGCTTGCACGAAGCAGTGGTGCTGCACTTGGTTCCGCTGTGCAGGATGTCTCATTGTACCCGTAGGCACAGCAGCGTGGCAGGGAGCCTGGCGTTCTACTCGGCTGGCCTCGGTGCGTAAGCACCGCCCTAACAAGGGCAGGCTCGCCCTCAAGGCAGCTTCGTAGTCGCCAGGGTCTGCAAACTCCATCCTCAGAGCGACATGGCTCCCTGGGCTCCGATGATCCTAGTGGCTTTCAAGGCTGAAGGCCACTGCTGGTGAGCTGCCGTGGTGAGGAACCTGGTTGGCAGGTCCCTCGAAACCCCTCTGATGACAGCACTGTACCTCCCTTGAGGCACAGGCTGGCTCTGGGTTGGCTGGGAAGCTCCCAAAATCGGCAGCGTGGATGCCGGTGATTGTGTAGGCGATTGCTAACGCGGTCGCGGCGAAGCTGCGCTGGCGGGCGGCAAAGTGGCGTCCAAAGCGTAGGTTGACCCGGGCTGCGGCGACTGTGGCGAGTTTCCCTCGGCTGGTGCCGGGGCAGAAGAGTAGGGTCCTGCCTTAGCAGGCTCGGCGGCTCTGCGATGCTTCCTCTTCGCCATTTCGAAGCTGAATGCACGTATCACGCTCATGGAACGATAGTCTACTGCCTGCCAAACCTCTCCAAATCCTGTTCTGTATCCCTGTAACGTGCGTTAGTTACTTCTCATTAGTTGCTGTCGTACAGTAGCTTGCTGTGTTGTACAAAACAGTTCCTTATTTAACATGATCAGTTATCTTAGTATATTTGAGGAGCATTGTCAAATGTATACTTTTATGACTGCATAAATCAAATATATTACGTAACAGACATAACGAATGTGGAATGCATGTAAATTTGTATCAAAAATAGGAAGGATTATACTTCGTTTACATCTGTCTCTCAGAATGACGAAAGTACGTGAATCCACCATGACATCCTACTGTATTGCTCTTATCGTCTGACTACATACTACAGACTTCATTACCATTCAAAAGAATACATTAGCCAACCAGCCGAAAGGGGAAGGAAGGGGAGCGCGGAAAGAAACATGTCAGCGGAGCATGCTTATAAGAAAAGACTCAAATCATAGTGTTTAAGAAAGGTGGCAAACTGGGGAAGTATGAAAAGTGAAAAATGGAGAGAAGGAATATAAAGTGTTCAGAGATTGCATATACTTAGGGGTCAAATGGATGGGGGTAGAAAATGGGAGAAACAGAAGAATCTGGTATTGGCGAAGGGGAAAGGGGCAATGTCAGCGATTAGAGCGTGTAAATATAGAATACCAGATATAAATGTTAAATGACTAGAGAAAATATATAACACAGTAGTTGAAGCAAAACGTTTATATGGAAGTGAAATATGGGGAGTAGAAGGAGGCTGGGAAGTGATAGATATGGTACATAGGGGTTTTTGTAGAGAAGGTTTAGGCCTGCCAAATGCCACAGTAAAGGAATTTGCTCTAATTGAAATGCAGGGAGTGGGTAGAAAAGGGGTGTTAATGGAGAGAGTTCTTAAATATTGGTATGGACTATTAAATTTAGAAGAAAAACTTGTTGAGGCAGTGTCTGGAATTTCAAGAAAGGAGCTTAAAGAAAAATAGGTGGAGTTATAGTCTACAAACTAACTTGAGAATAGTGGTCTGGGAGAAATATGTAGAAGGAGGGAAAATAATGTTAAGGGTTTTTAGAAAGAGGCGGAGGTTTGAAGATGTAGAGATACAAAATGCATCGGGAAGAAAAGTTCCTTGGAATCATATACATTAATAAAAAATGTATGGGCTAGAGAACAGTATGTGGATTACTCAAATAAGGAACAAAGAGAGAATATAGCTTGGGTACGAGCAGGTATATGGAGACTAATAGGAATGAGAAATGGATTCCCACAGAACCAGTGTCCAATATGTGGGGAAAGAGAAGTTTTAGAACATATCATGTTTGATTGTAAAGGTACACAGCATTGGAGAAAGCAAGCTATAAATGGGAAATGGTTAAAACTGGACAGGAAAGTAGCCTTAAGCAAGATGTTTAACAAGGATAATGAAAAGGTAGGAGAGTACCTGTCCAAAGTAAAAAAGAAATGGTTATGGACAATAAAAAGAGATGTGAATTAATGTCATCATGAGATGTTAAGATATGTAATTATATTATCATTATTATAAAATTAGTATTATTAGATTATCATTTTGGTATTACTACTATTATTATACTATTATTATAATTTTGTATGTTATAAATAAAGAAAGCAATATGGGTAGAATATGGTAAGATAACAGCTTGGGCTGATGTATAGCGATACTCTAAGGAAGATTGCTAGCAGAAAAAAGAATTCTGATGTGATACATTCACATGACTTTCTCCTTTTCGTTTTCTCAATCCGAAATAGCAACAATGATTTATACAGATTAACATAATCTAAAAAATCTAATTTGTGTTGCACTCACGTGACTTTCTCTACTCTTTGTACAAACTACTTTTACAAACTTATTCTTCATCTAATTCATAGTAACCGAGATAAACATTTGCAGAAATTATCTTATTGCTAATTTTCTTGTAGATGCAAGGGAATATAGTAGGCTTTAAACAATAGTCAAATATTTTAAGAGCTGGTTGCAATGTGAATCATTCCATTCTATTTGCATGTCCAAAACATAAAAGAATCTGATGTGATACATTCAATGACTTTCTCTATCCTCTATTGTTCATTAGTGGGTATAGAAATTATTTTTACTCAAGCTTATTTT
Source organism: Deroplatys truncata (assembly GCA_030765065.1). Taxonomy (NCBI): domain Eukaryota; kingdom Metazoa; phylum Arthropoda; class Insecta; order Mantodea; family Mantidae; genus Deroplatys; species Deroplatys truncata. The sequence continues at coordinate 39,900,304 of CM060980.1, forward strand.
TCTACCTACTACATTTTAATCCAAATAAACCTTTGCATAAATAACTACATTACACCATTTCGTTATACAGTGAACCATTTAAGTTGAAACCGTACAATATCTCCAAAACTAAGCGTTGTGAAAAGAAATCTCTTGAATAAGCGTTGCTTGACATTATGGGGAAAGTAAATGTCATTAGTCGTGTTTTATTTGGAGGACGCTGAGATGGTCATTTTAGGTTCCCATTTAAAAAAATTAAATTTACCCTAAAATGGCTATCAATAACATCCTCCAAATAAAACTCGACTAAAGGCATTTATTGTACCCATAATATCAAACAACTTTTATTAAAGACATTTCTTTCTATATCGTTTAATTTTGGAGATATGTAAGTCTCAACTTAAATGGTCCACAAGCGAACAGCGATAGTCAAATGTTTAAGAACAGCCCGCTAATTATGCTGGCCTTAAAATTCCATACTGTTTCCATGCAATCACGAGAAAAACTGAACGTTGAAAGGACTTAAGAGAATGACCAAGAAATGAACAATTCGAACCTTTAATAATCTGAGAAACGGTTTATACCACAAAAAGATTATTTTAAACAAACTGTGTGTTTTATACAGATTTACATTTTTTGTGTGGCATGATTTCGTCTATCGCTTAACGTTTAAAAGTTATACAATATTATACAAAACTCCTTTCAAATGATGACTTCCCAGGCTATTTACAGAAAATTCAGGACATACATTTTATTTTTCATGTAAGTACCTTTCATATATAGTATTTTAATAAAAATCGTTACAGCCATTTTGTAGAAAATCCAAAATTTCGAAAAAATGTTCCATCTAAAGGGTAGTTTGAAGTGAGGGGATTTTCTTGAAAATCTTTGTGTTGCATCCTTGAAAGATACTACACTCAAATACCAAGTTTGATATTTATCCGACTTTTCGTTTTTGAGTTATATTGTCCACAGACGGATTTGTTTCCAAAAATGCTTTATTTGGATTCAGGGCTCCTCAAAACATGAAATCTCAGTATCGAATTTTTTAATGGATTGCAATAATTCCCCTAATTACTATATGTAATAGAAAAATTAAGAAAGGACAGCGCTATAAAGCTTCAAACTATTGCTGCAACGTCACGGAAACACACGAAGTTAACAGCTGGGTTCACACGTGCAATGTACTACACTATAAATCGGACTTAGAAATAACTCCAGCTAGGATACAGTGTATTACATTATTATACAAGATAACCACAGGGAAGTAATTTCAAGGAGGGTTCTTCACAAAACTGCACAAGTAAATACTCAAATACAAACCCAAACTTTCAATTTGAAGCTTTGATTACATGACTTAATAAAGAAGACGCTCCGTGCAGGTAGAATGGCTTAGTGCCAGTGTTCTAGGTTTAAAGTTTGCTGTGTTAACAGAAGAAATACTTCGAGCCTGCCAACATCCACTGCATTTTTATTACATTTTATAGCTACCATTGTATGTTTATGGAGATTATGTTTTAGGCCTATATTCATTCCATGCCTCTGAGCTATTTATTTTCTATTTTCCGCACTCCGTGAAGAATGGTCTCCATTCCCCAAGAAACCTTCCAGTACCTGATTGAAAGTATGCCTGCGAGAATGAACGCTGTCATCAAGGCTAAGGGTAGGCCAACACCATATTGACTTCCAACATTACCGATGGAGGGCGCCACGAACTTGTACGTCATTTTGAGCCGTCCGGATACTTTTGATCACGTAGTGTATGTTTGTGTTCTAGAGACACATTGCTTACGAAGAAAGAGGGGAAGTGAATTAACCTGATCTACTGCCCCTCTTTTATTGACACGGAACAAATAGAAAGTCAAAGGTGTTTCAAGACGCCTCCTATTTATGCACCGGACAGACGATAACAAATACAATGGATATTGTTTTGGGTGCTATTGAAACGCTTGAAGTGTGATTCGCGTGAACTCCACTTGAAACCGAAATGTAGATGGAACGAGTTCTGCCTCTGGGTGTGCTCAATTACTTTTCTAACCACTGCACTGTTGCCTGACGCATTGAGCGAGCAAGGCTTTCTTCGAAAGCGAAGTAAACCGTTGGTCCCGTGTCGTAGATTTACGGCACGTAAAAGAGTCTCAAGCCTTATAAGGAGACCTCTGAGCAAAATTTCCGGTCTTTCACGCCCAATAGAGAATGGGACGCTAAGAACCAAAGACGCTAAAGAGCGTCCATAAATAAAACTCAATATAATTTCTTTTAGTTCGAGGCCCAGTGTCACCTTGGGTTGACGTCTATGTCGAAGAATGAGACCCCTTCTTCAGTTCTTAGATCGGCCTTTTTAGAACTTCGGTCGCAGTTCGGGGACTTTCGTTTTATATATACTGATGGGTCTAAGACTGATGTTGGAGTAAGGTATGCCTTTATTGATGATAATCGTAGTTTTACATTTCGTTTACCCGGGCAATGTTCGATTTTTACCGCCGAACTTTTTAGTATTTATCAGTCACTTTTATACATCCAGCGGTACGACCTACGACTCTGTTTTATTTGTTCATACTCCCTGAGTGCTCTTCAAAGTATTCGCGCACTGTACACTTACCACCCCCTCGTACAGCGCATACATGACCTGCTCCACTCGCTTGGTGCCTCTGGCATCAGCGTCTCTTTTATGTGGATTCCAGGTCATGTGGGCATCTCAGGGAACGAGTCAGCCGACGCCGCTGCGAAATCGGCGATTTTATTACCCAGATTTTTTACCCCTGTTGTTCCCTCGTCAGATTCGTGTGTTATTTTACGTCGCCGCATCCTCTCGCGCTGGCGCGATGAGTGGACGGCCCTCCGGGGGAACAAGTTGCGGGAGGTTAAACCTCTTCCGCTAGTCTGGGCTACCTCTTCCCGTGCTTCTCGTCGGGAAGAGGTAATTTTAACACGCCTTTGTATCGGACATTGCATTTTTACTCATAGGTACTTGCTCAGTGGTGACCCCGCACCAGTATGCGAACAGTGTGATGCGCCCTTAACGGTGCGTCACATTTTAACAGAGTGTCAAGTTTTAGCTCCATTGCGCGGTCGTGTGGGTCTGCCTGTTGGCATAGCCAACGTTTTGGCAGACGACGCGCATGCTGTAGAATGTCTTTTACGTTTTATCCATGACAGTGATTTTAATAGGCGCATATGATGCGCTGAGCGCCTTTTAATCTTGTGCTATTATATTGCCTTTTTAATGGGGGCTCTACTCCCCAGCGGACATACGGCGCTCATGTCCAAAACGTTCTACAGCTCTTGACACGTGGTTGTACTCTTTTATTGTTTTGTGTAACATGTTTTAGTGTGGTGGTTTTAGCCTTTTTGTGCGTGCTTTTAGTGGTTTTACTTATCGACTTTTCCTGTTTTAGTTCTTGACTTATATTTACACCTTGTAAGGGCGCTGATGACCTTTGATGTTTAGCGCCCTTAACCCCATATCATCATCATCATCATCATCATCATCATCACTTTTAGTTCGAGAAATCAACACTGGTAAACTTACGACGAATGTGTAGTAGGCACCTCATTATTATTTAAACAAAAAACTATCACTTTTAGCTTAAGGAATACGAGTATTCCAGAGAGACAAATGTATAAGGACCTACTATAGCATGTACATAATATTTATCAGGATGAGTTTGATTTTATATTTGTTTTATAACAGTCTTTTTAAAGCATTATACAATACTTGCTAACCATCCACCAAATGTGTTGTAAACTATTTGGGGAGGATCGCTTGATATTTCTAGTATTATAATTTATTATCTTAAAATTTTCAAGAGAACTGCAGTAATTATAAATTTAAAATTGTTGTTCACTAGTCAAAATATTTGAAATAGTTCAGCTGAAGTTAATTATTTTCATAATTAAATTGAAAAAGTGGAAAAATTGAATAACTTGAGAATGCATTTTTTTAAACTAATTAAAATTGAGAAATGCCTGACAACAATTTCTAAGTTTAAGGGTTTTCCAGTGATTATAATCTGTATACTCCATGTACTCGCAATTTCTTGCACTTTATTTGATATTTTATTATTAAATATGGACAAAATCTTCAAAGCCTAATCAAAACCCTTGAAGTTGAGACAATTAAAATAAGGATCTTACCTAGAACGTTCCTGAAGCATATTTCATTCCTTAATTTAAAAATGTTTGTAATCCACTTGTACTGTATTATTAATATGGATGTTAGGTTTCACTTGTTTATGGATGTATATTTTGTTAATATGCATATGTCCGGAATTAGGAATATAAATATTAAAATAAAAGTATTTAAAACTGATATAGCCAATTTGTACTAGAGCCCTAAATAAAGAAAATTTACATCAGTTGTCATAAAACCATGGAGAAGTAAATAACAAGAATACTTGTTTTTACACCACCATGAGGAGGGAAAATTTATTACAAAATTGTCAGGAAAAGTCAGTATCAATTCATTTTCTGGAGATTACTATATATTGCTCACCTAAAAAACGAAATTTCGAGACACTTGTCATATTAAGTGGGCGAGTTGGATAAATTAGTTACAATACTTAGAGAAATGTAATAAGTGTGCATAATAATAGAAAGTGTTAAATAAGAAGTAAAAATGTAAAATGGAGTAAACTATTTATGAAAGCGCTTTACCTGTCACTACATCCTACAAAACATTAAGGAAAAGATCTCATAGCTCAAACTTTTAAACTCCGCTAACTTTCGACTGTTTTGGCTTTAAAATACATGTTTCATAATATTGTGCGATAATTTTCTTCATATTTTCATGATAACAATGATAAATCGTAATCTCTTGATAGTAAATATAATATATTTATTTTGAGGATGTCACTAAAAATAATGATGGAAGAACTTATTTTGTAATAAACAAATAAAGTAGAAATAAGCACAGCTTTATTGTGAAACCGTTTTTAGACGTTTAGTTCCTTTCGCAATTCCGGAAGGCCAGAGTTCTCAGTGTCTATTCGCTCTTTCCGTAATGTGATTGATAAATTGATATAAATCAGCATCTTGCCAGAAAAGGCTACAGGAACATTTGATTAATAACACTATAGTGCTACAAAGGATAATGAGGAACGTGGGAACGGTGAAGAGTGGTCAAAATTAATTACATCTGTACCGCACAATGCATGACGCGTCTTCTTGATTTGTGTCTGACATCGCACCATAGCAGTCGTGCCAATCCACGCTGAAGGCTGACTGCCTGCATAGCAAACTAGTCTAATAATTATACCATTGTTTCCTCGAGTTGGGAGCCGCCATTGTGCGGATCTTCAAGCCGAAGAGCTGTGGAAACCCTTGAATCCATACGTCATTGCTTACGTCCTTTATGCAGGACTAGTAGCTACTCCAATACGTACTTGTCACCTCATATACAAGATATCGTGTAGTAGCATCACTGATAAGTCAGTTATTTAGTTTTAATTTATGCATTAATTACCAAACTTACTTCAATTAATACTCAGGCAAGTATACAGGACAAAACATCCTTTCTAAGCCAATGTATCTGTGAAAATTCGTAAAAATTGTGAAACTTTTCCATTTGCATTTTAATTATACTCATAACTTGTACTTTTATGTTAGACAATTGGGTTTTTGATATAAAAATGTTAAAGTCACAAATGACTATTTAATTGTCCTGTACCATTTAGGAAAGTTCACAAATCATTAGCTTGCAATGTTCAGGAGTGCTTCAGGAGTTACGGACTGAAACGTTTTGTGCACTAGTTAAATAGTTCGATTGAAATTAATTATGTTGCATAATTTACGTTGAAAAATGGAAAAAATTCAATAAAATGTATATAAAATTGATCTTATTAAACTAATTAGAATTAAGAAATGCCTCACAACAATTTCTTTATGTTTATATACTAAGCTCAAATTAAAAATTTGGGAGCGATGTGATAAACCGTAGTGCCCAAGGGACATTTCACGTTACCATATGAAAAAGTGATTAAATATGAATAAAAATAATATGTTAAGGACAGTTTGAAATAGTACGTTGAAAGCTTGTGCAGTACATTTATGTTGGGCGGCGCCGCGGCCGAGTGGTTATGCCGCTCTCTCACCAAGGCGGCCTGGACTCAATCCCAGGGAACGGCATGTGGGATTTGTGCTGGCCAAAGCGGCGCCTAGGCGGGTTCTCTCCGGGTTCTCCAGTTTCCCCCACCATTCATTCCACCAATTGCCCCATCATCACTTTTCCTTTCATTCATCTCACCGCCATTTCATATCATCTCCTCGCTCGCTCTCATACCAGGCTTCGGGCTGACACCTAACCTGGCTCTCTTTGATCCATAGTCTGTGCTCCCTCAAAGGCTTCTGATACCAGGCACTCACTTGTAAGTCCCGGGGGTGTAAGCGAACAGTGTGGAGCATAAAGAGAGAAAGAATAATAATATTTCTTTTTTATATTCTGAATATATGATAAAACAATCAAAGCACTCAGAAGAAAACTTCGATTTTTGGACTTCCTTGCATACATTTCCTTAAGAGCATGAAGAAATCAGCAAGGGGAACAAAACTTCTGCTATCAGTCCCGTTGAATGCTTCTCAGTTTTGCAAGTATACGTTGTAGTGTCGAGAAAAGTAAGTCGCATGTTTCAAAGTTTGCCACAGGGACTGCCAGCTGTTCTGCTCGCCGCACACAGCAATTTTGCTCATTTACACGGACAAAAACAATAAAAAGCGACCATACATTACCTACAGTCTGTTCAGCGACGCTTCAGCTAGCGGGTGGAGGTGTCCTTCCAAACAGGTAGGGATTTAGCTACTGGAAGGAGGTGGTATATACTTGGTCTGAGGAACGGAGGGGTAAACCGCACGACAGGGGAAAGACTGCTGGTAGCTGGAAGGAGGTAGTATTTACTTGGTTTGAGGCAATGGAGATGTAAATCGCACGACAGGGGAAAGACTGTTGGCAGTTTTCTACTATCCGCGTCCCACGCGGCGGGAGATCAGCATACTGTGTACCGGTTCCACAGCTAATGCTTTACTTGAGAGTTAAGCCACTCCACCCCCTAGTTAAAACGTTGCGGAACAGAACGCATATGGTTATGTTTAAGATCACAATTTTCAACACTTCTCACCTTTTAGAAAAATTCTAACAATTCTAAAAAGCATGAAAACAAGTACAATAAACCAGATGCCCACATGCTAAAAATAGGGCTCAGAATTTTCGTTTTTGTTTTTTTAGTTTTTATTTTGAAATTTTAAAACTTAACAAAGCGTTTCTTAACAACAATTATATCTGAGAAGATTCTTATTGAATTATATTATGACAGCAACATAAATTCTTGATTACTATGGGGATATAAGATTAAACGTTTTGGTCATCTTTATTTTCATAACATAATAAAGCTTCGCCTTTAAACTTGTTAGAGGAAATGAATTTACTTAATACTAATGTTGAATATTAGGTGTGACGAAATCAAGCTTATTTGATTTCAGTGCAACTTACAATTTTATATTTATATATATTAGTACACCAAAAATGGGGTAACAATCTCATATGTTAACCAAACGACTTTCTTTATCCAGTGTCATTTATTTACGTAACTGTTCTTCCAATTAGTTGTTTTAAAAACTTGAGTTTTCACCACTCATTTCTATTACTACATTTCAAATAAATATTTCCATACATGTTTTGTTACAGCTGCACAGAAGTACACACGAACCTACGATGATATTCAGATGTTTAAAATTCTGGCACTGATGTTTCATATTCCTTGCATGACCTCACGAAAAAGTAAAGGAGAGCATTTGTATATTTCGAAAATAGCTAGAAAAAAATCTGATGTGTTACACTCACATGACTTTCTCTATTCTTGTACAAACTATTTTTACAAACGCTTATTCTCCATATGCTTCATGTTAATCGAGAGGTTAATCTTATTGCTAATTTTCTTGTAGATGCAAGGGGAATTGGTAAAGTTTAAGCCATATCAAATATTTTAAGAGCTGGTTGCTATGTTCAGTTTTCCATTCTCTTTGCATTACCAGGAGAAAAAATGAATAACGAATTACCATTTGAGAAAAAGTATAAGTATTGGAAAATTTAAGGGAATAGCAAGCAATGTGTCGAAAATGGTTCACTCAAAAAGAAAGAAAAAAATGTATACGACATAAATTGTGTATTTTAACGCGATATACATTTTTGTGTAGTAAAAGTTTGTCTATCTCTTATGGTTTACCAGTTATGCAAAAGTCGTTCACAATGAAGAGTACTTTTGGAAACATTCCCAGAAAATTCGAGATATACATTTCATTTGTCATAAAAATATCTTAAACATATGATATTTTAATCAAAATCGTTAGAGCCGTTTTTGAGAAAATTAAAATGTTGACAAATGTTCCATGTAAAGGATAATCTGGGGTGGGGGAATTTTCTTGAAAACCTTCGTGTCGCATCTCTGGAAGATACTGAATGTAAATGCCCACTTTGGTGTTTGTTCGAATGTTCGTTTCTGAATTATGCTGTTCACAGACACACACACACACACACACACACACAGACACACACACACAGACACATGGACATGTTTTCAAAAATGCTTTTTTTGGATTTAGGGGGTCTCAAAACATATATTTCCGGTGAAATCTCGGTATCGAATTTTTGGGTGGAATACAATACTTCTCCTACTTACTATACGTAGTAGACAAAGTAAAAAAATATTTACTTGGCACAAATTGAACACTCAGGACAATTTATTTATCTGCTAGCAGCAACAAATCCTTTGGGTTTTATCCTTCTTCCTCCCACTAATATTCCTTATTTCTGGTTTTGGATCAACTTCTTAGCAAATACTTCAAGTATGTAGATGCTGGACAATGTGGTTGATGAGGGGTATCTGGTGTCGCACGCCTCTCTTCTGTTTTCTACTGCTATATTTTCTCCTATTCTGACCCTAAGAATGGCCTAGGAGACGTAGTCAGTCCAACCAAATATTCTTGAATGTCTCCATAAGTTTCTTTCAATGTATTCCGCAAAATGTATTTTTCAGTTCAAATAATGACACATGCACTTCTGTATCTCTCACTAAAATCCGCCAACTGTTCGCAGCTTTCCGATTACCCCTCTTGTTCCTTTTCTCTTCTGAAGCCAAAGTGTTCTTCTAATTCATCTTTGGCTTTTTAACTGCTCACTAACCTGTATTTTATCTGTGGCGGGCGCTAATGACCTTTCTGGTTTTGCGCCCTTCATCCTCCCACTTCTCACTAATTCATCTTCCATTTGAGAGCAGATATTTAGATTTTGTTTTCTCGGTAAAGTTGAAAGGGGATATATTATACATATATAGGAATTGTACATATGAAAGGGGACATACTATACACATATAAGAATTGTACATATGAAAGGGGATATACCATACATACATAAGAATTGTACAGTAATAATATAATTCAGCAAGAAACATGTTAAAATATTCAACATCCAACATTTTTACAAAGCTAATTGTAAGAAACGGGCGAGCTAGCAAAATTCCAGGAAAAGCATAATCCTAAGTAGAGCGTACCTTTCACCTAGCCAACAGGCAGGGAACCGGTAACGGTACGGAGCAATAGAAAGAGACATAGAGAAAAGAAAGACGGAGATATTGAACCGGCTCCACAACGCACCAAGGTGACGCTTATGCGCACGGATTTGAAGAAACATATTCTCATACATGTTAAGGTAACGCAGTCTGAGGGCCAATAGGAAACGTCATTACATTTTTTAACGCGGAGGTGAGCGTCACTAGGCTCCGGTATATAGGGCAGACAAGGCCTCAGAGCCCACTCTCTCTCTCTCTCTCTCTCTCTCTCTCTCTCTCTCTCTCTCTCTCTCTCTCTCTCTAACTGATCTTCTAGAATGGTCGACGACACGAGGTGCTACGCTCTTAGCAAATGCACGTATGTGCAAATGGGTGGGAGTGCGTGTGCAGATAGCTAGGCTCCTGAGTTATTTAAAGTGGTGGGATTATAATAATGGGAAAAGCTAGCTGCCCATAATTATTTCAATTGTGAATAAAGTTCATTTCTTAAGGGAAAATTGCAGTGTATTTTTAACTTGCCTCCCCACAATAACCTGAGAATTAAGAATTAGATATAGGTAGAGAAAGTTAGGAATGGAATAAGCAACAACCGACGAGCATCAATAGCCGAGGAAGAACACTGCCGAAGACCACAACAACCCAAGGATCGACGAATTCCCGCAGCAAATTGGAGAAGCAAAAATAAATAGAAATTAGCTATTCTCGACGCCACAATCGCCATTATTTTCGATTTCTGGGCATTCAGTCGTGATGGAAATATACCTAAACGTTTTATTGTACATCTGAATCGGCCAGATTCAAGACATCAAGCCAAAATATGTTTTATTTATTTATTTGGATTTTGATGTCTAACAAATAATCAATGTTCCATGTATCAAATGTTGGTAGAAAGAAACACCCTGTACAAATCAGATGCATTTTACGTGTTACAAAAGAAAAGTAAATTAATTCATTGGCTTGAGTGCATTGCTTCCTCGTGTTTAATGTTTTAAAAAGGTTATTTACTATCACTAAGCTTAAATTTCAACCTTATTACGTATATAAAATTAAAAAACCAACTTATAAATGATACACACTTCTGCAATTAAATCAACAAGCAATTTTTAGACTAAATGGCAAGCTGTGTAGAAATCTTGACTTTTTATTTTGGTTTGGATACAACCATTCTTGTTACGTACTATATTGATATTAGGATTAGTCAAACGGAGGGGCCTGCAGCCACTGGAGCGCAGACCACACGTAGGCCATAGTAGCCCTTTGTGCTTCCAACATGATCCCTGGGAGGGAGGGATGAAGAGGAGACCTGAAGGGCAATCAGATCCGGGCGATAATGCGCGCTAGCACGATTCCAGAATGACACCAATCCTGTCTTCAGCCTGGGGGTCCCGCAATGAAAGGAAGGAGCCTCAGCTGGCCAGCCAATCACCAATCGCCGTCACCTGTGCCTACAATCTGAAACATATGTCGAATGAAGCAGGCAAAAGGAGGTACAGATGGACAGGAAATTCGTGGTAGAAGGAAAAGAAACCATGAAAAAGCCCGTGGTCAGAGTGGCTGGCCCAACGGGAACCGAGCCCGAGACCTCCAGAATGCGTGCGCGTTATCGCGAGCCATCTCGCTGTCTATATTGGTATTGCCTATTACTTATTTTTGCTAACATAGGCTTTGTAATTTTATGTTATATTTGCATCCGTTTTCATTCATTACTGCAGTTAAAATTAATTGCTATTTAACACCACCTTTTGCTCATAATATCTATTGGAACTTGTGCACTGTTCTTAGGGCATCATTTACAATTCCTTCGTTTTATTTATTGCCGAAATATTTGCAAACTATGCGTCGATCTCACAACAATTGTTTATTTTAAGTTCATTGTCACCTATGTTGGTTGCGATGAAAGATGAGGCAGTATTTTTAACACTTAAATAATTTCAGTCTAATTATATGATATGTAAATTCAATAACAGCCCGCCTTAAAGCAATGTGCGTATGTAACAATATATAAAAAGTGTGTATTACAGTCATTGTAAATGTTTATATTATATGTACATGTTCAATAATGTTATGTGAATGTATTACGTAATTTAATAATGTAGGAGCTGTGAGAATAATGGGTTAAAAGTTGCTAACAATGAGGTAACCTTGAGGCAATAATGAGTAAGAAAGTTTAATAATATTACTAGTCATTATTGGAGCAACAATAATGCAAATTTTGTGACAGCTTATAAAATAGCCAATCAACAACCAGAAAAAGCTTTAGTTAAATGAAGGTATTCTATTGCACTAGGATTAGCCAATCAGAAACTGAAATATAGAAAAATTTACAAATCTAGAAGTCAGTTGCTTGTAGACAGTGCTCATAACTGGACGCGTTGGTTGTAGACAGACGCGAGACACGTCCTAGAGAAATTTAATACGTATTCGTGTGAGACAAAAATAGTTTACGTGTTAAAAAATGCATGTAATTAATTAAAAAAATCTCACAGCGCTCTCTATATCAGTAAAGTGTTATTTAAATCGTGTCAAGCATTAATAAAAGGAGTGAAGTAAAATTATAATCTGTGTAAGCCTATATTCTTCAGTCGCACCACAACCCTGCAAAGAGAAACATGTCTCTAACAATAATACTGACGCAGCCGAGGCAAACATAAATATATAATATTTAAAGAAACAGTCAAAATTATAAAGTTAATATTTTTAAACTTGGGGCGAAGGCTACCGGAAACCTTTTACCATACGTACAGTTGCAACTACTTCAAGTTCGGCTCCCCAACAGCTGAACTACAATAAAAACCTACTTCAAATTAGCTTTCCATACGTGAAGCAAACATCTTCAAATTGCCTCCCAAAGCGTGGGGCAAATAACAATAACGTAAAAATAACCTATCTTCAAATTAGCTTTCCGTACGTGCGGCAATACAAACTACTACAAAGAAAAGAATACGTAGATCACAGCGTTGGTAACAATGTCACCAAATGTTTACTGGCTAAAATCAAGACGGTGCCACAAGCTTAAAATTAAATATGGGCTTAAAGCTAAAATATTTTGTTCTGATCGTTTTGTTATATTGGTTTATATGCTTTATATTTTGATCTTGAAACTCCGGACTAAGAGTAGCATAGTAATCAAAGCTACTCAGTTTCTACAGTGTTGTAAAGATATTAAATCTTAACTGATATGTTGATCTGAACGTTGATAGCCATGCCACCAAACGTTTATCCGCTAAAAGCAAGACAGTGTCACAAGCATACAATTGTTATTATATTATTTTGTTCTGTTCGTTATGTTATACTGGTTTATTAATAATGAGTTATCGTTAAAGACGACCAAGGTGGCATGGTACAGTGTTAAAGGATTCTCCCGCAGCAAGAGCCAGAATCTAATGAGGGTACAAAATATGCGTGAAAGAGACTAAATCCATTAGGGCGTAACAGTATTGAAAATAGAAACTCTATTGCAGAGATTGGAATAGGTTTACTAAATGTGAAGTAAGGCAACCATTGTGAAGCTAGGCATTTTAAAAATGAAATTATATTTCAATTCATGTTGGCATAATGATTTGCTTCATTTTCCGCAGTCACAGATAAACAATAATCTTAAAGATTTAACCTTAAATTATGCTAACTTCATGAAACGTATAAGAGAGTATAATACACCAACCAAATTTTTTATATTATTTCCAGTATCAAATGTTGGGTTTGCATTAAATTGCGTAAATGCTTTATTACTTTGTTCTGTTTAATGCGTTATATTGGATTACGTGTTTATTTTGTGTATGTTTTTAATAATGAGTCATCATTTAAGATGACGTCTACGTCCTCGTGGAATAGTGCTAAGGGATTCTTCAACAGCAGATCCAGAATGCAAATGATGGTACAATATGTTTGTGAAAGAGATGTAAGCCCTTTAGGCCCCAACACTATTCAAAATGAATATTATTGCAGAGTGGAAATTTACCTACTATTTTTAAACTATGTGCAATTAAGTGTATGAACATTCCTGATAAATACATTTCTGCTTTCAACAATTAGTCTTTAATTCACAGCTAAAGCTGCGATTAGCCATTAGTGTGCTCTAATTCCTAATTCAGCGTCTTTTTGGTGGGGGCTTTGTCCGTTTTCATATTGTAATTATTATGGATTGGAGTTTTGGGACGTGTTAACGAATAACTTTCTGTACAGTGCTATAGCATATTGGTTCAACACTCTTTAAACAAACTTAGATTTTCTTTGCTAATGACTCTAAAGTTACAAACGTAGTTTAAAATTTTGCATATTTCATGCTTTGTCAGTTTGTATTAATTTGAATTTCAAGTATAATCATTGAACAAAGATCACCAAAGAAAATTTCACTGCACCTCGCGTCTATCACATTAATTATCGTTCTGTGTGGCCTTGCGAAACCATGGCCATTTCATTGGTTACTTTAGACCACGGTGCAAGGGTGCGCCACTTCTGCTAAACAGTTACACCAATAACCACAATAACGATTACAAAATGGCATAGATACGAAATATATTTTTACGCTCTCAATCGTATTGGCTAAAAGAGAAAGAGATAGAGTTAGTGCATTCAGTTTTTCATATGAACCTCTTATCGTGATTGGTAGCCCATATCTTATCGGCTAGTGTATGACACGCCTTTGAAGGGCTTAAAAGCTAAGGAGAAAACTTGAGAGCGCCCAGGTTAGGGAAATGTAGAATGTGTAGTGTGAGAAGATTTTCAGGGGGTGCAAATTAAAACTTGGATGACATTCATTAAATACATAGCAAGGCAGCACTTTATAACAAAACATAAACAGAACTGTATTCTCACAGTGATATCAGTGCTTGTTGCTACATAGAAGCCAACATAACTAAAAAATAAATAAAGCAGTACGTTTTCCCTCTAATTCAAACTATAATTGGTTAATATACATTTACTATCATATTGCTTATCATAGGAATACAACAGGATTATAGACAGAAATACAGCTCAATTTTATTGCCATAATATGTATGCCATATTGGGTAAACCATATACATATGTATCTCTAGTTTCTAAATATGGTCAGTCAATTATAACAAAAAGAGTAATTCGCATATAGTAAACGAATATCATCATCTGCGGCGGTTTTACGGGGAGTGCCCACTTTCTGACAAGTATGTAGACCGTCTTACCCACTTTCCTGGAATATTTTTATTCAGTAATTTACTATAAAAAGACGTTTATGCACTGCCGTTGCAATTGCTGTAACAGTGCGACCAGCCTCCCACATACCCACCATACACCGACGAGTAATTTCGCTAGTATATGGCATGAGTGGCTCTGAGACAAACTTGTTTTGGTTTCAATAACACCAGAAAAAGCAAAGACATCAACCTCCCTCTTTTCGCCCTTAATGCTGCGTTATTAAGCTACCATGCGCTGCGATAGGTAAGGTGAAGGACACGCCTCAAAAGACCCCAGAAAACGACACAAAATCCGCCGAAGATTTTCTTTAGCGCACTAGGTACGTGCTATTGTATATTGATTCAACACTCTTTAAAAGAACTTTAATTTTCTTTGCTAATGACTCCAAGGTCACAAACGCAATTTGACATTTTGCATGTTTCCTACTTGGCAGTTTGCATTAGCTTGGGCAGTTGATATGAATTTGATTTTGAAATATCGCATTTCTACAGTATATTGTATACGGACTCAACTCTCTTGAACGGAAACTATATTTGCTCTGTTAATAGTTCCAAAGTTACAAAAACAGCTTAGTAACTTGCAAGGCTTTTACCTTGCCAGGTTTGGGAAATATGCATTTCGGGTTTATTAATGATCCAAGCTACTACATATTTTATTATTGCAGGCTCAATAAATAGTTATCATAGCTTCATAAGTAATTAGCTTTGCTAGCAGTTTTCAATTCCAATTCATTATTGTTTAGGATTAAGTTAAATTCATTATTATTAGCCTAGGTTAAGAGTTTGTATTGGTAAACTTAAAGGGGTGCTTTGAAAAAGCACGTTAGGTTTGTTTTGTGCAACACTTATGTAACATTGTATTTCTTTTGTGTAATGTACCTAAGGCCCTGGTCTGAACAGGATAATTTTAATTATTCAGTTCAAACCATGTTTTGATCATTTGTGATAATAAAATGTTAGTATTGAGAAAAAGGAATATTATTCGGCACTGTACTGGAAAGTGTCGGACCCTACTCCTATTGCGGCCTAGCTGACCTATCTTCCTACCATCGCATTAGTTGTAATTTGAACATAACGACCTTTTATTGTCGTGTTTTGGTGTATTGCTATTTTCACAACGTCTGTTCCTATAACATAATATGAACAACTTAGTAAGAAAACATGTCTAAGATATTTACAAACGTTTCGCAGCTATAATTCATAGCAAACGGTCAAGTTATTGTCATTAGAGTGTTAAAGTATAAATAATCAACAATAAACTAACTGAACAAGTAAGCACATACAATTATTTAGGATACAGTATCACATTCATAAGAAATGAGGATTGGTAAATAAAATTTAAACAAATGTGTTCCCCAATTAGAGGAAACTGAAAGGGGATATACCACATATATATATATATATATATATATATATATCAAACAAGAATTGTACATAATAATATAATTCATCAAGAAAGATGTTAAAATACAGCAACCAAGAATTATACAAAAGCAGATTGTAACTTAGATAAGTAAGGGACAGGCGAGCTAAATAATTCCAGGTAAAAGATAATTCAGAGCTCACCTTTCGCCAAGATAATGAGCAAGGAACTGGAAGCAATAACCAGAAATAGAAAGAGACAGATACAGAAAGGAAAGATACAGAGATATTGAATCTGCTTCCGGAAGCGTCACTGGGGCGCGTATGCGAAAAGTTTTGGAGTAGAATATTTTCATACATAATAAGGTAACGCTGTCTTAGGACCAATTAGAAATTTCGTTACATTTTGAGGCGCGAAGGTGAGCGTTTGGGTATAAAAGGGGAAGAAAGACCCACATTTTCACTCTCATAGAATTTCGTCGACACACAGTGATACTCTCTGGACAACTAGACTTCTAATTTATTACAATGGTGGGAATTATTACAATGGGAAAAGCTAGCCGCCCATAAATATTTATATGATAATAAACCACATTTTAAGGGAAATGCAGTGTATGTTAATTTGCCTCACCTATGAAAACCCTGAGACCAATGAAATTAACTAGTTAGGTAATCATTAGGAATGGAGAATACAGCAGCCGACGAGCAGCAATAGCCGGAGACCAGGACACCGCAGCAGAGGGCATCAACCAGAGGAACAACGTTTTCCAGCTACAACAGACGCCCAATGTTTTCCCGCTACAAAACTCAAATAAAAAAACAAGGAAAGAAACACAGATGAAGTTGTACAAAGCATTGGTGATGCCATTGTTTCTATATGGTGCTTAGGTATGGACCCCTCCCCCCAAAATACAGGAAAATCAACTCCTAAAAGCAGTTGGAGGATAAATTAGAATGAATAAAAACAGAAATACAAAATTTAAAAGAAGAGCTAAAGATGTAGTTTAAAAAATGTAGAACATAAATATAATTATAAAGAACATTTACTGAGAATGAAAAATTCAAGAATACCAAGAAAGATGTTAGACTATAGCCCAAGACGGAAAAGAAGATTTGGACGTCCATACTAGAGCTGGAGTAACCAGGTTTTTCTTCAAGAGGATGGGGACAGTTCAGTGATGCTATAAACAGTGAATTTGATTATGATGATGTGATGAAATATAAGCTATAAAGCATCTGTGATAATGTAACTGTCTTGCTTATCTCACTACCTTGTTTTAAAACTATAGTTTTATTAAATATAGACACAGGAAATATAGAAAGGAAGCAAGCGACAGTTATAGATACCCTAAGTGGTTCATTTCTTAGGCACTTTGTGTTCCTCCAAAGAACATTTATATCTCATTACTTCAGATAACTTTCTTGACCCTTCCTTAGTCCTTTGCTAAACCCTTGAAATTTTCGAAAGCTTCCGTTTTCATAGAAATTGTTTCCGAACAGGGTTTGCAAACTAACGCAGTCTTCCTTCCTTGGAATAATACATAAGGCACCGGGGATGGTATAATTATAGTGCAAACGAGGTAGACGCAATGCATGATGGATCGCATTTCGCGTTAACAGACCATAATTATGCAGACGCATGTAGTTCGTGTAGAAATGCATGCAGGGGTTGGACGCACCGCAATGTGGTGGTAACCTGACACTGCTAGTGGCTAAGGGCTTTAGGGATGACGCAGGGCACTCATGCTTTGCCTACTCCCCGCTTTATCTTCATTAACTAACATTTTTATATTCTCCTGGCACTTGGGAGAGTGGATCTCTATCCCCTGCGACACGGGTTTCCTGAGCCGCCAGATTCTGATGCTCTATGACGTTCAGTTAAACTAAAACACAGCATAAGCCAAATATATAATAACTCAAATTACCAACACCTGCGCCAAATTCTTTATTCAATTTACTAATCACCTTGTCAGCTTTACAAGCTACGCCTTTCATCAAAGTGTAAGGCTGTCATAGCCGGAGTCAGTAGAGTGAGTACATTTTAACTTCGGGCTTACTTTCGTTGTCTATTGGAGATTGCTCTTCCAGAAGTTTCGATCGCTTCTCTAGCGGTCATTTTCAGAGGTGAGTAGAGGTTCTAAACACTGGGTTGCTTCTTTTTATATACAGAACTGTTGAACAGTCAACCGATATGCTTGTTTTTACCTTCATAAGAGCTTTGTATACAACAGTTAACCTATTGGTAATAAGCTCTCTGTTTATTTATTATTTTACGCTGCTTTAACTACGTGATCAAAACGTGACGGATCTGTTAGAAGATACCTCTTGGATCGATGTGTGGTGAACAGTTAGCCTTCTGGTTCTCATTCCTGTACCATATCATCTTACTTCGTCACATGTCCACAGAGGCATATGCTTCCATACGTGCCGGGAAGATGGCATTAGGGTATCTTCCAGTCTACCTGCTTTCATTATCTGTGGATAGACGGCAGAGCTTTTTTTATACTTAAGGTCTAATTTTGGGTCGTGCTATTAAATATTCAATCCAGTAATATTTATCTTAGCGACTCAAGGAAACCACGAAAAAACCACAGGTAAGTGTTTTGGGTTATGCATTGTTCATTGCATCCCAATACAATTTACAACTATTCAATTGTTTTTTTGATTATTGTCTAAACCACGACACGTCAACAGAAGTTTAGGATTCAGTCACACCACTCTTGCAAATGGGGCAGTTACTTGTTCGAGCACTCCGATCAGCTTTGGAGGTGTTCTGCCAAGCAGTCGTGACCTGTGATTATACTGAAGTTTGCCGCTGCTTTCTTCCTTCTTTTGTTACTACCTATAGGTTTCATGTATTGTGCATGTTTTACCATGTTTGCCCTTTTACTTCCATTATTATTGTGCTTATATATACTTTTTTATTTTGCTTTGTGCAGACTTGTTAAGTGTCCCCGATGAGATCAATGTCTTAGCGATTTAGTCTCTTTATTTGCAAGTAGGTGGGTTGCTTCATATTTCGGCCTATTCCCACATGGGAGGGGATCCACTGAAAGGCTACTATTATTTCTGTTTACAAATTGTTTGATGATTTGTTTTATTTCAATGACAATTTTGGTGTTACTTGTTTAATCTGATATAATTGCTTGTATGACTGTCCATAATTATTTATAATACTGAAGCAAGGGTTTGCAAGTTCAGTAAGATAACCATTCCAATAATGTTTTCTTGCGCGAGCCCTCTCTTCATGTTCAAAGCATCTTCAAGGTTTTATTAACGCGAATAGGTATCACAGGAAAATATACAATATACTTCAATAAATCCAGACACAGTAGTATTGGTCTTAAGTAGGAGTACAGCACACATTTAAAAGGATTTATTAAGACAAGTAAAAGTCCAAAGCAAAACTATCGGTTCTCGAAGCAGAAGACTGCTTTCTCTGGTCATTCCGGGTATTATCCATATGCGAGTACTTAATCTCTTTTATATTCAATTAAACTGTTTCTATTTTGCAGTAATGTTGATTTCTTTTTTTAAGCAAAGTTAGGGTATAATTTTAAGCGAGACATACCTTAACCTTAAAATAGTTCCAGGAGCAGTGATTAATGCACCTTCAACTTCATAGAAAAAAGAAGAGGGAAGACATTGACCACAGACTTAGCCCAACGTGAGGGAATTAGCAACCTCTAGATGCAGCTATCTGACATAACCTAGTGGCGCAGTTTGGAAGCTCATACCTGTTGCAGTACTCTGTTTAGCCATTCCACCCTCTCTGTACTACTTTCTTTTTATTTACTTCATTTTCTTTCGTTAATTCACATTTCCATTGAACTGGAAATGTGTGAAAAACTAATAAGTATCTGCTCCCTTCAACATGTAGCAGGAGTGTTTTATTGGGAAAGGGATTTAAAGAATAAAGGGACTAGAAATCTTATTTGAACCCATAGAGTTCGGAACAGAAGTAGTACACTTACCACTTATTACCACAGGATAACAGAGAAACACATTCTGTAATAAACAGCGCTAGCAAAATTAATTGAGATAAACGTTTAAATTCATACTGTTCTAACGTTTTAATGGAGAATTATACATCACTACTGCATGAGCTACACGTAGATAAACTCGAGCTTTTTCCCCCTTTCTTTCCTTCTTTCTTTCTTTCTTTCTTTCTTTCTTTCTTTCTTTCTTCTGATAGATCTGCCAGGTTCAAACGAAACTAATACACACATTAACATGGCGATCACTGTCGATTACGTACATATGCGGTGAAGAAATGACTTGCAATAAAAACTGTATGGGAAGTTTGTTTTGTTATAAAAATCCCGCACAGGCCAAGATGTCCTAGTTGGCGATAACCATAAGCATTCAACACAATACTGTCGCAGTTCTTAGATGACTTGTGTTATCTTATTTTTTGGGCTCTTATTGTTTAATTATTTTTTAAATTTGGGTTCTTTGTCCTCCGGCTAGCTATTATAACTCAGTCGAGCACGTGTCTCTAAGCAGAGTGTGTAAACGGAAAGGAGTTGTTGCTAAAAGATAACACTGATAAAAAAAAATCTGATACTAGACGTTTATTGCCGTCACGCTTAATTAATAATTTACATATTTAATCTTTATACACGAGTGACTGAAACTGTGATATTTCTGAATGTAACTACCGTCGTTTCAGTTGCCGCGCACCAATTACTTCGCGTACTTTACATTTTTTATAACTAACTCTGAGACGCGCACCTCGTGAGAGATTCTTCAGAACTGTGCGACACTTCCTTATAGCTCGAGAATATATACTCGTTCATCTCGAAATGCCTAAACATTGTAATATAGCTCCTATTGGTTACCAAATTGCGCAAATTTTAGCGTGTGTTTTGGTCAGCCAATCACTACTACTAACATATATGCTCTAGGGAAGATATTCCCTCCATTTCTAAAAAATGCACGCTGCCCTGACGTCAATTTCGGCTTTCTCTTCTTAGTGACAAACAACTCACCCCCTCGGTTTATTGTTACCCACTTCCATTGTCAGTTTCATGTAGGCCGTGCAAACTTATTTCCTAACAATCCTTATGGGTAACAAACATTTATAATCATGTACATACAATAATATTAATTTACACTATAATCACTCTGACATTCACAACATGTTATGATACAAAATATTGCCTCAATACCGACTCATGAAAATGAGAGCTGCAAGTCCCTTGTATGTAGTTGTATTGTACCCCACATGGTAGAGCGGCGCTGATGTCGCGGAACTGTGTGAATGAGACGGAGTGGCAAGTAGGTATTTCGAACGGCCTATGTTACGAGTGATCAGAAGGAGGGGCCTCCAGTAACTGGAGCACAGCAACGCACATAGGCCAGAGTAGGCTTCTAATGAAGGGGAGACCCAAAGGGCGACCAGATTGGATGATGATGTGCGCTAGCAAGGACGGGGTCCCTAAAGATTCTAATCTTGACGCCGCGCCCTGCCTTAGCCATCCGCAATTTGGGTGTCCCGGGAATAGATGAGGCTCTTCATGGAAGGAAACGGTCCCAGCAGTCCCGTCAATCGCCAGGTAGAAATTTTTCATAGCGCAAATTCCACCATCCTGCCGCAACATACCAACCACTGTCACCTGATTCTACAACCCTGAAAGAGATGGGGTGAAACAGACGATAGGAAATGACGGGGACTCTAAATGATGGACAGTTAGGAAATTCATGAGGGGAACCATTCCAGCACTCTCATACCAACCTGGGGAAACCACAAAAAACACGGTCAGAGCGGCCAGCCCGACGGGATTCAAACCCTGTATCTTCCGAATCCGATCATAACATGTTATCGCAGAGGCATCTCGCTTGGCAAAGATTAACATAACTGCAAATTCTATGGGATGGGCATGTTAGACATTTGATTTAAGTACTAACATTACCCTGAAATTAATATTAATTTCAGTGAATATTTGGCCCACATAAGCCGTCCTCATTTTAAGTTAGTTTATATCGGATAGCGCGGATGCCAAAAGGTTTGCCTAAGCAGAGCTGCAAAGGAGACTCCATACTGTTAGAGAGCAGACCGCTAAATGAAAGACCAATGCTTGAAAACGAACTCTTTACTGCTATTACTGGTTCAAGAGATCATTCGGCAGAGAAACTGCCTGCTATATAAGGTGCTCCGGGTTCGATTCCCGACTGGGCTGCAGAGATTTGTCTTTAAACAAAAACATTTCACGGTATGCCCAGAGTCTGGTGTTTAAATGTACCTATAAGTGTGTGTGTAACGTGTTATCGGTTATTCAATAACCAATTTGCCCATTATCAAGGATTCAGGATTGCCGCTTGACGCAAACCTGAGCACACGTGTTAAGTCATTTGGTTTCATGACAGTTAATCTACAATCAGTACAACTATATGATACCAACTAGTGCCACAAAGTTAACAACATTAACAAACTTCTAATTTTATTGTATTTATGTAGCTATAAAGGTGCGTTAGGATTAAATTATTTTTATCAATGCACTATTCATAATACTCGTAAGTATTTGCAAAACATGCCCGCCTTGGTGGAGAATTGAAACAAGGGCCTCTCAGGCCTACGTTCTAACCAGAATGATCCACCATTTGTTAATATTATTTCTGTACGCCAAAAAAATAAAATAAAGTAAGATGTGCGCAGAAGACAGATGCCGCGTCTGAAAATGTTCAGAACACAGCCCATGAACCTCAGCTGCATTTTGGTGCGTCTCCGCACAGTTCGTAACCATATTTGTGTGTTCGTTATTGGTGAACGTTACTTTTTGTCTGAATGACCCAGCTCGTACTGCATGCAGGCGACCACGTAACGCTTATCACTACGAAACTACCAGTAAACACTTGCAGACAATAGCACTTCCTCAGTGACCTTTCATTTTGTACCTGAACTGCCCCTTTGAACAGCAGTGTTGCGGCTACTTCTTTTGCACTCATGTATGCGGGAAACATAAAGCTGTAAGGACGGCTTGTTTGGGTCACCTGGTGCATATATACAGGGTGACCCAAAGTGTTACAGGTGAGTATCTCTTAAACGAATAGAAAAAAACCAAATGTTTTATATTCTGGTTTCCCTCAATAAACAAAGCCATTTTTGTTAAAATATCTTTTTTCTAAAATGAATTGCTGAGCTGTTATAGGATCTTTTCATTGAAGTTATTAACGTAATGAACTCAAGTAGAAAAGTATTAAATGAAAGAATATGGGTATTGTAATTCCAAAGCCACCAGAACTCCCAAAATACAACACTGTATGTAGTTAGTCATGTTGATTATTTACTGTGGCTGTTCAAAATTAAAAAAATCTGATGTGTTACACTCACATAACTTTCTCTACTCTTGTACAAACTGTTTTTACAAACTCTTATTCTTCATCTACTTCATATTAATCGAGATAAACATTTGCAGAAACGATCTTTTGACATGCAAAGAGAATTACATTTTTCACATAGCGACCAGTTCTAAAAATATATGACTATCGTTTAAGGCGTACTATGTTCCCTTTGTTTTGTATTTGCAAGGGCAATATAGAAATGCAGTAGCCTTTAACCAGATATATCTCTTAATAGCTGGTTGCTATGTGCAGCACCATTCTCTTTGCCACAGATATGCTCTTTGCATATCCAAGACAAAAAAATGAATAACGAATTCCCATTTGCAAAAATATTGAAAAATTTAAGAGAATAACAAGCAATATCTCGAAAGTGGTTCACTCAACAAAAAATGTATATGACATAAATTGTGTATTTTAACACGATCTACATTTTTTGTATAGTAAAATTTTGTCTATCTCTTATGGTTTACCAGTTATGCAAAAGTCGTTCACAATGAAGAATACTTTTGGAGAAATTCCCGGAAAATTCAAGATATACACTTTATTTGTCATGAAAATATCTTAAACATATGATATTTTAATCAAAATCGTTAGAGCCGTTTTTGAGAAAATTAAAATTTTCTAAAAATGTTCCATGTAATGGGTAATGTGGGATGGGGGGATTTTCTTGAAAACCGTCGTGTCACATCTGTGGAAGATACTGAACATAAATACCAAGTTTGGTGTTTATCCGACAGTTGGTTTCTGAGTTATGCTGTTCACAGACACACACGGACATGTTTCCAAAAATGCTTTTTTGGATTCAGGGGGTCTCAAAACATATATTTCCGGTGAAATTTCGGTATCGAATTTTTGGATGGGATACAATACTTCCCCTACTTACTATACGTAGTAGAGAAAGTAAAAATATGGCAGATTTTAGTAGGTGATTGTGGGAGAAGTTATTGAACTGCATCGGCAGTGTTCAATGAGAGATTCAGGATGAAAATGTCACATATGAAATTGAAACGACTGGAAACACGACTACGGAAGTGTAAAGAAGTGTAAGAACAAGAATTGCTTGCAGGTGAAATCAAAAGTGAATGATGAAAATACTATCAATATTCTTGATGTTGTGGAAGTTAATCCTCAGATAAGTCAACGTGAATTTGTCCTAAGGCAGTGGGATTAGCCGCACTTCAGTACAGCGAATACTAAAGCAGCAGAAATACCATCCTCATCATATGTGTTTGCATCAACAGCTCACACGAAGAGATTTTCAGCTTCGAGTGGGTTTTTGCCAGTGGTTATGCAATGCGATTGTAGATAATGCTTCATTCTTGGCAAATATTATTTTCGGATGAAGCAACATTCCCAAATGTTGACATGTCAATAGGCATAGTATGCATTATTGGGCATCTAAAAACCCAAATGGATGATAGTTATGCCTTTCAGCATCGTTGGTCCCTATATTTTTGGTGTGGAATTCTTGATAACCTTGTCATTGGCCCTTACTTCTTTGAAGGCACAATTACTGGTGAATGATATTGCCATTTACTACTTCCCTTATTTGAGAAAGATAATGTTGAAGTTGAAATGTTTACTTATTTATTGTTTTGATGTTAGCCACACGCTTGCGTAGCCAACTTGAAGTAGATTGTCTTGGAGTTTATTTATTTATTTCCACACTTGGGAAACCAATTTGAGAAAGTATTTTATTGTTGAAGTTCGTTTGTTACGTAATATGCTGCTACGTATGAAAAGCTGATTTGAAGATGTATTTTTGTTGTTACGCTCCAAGCTTAAAAATATATATTAACTTTGTTATTAAACTACTTCTATAGACATTATTTATATTTGTTTTTGCCTCGGCTGCTTCAGTATTGTTTTAGAGTCACATATCTCTTAGACAGGGCGTGGTGCGACAAAAATGTAAGCTTACACAGATTTTAGGTTTAAATTCACTTCTTTTTATTAATTCTTGACACAAATTAAATAGAACTAAACTGATATTAAGAGCTGTGAGATTCTTTTATATAATAATTTCACTTTGTTAACGCGTATACTTAAATTTCGTTTCACACGAATACGCAATATTTCTTTAGAGAACACATCTTCCATCCGGTTGCTATCAAGGTCTGCAGGCAACTGAACATATTTCAACCGTTCAAACCCGTAAACTTCTGTATTTCAAGTCTCTGATTGGCTAGTCCCAGTCCAATAGCATACCTGCATTTAATGTAAGCTTTTTCTGGCTGTTGATTGGCTAATTTTAAACTGTCACAAAATTTACATTATTACTGACATAATCATGACTAGTAACATTTAAACTCTCAAACTCATTATTGCTTCAAGGTTACCTCATTGTTACCTCATTGTTAGCAACTTTAAACTTATTATTCTCACAGCTCTTACGTTATTAAAATACGTAATGCATTCATGTAACATTATTGAACATGTTTACAATAATATACGCATTTGCAATAACTGTTACATACATTTTTACAATTTATTACATACATATTGCTTCAAGGCGGGCTGTTATTGAATTTACGTATTATATAATTTAATTGAAATTATGCAAGTGTTAAAAATACTGCCTCAGTTGGAAATCGTGCCCTTCAATGTGAGAAGAGAAGTGTGGTATCAGCAGGAATAGTACACCACCACATTTTGCAATATGCACACGTCAACTCCTAAGGAGAAATTTGGTATAGGTGGATTGAAAGTGCTGGACCTATCACTTGGCCTCCTCGTTTATCCGACATAACACCCTTGGACTACTTTTTATGGGGATACATAAAACAGAAAGTCATGTTTAAAGCACCTACAGCCAAACAGAATATGAAATTTCGAATTCATGAAACTTGTCGCACTATTAATCCCTGTATTTTGCTAACAATTAGAGATAACAATTAGAGGTTTCGTCTCGTTTTACTAACTCAGTGGGCCAGATACAGCTGCTCTGTCTCAATGCAAACGGCGAGTACATACAGTGTAATGTATGTTTTACTCCCGTGTAGTTCCTGAAACAAGAGGAAGCCTTTGGAATGCCGAGTGGTTCCAAAGGAAGGAAGATGATGATTTGTAAGGCAAGGAGAATAGGAGGCGTTTCTCTCTTAAGGGAATGCTATGTAGCACCTGACTTTAACTGTGCTCTCGCGTGTCAGCAAATAACGCAGAGTATGCGGGACTGCTGTAATTCCTGGCGGATTTCATGCAAAGTATGTGTGTGAGATACGATGGCATGTACAGATTATTCCTACCATCAACAACTCTGCATTCTTAAGTAGTTACAGCAGCTTCTGTTTCACTTCTAGCTTTACTGTCTGTCTGCCTTTGTGTTTCCTACACTCTATTTCTTTTATTTTACATATTTCCCTAACTTTATTTAGTTACTTTTGTTTTAGAACTAACACTTAAAATTTTCTGGTCTTCTGTGTTTTATAAGAATGTTATATTTTTTCTTTCATTTAAAGATTTTTTTTCAAATTGCCCTTTACTTTTTCCCTTCAGATTGTTTATATAGTTTCCCTCTATTTTCGCTATTGTTTCCCTTTTCTATTTTCCTCACTTCGCATATCGCTTCGCTTTTTTCAGCCTCTTATTTCTTAATATGTCCTTACGATAGGTCCAGGTGTACAGAACTTCTTCAAACTTTGAGTAATAACATATTTATACAAAAAGGAACCAATTCCCCTTATGAATTAAGCACACTTTCTTTACTCAGTGTTGTGCATCAATAATATCTGCTAGCAGCCAGAGATGCCAACATACAATGATGGTTTACTTACTCCATTATGCCGACTTTCTCATGAGTGACGCGGCTGGCGCAACGCCGCTCCCACGGCACTGCTATATGAATTCGTTTGTGCAGTAACGTCGGACCGGTGTGCCGTTTCTCCCTTAGGTAAGGTTACCAGTGCACAACAATATAAATATGTTTTGCTTACTTTTCTTTATAAAAGGTGTTCGAATTATTGTTGCCCCGTTGCGTCTATACGAGCCTGGCATCTGTTGAACACATTATTAAATACTGAATACTATACAAATTCCTGCAGTCCAAATATTGCAAGACGAGCACCGGACACTATATTCTAATTCGTCGAGCATATGGGGATTTTTGTACAAATATTCTTATGTATGGATCCCTCATAGTTACTTACACGAAGGAGGCCAGTCAGTTACACTGTCATCAAAAGCTGTAATGTGAGGCAACGATTTTTTGGACCTCTTTCCACCACGGATCCTGTATCGTTTAAGATTTCCTCGTTGGCAGTGTATGTGTCTTTAAATTTTTCTAACAACCCATAATTGTGAACGTGTTAGGAACGGTAACAAGGGAATTTCTGTATAAATTCAAACTGACAGTCCACATGTGACTGTGCCTTTCCATCGGAGCGCTCTCGTTAGGTCTCTTGGGGATTATAATCCCAGACAACGCTGCTTGAGGCAAAAGGGGAAATGCGGGGAAAGCATGGCATTCGGGCACCTCCGGTAACTCAACAGTAATTCCGCCAACGTTGTGTATCATGATAACTATAGCCAGTAAACAGACCAACAAGCAGCTTCGTATAACGTTATTCCCATCATACACTATGCCGAACAACTTTAGACCGAACTGCAAAAGTCGTTACCCCCCGTAGGCGCGGAACTAGGCTATTGAGAAGGGGATAATTGAACCTGATACCTACTTCCAGTCAGACCCGGTGCCTGCCAGTCGTATCACAGTGATAAACCGGGTAGCTTTACATCAGCTTTACATCAGATTTTACTGTGGCTGCTTGATTCTTTTGGAACCTATAATATTCCAGTTAAATTGATAACTGCACTGATTATTTATCGCTAAAAGGAGTGATAAACATCAATGAAAGCATAAACAACAACTGAGAATATTAAAGTGTTAAGTATATAATATAACAATCATTACAGTTTATGATGTTTTTAATTTTGTGCTTCTTTCTTTGCAATCATTAAAGCAAGGAAAGAAGGGCTTTGTTGAGGCAGCACTTTGTCAAGAGCTAATAACAGTGTACATCAAGTGAATACTATAAGAAGGCCCTAGTTTCTTTTAAATTTATACAACATGCTAAACAGAGATATGCCCTATTTGCGTGTTTGTATAGACAAATACTCCATACTTAGTTAAAAATCTGTTTAAGGAAAACGGGCTACTCTGAACTGAAACCCATCTCAAAAACAGTTCCTTTTCCTAAGAACTGCACCAGTTTTCTAATTATTTTTGTTAACTTTTACAATATATTCCACATTGCTATCATATCTGAAAAATCCCCGACGTCCGAATAAACCATCATATTACCGTATGGTTCTAAATATCAAAATCTGTCAAAAATGAAATGGCGAATTTATGGAATTAGAGGACAGGTAGCCTATGACTGAAGTATATGCCTGTCGAAATGAGTGTTATGTAGTCACGTCGCACTGGAGAAACTAATATTTCAATTCTGATATGTGCTATATGGCATATGCGTTTGATACAGCTTATTTTCATTAACAATGGTAAAACCGAGCGAAGTGGCGCCGCGGTGACGTTTGCGAATCACATTTGGGAGGTCCCAGGTTCGATCCCCCGCGACCGCCATGAGTTGTTCGTGGTCGGCAGGCGAATACTGGGGTGTTTCATCTATACCAGGACGTTCCTGTTCCTTATTTCCTGTACCCATCATCTTCTTTGTCATCCGTTTCAGAATTGTAGGCCCAGGCGACGATGTTCGCCGGGTTGTAGCTGGGCTGGTATGCGCTCTGTACAGGTTTCATCCTGACTTCGCTCTAGGGACAGCTGAGTTAGGAGCCACCTCCGAGTGCTTTCGGGCAGGAGCTCTATCGGGGGACTCCTGGAGTTAAGGGCCTTGTGGGTGGAACCTGGCGGCGTCGGATGCATTCAATCTAGAAACATTAGGGACCCGTCCATGCTTGACCGTCGTCATCTGGATCTGGTCGCCCTTTGGGTCTCTCCCCCATCCCTCTCTCCCAGGGTTCACAGTAGAAGCACAACGGGCCGGATGGCCTGCTCCGGTTTCGAGGCGCCTCTGTCAGTACCTTTACGTTTACCTTTAACAATGTTAAAGAGAAGCAATTAAAACACTGATGAAAGGTCGTATACAAGCAGTCTTGGGGTGATAAGAGTTTGCTTAGCTTAAAGCCAGATGACTATAATACACTGAGCTTCAAACTTCATTTGGCTGACTGGTATCACAGCAACTTCTTCCGTCTTATGAAGTAATAGTAGCTTAAATTCCTCCCCACCCGCCCTCTCTTTTTACCTCTTAAGGCTTTGCTTGGACTTGATCATTTCTGCATAAAGTATCGTTGTATAATTGTTACAAACAAGTTATACCTACCAGCTAAGGCTATTTAAATTTCATCACGAAGAGTACTGAACGTCCTGACACTCTTGAGAAAGAGTTACCTGCAAATAAAACAATTCACCCTAAAGCATCGAGTCAATTATAGTGTTTTTACTATTGCATGGTCATAACTTGTAATCGTATTAATCTCTTCGGTTCAGGTAACAAAAATTGAATTTATAAAAACAGCTCCTCATCGGAAGAAGTTTGAACAACTTTTCTTACAAGCACTATTTTCAGAGTGCTAACACAAATGCAAATTAACGCTACAATGTGACTAAATAAGAGCCCGAAATAAAACATAAAACGTACTTGCAGCGTTACAAGATACGTTTTAAGCTAAGCTATCTGGAAGTAACTTGCATCGCCTGGAAGTTTCTGCAGAGTATACACATCAGAGTATACGGATCCAATGTGTGTTCGGAAATGTCTTCACGGTAGCACGGCACGGTAGAGCATCGCCAAGGAAAGCTGAAGCTCCGTTGTAAGAATCCGGCTGTTTTCAAAATTTCATTCAACTTTGTAAGCTAGAGCTATAACGACTAATAAAAGTTAATAATTAATATTTGTCTACTTGTCCTATTCAACACATATACCAGCAGGCTTTTCTCATCTCACTTTCAGCTTAGCTCTTTAAAGTTTTTAGTGACAATACATGATAACTTTAATACTGCGTTTTGGTTTTTAGAAGCCTTTTTGTCATTGCTGGTAAAAACTTTAATTCTGAGGAGAATTTGAGGCAGTATTTTTTTAACATTTAAATTATTTTAGTCTAATTAATATAATAACAGCCCGCCTTAAAGCAATATGCGTAAAATATAATATAAAATGTATGTAACAGTCATTGTATTAATGCAACTACTTCAAGTTCGGCTCTCCAACTGAAGCAATACAATACAACTCCGTGGGGCAGTTACTTCATCAAGTTTTTGGCTTTCCATACGTGAAGCAACAATACACCTTCATCAAAATGAGGTTGAACGCAAATATTCATACGAAGGTCTAAAATATTGCCTTTATGTGGATTACGAAAGACATCAACGCAGAGCTGCTTTATGTGGATTGTACGTTGTATAGTGCGGAAAAGTTTACTTTTGTGGAAGTATTTCAAATGTACGTATGAAGAAGAATGGTGAGTGTAAAATGGAAATATAAAATACGTAAATACACTATTTTAGAAAGATTGAAATTCTTTAAGAACAGAGAAAAAGTTCTATGAAATTGGATGAAAACAAATATTTGTTCAGGCGCAAAGGGAGGAATGATAAAAATAGAAAAGTGGGACAGAGGAACATACCTATGACATCAAGAATATTTCATAGGCGGAGTCTAGAGAAGTGCGGAAAAAAGGAAGAATGAAGGAGACTGCGTTTGTATTGAAGGGCCTACCTTCAGCATAAAACCTTGATTGATTTTGAAAAACATAAGGGATACGTTTAGGGAATTATTTTATTCCAGAATTAATTAATTAATACTTGGAAATTCACAGACAAACATTGTTGTTCAGCTAGGCAAAAGCAGAATATTTACTAGTAACGTTGTGGTTTCGCAAAGGTTTGGAACGCGAAGACGCGCTCCCAGGACCGAGGGAACGGTCCCGTAATTTAGAAGCAGTCCTTTTTTAGCGTTCATCCGTCTTAACCGGGATCATGGAAATGGGTGCGGCTTTTGTCTTCTGCAAACAAAGCCCAGTTGGACAATGATAAGAGAAACTATTTGCAAGCGTGGCACATTTGTAACCAGCCAGCGCTGCAGCTGTGTACGGAATTGTTCAAATATTTCCCAACAAGCTGTGTGTTGCTCTTGGGAAAATTCCCTCACCTCCTACTGGATACTGCAAAAATAAAGGTTTATTTACAACCGAGAGCCATTTATATATTCCTCGAGGAAATTCCAATTGTAAATATTACTCATGAAACGGAAAGATCTTGTAACTTTCAAACCGAGATTATGAAGTATGGGTTAGTGTGCTAACACCTACTTGCCAATGCCGTAATGAGAAAATATAGTGAGCCCCTTTACAAATTTTAAACATAATTTTTATCTCAGATAAAGTAAAAGCAAATATAACCATTTGCATTACTTCATATATGACATTGTTTCCGTGAAATAATTTACATTAATATCCATGTTGAACACGTACTTGCTTTGTATACGGATTATTTCCAAAATTTCCATATAAAAACATCACCGAAATTACACATTTTGAATTCTCTTGAATCCGAAATAAGCATTTTAGGGAAAATCTGAGTGTGTGTTAATCCAGGTGTTTATTTACGAGCAATATAGACGTAAAAAGGAAAGAAATAAAATCTGATGTGATACTTTCACATGACTTTCTCTACCCTCTGTCGTGGGTGCACAAATTATTCTTACTAAAGTTTAGTTTCTATCCACTACATTTTAATCCTAATATATCTCTGCAGAAATAGCTACATTACCCCTTTTTACTTTCTCTACTACGTATAGTAAGTAGGGGAAGTATTGTATTCCACCCAAAAATTCGATACCAAGATTTCATCGGAAATATATGTTTTGAGACCCCCCTGAATCCAAAAAAAGTCAGTTTGAATACATGTCCGTGTGTGTGTGTGCGTCTGTGAACAGCATAACTCAGAAACGAACAGTCCAATTAACACCAAATTTGGTATTTAGGTTCAGTATCTTCCAGAGATGCAACACGAAGGTTTTCAAGAAAATCTCACCCCAGATTACCCTTTACATGGAAAATTTTTCAAAAATTTTAATTTTCTCAAAAAGACTAACGATTCTGATTAATATATCATATATTTAAGATACTTTTATGACAAATAAAATGTATATCTTGAATTTTCTGGGAATATCTCCAAAAGTGTTCATTGTGAACGACTTTTGCATAACTGGTAAATCATAAGAGATAGACAAAGTTTACTACACAAAAAATGTAGAGAGCGTTAAAATACACAATTTATGTCATATACACCTTTTGTTGAGTGAACCATTTTCGAGATATTGCTCGTTATTCCCTTAAATTTTCCAATGCTTATACTTTTTCTCAAATGGGAATTAGTTATTGATTTTTTTGTCCTGGTAATGCAAAGAGAATGGAATACTCCACATAGCAACCAGCTCTTAAAATATTTGACTATAGCTTAAAGCCTACCAATTCGCCTTGCATCTACAAGAAAATTAGCAATTAGGTTAACATCTCGATATCTCGATTAACATGATGCATATGGGGATAAGCGTTTGTAAAATATTTTGTACAAGAGTAGAGAAAGTCATGTGAGTGTATCACGTCAGCTTTTTTTTTTATAGAGAAAGAGAACAGCGATAGTCAAATGTTTAAGAAGTGGAAGCTATACGCTGGCCTTAAAATTCCATACTGTTTCCATGCAATCGCGAGAAACAACTGAATGTTGAAAGGAGTTTAAGAGAATGACCAAGAAATTAACAATTCGAACATTTAATAACGGATATCTCAGAAAAGGCTTATGTCGGAAAAAACTTGTTTTAAATAAATTGTGTGTTTTAAACAGGTATACATTTTTTGTGTATTATGTTTTCGCCTATCGCCTAACATTTACCAGCTATACAAGTTTATGCAAAATTCCTTCCGAATGAAGAGGACTTCATAGCCTATACCCCGAAAATTCAAAATATATAATTTATTTTTCATGTAAGTATCTTTAATATATAGTATTTTAATCAAAATCGTTACAGTCGTTTTTTACTTAATCAATAATTTCGAAAAATGCTCCATGTAAAAGGTAGTTTGGGGTGGAGGGATTTTATTGAAAATCTTCGTGTCCCGTCTTTGGAAGATATTGAACGTAAATATAAGGTTTGATATTTATCCAATTCGTTTTTGTGTTATGCTGTTCACAGACACACAGACAGACATACTGGCAGACCTACAGATAGACACACACACACTGACATGTTTACAAAAATGCTTTATTTGGATTCAGGGAACCTCAAAGCATGTATTTCCGGTGAAATGTTGGTATCAAATTTTAGGGTGGAATGCAATACTTCCCCTACTTACTATACGTAACAGAGAAAGTAAAAAATGGTCAAATACATTCCGTTTAAATCTTACACATTTTAAGGATTAAAGGAGCAGATTTGCAAGGAATTCCTTCAAAGTACCAGTATTCACTGACTTATAGGAATAAATAAAACCATACAAGTACAGTTACTGTCTTGGTAAGGCACTTAGACGCGTGCAGTAAAAATAATTGCGTAGCTACACAATAAGCTGCAAAATAACAAAAAATAAATTTAATTGTAATCATTAAAAAGGTATGTAAGGTACAGGATATGCAACGGAGGGGGACACCTCGCGCACTGCAACTTACATAGATCTCTTGTAGCCACCACCCCCTAGGAGGAAGGAATGAAGTGAAGGTACCACAGGAGGCTACAGGTCGCAGGCAGACAGGCCACAAAGACACGCGGAATTCCCTAACAATTCCAGGTTCGCAGACCCGTCCCAGTGCTGAAGCTGTCTAGAGAGATCGATGAACGACCGGTCGACCAAGCAGCCATCTAGTGTCCACGGGGAATACTCTTTCCTGGTAGCAAGCATCTGTACTATCTGCCTGGCACCGCCGTACGTCACTAAACCTAGAAGCAGACGTGAAAAAGGAGACAGAAATGGAATGGAACAGAAATTATGGAAAGGAAATCGTAGTAGATGAGAAACCACCCCAGCATTCGCTTACCGATCAGAGAAAACCATGAAAGCCCAAAGTCAGAGTGGGTGGTCGACGTGAATCGCACCCATGACCTCCTGAATGCGAGCCTCACACCTTACCGGTCAAATAAAACGTATGTATGTGGGAAATAATGGAAAATGACATAAAACTGCCTATGAATAAATCACTTTATCTTTCTTTTTTACTTTCTCTACTACGTATAAAGTAGAAGTATTGTATTCCAGCCAAAAATTCGATACCGAGATTTCACCGGAAATACATGTTTTGAGACCCCTGAATCCAAAAAAATCTAATGTGTTACACTCACACGACTTTCTCTACTCCTGTACAAACTATTTTTACAAACGCTTATTCTCCATCTACTTCATGTTAATCGAGATAAACATTTGCAGGCTATATCTTATTGCTAATTTTCTTGTAGATGAAAGGGGAATATATATTTACAAGGGCAATATAGAAATACAGTAGCCTTTAAGCACATACATATCTCTTAATAGCTGGTTGCTAGGTGCAGCACTACTCCCTTTGCCACAGATTAATACTCTTTGCATATCCAAGACAAAAAATGAATAACGAATTCCCATTGGAGAAAATAAGTATTGAAAATTTAAGGGAATAACAAGCAATACCTCGAAAATGGTTCACTCAACAACAAAAATGTATATGACATAAATTGTGTATTTTAACGCGATCTACATCTGTTGTGTAGTAAAATTTTGTCTATCTCTTATGGTTTACCAGTTTACCAAAAGTCGTTCACAATGAAGAATACTTTTGGAGACATTCCCAGAAAATTCAAGATATACATTTTATTTGTCATGAAAATATCTTAAACATATGATATTTTAATCAAAATCGTTAGAGCCATTTTTGAGAAAATTAATTACTCTGTGGGAGGGGGGTTTTCTTGAAAACCTTCGTGTCGCATCTCTGGAAGATACTGAACCTAAATACCAAGTTTGGTGTTTATCCGACTGTTCGTTTCTGAGTTATGCTGTCCACAGACAGACACACAGACGGACACACAGACACACACACGGACATCTTTCCAAAAATGTTTTTTTTTGGATTCAGGGGATCTCAAAACATGTATTTCCGGTGAAATCTCGCTATCTAATTTTTGGGTGGAATACAATACTTCCCCTACTTCCTATACGTAGAAAGTAAAAAGCATTTTAGAAACACGTCCGTGTGTGTCTGTGTGTCTGTGAACAGCATAACTCGAAACGAACTATCGGATAAACACCAAACATGGTATTTAGGTTCAGTATCTTCCAGAGATGCGACACGAAGGTTTTCAAGAAAATCCCCCCACCCCAAATTACCCTTTACATGGAACATTTTCCGAAAATTTTAATTTTCTCAAAAATGGCTCTATCGATTTTGATTAAAATATCATATGTTTAAGATATTTTCATGAAATATTAAATATATATCTCGAATTTTCTGGGAATGTCTCCAAAAGTATTCTTCATTGTGAAGGACTTTTGAATAACTGGTAAACCATGAGAGATAAACAAAATGTTATTACACAAGAAATGTAGATCGCGTTAAAATACACAATTTATGTCATATACATTTTTGTTGTTAAGTGAACCATTTTTGAGATATTGCTTGTTATTCCCTTAAATTTTCCAATACCTATACTTTTTCACAAATTCGTTATTCATTTTTTTAATGTCCTGGACATGCAAAGAGAATGGAATACGCCACATAGCAACCAGCACTTAAAAGATTTGACAATCGCTTATAACCTACCATATTCCCCTTGCATCTACAAGAAAATTAGGAATAAGATTGACATCTCGATATCTCGATTAACATGAAGCATATGGAGAATAAGCGTATGTAAAAATAGTTTTTACAAGAAAAGAGAAAGTCATGTGAATGTAACACATCAGGTTTTTTTTTACTTTCTGTACTACGTATAGGGAGTTGGGCCACCCAAAAATTCGATACCGAGAGTTCACCGGAAATATATGTTTTAGTCCTCCTGAATCCAAAAAAACGTATTTTTGAAAAATGTCCGTGTGTGTGTCTGTGTGTCTGTGAACAGCATAACTCAAAAACGAACAGTCGGATAAACACCAAACTTGGTATTTAGGTTCTGTATCTTCCAGAGATGCGACACGAAGGTTTTCAAGAAAACCCCCCACCCCAGATTACCCTTTACATGGAACATTTTTCGAAAGTTTTGATTTCCTCAGAAATTGCTCTAACGATTTTGTTTAAAATATCATATATTTATGATACTTTCATGACAAATAAAATGTAAATCTTGAATTTTCTGGGAATGTCTCCAAAAGTATTCTTCATTGTGAACGACGTTTGCATAACTGGCAAACCATAAGAGATAGACAAAATTTTAGTACACAAAAGATGTAGATCGCGTTAAAATATACAATTTATGTCTTATACATTTTTTTGTTGAGTGAACCATTTTCTAGATATTCCTTGTTATTCCCTTAAATTTTCCAATACTTATACTTTTTCTCAAATGGGAATTCCTTGTTCTCTCAAATGGGAATTCGTTATTCATTTTGTTTTGTCCTTGTAATGCAAAGAGAATGGAATACTGCGCATAGCAAACAGCTCTTAAAATATTTAACTATCGCTTAAAGCCTACCAATTCCCCTTGCATCTACAAGAAAATTAGGAATAAGATTAACATCTCAATATCTCGATTAACATGAAGCATATGGAGAATAAGCGTTTGTAAAAATAGTTTGCACAAGAGTAGAGATAGTCATGTGAGTGTAACACATCAGATTTTTTTTAGTTAAGTATGTGGAGAAAGATAAAGTGTGGTGTGGGAATAGAGATGTGTTTTATAACCTGGATGACCTGAACTTGAAATCGTTTTTCTTCCTTGTTTTCTCTTGAACTCTTCTTCGTTCACATTGAATTTCATATAACTGATAAACAATAAAAGGTAGACAAAACAGCACTCCAGAAAAACTGCAAGTAGTTCTCTTTAAAATAATACAATTATTTATTTCTATTAAAAGCTTTTTATAGAAATTGCAGTTTCTCAAATATTTGCTGTGGTAGGTGAAAGTTTTTCAAGATTTATGTTTACTTTGCGGTTCTTATTTGTCTTTCACATGACATCATGAGTGACAGAATTGGATTTGAGTGCCATTTCCTCATTATTAGCCAACTCCATATTGACAACGTGAAATAATTTGTAGGTAAATATGCATGGTGACTATGTAAATTAAATGGAAGGATCATTTTATTTTAATAGTGTTATATATAGTATATTAGATAATTCACCCTACAAGCATTCAGGAGCTATAGAAGGATGGCTTAGAAACACCTTGATATAAGACACCTATGATTTTTTCATTTGAATTTTTGTACTGATGAATGCAAATAGATACATACAATACCAATTCGGTAATGATTTCCGCTCTTAAATACTGAATTTCTGTTCTATTAGCACAAAAAGAGCTACCTTGTGGTATTTTGAAACTTATGAGTTTTGCTTTTTCTTGAAAAATGCTCCGTCAGCAAGGGCCAGTGCATCAATGTTACCTCCAATTTCATATGGAAACCATACGTATGACAGAAGCAAACAACAGCTAGGAGTATTAATAGCGCAGCCATTAGAGTGTTCGGCTGTCAATCTGGTGTTGCTGGATTTAAGCATCATGCAAACAGTTAAGCATTTTCTTTTTCATTTCATACAGTTGAATGGCGTACGTTTGGAGTGATCCAAGTTTTAATTTCTAGCGTTTCTTTCAAAGTACGTGTTGCTTCACTTGTAAATGTTTGAACACAACATGACTACGAATAACTACAGGTGGCAGACAAGTTTTATCGTGGCGTATTGCCTGGTTATTGATTTTGATCTATTGCAAACAACCTGAACTCAAAGAGCATATGGTAGTGTCTATATTATAGGGCTCGCCTAACACCCCTCTGTAACCCCTGAAAGTTAGCTTTTCCGTTCAATTCTGTAACACCTGTTGATGCAGTAATTTGTATCACAAATTATGTAAATGTAACGAATGATTATAGTATAAATATGCATTATTGTGTGACATTGATTTGAGATGTTTGTTGATTATAAGCATTGTCGAGAAGTGGGTTTATACGGCCTTACTGAAACTGACAATAATAGCGTGCAATAATGTAGCGAGGGGGTGAGCTGTTTATTATTATTAGAGACGAGCAAATGACGTAATATTGGCGCGTTTTTCTTAGAATTTGCTGGAACATTTTTTCCTAGAGCATATGTGTTCATAATTTTCATTGGATATAAAAATAGACGCTAATGTTGGCGCGTTTTATTAACCAATAGTAGCTCGGTTATAATCTTTAGGCATATCGGGGTGTAGGAGTATAAAAAGGGTTAGGTCAGAGTCAAATTCGTCCAGTTCATCGGGAACATTTGTACATTACACGTCGTCCTCAGTTCATCGGAAACATTTGTACATTACACGTCGTCTCAGTCCATCGGAAACATTTGTGCGTTACACGTAGCTGAGTTAAACAGAAAAAGTCATGGTGAATACATCGCATAGTTTATCGATTCGCAGGTTACGCGTAGCAAAGTTATAAAAAATTCTCAAGTGTCCTAAAGTTAATTACACAAAAAGTTGAAGTACGCGAATAAAGAATGAGCACTAAATAAGTTATTATAACAGTTTCAGTTTGGCGAGTGTCAAGATTTATATGTGAATGTGAATAAGGTGTTAAGACAATAAAGAGTGAAAAACAAATTCTTCATCAGT
Organism: Deroplatys truncata; assembly: GCA_030765065.1. Taxonomy (NCBI): domain Eukaryota; kingdom Metazoa; phylum Arthropoda; class Insecta; order Mantodea; family Mantidae; genus Deroplatys; species Deroplatys truncata. The sequence goes on from CM060980.1 coordinate 39,939,503, forward strand.
GTTATCTTTGGATAAAAGACTCCTTTCCGTTTACACACCTGAATAAGATAAGTGCTCGACCAAAAAGATCATAGCTAGCCGGAGGACAGTGAACCCAAAATATTAAATACAATGATAGGCGCTCAATAAAAGATAACACAAAGTGACCGCGACAAATTGTCTTTTATACGTGCGGCAAATAAACAGTAGCATTCTTTCAAACTTAACACATAATACCGTCACAAATTGGCTTCACAACGTGGGGCTCAACAAACTATAATACCACTTCATAATTGGCACCCAGAACGTGGGGCAGAATAACCAGGAAGGAGCAGAATAACCAGGAAGGAGCAGAATTAACCAGGAAGGAGTGAAATAACCAGGAAGGGGCGAAGGAACCAGGACGTGGAGCGAATGGAGCAGTGAACTGAACTACAAGACGCAGATTCCAGAAACAACTACAGGAACGCGACAGACGACGCGGATGAGTGGACACAAAAACATCGAGACGACGCAGATTCATCATAATACGACGCAGAAGCGATATATAATCTAGGAGAGAGGGGCAGGAAGCTGGACATCAAAGTAACATCAGCAGATAGCATCAGAAAGGTTAGAAAATTGTGATTTTTTTTATTCTAAAAAAAGGGGGGTAAAAATTTAAATGTACTTGAGGAGTGGTAGGATTAAGAAAACAATGTCTACTAATAATACTGAAGAAACAATGAGGGAAGGGGATAGTGTAACAGTTAGCTGTAATTCAATACAGGTTACAGAAAATAGCTCAAACAATGTAGGATTTGAGGGAGGAAATGTTAGTGCAGAAAGTCAAAATAGAATAGCAGGAAATGTTAATTTTGATGCTAGTATGATGATGGAAATGCTAAAAGATATTAGTAAGAATAATAGGGAATTGAGGGAAGATATGATAAAGAATAATGAGAAATTAGAAAAATTAACTCAGAGTAATGAGAAATTAGAAAAGAAAATAGATCAAAACAGGGAAGATATGGAAAAGAATAATAGGGAATTGAGGGAAGATATTGGTAGGAGTATTACAGATCAATTAAGGGAAGAAATTGGTAAGAGAAATGATAAATTAGAGCGAAAATTGGAACAAAGCAGGGAAGAAATTGAAAAGAAAGTTATGAAGCTAGATAGTAGTATACCAAGAATGAGAAATGAGAATTAGGAAATAATAGCAAATGAGATAGGAAAAGTTTCAAAGAAAATGTTAGACATGAGCAGGGAAATATCTAACGAAGAAAGTGAGGTTAATATTAAAAGTGAATATGTTGATGTAGAATGTACAGAATTAGGTAGCAGAATGAGTATCATTTCAAGTGAGCTAAGAGAGATGAAAGAGGTTACGAATGTAGATTTAAATCAGGCGCAAGTTAATTTCAGAGGGGAGATATCTGAAATTCAGAAAGAATCAAAAACGCAAAAAAATAAATTGTCCGAAAAAGTTAAAGTTTTGCCTATAAATAATCAAAAGCTAACTTCTGAAATTAACAAGTACCAATTTGTTCAAAATGAAAACTCCAATCCAGTACAGTTTAGTGCAGATTTGTCAGAGTATTCTCAAGTTAAAAAGATACCGCAAGAATTGAAAATGATAGTTGTCAAAAGATGTGTTGTTCAGGAAACTTTAGATTGTTTTCAAATGTTATCATGGGACGAAATTTCATATGAATACAAGAGGTTATTCATGAACAAATTTTGTAAGGTTAGGATACGGCTACGAGTAATGTTTAGCCACAGACAATTTGATCCAGGAGGGGAAATAGCAATGAGATGTAAAGTAAATCCAGGATAGTTAAAGCTGAACTGCAGAGCAATGTATTGGAATGTAAGAGGGTTAATTATGTATGTATGTTATAAGAAAGGAGAAATAAATTCTGGAAATAACTAAATGTTTAAAGGGAAAAGTAACATTTTATTAGTAACCGTGAAAGCATATGAAATGAAGCATGTAATAATGAAAACTTAATGTTATATTAAAGTAAAAGTACGTAGATATAATTCCAAGAGTATTGTGAGCATAAAGTACAAAACAACAAAAATGGGGTAAAAATAATTAAAACAAATACTTATGTAGCAAACAGATAATGTGAAACAGTGTCTAGATTTAAGAGATGTAAATATATTTGTGTAGAGAGTGAATATTTTGGTAAATATGTGTAATAATTACAAAAATCTTAAATATATAAACTTTTGTCAACAATCTAAGAAAGTAAACAATTTTGTAACAGTAATTAAATAATTCAGGGTACAGTATTTGCGATAAAAAATTGTAATGTCAGATTAATTTCTAAACACATTAGACCAGAGCCATAAAATAATGGCAAGATAAAGGCAAAATATATGTCGTGTGTTAAATACGTGTGCAGTGTTAAGTGAAAGTGATAAATAGCGTGTGTTCCAAGATTCAGGAGACTAAAAACCCAATTATAAAATTTCCAAACAAGTTGTAAATATTTATAACTATGTTTCTAGTGGGGCATATGATGCAGTAATTTGTATCACAAATTATTTAAATGTAAAGAATGATTATAGTGTAAATATGCATTATTGTGTGACATTGATTTGAGATGTTTGTTGATTGTAAGCATTGTCGAGAAGTGGGTTTATACGGCCTTACTGAAACTGACAATAATAGCGTGCAATAATGTAGCGAGGGGGTGAGCTGTTTATTATTATTAGAGACGAGCATATGACGTAATATTGGCGCGTTTTTCTTAGAATTTGCTGGAACATTTTTTCCTAGAGCATATGTGTTCATAATTTTCATTGGATATAAAAATAGACGCTAATGTTGGCGCGTTTTATTAACCAATAGCAGCTCGGTTATAATCTTTAGGCATATCGGGGTGTAGGAGTATAAAAAGGGTTAGGTCAGAGTCAAATTCGTCCAGTTCATCGGGAACATTTGTACATTACACGTCGGTCTCAGTTCATCGGAAACATTTGTACATTACACGTCGTCTCAGTCCATCGGAAACATTTGTACATACACGTCGGCTCCCAGTTTATCGGAAACATTTGTACATACACGTCGGCTCCCAGTTCATCGGAAACATGTACATTACACGTCGTCTCAGTCCATCGGAAACATTTGTACATTACACGTCGGTCTCAGTTCATCGGAAACATTTGTACATACACGTCGGTTCCCAGTTCATCGGAAACATTTGTACATTACACGTCGTTTTCAGTCCATTGGAAACATTTGTGCGTTACACGTCGCTGAGTTAAACAGAAAAAGTCATGGTGAATACATCGCATAGTTTATCAATTCGCAGGTTACGCGTAGCAAAGTTATAAAAAAAATCTCAAGTGTCGTAAAGTTAATTACACAAAAAGTTGAAGTACGCGAATTAAGAATGAGCAGTAAATAAGTTATTATAACAGTTTCGATTTTGTAGAGTGTCAAGATTTATATGTGAATGTGAATAAGGTGTTAAGACAATAAAGAGTGTAAAACAAATTCTTCATCAGTGTTATCTTTGGATAAAAGACTCCTTTCCGTTTACACACCTGAATAAGATAAGTGCTCGACCAAAAAGATCATAGCTAGCCGGAAGACAGTGAACCCAAAATACTAAATACAATGATAGGCGCTCAATAAAAGATAACACAAAGTGACCGCGACAAATTGTCTTTTATACGTGCGGCAAATAAACAGTAGCATTCTTTCAAACCTAACACATAATACCGTCACAAATTGGCTTCACAACGTGGGGCTCAACAAACTATAATACAACTTCACTGTATATATGAGCTGGATATGCGCAGAAAAAGTATTGTGCAACATAGAATCAGCATGGATTGAACGTTTTGTAGTTTCTTAAATGCTGTACTCTTCAACACTCGACGCCTTGTGCTGGTCAGCATCATATTGGAGAGGAAAGATCAAGCTTAATTTACACGTGCACGATGCCATAAGGGCCAAGTCCCAGTGTGCTTGCATAGGCACTCGACTTTCCATACTGCTACTACAAATACTTAAAATTTTTGTTCACGTTTTTGTCACCATCCGCTTAAGGAAATTTACTATAATCAAGGAAGAGCTGAAAAAGTACAAAATGACAAAGAATGAAACGTAACTGCACAATTAGCTCTATAAAAGCTGCAACTTTTATTGTAATCATTAAACGATATGCACTTAGGGGAGTGGAATATAACATGAAATTGTCTATGATTGAATTATTATTCCTTCTTTCCTTTTTAAGTCAGTATATGTAGCAAAATAAAACAGTTCACATGCCTGGTGTGCGTGTATTGATTTGCTTCATAATGTGGATAGCCTGAATTTGAATCTCTGTTGCTTGTTACCTCGACAAGTTCTTTTTTCTCCCATGTTTTCTCTTATACTGAGAACACAAATATCGGGTAGCTTTTAATCTTTATTCGCATCCATTCCTTCATCTATAACAAGACCTGTACAGTAATAGAAACTACCTTAAAAAGTAACAGCGTATGCAATAATAGATTAGTTGTAAATTGCAAGCAATAAAAACAGTACATAATTATTGCAAGTTTGAACACCAGCTTAAGATTTTGTTCTTGCAGCACGAGGTGTTTTGTTTTCTTTGTTTGCTTTAACCTTATCCTAGTTGTCAACGTTAGAATAAGCTTACTGGTGGATTTATAAGATTTAAACAACGAATTTGCTTCCAAATATGGCGGTTGAATATGATTCCTGCATTTGGGAGTTATTTGAAGTCTTGTCTTCTACCTGCATAGGTGTGAACGCTAAGCTTATTTTCAAAATGGAGTAAGTTCGCAGGCTATATAATATCTAAGGGACGTTGAAGAATAATTATTAGTGGTATTTATTACCTACTTAGTATTATATTAATTACGTAACCCAGTAGCAAAAGACCTTACATGCACTCTAGAAAAATGCCTGATTTGGTAATCTTGACTCGCAGAATCGATAAGAAACGCTTATAAACATAAAGTTTATAGATAGGATTTTTTCTCAATTACGCCACCTTTTGATTCAAATCTATCATATTTGTTTTAAACAAACATCTTTTAGACTGCTGGCCCTCGTAGCCGTGGTCGCTGGAGTGTATAGCTTCGGCGCTCTGCAAAGCTGAACATCGCGGGTGTTTGTGTGTGTGTTGTATGTGTAATTACTGTAATAAGCCGTAAAGTAAACAGTAAAACACAGTACTCATAAACTGGGTAAACAAGGAACTTAACCAAAGGACACCAAAATGGATCCAAAGCAGGAATTTTTTTATTTTATAGAGAATGTTTTATTTATTCTAAAATTTGTTTACTACCTTGAATAGTTTTGGGAAAACGTGTCATTTATAACAGAAAATGTCATCAGAAAAAGCTGTTCAAAGCAAAAATTGAGAAAACAAACTATCATATATTTACAAAGAAACACACCACGTGGCTGTCCTTTTAATAGCAGTACCAATTTGTAGAGTAAATCTCCCTTAAGGACAGTTGGTAGAGATAGCGGGATATTTTTACGGTTTTTCGCAGTTGAAAAAAAGCCAGTTTTCTCTAGAATTACGCTATTTAGGACAACGAACTTTCTTGCTTATTAAAGAAGGTTTTCTGAGTATAGCGGTATCAAGAGTTTTTTTAGCTAGCTTTAAATATTTTACTTAAAAAATATTTAAATAGTGCAAAATAATTTCTTAAAAAGTTACATTCATTTGTAGGTAAACCTTTCTGTCAAAATAAAGATCAGAACTCCAACAAATTTTTATTCTGAACTATTATAAGCAGCTTAAGATAGCTGGTTTATTTCTTCATTTGAGGGATTAATATAATTTAAAAAAAATAGTCAGAAGAAAATAACTTTTTGTGTAATTATTTAAATATTTTTTTTCGTGAAAACCATGTAATTTAGGATTAAATCTTTAAACTAATAAATGCAGCTAAAATTCTGTACAGCCACAAAAAATTCAAACTTCTAAGTTAAACATATTTTGAGAAAAGTGTACCTACATTTTAAAAACAAAACTTAGGTAAATAGAAAAACCAAGGTGAGCATTGTTACATACCAATATACTACAACATCTCTGGACCATAAGAGTTCTTTAAGAGTCCAAATAAAAAGATTACATAGGTATATTCCCTAGAACATTTATAATCCATTACAAAAAATCTGATGTGTTACACTCACATGACTTTCTCCACTTTTGTACAAACTATTTTTACAAACGCTTATTCTCCATATGCTTCATGTTAATAGAGATGTTAATCTTATTGCTAATTTTCTTGTAGATGCAAGGGGAATTGGTAGGCTTTAAGCGATAGTCAAATGTTTTAAGAGCCGGTTGCTGTGTGGAGTATTCCATTCTCTTTGCATTACCAGAACATAAAAAAATCTGATGTGTTACACTCACATGACTTTCTCTACTCTTGTACATTCTATTTTTACAAACGCCTATTCTCCATATGCTTCATATTAATCGAGATATCGAGATGTCAATCTTATTTGTAATTTTCTTGTAGATGCAAGGGGAATATGGTAGCTTTTAAGCGATAGTCAAATATTTTATCGCTGGTTGCTATGTGGCGCATTCCATTCTCTTTGCATGTCCAGGACATAAAAAAATGAATAACGAATTTGAGAAAAAGTATAAGTATTGGAAAATTTAAGGAAATAACAAGCAATATCTCGAAAACGGTTCACTCAACAAAAACAATGTATATGATATAAGTTGTGTATTTTAACGTGATCTACATTTTTTGTGTAGTAAAATTTTGTCTATCTCTTATGGTTTACCAGTTATGCAAAAGTCGTTCATAATGAAGAATACTTTTGGAGACATTCCCAGAAATTTCGAGATATACATTTCATTTCTCATGACATTATCTTAAACATATGATATTTTCATCAAAATCGTTAGAGCCATTTTTGAGAAAATTAAAATTTTCGAAAAATGTTCCATGTAAAGGGTAGTCTGGGGTGGGGGGATTTTCTTGAAAATCTTCGTGTCGCATCTCTGGAAGATACTGAACGTAAATACCAAGTTTGGTGTTTATCCGACTGTTAGTTTTTGAGTTATGCTGTTCACAGATACACACACACACAGATACACACACACACACACACACACACACACACAGACACACACACGGACATGTTTCCAAAAATGCTTTTTTTGGATTCAGGAGGTCTCAAAACATGTATTTCCGGTGAAATCTCGGTATCGAATTTTTGGGTGGAATGCAATACTTCCCCTACTTACTATACGTAGTAGAGAAAGTAAAAATGAATAACGAATTTGAGAAAAAGTATAAGTATTGAAAAATTTAAGGAAATAACAAGCAATATCTCGAAAACGGTTCACTCAACAAAACAAATGTATATAAAATAAGTTGTGTATTTTAACGCGATCTACATTTTTTGTGTAGTAAAAGTTTGTCTATCTCTTATGGTTTACCAGTTATGCAAAAGTCGTTCACAATGAAGAATACTTTTGGAGACATTCCCAGAAAATTCGAGATATACATTTCATTTCTCATGACATTGTCTTAAACATATGATATTTTAATCAAAATCGTTAGAGCCATTTTTGAGAAAATTAAAATTTTCGAAAAATATTCCATGTAAAGGGTAGTCTGGGGTGGGGGGATTTTCTTGAAAACCTTCGTGTCGCATCTCTGGAAGATACTGAACCTAAATACCAAGTTTGGTGCTTATCCGACTGTTCGTTTTTGAGTTATGCTGTTCACAGACACACACACACACAGACACACACACACACAGACACACACACACACACACACACACACACACACAGACAGACACACACACGGACATGTTTCCAAAAATGCTTTTTTTGGATTCAGGGGATCTCAAAACATGTATTTCCGGTGAAATCTCGGTATCGAATTTTTGGGTGGAATGCAATACTTCCCCTACTTACTATACGTAGTAGAGAAAGTAAAAAATGAATAACAAATTTGAGAAAAAGTATAAGTATTGGAAATTTAAGGAAATAACAAGCAATATCTCGAAAATGGTTCACTCAACAAAAAATGTATATGACATAAATAGTGTATTTTAACGCGATCTACATTTTTTGTGCAGTAAAATTTTGTCTATCTCTTATCGTTTACCAGTTATGCAAAAGTCGTTCACAATGAAGAATACTTTTGGAGATATTCCCAGAAAATTCAGGATATACATTTTATTTGTCATGAAAATATCTTAAAAATATAATATTTTAATCAAAATCTTTAGAGCCGTTTTTGAGAAAATTAAAATTTTCGAAAAATGTTCCATGTGAAGGGTAATCTGGGTTGGGGGGATTTTCTTGAAAACCTTCGTGTCGCATCTCTGGAACTTACTGAAAACCTAAATACCAATTTTGGTGTTTATCCAATTGTTCGTTTCTGAGTTATGCTGTTCACAGTCACACACAAACACACAGAGGACATGTTTCCAAAAATGCTTTTTTTGGATTCAGGGGGCCTCAAAACATATATTTCCGATGAAATCTCGGTATCGAATCTTTGGGTGGAATACAATACTTCCCCTACTTACTATACGTAGTAGAGAAAATAAAAAACAACAACAATTTTTTGAACCCAAATCTCTACCAAGTGTCCTTAAAAGATATGCTGAAGCTGACCTCTCTACCTCAACGCATAGGAGTTATGACTTTCTCTCTCTCTCTCCCTCTCTCTCTCTCTCTCTCCCTCTCTCTCTATAGTGGTGCAGAATTCACTGTAAAAATGGCAGATGCAACAATTGTAACCAATAAGTATTGTAAGTATTGTCGCTGCAATGATAAGTATATATGAAATTAAACAGAAACTTAGAGTTTATAAGACTGCATAAAAAACTAAAAATATAATTTATGGCAATTTGCACCATATAGTCACTCCTTAAACTTCAGATGCGCCTTCAAGCCTTCACAATGACTTTGGTGAAAGAGAATTCTGTTGTTTTTTAACAACTAAATTAAGCTGTAACCTCTCTCATTGTAGGTTACACTCCCAAAAAGAACAATTCTTAGGCATATTAACAAATTCGTTTTATATGCTGGAGAACCGTGCTGTTGGTTTCACGCACTTTAGCACTGGTCGATATTTAGAGAGCGCGTGTTACACAAACCCCAGGTGAGAATATTTTAGGAGCAAGTATACCGCTGGAGATGTGTGGGAAAGATACAGAATTGCTTTCACTTTCGCTGTGATAAATTTGGCGCTGGTTACGGAGAAAGATCTAGGTACAAGTGTTTCACGCAGCATGCCTAATCTCACTCTGATTATTGTTGTGAATCTCGATAAAACTTCTGACGTAAAGCACTTTTGCAAACGAATGAATAACACATTGTTGTATTTATTGTTCTAAGTGCTTAAACAGACATTCACTTATCCTTTTAATATAACATCACAGAGAGATGAATTTAAATTTATTGTAGCTCGTTTAAACTGTTGACTTGAGAAAGATTATCTCAAATTATTAGCACCACGTTTAAGTGCCAATTTGAAGTAGGCTGGGGATCCACTTCCATTGTTGGGGATCCAAACTTGATGAAGTAATTGCAGCCCCACGTATGGTACAAAGTTTCCGGTGGTCTTCGCCCCAACGTTCACTTTCCGGTAGCCTTCGCCCCAAAGTTCACTTTCTGGTGGCCCTCGCCCCAACGTTTAGGAATCAACGTTGTATTTTTATGTTTCTTTAAATATTATATATATTTTATGTTTGCCTCGGCTGCGTCAGCATTAATTTGTAGTAACATGTATCTCTTAGCAGGGGGTGATGCGGCTAAAGAATGTAGGCTTACACAAATTATAATTTTTACTTCACTCCTTTTATTAATCCTTCACACAAATAAATAACACTTCACTGATATAGAGGGCTGTGAGATTATTTATTAATTACTTGCACTTTTTAACACGTAAACTTTATAATATTCTCGCCGTAATGAATTTTGTGTCTCACACTGAATACGTACTGAGCGAACTGGTCAGATACGTTGCCTTCTAGCGACCGGTTGGGAACGCTGTCTACTATCAACTGCCATTTACTGCTTAAATTTGTAAAGTTTTCTATTTCAAGACTCTGATTGGCTAATCCTACTCCAATGGAATACTGTTATTTAAATTTCAGCTTTTCTAGTTGTTGATTGGCTTTTTATAAATGTTTTAAATATTGCATTATTCTTCCAAAGATTACTAGTAGCATTATTAAACTTTCCAATTCATTATTTCCTCAAGGTTACTCATTGTTAGCAACTTTGGCCTCTATTCTCACAGCTCCTACATTATTAAATTACGTAACACATTCACATAACATAATTATACATGTACATAATAATATAAACATAATACAATGACTGTTACATTCATTTTATATATTATATTATACGCATATTGCTTTAAGGCGGGCTGTTATTTTTTATATTATATAATTACACTGAAATCATTTAAGTGTTAAAAATACTGTCTCAGACTTGAATAATTTACGAGGGATACATATCATAAGTAAAGCTCGGAAATTGAACACCTTGTGTTCGAAGACGAGGCCGACATAATAAAGGTACATTTTGAAGCCAAAAATATGGTGTGTTTTATTTGCTCCTTTTTCATTTTTCGTATTGGTTATTGATCAATTTTTAGCATTTCTTAGGTCCTAACAACTTTCTTTGCACCTTCACCTTCTTTCGATGACATTTTTGACTGTACTTTCTCAATTCAGACAGACAACATCGATTTCTACCCACTAACAAAACCATCTAAAATATTTGATTGAAAGAATAAGCATATCATTAAGGTTTTTCCCATTGTATGCTTCATACCAGCAGAAGTCTGTATTTTATAAGCAAAAATATTTAACTTCATTTGAAAATTTGAGTGCATCAATCTCTCACTGCAGTATGTATGTATTGATGTACATCAAGAATCTATAAATGCTACAATTTGGTGGGAAATGATACACATTCACCTTTAATAATGGCTGATATAATGCTTTTAATGCCTAATGTCAAGCAATATTTTCATTATGTAAGTGTTTACCTAAAACTAAAATTATTAAAATATTAATTAATTGGCTCACATTTTAAGTTTTTTCCATTTATTAAGTCCTTTTTATGACATGTTAAAGTCATTTTAGGTCTTTTTGAGGCAATTGATAGCTCTCCACTGATTGATAGGTGAAGTTTACTTTTTAACAATTTGTATGTATTTTGCATATGGTACTTAGCTTCATCTATTTGAAAGAAGATTTAACAACATTTATAACACCCTTTCAGTCACGTTGAAGTTAAAGTTCTAAAAATATTTGACTATCGCTTAAGGCCCTCTATGTTCCCCATGTTTTGTATTTGCAAGGGCAATATAGAAATACAATAGCCTTTAAGCATATACATATCTCTTAATAGCTGGTTGCTAGGTGCAGCACCTTCTCTTTGCCACAGATTAATTCTCTTTGCATATCCAAATCAAACAAATGAATAACGAATTACCATTTGAGAAAAAGTTTAAGTATTGAAAAATTTAAGGGAATAACAAGCAATATCCCGAAAATGGTTCACTCAACAAGAAAATGTATATGACTAAGTTGAGTATTTTAACGCGATCTACATTTTTTGTGTAGTAATATTTTGTCTATCTCTTACAGTTTACCAGTTATGCAAAAGTCGTTCACAATGAAGAATACTTTTGGAGACATTCCCAGAAAATTCGAGATATACAATTCATTTGCCATAAAATGTCTTAAACTTATTGTATTTTATTCAAAATCGTAAGAGCCATTTTTGAGAAAATTAAAATTTTCGAAAAATGTTCCATGTAAACGCTGGGTGGGGGGATTTTCTTGAAAACCTTCGTGTCGCATCTCTGGAAGATACTGAACCTAAATACCACGTTTGGTGTTTATGAGACTGTTCTTTTCTGAGTTATGCTGTTCACAGACACACACATGTTTCCAAAAATACTTTTTTTATTCAGGAGGCCTCAAAATATGTATTTCCGTTGAAATCTCGGTATCGCATTTTTAATCGGAATGCAATACTTCCCCTACTTACTATACGCAGTAGAGAAAGTAAAACTATTTAACAGTTTAAATTTAAGTATTTTTTTAAAAATTCCTATAGAAGATCTTTGGTTAACTTTTACCTCAGCTGCAGCAAATTCTAAAAAGTATAATTGTGCGGGTGCTGACAAATAAATCTCATCTTTGGGTGTCTCAAATAAGAAGCTACAACAAATGGATCCTTGAGAAATGAAATTGCTTGGCTGGTTATCACAATATAACCCAAGATGTGGTCCAAAAACATCACAACATTAACGCAACTGAGGTGATTAGGAATTATAGAACAAATTACATTTGTTAGAAATAGACTTACGACAGATTTATGCTTCAACGTTAGGGTACCAATCAATCAATCAATCAATCAATCAATCAATCAATCAATCAATCAATGGGGGAGTAAGTAGATATCGGGGATTTTGGACTGGCAGTTTTGTGATCCCGAAAGAGACTTTAATCCCTAAGCATTGATGATAAGTTCTTTGGACCAAGTATGAATCATGCAATCCAAATCCTAGAATACGTATTCTGACCTTTTCAAAGTTCTTCAAACAAAATGTACCAATTTTCCATTTAATAGGTATTGAACTATTTTCTTTAAGAGTAAATACAGAGAGAAAATTGACATTTAATTTAAAGTTGAGCATTGTGTACATGCTTAAAAATAAATTACATTATTATTAGTATTATTATTATTATTATCATCATCAATAGTAGTAGTAGTAGTAGTAGTAGTGGTAGCAGTAGAGCAGTTGTAGTAGTAGTAGTAGTAGTAGTAGTAGTAGTAGTAGTAGTAGTAGTAGTAGTAGTAGTAGTAGTAGTAGTAGTAGTAGTAGTAGTACGAAGGTTTAGAACTTTTATTTGGATTTTCGTGCACACATCTGAATCGTTGACGTTCCTGTTAAAGAGTGAGATGGAGGGAGAGAACGAGAATGTACCTTGAAGAGAGGTGTGAAAGTGTTAATTGCATTTGGTATGTGCATAAGCGAATTATCCCTAACGGAATGGGTTGTAGACGAGTTTTTCCTGTGTGTACAATATTGTAAAGGAAACGATTTGACCATATTACATTTTCAGTGTTTACTTTCTCTAGTATATCCTAGATAAGAGGAAGTATTGTACTCCATTCAAAAATTCGATGTCGAGATTTCAACGAAAATACACGTTTTGAGGCCCACTGAATAAAAAGTTGGGAAAAGGACCTAGTCTTTATGAACATCATAAATGCCTTGTAGATTTTAAGGAAGCCTCTGATTTAACATGAAATGGTTTTCGGAATTTTGAAAGTTCTCAAGCATATCTAACGATTTTGGATAAAATATTCTTTGTTTAAGATATTTATATGAGAAATAAAATGTTTACCTTGAATTTTCTGGGAATGGATTGTGAAGTTCTCTTCATTGGGAAAAAGTTTGAGTAATTTTGTGTAACTAGTAAACCAATAGCTACTACTCAACAAATTTAAAATACAATTTATTTCAAGTAAGTTTTTTGTGGGCCAGACATTTTCGAGATACCCGTTTTTATTGGTTTGAATTTTTCAATGCTTTTGTCATTTTTAAAGTACTGCCGCTATTCACTTGCTTCTAGCAATGTTATGGAAAGGTATGCAGTTTCTAGGCCAGCATATAGTGACCCGGGTTTTACACATCTGACTATCGATTTGGTTTCCTCTATCCCACTTCTGCCTTCAGGAAAATGTGTAATGAAACTATTTGTTCATTGACTTATTTAGATTAAGACGAAGGCGATAGAGTCCACTTGTGTGGATAGCATGTCTGCCTCACAGAGGTCCCGAATTTCGAGGTTCGAATCTCGGTTAGGGTGAGTTACCTGGGTAACGTCTTTCTCGGTGTTTTCCCTTAACTGAGAAGATGAAGGTCGGGTAGCTCCGGGCCCATTTGAGCATCATTTCAATCATGATGTTTGAGGCAGTATTTTTAACAGTTAAATGATTTCAGTCTAATTATATAATATAAATACAATAACAGCTTGCCTTAAAGCAATATGTGTATATAACAATATACAAAAAGTGTATATTACAGTCATTGTATACGTTTATATTATTGTATACATGTGTAGTAATGTTACGTGAATGTACTACGCAATTTAATAATGTAGGAGCTTTGAGAATAATTGGTTAAAAGTTGCTAACAATGAGGTAACCTTGAGGCAATAATAAATTTGAAAGTTTAATACTACTTGTAATTCTTGTAAACAATAATGTAGTTTTTGTGACAGTTTATAAAACAGCCAATCAACAACCAGAAAAAGGTTTAGTTAAATGAAGGTATTCTATTGGACTAGGATTAGCCAATCAGAACTAAAATGGAGCAAAATTGACAAATTCAGTTGTCAGTTGCTTGTAGAGAGTGTTCCTAACCGGACGCGAGATGCGTCCTCGAGAAATTTAATACGTATTTTGTGTGAGAAAAATAGTTTAGGTGTTAAAAAGTGCAAGTAATTAATAAAAAAAAAATCTAACAGCTCTCTCTATATATCAGTGAAGTGATATTTAAATCGTGTCAAGCATTAATAAATGGAGCGAAGTAAAATTATAATCTGTGTAAGCCTACATTATTCAGTCGCACCAGTCCCTGCTAAGACATTCATGTCTCTAAAAAATATAAATACTGACGCAGCCGAGGCAAACATAAATATATAATATTTAAAGAAACAGTCAAAATTACAAAGTTTATATTTTTATACCTGGGGCAAAGGCCACCGAAAAGTACATTTGAGGCGAAGGCTACCGGAAACTTTTTACCATACGTGCGGTTGCAACTACTTAAAGTCGGCTCCCCAACATTCGAAATATAATAATCTTTAAATTGGCTCCCAAAACGTGGTGCAAATAACGTAACAGCAACAAACCTACTTCATGTTCATTCACCATCCGATATGAATTACCCGGTTAAAGGGCGTTAAATAATCAACAAAGAAAAGAAGGTAGTAGACAAATAAGCTTTTGTAGGAATAGGCTGCAGAAGTTATGCAAAAATAAACATTAGTGGGTAGATGAAGTCATGTGAAGTAACACCAGATTTTTCTAAATGTTATTTTATTCGTGATTTGGGACTTCTCGTTGAAAGACTGAGTTTAATAATTTGAGGCAAAGATAAACGATATATTTCCAATATAAAAATAAAATAAAAGATCAAAGAAATGAAAAATTTTAAGCAGGATTTAAATCTAAAATAAGCATATTTGTAAGAAAATAAGGTAAGTCTTAGAGCATTCTGTACTAAGAATACACGTTGTGTATAAAATATTAGAAATTTGTGTACACACGAGGGATATTGTAAAATGTAAAATACTTTTCAACTTTGGAAACATGATTTTGCTCGTGGTTTTCATGTTGCAGGCATTGAACAATTTGATTGAGCAATACGAATGTAATTCATCACCTCGACGTTTGTTGCAGAATGTCCTTTTTAAGAGAACGTGCGTGACTAGCAATTATATTGGTCCATTCAAACTATCTTTCAAGAAGATGAAATGAACTTAGAAACGAAGAAAACATATTTTAAATATTATTCGCTGATCTCGTTTAGCAAACGTGTCTATTCTGTGAAGTAAAATGTGTCTTTAGTATCATAATAATATTAATGAATGCTTTGAGATTGTTTCACAAGTCTTAGACGTGAATACATGTGAACCAAATCGCATTTATGATTTCAAATGGGTCTATCAGTGACGTTCCTCGGGTAGCTTTCTAAACTCGAATGACGAATTAATTTCATTTACCTCCCTTCGTTCTGTATGGAATTTTTGCACAATGATCTTGAGAATTATTATGGTTGAGGCAGTATTTTTTAACACTTAAATGATTTCAGTCAAGTTATATAATATAAATTCAATAACAGCCTGCCTTAAAGCAATATGTGTATAATATAATATATAAAATGCAGGTAACAGTCATTGTATTAATGTTTATATTATCATGTACATGTTCAATAATGTTATGTGAATGTATTACGTAATTTAATAATGTAGGAGCTGCCAGAATAATAGGTTAAAAGTTGCTAACAATGAGGTAACAATGGGGTAATCTTGAGGCAATAATGAGTAAGAAAGCTTAACAATGCTACTAGTCAATATTGGAGCAACCTTTAATGTAAATTTTGAGACAGTTTATAAATAGCCAATCAACAACCAGAATAAGCTTAAGTTAAATGAAAGTATTCTATTGGAGTAGGATTAGCCAATCAGAAACTGAAATAGGGCAAATTGTACAAATTCAGAAGTCAGTTGCTAGTAGACAGCGTTCCTAACTGGACGCGAGACACGTCCTGAGAAGTTTAATAGTATTCAGTGTGAGACGAAAACTTTTTACGTGTTAAAAAAATGCTAGTAATTAATAAATAATCTCACAGCTTTCTCTATATCAGTGAAGTGTTATTTTAATCGTTTAAAGAATTAATAAATGGAGTGAAGTACAAATTATAATTTGTGTAAGCCTACATTCTTAGCCGCACTACTCCCTGCAAAGAAATCCATGTCTCTAAGCCATGTCTCTAGGAATAATATTGACGCAGCCGAGGCAAATATAAATATGTAATATTTAAAGAAACAGTCAAATTACAAAGTTAATATTTTTAAACTTTCGGGGGAAGGCTACCGGAAACTTTTTACTATACGTGCGGTTGCAACTACTTCAAGTATTCGGCTCCCCAACAGTTGAAATAAAATACAACACCACCATAAAATTAACCTTCATGGTTAATTCTTCCCTATGTCTTTTATAATTATAATTTCGTGGAGCCCCGCCTAGTCACATATCTATCATGAAAACCTCCTTGATATTAACGCAAAAGGAGAATAATCGGCCTAGTAATTTCTTAGATAATTCCAGTAGGTGAAATGTTAAAACCTTTGTACCTTCTCCTTGATCCGTAGTTATTTAATAACACAAACGCCTCGCTAGCTGCAAACATCGATAAGGGAGGAACAAGAGAAGTCTTGACTTGCAAGTTTCTCTTGGTTATCGGCTCATGTTTAGGAGGAAAACCTGAGCGATTAAATAGTTTGTGTTAAACTTTCATAGATTACAGGTAATTATTTATTAGATAAAGTTTATATCTATAATATACAGGGCATATTTATCACGTCAAAAGGCAAGCTACTTGAAGGGATATAAACTCCATCCAATTACATGGAAACCTCAGCTTTAGAGTACAAAAACTTATAAAGTTAGATGTTTCCCTTGAATATCAGCAGCAGGATAACGACATGGAGAACGACTCTGCAACTAGTACTCATAGTAGTTTTCCTGCTAAAGAAGTTAATTCTTTAAGGTTAAAAGGGCCTGTTGTGGCAGAGAGTGGTATTTTCACTAAAGAGAACACACATGCTAAGCAAAATGGGAAAGATATACAGCATTTTTACAACGAAGATGACTGTGGACCATTTTTACTTTCTCTACTACGTATAGTAAGTAGGAGAAGTATTGCATTTCACCCAAAAATTCGATACCGAGATTTCACCGGAAATACATGTTTTGAGGTGCACTGAATGAATATAAAGCATTTTTGGAAACATTTCCGTGTGTGTGTCTGTGAACTGCACAACTCAGAAACGAACAGTCGGATATACACAAAACTTGGTATTTAGGTTCAGCATCTTCCAGAGATGCGACACGAAGGTTTTCAAGAAAATCCCCTACCCCCAGTTTACCTTTAAATGGAACATTTTTGAAAATGTTAATTTTCTCAAAAATGGCTCTAACGATTTTGAATAAAATACCATAAGTTTAAGACATTTTTATGGCAAATGAATTGTATATCTCGAATTTTCTGGGAATGTTTACAAAAGTATTCTTATTATGAACGACTTTTGCATAACTGTAAACCATAAGAGATAGATAAAATTTTACTACACAAAAAAATGTACATCGCGTTAAAATACCCAATTTATGTCATATACATTTTTTTTTTGTTGGGTGAACCATTTTCGAGATATTGTTTGTTATTCCCTTAAATTTTCCAATACTTATACTTTTTCTCAAAAGAGAATTCGTTATTCATTTTTAATGTGCTGGACAAGCAAAGAGAATGGAATGCTCCACATAGCAGCCAGCTCTTAAAATATTTGAGTATCACTTAAAGCCTACCAATTTCCCTTGCATCTACAAGAAAATTAGCAATAAGTTTAACATCTCGATATCTCGGTCAACATGAAGCATATGGAGAATAAGCGTTTATATAAAGTTTGTAAAGAGTAGAGAAAGTTATGTGAGTGCGACACATCAGATTTTTGTATATGCAGAGGACACAAATGATAAGAAATTAGATAGACTGCACCAATGAGCATAGGTAAATTAATCAGATCCTTAATACCTGACAATAAATTTTAAATGCTTGACATAAAAGGCAAAGGAACAAATCGATTAATAATATCAAGGAGATCAGCTAAATCAGCAAATAAAATTGCTTCCATTTCATATATACCGGAACTTAAATTTTACATACCAAGACATTGTGCAGCAAAGAAGTTATAATTAAGCATGTAGAATGTTCCATCATAGAGGAAGAAGTACTAATGGAAGAAATCGACTCAGAAATTAAATTAATTGGAGCTAACAGAATAAAGAGGAAAACAAAAGTAGGTGAACAAATGGAATACACACTATTATAGCTAGTTCGAGTAACATTTGCTGCACAATCCGTGCCAAATCGTGGTCGCATTTTAAGTACATAATGCAAGGTAGAGCGTTATGATTCACCTATGATCGTTTGTTATAATTGCTTCAAATACGGTCATAATTTCAGGCAATGTAGAGGTCGTGCTAGACGTGATAAATGTGCTTAGAATCATGAAACCCGTGAGTGTACAATACTAAATCCTACACCTGTATACAGTGTCATTGACAACATAAAGCTGTAGACAAAGTTTGCCCTGAATTTAAAAAACAATGGCGTATTGAAATAAACATGGCCTACCATAATATCATTTTAGAAGTTTTATGTTAGAAATGGCGACACATATACAAATCGTGTCTCTACTGTTCCACAAATAAAGGACGACACTTTTCCAGCATTTGTCACACACAACAACCATTTCTTATCTCCTAAAGCTACTGGTGAACATCGACAAATCTGACTAAGAAACCAAACTAATCCAAATCTCTCTACCAGGCGCCATCCACTATGACTCGGATTTTTAGTTCTCACATTTCATCTCAGGATGAAGCCATATCCGTTCTGAAAAAACCTGATGTTTCTTTAACTTCAACTCTCGTGAAGTTTTTCCAACTGCTGCAATTATTAATGGAAATATTTCCTGCTAACTTAAGCAATCTCGCGATCGTATTGCTGCCATCATGCCTGGCACTAACTAATGGCCACAAAAGTTAGGAGTATGTTGCAATGGAGCTCTAGATCGTTGAAAGCAAATAAATATAGTGTGATTATAAAATTTAATAGTGCAGAAATAAGCATTGCAGCAATTTCTGAAACATGGTTCAAACCCTCTCAGCCTTTTTTCTGTTAATAGTTATAACATTGTGAGATGTGGCCGTGAAGATGGGTACGAGGTGTTGCCTTCCTTATCAAAAGAAATGTGGAGTATAATGTAGTTTGTCTTGACCTTTCTGGTATTCCAATGGAAATTGGGCTATTCAAAGCAATATCAACTCAATCCTAACAACACTAGTTATTTTATCTAAGTCAGCTAAGTTTGCAATTTCAAAGAAACAAATGTTGAACCTAGAAAAACAATTTCCTCGCCCTTTTTATTGTAATGGGCTATTTCAATGGACATAGTCAACTATGGGGAAGTGATATAAACGACACTATGGTTAAATTTATTATGGAAGGTATGAATGAAGAAAACTGGTCCATTCTCAGTTATGAAAGTGCAACCAGAATTTCTAAACCGCAATCAAAACATCTGCTCCCAAGCTTACTTTTACCTCTCCGGCTCTCTCTCTCTCTCCCTCTCTCAGAGAATAAATGATGAATCATTAGGTTCGGATCATCTTCAAATAATTATTAACTGTAACTTCAGTCAATACAAACCCAAGCCGTATTTCCATCTTACAGACATCAGACTGGTTATCTTACAATTCATTTATGCCTAATATTTAGACAACTGTTCTGTTCAAGAAAACTCACAATTAAACTATGATGAATTGAGGTACATTATTGAACGTGCTACCCAACGCCTAATATAAAGGCGTAAAGTGAATAGTACAATTTTTCATTTACCTCAAGAAAATTCAAACTAAAATAAAGAAAGCTCCCAAAGAGAAAAATATAATACGATTTAAATTATTTTATAGTAGATTAAACAGAAACACTTCTCCCTGCTATGTGTGGAGAAATATAAAAATATTTCGAAAACCTGCGTTACCTACACATTCGCCTTCAATATTATCCTTTAACATCGTGAAAGATATACTGACTCCGCAAACACGTAATAACTGCTTAAATATGTACACATCCTCTATCAAAAACAATCGCATTTTACTGAAGCCTTTCTCCATTTCTTTATTGTCGCTTCAACTATAAAGTCATATAGCAACTACCTTAGAATTCATGATTACAATTAATAATAGAGTATTTTATAACAGCAATACTACATACAGCATTAAATTCTCGGTGTACTTACATTGTTATACAATTTTGTCGTTTTCATAAAGTTTAAAGTTCTTTGTTCTACTGGTAGGCTTTTGGGGATGTCACATCTTTCTCTGTGTTGTACATAGCGATGGCAGGTTGTGACGAAATGATGAACTGTGAGGTTGGATCTGCAGAGGTAGCACATAGGAGGATGGTCACGGTTGAGATATTTGTGCGTTATAGAAGTACGTTCAATGCGTAGTCGAGTTAATACAACTTGGTCTTTGAAATGGTAGTGTTGAAGTTTGGACTCGGAAATGTAGACATCGTGTAACTTGCTTCCAGATGTGGCTTTCCATGTTTGCCCCCATTGATTAATGCAAATCTCTTTGCTGGAGTTGATGAAGTCCGTGTGTGGGATCTTGATGTCCTGAGGGGATGTTTGGTGGCTTCTTTGGCTGCCTGATCAGCTGATTCATTTCCCAGAATTCGGACTTGAGACGGAGTCCAGGTGAATGATACTGATACCAGAGATTAGTATTTGGTTGTACAGTTTGTGAAGTTCTTTAACTATATTTGGGGGGGGTTGAGGTTTGTTGAAGAGCTTTCTCCATTTTTGAGATAGAAGCTGCTTTTTTTTCTAGCAAAACGCGGCTCCTGGTTCTGACAATATACATTACGAAATTATACAATACATGACCGGCAGTGGAAAGGAAATCCTCCTTGAAGGTATTAAATGAATTTTGGAATGGGAAAATCCAAATTCTTCCATTAAAATTACGCAGAGTAATATCAATTAAAGATCCAATGTGGTTCATCCTAAGGACCCATAGCTCTGTTATCGTACCCGTATAAAATTCTGCAAGAATGATTAAAAATAGATTAGAATGGTACGTCGAACATTATGAATACCTTAACAACTTTCAAATGGGCTATCGCTAAGGGAAAAGTTGCAATAAATGGTTGATTACATTAGGCACAGGCACATAGTGCCAACAAATATCATATAGCTCTTTATACAGATATAAGTAGTGTTACTATAAGATAAATGCAATATTTTAGCTCACAATTTCTTACAGATTGGCATTTCTCCCACATTTGTTAAAAACATATGGAATCTCCTTCAAGATAGAAACTTATTCTTTATACACAATAACCTTGTGACAGAATCTCGTCAGACAAGCCTAGACCTATCTCAAGGATCCATATTGTCGCTTCTATTATTCATGTTTCTATGTGTGATCTTTTCTCTAATGAGTTTGGTGATGCTGGTCTTCTTCAGTAGGCCGATGAACTGTTTTATTTTATTTTTTGTTCTGGAAAGTTTTTAGAAGAATCCAAATCTAAACTGAAAAACTGAATGTTCAAATTCCAAATTGGCTTCAAATTATGGTCTTCAAATTTGTCCAGAAAAATCCTGCAATTTCATTTACACAAGATGCAGAATTTCACACAGTGAGTCTCTGTCATTGGGCTAATATACACTACCTGATCAAAAGTATCCGGACACATGGCTGAAAATGACGTACAAGTTCGTGGCTCCCGCCATCAGTAATGCTGGAAGTCAATATGGTGTTGGCCCAACCTTAGCCTTGACGACAGCGTTCATTCTCGCAGGCATACTTTCAGTCAGGTGTTCGAAGGTTTTTTGGAGAATGGCAGCCCATTCTTCATGGAGTGCGGAACTGAGGAGAGGTATCGATGTAGGTCGGTGCGGCTGACACAAAGTCGGCGTTCCAAAACATCCCTAAGGTGTTCTATAGGATTCAAGTCAGGACTCTGTGCAGGCCAGTCCATTACAGGTATGTTATTGTCGTGTAACCACTCCGCCACAGCCCGTGAGGTATGAACAGGTGCTCGATCGTGTTGAAAGATGCAATCGCCATCCCAGAATTATTCTTCAACAGCGGGAAGCAAGAAGATGCTTAAAATATCAATGTAGGTCTGCGTTGTGATCGTGCCACGCAAAAAAACAAGGGGTGCAAGCCCCCTCCAGGAGAAACACCATAACACCACCACCTCCGAATTTCACTGTTGGCACTACACATGCTGGAAGATGACGTTCACCGGGCATTCGCCATACCCACACCCTGCCATCGAATCGCCACATTGTGTACCGTGATTTGTCACTCCACACAACATTTTGCCACTGTTCAATCGTGTAATTTTGACGCTCCTTACACCAAGCGAGGCGCCGTTTGGCATTTTCCTGCGTGATGTGTGGCTTATGAGGAGACGCTCGACCATGGAATCCAAAGTTTCTCACCTCACGCCTAACTGTCATAGTACTTGGAGTGGATCCTGATGCAGTTTGGAATTCCTATGTGATGGTCTGGATAGATGTCTGCCTATTACTCTTTACGACCCTCTTCAAATGTCGGCGGTCTCTGTCAGTCAACAGACGAGGTCGCCATGTACGCTTTTGTGCTGTACATGTCCCTTCGCGTTTCCACTTCACTATCACATCAGAAACAGTGGACCTAGGGATGTTTAGGAGTGTGGAAATCTCGCGTACAGACTTCTGACACAAGTGACACCCACGAAGTCCGTGAGTTCTACGCAGCATCCCATTCTGCTGTTTCACGATGTCTAATGACTACTGAGGCCGCGGATAATGAGTACCAGGTAGTAGGTGGCAGCACAATACACCTAAGATGAAAAACGTATATTTGTGGGGTGTCCGGATACTTTTGATCACATAGTGTACATTCCCTCACAAAAACATGGTGCAATACTTAGGTCTGTGTATCGATAACAACTGACATGAATGCTCACATTAAATCTGTAGTTAGCAAATGTGTAAGAGGAATATAAACAATAAAACATTTAATGGGCTGCTGGTGAGGAACTGATCCCAAAATTGCTATCGCTATGTGTCGCTCTATTATAAGATTACACTTCGACTATGAATGCTTGTTTGTGTATATGCTGATAAAACATTACTTGCACACTAGACAAGATTCTCTATGCTTTTGCATTGGGGCAATGCAATCTACACCAGTAAACGCCATGATAGTGAAAACAAAAGAACCTGCCCTAAATATTCCAATCCAGGCTAATGTGGTAAATTTATTATAAATAAGTTAGCAAGTCCAAAGTGCTATGTTTTGAAGATATTTTGCCGTTTAGCCATACTCATTGTGACAATCAAATATTGGATTCTTAAATCTAACCTTTAATTGATCAATTTCTTCATTGATTTCAGGCAGTACAACAAATCACTTTCGCACTTTACAAAACCACTTTGTTTTAGTTTTCAGTATCTTTGTCCTGATGCTTCACTGCAAGTAAATATACGCTTTACAGATAATTCAGTTGAGAACAATGTATTTTGGGGTCAATTCAATTCCAAATACTCTAATGCTGCTCGTATATTCACTTCCTACGGAAGGGAATTAAAGCCGGTGGTCCCGTGTCGTAGATTTACGGCACGTAAAAGAACCTCAAACCTGATGAAGAGTGCTCTGAGCAAACTTTCTGGTCTTCTAAGTCCAATATAGAATGGGACGCTAAGGACGTAGCAGTTAAAGAGCTTCTATAAATAAAACTCAATTAATTTAATTTTTTCGTATATTCACTGATGGTTACAAAGATGGGAAATCTTGGATGTGCGTACATTGATTTAAAAAAGGATAAAAAGTCGTTATTTAAAATGAGTCCCTCATCATCCATCTTTGCAGCAACGCTTAAAGCCTTAGAATACACCCAGTTTGTCGAAGAAAACACCATCTTAATTTCATCGGATTCCAAAAGCTGTTTACAGTGTATGTCTTTCCAAAATCACAAGTGCAACCGTCCTCTTGAATTTTCCGTGCTAAATATGATGCAGCAATTAAAAACGAATGAAGAAGATACAATATTAGTTTGGGTTAAAGCCTATTCAGGAATCAATGAGAATATTTTTGTGGACAATTTAGCAAAATCTGCAACTAGGTCTGGTCAGTTGTATCCACATACATTTTCAATAGATCTGTCTCACTTGGTTGAAAATAAAGTTATATAAAATCCTGGAACAAATGGTGGAAGAAATCGGTGCGGATTAAAGGCATACAATAATTTTCAATACATCCTGATGCACCCGAAAAGCAATGGTATGACAATACAAACGATTCAAGAAAAACGATAACAACTATAACCCGCTTAAATTCAACGACGGATGCTTTACTATAAAATATTCTCCTTTCCGTGAACATTGTGACGGTATTTTAGAAGATTGTTATCACATGTACTTTGCATGCAAGAAGAGATGGACAGCAATACAACATTTCTAGAATGAAACAGTGAGTTTAGGCATGCGTCTTGCTCATTTACTCTGAGAGAAAAAGTATTGATGTATACACTGCAATAATACAGTTTTTAAAACTGTTAAATATTAACATTTAAGTATCAAATTTCCAATATGAACTGGAATATTTTAAGACTATATGTACACTATGTGACCAATAGTATCCCGACACCCCCACAAACATACGTTTTTCATCTTAGGTGCTTGTGCTACCACCTACTGCCTGGTACTTATTATCCGCGGCCTCACCGACCTACATCGATACCTGTCCTCAGTTCAGCACTCCGTGAAGAATGGGCTGCCATTCCCCAAGAAACCTTCCAGCACCTGATTGAAAGTATGCTTGCGAGAGTGAACGCTGTCATGAAGGCTAAGGGTGGGCCAACACATATTGACTTCCAGCATTACCTATGGAGGGCGCCACGAACTTGGTACGTCATTTTCAGCTAGGTGTCCGGATACTTTTGATCACATAGTGTAAGTGTTCTTTGTAAATCTATATCCAAGTGTTCTGTGTTATTTATGCTGCCATTGGCTGTATGGATAATATGTAGTTGCCAATAAATAAAAAAGAAAATCGATGAAAATAATTTTCTCGTTATTAATTGTGAACTATCGGTTAAATGATTTTAATGTTAGAATTTCTCTTTCTTTATACAGCTATTTAGCGTGCCCAATAACGAACTTGATTACAACATAAGTACAAGAAATCTTTTAGTAATTAATAAATTAATTTAAACTAGGTGCTTTTTAGTTCATATCTGTCAGAAGGAGTAGGGGTTTTCAATGGTCAAAGAAATATCTAATCGGAGTGGTTTTTGAGATTAACACAAACACACACACATGTTGCAAATTTTCTCTTTTTATGATACTAATACAGATTTTCGAAGCAAAGAAAAATCCCTTAAGCAGGTAAGTTGTAGTAACCTCTCATGATGCAATCTTGTGGAATATATTTGTAGAAACTAAAGCTTACGTTTACAGTCTCAGAAAGACATTGTAGGTACTCTAATCTCACTCTCGTTGCTTACACTCGGAGCATAATGCCATAGGTTCAACCTAGATAACTGGACCACTCTTTAAAAACCGCACAAACAATGCCTTGCGCTCTCATTGTTCAGATTGAATCTCGCCTTATGTCACATCTAACCAAGGGAGATGGCTGCACGATAAAGTGTGAGGTTCGCATTCGGGAGAGCCTTAAAACTAATATCACTTCATGACCTTCACACTGTTACAGAGTTCCAGTCCATGCAGAAGCCTTCAAGTCCTTGCGCTACCCAGCCAAGGCGCTACTCCGGGAGAAGAAGGCCTCCCTACGTGACACACTCGTGCAGCTGCGCCGAGATGGGTTGGCTGCTTATCTGTGTGGGCACAACGACGAACAGCTTCATCAAAGGACCAAGAGAAGACGAGCAAGACAGCCTTGCAAATCGGACGACCCAGGACATCCTCTTGGCTGAAATACTTGACGACCTTCCCAAGGGAAGGAACTCAGAAGCACTCATGACGACTGGCTATGCCCATAGCCTAAGAGTATTTCCATATAACTTTCTTCTCTAACATAGATTAGACATACAAGAATAACGATTGCACTAATCTGCAAGAAAGTAAACCCTAGTAATACCATAGAAAGTATCCAATTAGTATAATATCACAATTACCTAGTATAATGCACGATTAATCACCCGGGGTTACTCAGGGCATATGTCATGTGTAAATCCGGGTAACTAACTATTGACGCGCTCGCATGCATTGCACACCTTTCATTGACTAACCGGGGTGCTATGCGGGACCCGACTAAAATTGCACGATATTACTACTAGCTTTCATATATTAACACGTGGTGGTTTTTTTTAGTGGGTATTCCGCGCTTTGAGTGGCGAGCCCCACATATCCCCTCAGCCATTGCACACCGGCTGGGGGTCGAATGCAGCAATGCATTTTTCCCCCCACGGAAAAAAAAGCCTGGATTCGACCAAAGTCGACCGTCCACTCTGGCCTTGGGTTTTGCGTATTTTTCCTGAGTAGGTTTCTCATCTACCACGATTACCTTTCCTCATTTCCATTTCATTCCATTGCCTTCTCATCTTTCAGGTGTGCTTCTAGGTTTCGTGGCGTATGGTGGTGCTGGACAGATTTCGGATGCTTGTTCAGAGGTTTACCACCCTCTCAAGGCAGTTCCAGCTGTGGGAGGGTCTTCGAGCTATGAATGTTAGGGACTTCCACGCGTTTCTGTAGCCTGTCTTGTCGACGGTCTGCAGCCTCCTGTGGTTCCTTCACCTCATCCCTTCCTCTTAGGAAGTGATGATGTAGATCACGAGGTGTCGTCCTGTGTTATATAACCTATATTATTTCGCATCTAAAGGTTTCATCTTGTTTCCTTGTGTTGTTACATCTCCCTCAAAGTTACACTTTACAGCTTATTAGGAGCTTCGTTCGCGTTATTATGTCAACTTTGGGGATTTCCTTCTGCCTCTGTTTTTCTCTCCCCATATCACTCCCTCCAACTCCCCTGCATCTCTTCCTTCCATTCCCTCTCTCTGTATGCACCTCTTAGTGACACTCTCCCCCACTCTCTCTCTTTTCGTGAAATAAAAACTACACGTTCTGTGATGTTTTGAAAAACCGGTAATAACCTTCTTTATCTGGGTCATTAATGCGAATAAAAACACAAATAAAACGTTTAATAGTGCACAAACTTGAGCTTGTTCCCTATGTTTGTTATTCGATCGAAACTTTTGTGCTGTTGTGGTAACTAGCTTACGTAACCAGGGGTGAGGAAAATGTCGTTGTTTCCAGAGTAACCAAATACGCAACACCTAAAATAAGGACAACCATGCAGAGACCAAATGCAATCGTAATTCACCTGAAATACACGAACCACAGTAACGAAATGTTTATATATCTTCTTGAATATTTATCTTATTGAAATTTTGTAGATAGATAAGTTGTTTTTATTGGTTTCAAATTATTGAAGTTATTTCACAAGTATTTAGTGCATGGGTCATTGACCGTACATGCATATTTAAGATACAATAGGGTGATAAAATAAACAACAGAGAAAGAAAACACAACAAAAAGGAACAAGAAAAAGGGAAATTGAGATAAATTACCTTTATCTAACAGAACAAATTTGACCTAGCTTCGCGCACTTTAGCCAGAAAATTGACCATGTTTTTCCAGTTCCTCTGGTCAGCCAGTAGATCCCAACATGCCAATCTCTTTCTCAAGGAAAGAGTTTTTCTTTGAATTTAATCGTTCACTGGTTCTCCCAATGTGCACATTCCGCCAAAATATGTACCCAGTCCTCATCCAAATGACAGAATGGGCAGATTCTCCTGCCATAATCGTCAGTCATTTTCTGAGCCCTCCAGCCCCCCAGTCTAAACCATGCCATTCCTGATCTTTCCTTTCTTCCTAAATTAAGTATATATGCCTTTTTACCCCAGTTCAATTTTATTTCATTTGCTAGACTTAGAGACGGTTTAATTTTACAATCCGATTCTATTTCCTATTGGTTGATCTCTCTTAGTCTTCTTTTAACACCTTTCCATATGTTTTTCTCATTTGTTTCAGCTCTTTGCCATACTGACCACATTCCTATTCTCCTCAAACCCCTTTCCAAATCAGCTGCCCAAAACTTAGGAGACAGGTTTTCTCGCTGGTATTTATAATATTTGGACCGTAGTTTGGAGTTATCCCCCTGTATCAGCCTCAACCAGTATACTTCACTGCTCTTATTTTGCAGTGTATCGTGTCTTCATAACATCCCACCTCCCTGAATACCCCTGAATTTGATGTGCCTTGTGAAACTACAATAACGCTTTTCCAAAATGCTACCTGTATTTTATTTACATGGAAACTTGCCAAAAATACTGTACCTTTGCTACCTAAAATTAAAAGAAGGAAAGACCGATGGAATGGTCGAGCGGACTGACAAACAGACAGAGAGATAGAAGTAAAGACTGTGTATCCAAAGTTTTTTGGAATTTCTTACTTCATGTTTTATAGCAATCACCTCCCCTTTGGGGGAAAGTAATTAGTATATAGTGTACCAGTTGTTTAATTCTGATCTACATGTAACTACTCACAAATAGATTTCAGTACATTCTTGAATCAAGTATACACGCATCAGCATAGCACATTATATTCCAGCTTTTTAGTAGTTTTAACGTCTGTTCTTCCCGCATACGGCACCACAGGCGGTGCAAACTAATGCTACATGAAATAAAATAACAATGAAAGGAAATTGGGAGGAAAACATTTCAGGCCAAAGCTTATGATACTTGCCCTGCATTTAGTAACGTTTAACCCATATTCTTACTGCATACGGCAACACAGGCGGTGGACACTGGTGTTACATGAAATGAAATAATTGGGAAAGGAAATTTGAAAGAAAACATGGTCTAAGTTTGTAATACGTGCCTTGAATTTGTCATTTATGATGACCGAGAAAATCCCGGAAAAAGCCTCAGTCAGGGAGGACGCTCCTGAAGGGATTTGAACCGCAGACCTCCCACTCACGTGTCTCTGTCTTAACGATATCGGCTACCGTGTCGGTGTGTATGCCTTAGCACCAGTTATTCACTTAAATATAAAATTATTAAAAGTTGTGTAGTCTTAGTAGTTCTATTGAGGAGTTACTATTCACTGTATTCTTCAAAGATACACCACATCACGCTAAAGCATGACATCTGCTTCCCCAAAACATATCACCCATTGTTCAAGAAACTTCCAAGGTTTTTCTCTGGCCGAACAGCTATATTCACCTTGAGAATTTCATCTTCCTGCTACTTTTGTTCTTTTAGCACATGAAATCAACAACTCTGGTTTCGCAGTCATTTTATTAATTAATTTCAAACAAAACCTTAAAATTCGTATGCTGTTTCTATATAAAGTAATTAACTTAAAGAAAGCTTAAAATGTAAAAGAAAAAATTTTACAAACATTCAATACAGCATCATAAAATATATTACTACATATCTGAAGAGCTAAAATAACCGCCATCGCACCTTCAAATGTCAACATTAATGCCGCGAATAACCTTATAAGTTCTGCCTAACAGTGAACAGATTGGCCATGCGTTTTATTTCTAAAGTACACAAAAATACCCCAATCATTTGAATGTGATATTTGACATGGGCGACGGGATCTGATCACCCATGAGGCATGAATTGGTAGATCATGCAGCTTAATTGGAGAATGGAAAGCGACTGAACATTATATCAAACGAATCCAAATTGAGAGACCAGAATCTTGATTGAGCAACAATCAGCATTTTTAGGCAGAGTTAGATAAATTTCTATTTTACTTCGTGTATATATATATGCACATACACATACACACATACACACACACATACTGGTGTGCAAAACCTAAGGACGAGATGGGTAAAGTAACATAACAAATGAACTACTTGGTGGAAGTAGATGAAGGTGCGGGAGCATGTTGCCAGAGGTCTCTCACACGTACACAGAAAGCTGGACGTCACATGGCGTGAGTGTAGCGTGCCTATAGTGCCAAATGGGTCTGGTCTCGTAACACGGGGGAGTTGAAGAAACAGGACAAGACGGTGTGTGGGAATTAGTGAGCTGTTACGTTGCACTGTAGTGGTGTTCTTCATTGCAACATGTCCCTAGACACCATTTGGATGACTTCATAAGGGGAAGAACCTAGGGAAACTGGAAGAAGGGCGAAGTGTGAGGCAGTGCTTTTAACACTTAAATGATTTCAGTCAAATTATATAATAAGTAAATTCAATAACAGCCCGCGTTGAAGCAATATGGGTATGTAATAATTTGTAAAATGTATGTAACAGTCATTGCATATGCTTACTCGTATTATTGTAAATATGTTCAATAATGTTAATAATGTAATTTAATAATGTAGGAGCTGTGAGAAATAAGTTAAACGTTGCTAACAATGAGGTTACAATGAGGTAACCTTGAGGCAATAATGAGTTTGAGAGTTTAAATGTTACTTGTGATTCTTGGAAGCATTAATGTCATTTTAGTGACAGTTTATAAAAATTGCCAATCAACAACCAGAAAAACCTTTAGTTAAATGCAGGTATTCTATTGGAGTAGGATTAGCCAATCAGAGACTTGAAATGCAGAAATTTACAAGTTTAGACGGTTGAAATCTATTCAGTTGCCTGCAGACAGTGATTGTAACCGGATGCTTGTGCGTCCTCGAGAGATTTAATACGTATTCGTGTGAAACGAAAAATAGTATGTGTTAAAAAGTGCAAGTGTTAAATAAAAGAATCTCACAGCTCTCGATATCAGTGAGGTGCTATTTAATTTGTGTCAAGGATTAATAAAAAGGAGTGAATTAAAACTTAAAAAATCTGTGTAAGCCTACATTCTTGTCGCATTACGCCTTGCCAAGACTTCCATGTCTCTAAAATAATACTGACGCAGCCGAGGCAAACATAAGTATTTAATACTTAAAGAAACAGTTTAATTATAAAGTTAATATTTTTTTAAACTTGGGGCAAAGGCCACCTAAAAATACATTTGGGGCGAAGGCTACCGGAAGCTGTTTACTATACGTGCGGTTGCAACTACTACAAGTTCAGCTAAACAACAGTTGAATTATAATACAACTCCTTTAATACAACTACTCCTTCTAAAATACTCCTTCTTCAAGTGTGACGAGTGTTGCTCAGGAATTGCTTACAGCATTGTTTCACGTGCATCGGGAACCTTCCAAACCACAGGCACTGCTGTCCCAAGGAGAGGCGGTCGACCACGCTCAATTACAGCAGCAGATGACCGCTACATTGTGCAACAGGCAAGAAGGGAATCATGCCAAACAGCGGGTGCAATTGCAATCACATTTAACAGAACAGTTAGGCACGCAATATCACAATACACAGTGGCACGGCGACTACACAGAGGTGGTCACTTTGCCCAACGGCCAGTACGTTGCTTTCCATTGACATCCGCACATCGGTGGCACCGTTTGCGATGGTCCCAAAAGCATGAAAATTGGACCAACGAGGAATCGGTTCGCGTGCTCTTCTCGGATGAGAGCAGGTTCAGTCTAAGTGGTGATTCTCGACGTAGCCTCATCTGGCGAGAGGTGGGAACACGTATTGAACCCAGGAGCATCCTTGAACATGATCGTTTTGATGGTCCGGATGTTATGGATTGGGGAGGCATATGTTGCATGGCGCACCGACCTCCAAATCTTTGAACACGGTACGAGAACGAAGTGATACACTGTCGTTTTTCCTCTTCAGGCATCGCTCTGGATACGCACTGGGCAGGTCAGATGATGACGTAGAACCAACATTAGCGCCACCTGTACTGGCGGAGAGGGCGCAACCTGGCGAGCGCTATAGATCTTTGTGCAGCTGGCTCCTAGTGTAAGGCAGGCTGTCAGCATAAGAAGCAGGGCCCAGCATTGTATCTTATGACTACGGATACAACAAGCGCTGCGGCCATCTCTGCGAAAGTGTCCCTCGATGAAAGAAAGAGCCAGAATCGGCTCAGTACCATTTTAACATTTTGCCGCTACAGCGCTGCAGTTGCTGTTTTAAGCATTCGGGAACACTTCCTTCATTCATTAGGAAGCCAGACGCAAATCAGTCATTCGTTTTTTGAATGCGAGAAATGTTACGCCAGGAAACATTCGTCGCCAATTGTGTAAGGTTTATGGGGAAAGAATAACGAGCGACAATGCCTATCCACACATAGCCAAACAAACTCAAGATCTGATCGCACTATTTGGTTGGGAACAATTCGATCACGCTCCTTACAGTCCGAATTTGACTCCAAGCGATTTCCATCTGCTTCTTCATGTGAAGAAATTGCATGTTGGAAAACACTTAAACGACGATGATGTGAAACAAGAATTGCAGACTTGGATTTCATCACACGCGGCATCTTTCTTTGACGAAGGCATACAAAACTAATGGCTACGACAAGCGTCTGAATAACGACGGTGTCTATGTGGAGAGGTAGCATAAGGTGTAAGGTGATGATTGATAATAAAATATTTGGAAAATAATGATCGGTACTTACTTTAAAAACACGCCTCGTAGTATACAACATTACAACCTATCAATCCTCAGAAATTTCACTGTTCAACTCAAAAATAAGAGCTTACAGCCTTTCCTCGCATTTTTGAAAAAAATCACATTTCTATTTAATGGTTTGTCTAGAAAGGGTGCTTGTGGGTAGAGGGGTGGCTATTTTCAGAGAAGCAGGTATCATTGCAGTTATGAATTTATGTCTCAGACTGGGGATGTGAGTCAGGTTAGTTTCCCCCTTTTTAGTGTTAGTAAGTGATATTGTCCTTGTGTCTGTAAAGTCTTCTTAATACGCAAAGAATTTTGTATAATCTGAGAACTCAAAAGAGCTATTGCTACTTTGAAGAAGGAGTATTGTAGTTCCACTGTTGCGGAGCCAAAACTTGAAGTAGTGGCAACCACGTACGATACAAACTTTCCGGTGGTCTTCGCCCCACGGTCACTATTCGGTGGCCTTCGCCCCAACGTTTAAAAAATCAACTTCGTATTTTAATGTTTCTTTAAATATTATATATTTATGTTTGCCTCGGCTGCATTAATATTAATTTGCAGAAACGCGTATCTCTTAGCGGGGGGTGTGCAGCTAAAGAATAAGGCTTGCGTAAATTATAATTGTTTACTTCACTCTTTTAGTAATCCTTCACACGATTAAATAACTCTTCACTGATATATTCCACTGTAGAGTTGTGAGAGTTTTGTTAATTGTAGTTTTTAACACGTAAACTTTAAATTATTCACGCCGTAATGAATTTTGTCTCACACTGAACACCTACCGAGCGAAC
Organism: Deroplatys truncata; assembly: GCA_030765065.1. Taxonomy (NCBI): domain Eukaryota; kingdom Metazoa; phylum Arthropoda; class Insecta; order Mantodea; family Mantidae; genus Deroplatys; species Deroplatys truncata. The sequence goes on from CM060980.1 coordinate 39,973,176, forward strand.
AAACTGCTCATGTACGCTATCTTCTAGCATCTGCCGCTTGAATGTACACACTTTACTCTATTTCAAGTATCTGATTGGCTAATCCTACTCCAATAAAATACTTTTATTTAACTTAAAGCTTTTCTAGTTTTTGATTGGCTATATATAAACTGTTTTAAATATTACATTGTAGTTCCAAGAATTACTAGTAGCATTATTAAACTTTCCAATTCTTATTGCCTTAAAGTTACCTCATTGTTACCTCATTGTTAGCAACTTTCCGCTTCAATACTCACAGTTCCTACATTGTTAAATTACTTAATACATTCACATAACATTATTATACATGCACATAATAATATAAACATAATACAATGATTGTTACATACAATTTATATATAATTTATATACATATTGCCTTAAGGCGGGCTGTTATTATATATTATATCACATAATTAGACTGATATCGTTTATGTGTTAAAAATACTGCCTGAACTTGAAAAACAATTTTATTAATTTTATTTTCAAATTCGTGAATAAAGAACGCGGAACAAATATATTTTTTGATTACGTTCTTTTTTTAGTTGCCTCGACATTATTCTAATTCCTGGTTTTTCTGCTGTACATCAGTTATGTCCATTTATAAATTAATATTAAGCTTTCTGTATACTAATATTAACAATTAAATAAATCGCAGTTTTAGGTATTTTTTTGTAATTATTATACCATTTTTTAAACTTTTAAGTCATTTCATAGGTTCATTTTCATCTGTTTAGGTCATCAAAATCCAAGCGATTAGAGAAAGTCTATGTAAGGTTACTTCAGAACGAAATTCTGAAATACAAAACTAATCTTATGTTTCTGCTCCTGATAACAGTTTGCAAACTTGTAAAGTCGGAAGTTTTATTTCCCGTGAGGTATTGAAAGCGGAACGTTGCTGCGGAAGAGATTAGGCAACGCAGGAAGTCGCGCGAAAACCACAAATAGTTTAATCAATTTTCCACAGCGAACCTCCATCGTTGGGAACTAATAATAGCAACCTTGCCAAACTATGCTCTAAGAGTCGTCCATTAGCGCTCAGCAGCTTCAACAATTGATACCGGAGCGGGCAAATTCCGGGAGCAGGGCTATAGAATCCAGCAACGCATTTACAGACAAAACACAAAACCGTAAGACAGAGAAGCAAGATCACATTATGACAAAGATAGCTGGCGCTTTCTGCCTACAAGCAGAAGCCAAAGAATATAGCAGAATGATTTAAAACATATGTGCCAGCGAGGTACTGGTATGGCTGATTTGATTATTTCTCAAGAGCATAGCATTGTTTCATTGTCTTGTGCTTGGTATTTTTCATTGTTTTATTAATAGGGCTAGCTGCTTACCCAACGTTGCACAGATAGCTTTTTCAATTCGAATGACGAATTAATTAATTTCATTCTTCCTTCCCCGTTCTTTATGAAATTATTGTACAAAGATCTAGAAGAGCTTTATGCTTAACCCTCGCATTTCTCTTATAATTATAATTTCATACAGCCTCGTCTATTTCTAATCATGGACGAAAAATCCCCTGACATTCATGCAAAAGGATGTGAAAACGTGTGATTTGCTGAACACCCCCCTCCAAAAGTCTGCCAAGTTCCGGAAATGCTGCATAGCCTATGCATACTCTCTGGCGGTGGAACAATCATCGGCTGGAATGGTCGAGTAATTTTTCAGATGATTAGAAATGAAACTTTAAATTTATATATCCTCTCTTTGGTCCCTTAATTATCTACTGACGTAAAAGGCATCAAAAGTATCCGGACACCCCACAAACATACGTTTTTCATCTTAGGTGCATTGTCTGCCACCTACTGCCTGTACTCATTATCCGCGACCTCAGTAGTCATTAGACATCGTGAAACAGCAGAATGGGACGCTCCGTGGAACTCACTGACCGCGAACGTGGTCAGGTGATTGGGTGTCCTTGTGTCAGAAGTCTGTACGCGAGATTTCCGCACACCTCAACATCCCTAAGTCCAGTGAAGGTGATAGTGAAGTGGACATGTACAGCACAAAAGCGTACAGGCCGACCTCGTCTGTTGACTGACAGAGACCGCCGATTTTTGAAGAGGGTAGTAAAGAGTAATAGGCAGATATCTATCCAGATCATCACACAGGAATTCCAAACTACATCAGGATCCACTCCAAGTACTATGACAGTTAGGTGTGAGGTGATAAACCTTGGATTCCATGGTCGAGCGGCTGCTCATTAGCCACACATCACGCAGGAGAATGCCAAACGACGCCTCACTTGGTGTAAGGAGCGTCAACATTACACGATTGAACAGTGGCAACACGTTATGTGGAGTGACGAATCACGGTACACAATGTGGCGATCCGATGGCAGGGTGTGGGTATGGCGAATGCCCGTTGATAGTCATCTGCCAGCGTGTGTAGTGCCAAAAGTGAAATTCGGAGGTGGTGGTGTTATGGTGTGCTCGTGTTTTTCCTGGAGGGGTGTTGCACCCCTTGTTGTTTTACGTGGCACGATCACAACGCAGACCTACATTAATATTTTAAGCACCTTCTTGCTTCCCACTGTTGAAGAGCAATTCGGGGATGTTGATTGCATCTTTCAACACGACCTGTTCATACTGCACCGGCTGTGGCGGAATAGTTACACGACAATAACATCCCTGTAATGGACTGGCTGCACAGAGTCTTCACTTGAATCCTATAGAACACCTTTGGGATGTTTTAGAACGCCGACTTCGTGCGAGGCCTCACCAACCTACATCGATACCTCTCCTCAGTTCTGATTCCGCGAAGAATGGGCTGCATTTCCCAAGAAACCTTCCACTATGCTTGCGAGAGTGAACGCTGTCATCAAGGCTAAGGGTGGGCCAACACGATATTGACTTCCAGCATTACCGATGGAGGGCGCCACGAACTTGTACGTCATTTTCAGCCAGGTGTCCGGATACTTATGATCATGTAGTGTACATTAGTTTTGATATAATGTAGAAACTTTTAACATATACAACGAAACAGAGGTGAAGCTGGTAAATATGATGATTCCACTCTCCCAGGCTACCAAGTTAAACACTTTGGAAAAGTTTCATAGTTTGAGATATGGAGAAAAATAATATTTTTAGTTGTTTATTATAATATATAAGTTCACTGATTTTTAATGTTAGCCATCTTCTCTCTTTATAGAATTATTTATGTGTGCTGTGTTAACCAACTTGATTCCAATTTAGGTACAAAGGAAATAACGAAAACTTTCTTACATGAGGGCTATCAAAATATTTTGTATTGGTATCTCAAGCGTATGATAGCCTTATACTTGTAAACAGATTCGATTCGCCTTTGTTTTGCTGTCTTAGTTGTGAAATTGTGACCATCTATAAGTAGATATTTTTGAATTGAAATATCCGTGGCATTTGCAGTATTTTATATGTATTTTCTACGGAATAACAACTATATTCAGCTCCATGACAATCTCAACGGAAAGTTAAACCCTTCTTCACAAGTATAATCATTTATAACTCTCTTGTCTTTCTATTCTAATGCATAGCCATTGTAATTCCTTTTTAGACTTTTAGTAACTGATGGATTGAAATTAGAATGCATTTTATAGCCCATGTCCATAAGAAAGAATAGGAGTTTTCAGAGGTGAAAGAATTATCAAAATCGGTTGAATGATTTTTGAGACACACGCATAGATAAAACGTTTTTCTAGTTACAATATTAGAAATATATACACAATTCGCTTCCAGAGAATTGTAATTTCATATTACTTACATCGCCGTTTACCTCAGATCGATTGCATAGCATTCAATACAAAAATTCCATAGGTACATTCGGTTCCACCACAAAAGCTTCAGGTGGCATTTTACTGCCCTTCACAGGTGGAGTATGCTACAAGGAGGAAGTGTTTGCATCTGTTTAACTTTTTGCGCATGCAGTGGCGTTATGCTTTACGTTCACAGTTTTAGATTATTTGCATATGGATATATAACTGAGCAATAGTTTTACTGGTCATAATAACCATGCTTGAATGTATAACTATATAAAACCTGTTTTGCACTATATCTCCACGAAAAATATTTTAAATGGCAACATAATGCAAAACTGAAATACATTATACTTTTTACTCTCTAACAGGACACATTTATTAAACATTACTTTAATAATTGTCCATGCGAATGCCTCATGAAATTGCAATGTTTTCAAATGGCAAACTGGCTTCCCATATACCCATTATTCTTCCTCAAGGACGATGTAGGCCACGTCTGTTATTCATTTGATATGTAGCTTCGATCCACAATATTTTATATATATATATATATTATAGGTAATTAAATACTAATTGTTCACCAAACAGTGTGTGAGTGTAGAATAACTACTGTTTTAGTTCATTAAGTTTTAATCCGAGTCAAATTTACTTGGATTAATTATACTTCTACAGTTCAATATACCGTCTATCCTAACCCTACAGAAAATGGCATCTGCTAATGCCACCAGCTACGCAAGAGCTGGTCAAGCACCACCAAGAAAAGAACAAGCCACCGTAATTAAATCACATGATGAATTATCCATTGCAGATTACATATTGCGGTGATTAATCACATTGATCCTTCTAATATTAGATTTGCTTCCCACGTTTCGAACAACAGGATATGCATGTATCTAACCAATGATAAAATCACAGAAGAGCTTATAGCTATACATAGTAAAATCATAGTAAATAAAGTTTCTCCTCCTCTACGAACACTAATTAGCCAAATAAGCGAGTTGTGCTATCCAATGTATGTCCTTTCATACCTAATCAAGTAATAGAGGATCACCTAATACAGTGTGGAATAAAGCCTGTTTTCTACATCAGTTACCTCAAGGCAGGAATAGCTGAACCTGGGAGTTCCCACATTCTGAGCTTCGGGCGCAAAACTTATGTTCACCCTGATGATCTTACTAAACTTCCTCTGAACATTCACATCAACTTTGAGGGCACAAGCTACTAGATATTTCCCTCCACAGATACACCACTTTGCTTTCTATTATAAAGAAGAAGGTCATTTATGTCAACGATTGTAACCCTTCAATCCTACCGATTTCCAACAAATTTCACACTCTCAGTAAACCTGATAACACTAGTCTGCATAATATTGTATGACTGAAAACTAATACGTTATTCTGACTCAATTTTTATGATGATTTCAGAACTGCTTTTAGTTTTTTTTTTCTATCATGTACAATGTTTTCACAATTTCACTTCAAAAATATAGAGATATAAAGATATTGCTTCCGCCACTACACACAAAATTGGGCTTGATGAAGCAATTTGTAAGGGCTCTACCACAGGATGGACCCTGCTTCAACAAATTTCCCTTCATTACACAAGACAAATTAAAGGTTGGAATTTTTGTTGACCCTCAAATAAAGAAATTGATGAAGGATGAAGATTTTGAGAAGACAATGAATGAGAGAGAAATAGAAGCATGGACTGCCTTCCGATCAGTTACTGAAAACTTACAAGGCCATTATCGAAACAATTTTGATGTAAGAAGATGGGTTGTAACATGAGTGTAAAGGTGCATTTTCTGCATTCACGTATCGACTACCTTCCAGAAAATCTGGGACATTATAGTGAACATCGGGGTGAACGTTTTCTTCAAGATATTAAGGAAATGGAGAGGAGGTACCAGGGGAGATGGAATGAAACTATGATGGCCGACTACTGTTGGATGTTGTGTAGGGATAATTATCTTCAAGGTTCTGCAAGGAAGTCAAAGAAGAGAAAGTTTCAAAAATATTAAATAAGACACTTTGGCTTCTTGTTTTGTTAAAATGTAGTCATGAAATAAATAAGGGGAGTTCTTGAGAGTATTCTTAAAATGTTTCTTGAATAAAAACTTACCTTGTGTGAAATAGTATTTAAAATATTTTCTACCCTCATTAGTAAAATTGTCAAAACATTACCTAGTTTGTATACAAAACCTAAAACCTGACGTGATAGAGAAAAACGGAAGTTGTTTCTGGAATCAGCATAAAACGTGATTCAAGAACACCTACTTTTAAGAAATCATCTAACAAAAAATTTGAAAATGCAGACTAGTGTAATTATTCTGAAAATACTGAAAGCAATGTAGACTCTGTACCCGAAGAAGCTAAGAGTACTGACATCCCTACAGAATTGAATGCTCAAATAAACACAAATGAGAGTAATTTATACATGGAATGCTTGGAATCACAGGGCGATAAGCAACAAGGTCAAGCAAGTACCTTCCCCCTCCCCATATTAAATGAAATAAATAAATCACAACAGTCAGCTGGAATAAAACGCCCTGTCTCTACATCAAATACTTCATCTAACAATTCTAATCATAGTTACAGATGCAAATAAATCCTCTTGTGCTTCTTCAGAACATGATGCAAATTTACCCCCTTTGCAATCTAAAAATAGTATTAAAGAGAAGAAAAAGAGTGACAAAACCAGCACCATAGGAGACAAACTAGCCCCACTGAAAATTCTGATGTGTTACTCTCACATGACTATGTGTTACTCTCACATGACGTCCTCTACTCTTGTACAAACTATTTTTACAAACGCTTATTCTCCATCTATTTCATGTTAATCGAGATAAACATTTGCAGACGTCTTATTGACGATTTTCTTGTAGATGTAAAGCGAATATATATTTACAAGGGCACTATAGAAATACAGCTAGCTTTAAGCATAGGCATTACTCTTAATAGCTGGTTGCTATGTGCAGCACCATTCCCCTTGTCACAGATTGATACTCGTTGCATATCCAAGACAAAAAAGTGAATAACGAATTCCCATTTGAGAAAAAGTATTGCACAATTTAAGGGAGTAACAAGCAATATCTCGAAAATGGTTCACTCAACAACAAAAAATGTATATAACATAAATTGTGTATTTTAACGCCATCTACATTTTTGTGTAGTTAAATTTTGTCTATCTCTAATGCTTTACCAGTTATGCAAAAGTCGTTCACAATGAGGAATACTTTTTGAGACATTCCCAGAAAATTCAAGATATACATTTTATTTGTCATGAAAATATCTTAAACATATGATATTGTAATCAAAATAGTTATAGTCATTTTTGAGAAAATTAAAATTTTCGAAAAATCTTCCATATAAAGGGTAATCTGGGGTGGAGGGATTTTCTTGAAAACCTTCGTGTTGCATCTCAGGAAGATACTGAACCTAAATACCAAGTTTGGCGTTTATCCGACTTTCGTTTCTGAGTTATGTGTTCACAGACAGACACACAGACACACACACGCACATGTTTCAAATATACTTTTTTGGATTCAGGAGGCCTCAAAACATGTATTTCTAGTGAAATCTCGGTATCGAATTTTTGGGTGGAATGCAATACTTCTCCTACTTACTATATGTAGCAGAGCTAAGTAAAAACATTGATAACAATTCGCATTCGTTTGCACTTACCTACCTGCAGTTGGAGAGATATACCTAAAGCAGCTCTACAATACGCAATAGATTTCAAGTCCTTGCTGCTCACAATACAAAACCTCTAGCACAATTTTTAGCCAATGCGTAATTAGTTGCTAGAAATTTTCATAATTTCAAATGCACAACATAATACTTTTAAGTAGTACATGAAATTGTATTCCAATATTTTGAAATAATTAACATAATGATCGTTTTAATAATATACAACTAATGGCGAAATAAGTTTTATAATTGAACATAAATAGTTTCAGGACACATTATGAATATTTACAAATTTTATTACAAGAACAAGATCCTGTTGTTATGTGTCTCCAAGAAACAAATTTTCATGATATTTATGCTAGCCATGTTAAATGATATGATATGTACAACAAAAACTGAACAATAATGCGCCATTCTGGTCAAGGAGTGGCAACCTGTGTTAAATTTGGTTTGCCACAAAAAGAAATCTATCAATACTAATCTTGAGGCAATAGCCATTTCTGTTTACTTTACTCCTCATAAGGTATGTATTTGTAATATCTACTGGCCGAACAGTCAAGGGGTAGACGATCATGAATTCCGCAGACTGTTAAACCAGCTACCGAAACTTTTATTGTCAAGGGTGACTTAAATAGCCATAGTAGCTTATGAGGCTGTAAGAAAACCAATACCAGAGAAAAACTGATTGAATCGCTTATTGAAGAATTTGATCTAGTTACACTTAATTTAAATGAACCTACTCACTGCGCCCTTCACATGTGAGAAAGGTATTTATTAGAAGGAGTTGTATCGTATTTCGACTGTTGGGGAGCCGAAATTGTAGTAGTTGCAACCGTACGTATAGTAAACAGTTTCCGGTAGCCTTCGCCCCAAATATACTCTCAGGTGACGTTTGCCCCAAGTTTAAAAAAATATTAACTTTGTAATTTAACTGTTTCTTTAAATATTATATATTTATCTTTGCCTCGGCTGCGTCAGTATTTGTTAGAGACACATTTCTCTTAGCAGGGTTGTGGTGCGACAAGAATATAGGCTAACACAGATTTTAATTTTACTTCACTCCTTTTATTAATACTTGATACGATTTAAATAACACTTCACTGATATAAAGCTGTGAGATTCTTTTATAAATTACTTGCACTTTTTAACACGTAAACTATTTTTCGTCTCACACGAATACGTATTAAGTCTCCTTAGGATGTGTCTCGCGTCCGGTTACAAACACTGTCTGCAGGCAACTGAACTGATTTCAACCGCCTAAACTTGTAAATTTCTGTATTTCAAGTCTCTGATTGGCTATTCCTAATAAAATAGAATACCTTCATTTAACTAAAGCTTCCTCTGGTTGTTGATTGGCTATTTTTAAACTGTCTCAACATTTACAATATTGTTGCTCCAAGAATGACTAGTAGCTTTAAACTTTCAAATTCATTATTGCCTCAAGGTTACCTCATTGTTACCTCATTGTTAGCAACTTTTAACCTATTATTCTCACAGCTCCTACATTATTAAATTACGTAATACATTCACATAACGTTATTACACATGGATACAATAATACAAACATATACAATGACTGTTACATACATTTTTACAAATTATTACATACACATATTGCTTCAAGGCTGGCTGTTATTGAATTTATATTATATAATTAGACTGAAATCATTTTCGTGTTAAAAATACAGCCTCACATGGTAACTACGACCTTGCACATATAGCAACATTGATTTAAATATTTGCTCTGCTGACATTTCTCATATCTTTGAAAATGAAATATGTCCTACATTATACAGCAGTGATCATGCTCCCATATTACTTCATACACAAGTTAATCAGGAAAATAAACCAGATATAGTTTTATGGAATTTTGATCGAGCTAACTGGCACAAATATGAAACCACAGTTAAAAAATCATTCAGTTATTGAATCCGCTCAATGTATTTAATATTATCACAATTGATTCAGTGGTAAAAAGTTTAACTAATACAATCCTTATTGCTGAAGACAGTATTCCAAAAAAATAAGAGTAACTGAAAGATTACTACTTTGGTGGAACGATGGCTGTAAATCTGATATCAATGCCAAAAATAAAGCGGTTAGAATTTATACTGGAACCCCCTCACTGGAAAATAATGTTTATTACCTGAAATGTAGAGTTAAGGCCCGAAAAACTATCAAAAGTAGTACGAAACACTCGTGGATACAATTATTTTCAACAATAACCAACTAAACCAATGTAACAGAAATATGGTCTAAAATCAAAACAAAGGAAAACAAAGGGCTTCAACCCTACAATTCTTCACCTGATAAATCAAACCATCCTATTACAAATTCTCAGACAGAAGCTGATATTCTTGCAAACTTTTGCTAACCATTCCAGTGACTCCAATTATAACCCAGGGTTCCTCCATATTAAGTCCCAAAGTATTCAACCTGACCTCGGCCATGTTTATAATGGCCGAGAAAAGCCTTATAATGACGTTATTGCTCTTACAGAACTTAATAAAGCACTCATTTTCTGCAAAAAAGGGTAGCACTGCACCATATGAAATTCCCTATGTTTTTTTCTCTACATCTCACTTTAGAAAGCATAGATTATCCCTTTTGGAATCTACAATTACATTTGGATTACGAGAGTTTTTTCTAATATATGGCACCAGGCTTTGGTAATACTGAAACTTAACAAAGATGGCAAGTTACCTCAAAATTATAGACCAATTTCACTTACTTGCACGATGTGCAATACACTGGAGAATATCCTTAACAAACGGCTCAGATGAACCTTGGAAAACCAAAAGTTCTCTATCCCAGCCCAACATAGTTTCAGACAACATCATTCTATGTTAGACATCATGATAGCTTTAAAAATTAGATACAAGAAGCAACTGCCAATAAACAATATCTATGCCTCGTAAGCCTCGATATAGAAATAGCATATGGCACGATTTGGAAGACATACGTCTTAAACGTTTAACTGACACATATGATATACGTTTAGCCAATATGATACATTTTATACATAATTTTATCCAAAACCGGCAGGTTAGATTTAGAATCAACAGTACGCTATCAAAATAACAAATGGGGTTCCACAAGCTTCCGCTCTCAGCGTGACCTTATTTTTAGTGGCAATAAATGAGTTACCCAACTTTATCAAACGTCCCATTAAAACCAATATTTTTGCAGATGATTTAACAATTGTATGTTCTGGAAGAAACATTGAAACAATACAAAAGCTTTTGGAAGATACGATTAATGGCCTTCATAAATGGTGCCTGACAACAGGATTTAAGTTCTCAAATACTAAAATAAGATGCATCACGTTTACAAAAACATAAATGAAGTATCCCCTCTAACAATACAAATGAACAATTAACAAATCTCATATACCAAAAATCTAAAGTTTCTTGGGATGCTTTTAGATGAAAAACTTTCCTGGATTGATCACATAAGTACTGACTGCCTCAGGGGGCTTAGTATTCTTCGATCGGCACAAAATTGGGGTGCGGTTAACCATGTGTTGTTTTCCACATGCCGAGCAATTATTCGCTCAAGATTAGATTATGGATCAGTAGTGTATTCATCTGCAAAGCCGTCAACATTGAAAATATTGTATCCTATACAATCCTCTGCATTTCGAATAACTCTTGGAGCATTCAGGACGAGCCCTATATCTAGTCTACAAATTGAAACTGATGAGCCACCTCTCTCAGTTAGACGAAAACAGCTCCTAATTTCATATACACTGAGGATATTTAACCTCACATATGGTACAAGTTTCCGGTGGCCTTCGCCCCACGTTCACTTTTCCGGTGGCCTTTGCCCCAACGTTTACTTTTCCGGTGGCCTTCGCCCCAACGTTTAAAAAGTCAACCTTGTATTTTAATGTTTATTTAAATATGATATATGTATGCCTCGGCTGCGTAAGTAGTAATTTGTAGAAACGCGTATCTCTCGGCAGGGATTGGTGCGGCCAAAGAATGAAGGCTTACACTAGTTATAACTTTTTACTTCACTCCTTTTATTATTCCTTCTCACAATTAAATAACACTTCACTGATGTATCCTACTGTAGAGCTGTGAGATGTTTTTATTAATTGCACTTTTTAACACTTAACCTTTATATTCTCGCCGTAATGTATTTTCATGTCTTTAATACTATTTGCAATTATCGGGGGTGGAATATTAAATTGGATTATTTTTCTTACTCCGTTTCAAAAAAAACATACTTTTTTTTTGAGTAAGCAAGATACTTGTCGAACTTCTCGGGAACGCTGCCTAATAGCGTCCGGCTAGGAACGCTGTCTTTTAGCGTCTGGCTTCTATTGCCTAAATTTATACTTTTACTATATTTCAAGTTTTTGATTGGCTAATTTTACTGCAAAAGCATACTTTTATTTAACTTAAAGCTTTTCAAGCTTTTGATTGGCTTTTTTAAACTGTTTTAAATATTACATTATTGCTCCAAGAATTATTAGTAGCATTGTTAAACTTTCTAATTTATTATTGCCTCAGGTTACCTCATTAATACCTCATTGTTAGCAACTTTAGGCTTCTATTCTCACAGCTCCTACATTGTTAAGTACTTAATACATTCACATAACACTATTATACATGTACATAATAATATAAACATAATGACTGTTACATACACTTTAATTATTATTTATACACATATTGCTTTAAGGCGGGCTGTTATTGAATTTATATATTATATATTAGACTGATATTATTTAAGTGTTAAACATACTGCCTCAATACTGAAGATAGCATCTAGACCATCCTCAAGGATATTTGAAAACGTATTCTTAATACCCCATCTCCACTGATTACTTCATCCATATGTAGAAGAATTCAAGATATATTAATCGAAGTTTTCACACCTCTTCCTCAAGTAATCACGCCGAATCTTTATGATTTTCTGCCATGAGAATTCAACTTCCTCATGTAAATTTAGATCTGAGCAAAAATGTGAAGTCAGATACTAATGCAGCAATATATATGCAGTTATACCATGAACTTAATCTAATATCATATATTCATTGATGGATCAAAGACAGAAGACAGATGTGGATATGCACTTGTTACAAATACAAATCAAACTGCTTCTTTCCGTCTGCCAGATATGTATTCTAATTTTTCTTGTGAATTGATGGAAATTCAGAAGGCAATAACACTAATTCGTTCAACAGAGAGTAATATTTCATAATATATACTGATTTCAAAAGTGCACTCCAAGCTCTTCAAGATCGATCCACATCTAACCCATTGGTACGTGACATTCAGCATACTCTTCAATTTATTCTAACAAAGGATCGTACTGTAACTCTTCTCTGGATCCCATCACACTTCGACATTAAAGAAAATGAACAGACTGACTTAGCATCCAAAGAAACCACGGCCATTCATTAGTTGACAAATACATCAAAATTCCATGTCAGGATGCTGCTGCATCATACTTTAAACGAGCGATCCACAGCCTTTGGAAGCATCGATGGATCCAGACCTCAAACAGTAAGCTACATACTACTAAATGGAAAACACTGGTTCCTTCCCATATGCTGCCTCGAACCGCCTAGACCAAGCAATTGCTGCTAGATTACGAATCGGACATACAAAACGAAAATATAAAATGTCTTTTTAACAAAATATAAAATGTTTCAACCTAATATTTACCATTTTCTCCTTCATACTTAAACAGTAATCTTGATATAAATATTTATTTGACGATCTTAAAATTTATGCAATAATTCCATTCTATATTTTATATTTATATATATATATATATATATATATTCACCTACTTTTTGTATTGTAATATGTTACAATGCATTTGTTTTATTAATTTTGAGAACATGTAACTGCTTATCTTATCATGAATTGATGTAAATTAATTGATGAAACGCATATGAACATGTAGTTAGAGCGACTTTAAATAAATTTAAAAAAAAATATTCCCCAATGCACCTTTGAAGTATATGCATACATCGCGTGAGCTATGGTTAATACACACCATTGCTTTGTCGAATAACAAAGGCAGTACTCTCTAGACATACCCCTCCCTGCTATATACGCGCCCGCTGAGAGTAAAATGCCTCACAAACTGCGGTGTTGGCATAAATGGAAGCGAGTATACTACTCAGGACATCTTTTGCGTTGTTTACTCGTGGCCAACACAGCAGCTATCTCTACATTGTACAGCGAGTAAAGGCTACCTGAACGTAAACACGATAACAGCGCTACCAAACTAAATGTCCCGAGTAGTACGGACATTTCATCGGAAGCGCGAAACAGCATACTTCAACAATCCAAAGACTCATAAATACTTCAACTATGTAAGGAGAAGATTTTCAGGAAATTTTCTTCACACTAAACAATGCTTTACTTGCAAAATTTAAGTTATTCATTTTCTTAAAATTAAAAAATAAATAAATATTGATTAAAGTTCATGCGTATAAGATGCATGATAAATAAAACGCATATTTTGAAATATTTTCGCAAATAGCCTGTAACGTCCCCTTTCTTCTCATTGAACTTCTTACAACTGAGGAATTATAAGTTTAATAAGCGTTCGTTTTGTGTCTAACAATTCTCCTTTCGCACTGTGCTCTCTTCAGTGTCCCACGAGCTAACGCAAATGATGTGTACTATCAATTTAGCTTACATTCACTCGCATTTTGAAGAGATGGCCTCGCCTATGCTCAAACTATCTGTAGCATAATGCGTGTGAGAATCATTCCAGGTATTAGCTGTCTAATTGACAAGAATTAATTAGAAATATTTTATATTAACAATTGAACTGAGTCTTCACAGTAAGAGTTATACCTGGTTTTCTGTATTGAAGCTATGAGATATTAGATGATTTGTTTTTATCTAATAAAATTCTGATCATTAATAAGACTATACACTTCAGCATTTGAAAACCTTGCCACTTGACCAGTTTCAAAATAATCGGCTATTGCTCTTACAGTTTCGAGGATAACATCCGTTTCCTAATTCCGATTCATTTAGTTTTTATTTGTGTCCTACGTTTGAATCAAGAACGAAAAGCAAATTTTCGTTTTGAATTAACAATATAGTAATTTTAACTAAAATTTGGCCTCATTCCCATTATGATAGCACTTTGAAATCAGATATAATTATTTCATTGGAACAATATTTGGAATCACTGCATTCGGTAATGTTCTCCAGATCTTCAGCTGTCAGTAGAGCAGTTTGAGAACTATAGGTATATGGATGCCTCACTGCAACAGTGAGACTTTTCAGAAACATTCATTTTCCCAACGCTGTCTTCTGAGGTAGAGTAAGCGGTCTTTCAACTGCTACATTGAAATGTCTAGACGGTTACTAAGGCTTCAATCACATTATGTAATATATAAGCGTCACTTTAAAACTACATCAGAAAGTTTCTATGCAAAAACTGGAATATATTTATTTAGTTGCGCAAAACATACCTTTCAAAAATATTTTGTTGCTCTTGTGTTCGTAATATTCTTTTCCGAAATAGGTTATCACACAAAATTGCTAATAAATCACTACGTAGGTAACTGTGTATCAGGCGTACAAGAAAAAATATTAAAAAATGAAAAACAAAATTTAACTCTGTCAGATACAATTATTTGTATAATTTTCCTTCATTAAAATGCTATGTGTCTTTGTAATGCGTATTACTGAAATGTACAGGCAGGGTGAATCTATGATGAGCTTTAGCATTCCAGGGTTACCTCTTAAAATTAATACTATTGTCCTAAATCGTGGCAATTACTCTATTGTTGAAAATACAGTTTACGCACCATCAGTCGTAACAACGGAAGAAAAATATGATGTGTTACATTCACACGACTTCCTCTATCAACTCTTCTACTAACTATTCCTAATAAAGGGTATTAATCTATCTACTTATTATTAAACGATATAAGCGTTTGAAGAAATGCTTTTATTACTCAATTCCTGTAGGTACAAGGAAAACAGATTGGACTGAAGTAATATCAAGTATTTTAAAAGCGGGTCTCTTCGTAATCAATGACATTGAAATTCCTTGTTCATGACCACGAGAAAAATACAATTAGCTGCTTAACACTAGAAAAAATACATATGACTTTTTCTATCCGCTTTTCTATAAACTCTTCTAACAAAAGCTGATTTTTCTATCTACTTTATTTTAAACGTTTGCAGAAATGTTTTTATTACAGGTTCTATTTCAGGTAATTAAGGGGAATGTAGTAAGCTAAGTCAAATCTTTTAAAAGCGGACCGCCATGTGATGGCTTTAAAATTCCATGTTACTTCGTTTACAAGTTATACAAAATTGTGTAAAATTCGTGCAGAATGCAGAGGTCTTCAGAAGCTGTTCGCAGAAAATTAAAGAAATACATTTTCTTTATAATGCATATATCTTAAATATATGGTGTTTTAATCAAAACCATTGACAGGATTTTATAAGAAAATAAAAAATAATGAAACATTTTTCCATGTAAAGGGTAGTTCGGGGTGGGGAATTTTCGTGAAGTACTTCATGTCGCATCCTTGGAATATACTGAACATAAATACTAAGGTTGGTATTTAACTTATCGTTTTTAATAATCAGTTCACAGTTGCACGGAGGACACAGACAGGGAACCTTTTCTAAAAGTGACGTTTTATTAATGGGACCTTAAAACATGTATTTACAGTGTAATTTCCATATCGAATTTTTGGGTGAAATACAATACCGTCACTAAGTACCACACGTCAGTAATAATGTACTTGTAAACATGTAGCTGTACAACTTTGTTCGAAGTTCAGCAGAATAGAGTAAGTTTACTACCTGCTGAACGCAATAGTAAAATTAAGATTACATTTTTCATTGTTACAGATGCAATATATTTAATTAAAATATAGGTTATATTAGGTTGGATTAGTCAGTTTGTCCAAGAAAATATCCGCTTAGGCTTTAAGTGTATTTAATTCTTTTTTATTCTTTGGCGAATTCTTTAAAATACTTTATTTTCTCTATTGGGTGGAAGGAGTATAGATGCCATGCTCTTAGAAGGTGATTTTAAGTATAGGGTCTTTCAACAAGAGTGTCCTATATTTAAACTTAAATAAAACACGTTCTATAAATCATAGAGGTTTATTTATTATTTTAATTTGGAACATAATTAATGCCATTACGTGTGGAAGAGAACATCAGTTAAGTGACCGCCGCGACTTCGTTGGGTTGCGCGTATACGGTTGACCCAATTTTCAATGACAGAAGATCGTAAATTAGATCCAACTTCACGAATAACACGCTTGATGTTATTCATAAGATCATTTACTGTTTCTGGCTTGTTGACATAAACTCGAGATTTAACATAATCCCACAAGAAGTAATCCAACGGCGTTAAATCACATGACATCGGGGGCCAGTTAACATCACCACCACGGGAAATGATGAAATCTCTGAACTTCTCCTTCAAAAGATCGATTGTTTCGAGAACAGTATGACATGTGGCACCATCTTGCTGGAACCAAATGTTTCTGAGATCCATACCATTCAATTGAGGCAAAAATATTCCCTTATAAGAGCCCGGTGTCTTTCTCCATTGACAGTTAGAGCTTCTCCATCTTCATTTTGGAAAAAATATGGACCAATGATTCCACCACACATTTACCTTTTGGAGATGAAGTGGTCGTTCTTGAATCTGCATTGGATTGTGATTGCTCCAATAGTGGTAATTTTGTTTGTTAACACAACCATCCATCCAAAAGTGGGCTTCGTCGCTGAGGATGATTTTTCGACAAAAAGCCGGGTCAGCTTCCAATTGTTCCATAGCCCAGTCAGCGAATACACGACGCAACCTATGGTCGTTGGGCTTTAGTTTGTGAGTTAACACCATTTTTAGGTGTGAAACGTCAAGTCCAGATACAGAATTCGCTAAGTTGTGGTCGGCGAAAACCCCAATTCTTGCGCTCGACGAGCAATCGATTTGTTTCCGTTCTCGCGCACACTCTCACGAACGGCTCCTATGTTTTCGTTGGAGCGCTTACGTCGATTACGTACAGACGTTCTTTGATTGCTGACAGAACCACTTCTTTCAAATTTATCGATCAAACGCCGAATCGTTGTTTCGCAGGGACGATTATGCACACCGTAAACTTCACGCAATACACGGAAGATTTGGCGAACAGATGATCCATTTTGATAATAAATTTTCACAATTTTTACGATTTTCTGAATGGTAACGTTCCATGACTATTTGTCAATAACAACCGTAACCACATGAAAAAAATGACTGCTGTAACTCAATAACAATGGCAGTTATCACATGTTAAAGATCCTATACTAAATTATAGTATCACTTTAGTCTGTGAACACTTATATCAGTAGAAAATAATAAGCTTTTCACAATTTTCGTTGCATTATTATTATTATTATTATTATTATTATTATTATTATTATTATTATTATTAATTTATTTGCCAATGGAAGCGATTTAATTGTATGATGGAACACCAATTTTTCATTATTTTCTATGTCTTCCATAGGTGCCCCGTTTGGACAAAGTTGAACTTTTCTTCTCGCACAACTGTAATAATCGCTGGTTACGAAGTCGCGCTGCAGTAATGCTATCTCTCAATCGCTCGCTATCACTAGTTACATATCTTTAATGTAATGGTCATTATCACACTGTAGGCCTTTTATTAGGTCTTTAAATAAAAAAATAAGAGAGTTTAGCTGCTAATATCGTTTATGAAAACTGTTTAAGTATAATAATTTACTTTGCGTTATTGCATTCCTTAAATTCTTGAATGAAAACATCTATTTCACTTTAATTCATTTTCAGTGAACAGGTATAGTCGAGTGCACGAAACTTTCTGATGCTTCCGGTTGCTTTAGTGTTTTTATGTTTTTAATGTTGGTAGAAACCCTTTATCGTCTGTACTTCAGGCTGGTTTGGAATACAGATGACAAGGAATGTGCTAGGTAAGCGAAATCTCTCTGGGTAAGCAATCCCTTATTGATTTAAATTCTAATCTAACACACACGCAGGCCTAAATGAGCGGAGATAGGGGAGGCGCATGGAAACATTTCACCTGAATGGCTGGAAGGCATGCTTCGCAACGAGGACACACACCAGCCCCTGAATAGGCCATCTCGTATTGGTTTCTTATAAAATGTCTGGCATTCAAGCATTTTGCCTGCATTTAATATTGTAAAGTCTCCAAGTTAGCTTTATCATCATCGTCATTATTATTATTATTATTATTATTATTATTATTATTATTATTATTATTAACAGGTTTACAATGCACCTATGTCTTGCTGCGCCCACATTACTCTTCCTATGTTTTCCTGTTTTTCCAAGCTCCATCTTCTACTCGTTTCTGTGATAGCTTCTTCCGTCCAAGTAACCCTTGGTCTTCCCCTCTTTCATCTTTCTGCTGGTATCCATTCCGAAATCGATCATGGTAGCCTTTCATCCTCCATTCATCGAATATATATATATCAAGTTGTTAGCATTAAATAAAACTAATTATTGAATTTTGGGAATACATCCTTCTTCTATTTTATTCAGATGTAATTTTATCTAATGTTCAACTTTATTATTATTATTATTATTATTATTATTATTATTATTATTTGATCATCTGTAAACACTATGTGCCTAATTTTATGTGATTTATTATTACTCTTGGCGTGTCTGATTTTCTCCAAACTTTGGTAACACTGTTAGATCACGAATAATATAACGGTGGTAGACCACAATGTATTTAAATTCTTCACTATTATCTACACTTATTTTTGTTTCGGCAAAAATTAGTTAATTTAAATACTTAAAATAAAAGCCAGAGATTCTTTTAAAGTTTGACATGACCTAAGCACAAAATACATAATGCCTATGTATGGATTCCGAAAACAGCATTCTTTTCGTCTTTTGACTTTAACCTGTCAGGATTGACATTATTGTGCGCTGAAATTCATACTTTTTCTTGAATAAAATCTTTTAGTTTCGGCCCTCAGAGGGTTGTAAACAGAAGCAGAGATTTAGTTTCTTAAGTTTTAACCTTATAAGGCAGAGTACGTTCATATTCTACTTCCTGGTAAAATAAAAGCAAGAACACACTACCACAAACTTCAACCATATCCATTTGCTTTATTTTTCCAACAACATTAATGCTACATTTCCCGGAGATGCTCTTGGATTCCTAAACACGCGCGACACCGAGATTTACTGTAATGTTCGTAACCCGCATTACACGTCCATAGAATAAGTTGTCTGTATGTCAAGGCGAGAACTACTGCCTTCAAAGTTTATGGAGTCGTAAGGCTTTTTATACTATTCTGAAAATTAAAGAGCAATAAATGGTAAGGGAAAGAAAGGTTAAATAGTTTTTTTAAGCAGCAGAAACAGATCTTAAGGCCTAAGCCAATGGCACTGAGAGGCAAGGATTATAGTGATTGAACAAATGGAAGTGAAACTTATTCTTATTTTTTGAACCGAAGAGTTTTGGTGCTTACAACGATTTATACGAGGTAATTTGAGCTTGTAGCAATGAATCTGACATTGCTTCTGGCTTTATGGATATACCACATAAACTTCATTGATAATAATTACATATTCGAAAACACTATTAACCGATTTAGCTTCTAAATTCATTTGTTCGTACTCAAAGCAAAGCTTACTAACAGAAATACTACTGGTAATAGTAAATCAGATTACATTAATTGCATTCATTTATTTGTTTAATTGGCTATAATGATATTAACCCATTTATCAGAAGCTATACGTAAACGAGAAAATAAAAAGTTTTCTTAGAGTAACTGACTTGGTTACAGGGGTAAAGGGAGGTAGTTGGGAAAGCTTTATTAAAGAAGTGAACCCCCCCCAAAAAAAAACATAACTGGCAGGTGCAGGGAGGAACAGATGAGTGAAGCAAATTTACTGCAGGAATTTTCAGTAAAGCAAATAATTCTCGGTGTACTATAATGCACGCTGGAAACGTTTGTACGATATGTCCTTTCTTACACCATATTTATCCTACGATTGAGGGTAAAATGTTTAACGTTGATATTTGTTAATTATTTCATTATCTGTGCAAAATTAAATATAACTTTTCAGCTTCCATGTCCATTATATTGGGTATTTACTTAAAAATCAATTTGCTAGAAGCAATGCAATCGGCTGTAGGGAACGTTCAACTTCAAACAATTATTCATATCTGTTAATACTATTTTAATTGCTTGATTAAATTAATTAAATGACTTTTAAGCTATTATACCCAAATACTATTTATGGACGCACTTAGGCCCTACCTATTACTTTTTCGTTTCCCTTTGTTCCTCCTTTCTTTGAAGGAAATCCAGTCCAAAGGGGTCAAAAACTCGATTTTAAGATTTTTAGTGTTATATTGTGCTTGTAATTTATAGTTTCATTTATGCTTTCAACTTCCCAAACTCTGTGGTGTTTACGATGTAATTCGAAATTTAAATGCTGATGCACACGCAGTTTGCTTGACACTCCAATTTTTAAATGCCTTTTTCTCCAGTAATTATTTTTCATCGTCTTGCAATATTCGAATTGCTCCTCGTGATCCAAATTTAAATAAATTTCCCTGAAATGTTCAGCTTTGGTGGAGAACTGTTGAACAAAGAGAGTGATTTGTACTTTTTATGTAATACTTATAATGATTTTCCATTAAATGTTTATATGGTATTAAATGCAAAAATTAAAAAAAAAATTGACATGAATACTTGAGAATGTAGTCGAACTTATGAACAGTTCCCAGAAACGCCCAAGTCAGATTTTTTATTATGATTTATTGGTGCAAAAATTAAATTTTTAGCTACAAATCTCTAATCGTTCATCGCGAGAAGCATTTTGAAAATACATAACTGCAATTTCAGAAACCCTTATTCTTCTACAATTCTTTAAATTCTTTACGGCTTCAATTCATTGAATTAAATTACAGTTATTACATACTTGCTTTCTTCTCTCACATTTACCGATATATTTCAAATTTAGAACACCAATAAGTCTATATTTCGCACGATCAATCTTTCCCGGTTAATAATTACTAAAGATAATTTTGAATAAGTTAAACGAAAAGGAATTTAGAAACAATGCCTTCTGTCTAAACGTTGCCCTGCTATTTTCCTCGTGAAATTCCTCACCGCCGAAGAAAGATAACTTCAGCTTTGTCCACTGGACGGTGAGCAGAGCTGGGACTGAACCGGCGCCTGCGCAGTCGACGACCACATTCGCCGACGTACTACCTGAATCAAATTAACTGTGCCCTTTCTTCTTGGTCTTGACGTCTCCTTTACAAAGCACCACCATACTCATTTCACTATTGTTCCCGTATACGTCAACCTTCCTTTAGTGCAGCCCGTAGTCGCCTGGAGTAGATTTCTCCGGGGGAGGTTCAATTTGGCACAAGCTATCAATAAAAGGACATGTAGCGACAGGTTTTAGAGGCAAAGCAGTTGTAATATGCCGCCAAATTTGAAAGACCATGTTTATTCCAAAGTAAATTGGGACTAAAAGGGGTAAAAGCCATCATCGTAACTTATTACTTGAAAACAACTTGAATCAAAATTCGCAAACAGAAATTGATAGTGTAGTATCTAAACCTTCTTTAAAATAGGAACATTTAGTAGTCAAGACAATGTCATTTAGAAGCATCACATTATTTTCTACGGTCCTTGTTTCGGAGAGACAGAATTAAAGACCAAGATATTCGACTTTAGCTCTAGGGAATCAACATAATAGCTAATATCAGGCACAGTGGAAAGAGAATGTCTCGTTGCATATATCCAAAACCTTATTTACTTAAAGGTAAAAGGGACTTGGAACCACACGAAGACATTGGGATGACCTGCACACCTGAAGGTAGATAATGGGCTGTTGGCTTAAACCTTTAAATATAAGAAGAAGAAAGGAAAGGAAACATTAAAGCTTATATAGAAAAATCCTATTTTATTTTATTGCGACGATGCTTATTTTCCACAAATCATAAAGATATTGAAACACGTATTTTATTTTTGGTGCTTGAGCAGGAATATTAGGAACATCCCTGAGAATTTTAATTCGAACAGAACTGATAAATTATATTCACAATCGGAATTCAAACCCGGATCTTCGGTTTGCGCTACCATAGTGGGAACCTCTCGCTCCTAATTCCTCGGAGATATACGCAAGGAGACTCCTCGATATACAAATTATTTTATTTTAATTGACAGTTATTTAAGGACTACCTTTAATACTGAAGTAAATGCACTATCTGCACAGGGCTGACTGGTATACCCAAGTTTTCCAGCTCTTTTCCGTGTCTGCACTAATCATTAAGCGTATGCAAATGTATCGTCTTCGGATTTATTGAAAAAGGCATATCTACAGCATTTTGAAAGAAAAAAATAGTTTGATGCGTCAAATATGCGAGTGTAATATGCAGGTTTGTCAGGTATAACAACATTAAACAGCACACTAATAATAACATTAATAATAACTTTAAATTTAATACTATAATTTAGTGATTGCATACTTACATTCAAGGTCAACTGAAAGAGAATGCTCTCGTGCTGAAAGGCATTCCTCAACACAAAATATATGTACTTGTAATGTCTTGGACCACATTAAAAGTTACAACTGCCTTAAATTTAGGTTCTGACAAACATATATGTTTTAACACTCTGGTAATTTGGGTTAAGTAATTGCATTAAACTTATGGATTTTTCCTGATTCTTTTAGAGAAAGTGTATTTCCTATGTGCCGAGCTCAAATAGACTTGAAGAAAGAGAAGATGTATACATTAATCATAACAAGTTCTGTGTTTCTTTACTGTGTTTAAACGTTTCTGCGGAGTAAAATTCTAAAAATCTGGTGTGATACACTCACATGACTTTCTCTACTCTCTAGCGTTTGTAAGTGGGTATACAAATTAATCTTAAACACCCTTATTTTTCTATTTACTATATTTTAATTCAAAAAGAACCCTTTGTAGAAATAGCTACATCACACATTTTGTTATGGATACAAAGGGAACGGCGATAGTTAAATGCTTAAGACTTGGATGCTATGTGCTGGCCTTAAAATTCCATACCCTTTCCATGAAATCGCGAGAAACAACTGGTTGTCAGACAGTACTTTAAGAGAATGACCAAGAAATGAACAATTCGAACCTTTAATAACGGACATCTCAGAAATGGCTTATGCTGAAAAAAATCTTATTTGAAATAAATTGTGCGTTTTAAAGAGACATACATTTTTTGTGCAGTACGATTTGGTTTATCACTTAACGTTCATTAGTTAAACAAGATTACACAAAATTCCATCCGAATGAAGAGGACTTCACAGGATATTCCAAGAAAATTCAAGATATACATTTTATTTGTTATTAAATATCTTTAATATGTGGTATTTTAATTAAAATCGTTAGAGCCAGTTTTTAGAAAATCATAAATTTCGAAAATGTTCCATGTAAAGGGTACTTGTGATGGGGGAGGATTTTCTTGATAATCTTCGTGACGCATTCTTGGAAGAACCTGAGCTCAAATACCGAGTTTGGTATTTTTACAATTTCTTGTGTTTGAGTTATGCTGTTCATAGACACATAGAACACACACAGACACACACAAACATACACACGTGTTTCCAAAAATGCTTTATTTGGATTCAGAGGGCCTCAAAACATCTATTTCCGGTGAAATCCCGGTATTGAATTTTTGGGTGGAATGCATTACCAAGACAAAGTAAAAATGGATGATTCAAACATAAAGCATGTGAAGTGGTATATAACATATAGCGGTAATATATAATTAATTATATTGTTAGTTTCTTCATTAGCTTTCGTGGGGTGCAAACAGCTTCTAGTTTTGGTTCTGCTGTTCATTTCTTGACGTCATCTCTACACCCCAGAAATTTAGGTCGTAAAAGTGCCTTATAGGCGCCTAAAATAGGCTCTATTGCTATTTCATTTAGGCTATATAAAACGTAAAATAGTCTAAAACGTATTGAGTAAAATATAATTATATTACAAAATACACATTGTTGAAAAATGAATGTTGAAAAATTTCAAACATAAAAATGACAACATGCAGGTCAAAGTAAGTTTTAGACTATCTTGTCCAAACTGTTGCTGAAAACAGTTTACAATATAGACACATAAGCCTATGCTGAAATACGTAATATTAAATTCACAAAGTCGAAATAACCAGTGGTTTTAAACATTCAGTCCATATTTGAGTGTACTTAAATCACCAAGAATGTGTGCTGCTGCGTAAAAGTCCTTCAAGCCGTTGTTATTCTGCAAAACCTATTGCATTTCTGCCCGCAATTTTTCTCCCGCTTTATCTGTTGCCCTATTAATTTCTTTTTAACTTCCTACAGAAAGGAACTGTTCTCCTAGATTCTTGGGAGGTATATTAATCTTTATAATTTTTTAATACAACTGTGAATCTCATGTCATATTGAAACAAAATAGGCACTTTTTAGGATTTTTAATGTCAAATGGGCTCTAACTTCGAAATAGACTTTTTAGGTGCTATAAAATTAACATTTTCTAGTTTAGCTAGTCATGACACGCATAAGTATAATTTTATCTGAAACTATGAACTCAGAAAGAGGATATGTTTTAACCTAAATATCCGCGGTCTGTAACCATATGTAAGGGCAAAGTTGGAAAAAGAAGTGAATTCGAAAAATCCGTGTGTTTTAATAATATCATCTCTTACCCAAAATAAAAAATACAGTAGAGCAGCAAGGTATCCGTAAACCAGCAGAAAGAATAATTACACTAGTCTGCATTTTCAAAGTTTTTGTCAGATGATTTCTTAAAAGTAGGTGTTCTTGAATCACATTTTTATGCTGATTCTGGTTTTTTCTATCACGTCAGGTTTTTACACAAAATAAGAAGTAATGTTTTGACAATTTTACTAATGAGCGTAGAAAAGTATTCAAATACCATTTCACACAAGGTAAGTTTTTATTCAAGAAACATTTTAAGAATACTCTCAAGAACTCCCCTAATTTAATTCATGACTACATTTTAAGAAAACAAGAAGCTAAAGTGTTTCATTTAATTTTTTTCATATTTTCTCTTTTTTGACTTCCTTGCAGATCCTTGAAGGTGACTGTCCCTCCTCAACATCCAACAGCAGTCGGCCATCATAGTTTCATTCCATCTCCCCTGGTACCTCCTCTCCATTTCCTTAATATCTTGGTGAAAACGTTCACCCTGCTCTTCACTATAATGTCCCAGATTTTTTGGAAAGTAGTCGATATGTGAATGCAGAAAATGCACCTTTACACTCATGTTACAACCCATCTTCTTGAAATTTTCCAGCATAGTTTCGACAATGGCCTTGTAATTAGGATCTTTGTTATTGCCTAAGCAGTTTTCAGTAACTGATCAGAAGGCGGTCCATGCTTCTATTTCTCTCTCATTCATTGCCTTCTCAAAATCTTCATGCTTCATCAATTTCTTTATTTGAGGACCAACAAAAATTCCAGCCTTTAATTTGTCTTGTGCAATGAAGGGAAATTTCTTGGAAAGGTACTTGAAGCAGGGTCCATCCTGTGGTAGAGCCCTTACAAATTGCTTCATCAAGCCCAATTTTATGTGTAGTGGCGGAAACAATATCTTTATATCTCTATATGTTTGAAGTGAAATTGTGAAAAAACTGTACGTGATAGGAAAAAACCTAAAAGCAGTTCTGAAATCATCATAAAAAGTGAGTTAGAATCACTTATTAGTTTACAGTCATCCGATATCATGCAGACTAGTATTATATTATAATTAAAAAACAATAAATGAGAACTGAATATTCCCTATACCTTTTATTGTGAATTTGGGTTCCAAGTTAATTGTTAGTCAGAAGAATTTGTCTTCTCTTGGTTTGGGGTTTATTATAAATGACCCGTGTAAACCACTGAAAAGAGACGCACTAATTAAATATACTGAAGGCGTAGTGGATAGAGTGAAGAATAAATTGGGGGATTCTCGATTCAGTATGTTGGTAAAGCCACTTGTACGATCAGAAGCATTTGCCGGTTTAAAGAGCGACTGAAATGTGCCGTAGAAACGTTTGTGGCTAGACCAACAGAACTAAGATGAGACTGAGAGATGTTTCTGTAGGAAAGCAGACAGACAAGCTGCCTTATCTAGTTTCGGTTTGTAATTAAATCAGGAAGACTTGATGCCGCAGTCAAGTCAACCGAATAGTCACAGTCTATCTATCAAAGAGTTCACCCTTCTCCGTCTTCCGCTGACGAAGTAAAAGGGGGAAGTCTTATGGAAGCTCCCACGAACCCGGGGTACAGATATGACAAGAACTCTTTGTCCCAATTTGCTGCACAGCGAATAAAGATAATGACATCAGATCTTCTAACGTGAGCGTCGTGGTTCTGGAAATCTGTGCGCATTTTATTGTATGTATGTGAGTGCTTTATTCACTGTTATACTAGAATGTAGGAGCAGAATTTGATGAATTTACCTTATAAAACATACACATGCGTAAAACGAAAAGTACTATTTACCTTATTTCCGCTATTACAGCATACGTAAGTGTTTTCTTTCTCAATATTCCAGAAGAGTTATTCTTTCAATACAGATCAATATTTATTAGCAGGCATAGGAATTCTTAAGCAGTTGACTTCAGGTTGTCTTCTCTCAAACCATGTGTCAATACAAAGAATGTAAACAACAGCGGGTCACTGACAGCAGGTAAACATGGTCTGGTGAGAATTGTCTGCAAATGCCAACAGACTTTACGACGAATGGGGCGGTTTGTTACCTGCGTTCGACTCTGCCTAAAGTGCAGTAACTGATCAATTTTATTCCTTTCGTCCTGGCTTAGAAACTCCTATGCCATTATTAGAAAATGTGTAGTTTTATCTACTAATAATGTAGTTAGTATAAGTAACCTTTGTGTGATGACTGTTAATATACTGTGAAGAAGGTGTTTGTTTACGTAATTTATTTACGTAATTTATTAGCCTCACGCTTGGGAAGCCAACTTGAAGAAGTATTGTTCTTCAACTGTTGTAGTTGTTGTCTTTACGTTGTTTATTTATTTATTTCTGAGAAAGTGTAATGTTGTTGAAGTTTGCACTACGCTTTGGGCGTTAATTTGAAGAAGATTGTTTGTTACGTAATATGCTGCTGGTTTGAAGATGTATTTTTGTTGTTGTGCTCCAAGTTTAAAATATTTTTTATTAACTTTGTTATTAAACTGCTTCTATAGATAGTATTTATGTTTATGTTTGCCTCGGCTGCGTCAGTAATGTTTGTAGAGACACGTTTCTCTTAATCAGGGCGTGAAGCGACAAGAATGTAGGCTTACACAGATTTTAAGTTTAAATTCACTTCTTTTTATTAATCTTTGGCACAAATTAAATAGCACTACACTGATATTAAGAGCTGCGAGATTATTTAATTTAATACTTGCAGTTTGTTAACGCGTATACATATTTTACGATTCACACGAATACGTAATGCTTTTTTAGAGATCACATCTTCCATCCGGTCACTACCAAGGTCTGCAGGCAACTGAACATATTTCAACCGTCAAAATCCGTAAACTTCTGTATTTCAAGTCTCTGATTGGCTAATCCTAGTCCAATAGAATACCTGCATTTAATTAAAGGTTTTTCTGGCTGTTGATTGGCTATTTTAAACTCTCACAAAATTTACATTATCGTTGCTCTAATCATGACTAGTAGCATTTAAACTCTCAAACTCATTATTGCCTCAAGGTTACCTCATTGTTACCTCATTGTTAGCAACGTTAAACTTATTATTCTCACAGCTCTTACATTATTAAAGTAAGTAATGTATTTACATAACATTATTAAACATGTTTACAATAATATAAGCATTTGCTATGACTGTTACATACATTTTTATAAATTATTACATATATATTGCTTCAAGGCGGGCTGTTATTGAATTTACATATTAAATCATTTAATTGAATTATTCCAGTGTTAAAAATACTGCCTCAAATTGCCCCTTTTAGAAATATTTAAAAATTGTTCTTTTTGTTTTGATCTTTTTAAATTTTTAAATATTTTCTGAAAGTGTCCTGAAAGAAAGCAACATAATTTTTTTTATTATTGCACTTCCTATCTTTCACTGTCACTTTTTCACTTTTTTATTAACATTCACTGGTTTTTCACTACACACGTGTATAACAGAACATTTCATATTTTGTTTGTCCTGTGATACACTTGTTTTAACACTTTTTAAGGTCAATGTTCTGGTGTAAGATCAATGATCTGAGTGAAGTTTGTTTTTTTGCTATCACGGCCACTATTAAGCATTTTATGTGCTATACATTTTAACATATAATTTAATTAGACATATTAACACTTGTTACTCTTTCTTTACAATTTATTTCTTAAACATTTTTATATTTCTTACAATTTCTAACTTATACAATATAAATGTAGTTGCTATTCAGATTTTCTTATTAACAATGGATTCTTTTATTAGTTCTCTTTATCTAAAATCTCCTTTGTTATTGACCATTTGCTACATTTAGTAAAAATATTTTAAATAGTACTTTACATTTTTAAGTTACATTGCTTTCCCCTTTTATGTTCTCGATACTTTATTTTCTTTTTCTTCTTGTGCCTCAGATTGTTTACATTTATATGGCGTTAACATTTGTTTGTGGAATCTTCCAATTATTTTATTTGCTTTGTTGTTCCTAAGTTCATATGTATCTGTTCCAAACATATTTATTATTTCATAAGGACCGTGGTAGCTCAGAAATAATCTCCAGTATTCTTTACGAAGCTTATTGGACAATCTCTTGTTCTTCACTAACACTTGATCTCCTATCTTTATTTTTCAAACTCTTCTTTTTCTTTCTTCATGTTTTTGTTTTCTCTTCAGGGCTTTTGCTTGTATTTTAAAAAATGCTAATTTGAAAATTTCCTCTTTTTCTGGCAATTTAACTGATTGGTCTACAATAACTTCTGGTACATTATGGCTCAAAGTATTGTACAATTTTCCATGATGAATTTCTATTGGTTTAAATCCTGTAACTGTATTTATGGATTGATTAAGTAGATTTTGAATAATATTGATGTATGGGTACCAACTGCTCTGCTGGTTATGACACACGACACGTAGATAATTTGCAATTTCTTTTATCTCTCTTTCTACTGGATTGGCATTAGGTCTATATCTTGATGAGAAATACTCTTTGACTCCCAAATCTTTAATTCCATTCATAAATTTAGAACTGGTAAACACTGATGCATGATCACAAAGTATGGCCTGAACTATTCCTTTCTCTGGGAAATATGATTTTTTTAATTTGTTTAAACATGCCATGCTGGTTGCATTCTTGAGTGAATATATTCCTACATATTTGCCAAATACGTCATAGCAAACATATAAAAATTTGTACCCAAATGTACTTACAGGCATTGTCCCATGTAAATCTAAAGTTAATAAACATCTTGGTTTATCTCTAAGTACTGATTTTGTTGTATATTCATAACCAACATTAATTTGTTTTGCTTTCTAACAAAGATCACAACATGATATGCATTTTCTTACTTTATGTCCTAGTTTAGGGATATATAAACTTTGCAAAATGGTTAGGGTTGCGTTCTCTGTACCTGCATGTATTAATCCTAAATTAAATTGTTCTATTATTTCTAACTCCATGCTTGTTGGAATATATGTTTTCCACCTCTTTATTTCCTTTCCATGTTTCTTATATAATACAGCATTTTTAACAGCGATTGTACCATTCTTTGCTTCTTCTATCTATGGAGCTTTTTCTTTTAAACTTGCTAGTTTAATGTCTTTGTCTTGCTCTTCTTTAATATTTTTAAATTGGTTCCTCAATTCTTTCTTCATTGGAATATCTATTGTAAGCACTTTAATTTCATAGTTGTGTCTAGAACAACTTTCAGGAAATTGTTTGTTGTGACTGATTCTTGATATTAAATCACTGAATGTATTTTGCTTGCCTGGAATATGCATAATTTCTACATCAAATTCCATTATAGTGAGGATCATTCTAGCTAAATTGCCACTATATAACTTACATTTATGAATGAAAGTCAAGCTAATATGATGTGTATATATTTTCACTTTCTTCTGAAATATATATGTCTTAAATTTGAGTAGTGAAAAATATAATGCTTGAAATTTCTAACATTGTTACTGATGCATTTCTTTCTATGTTGGTTAAGCCACATGAAACAGTGCTTATTACATGAAATGTGTTGTCGTGTTCTCTTTGCTATAGTATTCCTGCATATCCCTGACAAGATGCATCCACATACAACTCATAATCTAGTTCATCTCTTGGACGTTCCAACAATATTGCATTTGCAAACAGCTTTCTGGCATTTTCAAAACATATTTTTGGTCTGCTGTCCACTTCCATTTATTTGTTTTCTTTAGAAGTTGTCTTAAAGGTTCTACTTCTATAGTATATCTTGGTAAAAATTTACCTTCATAATTCCAAATTCCAAATAAACGCTGTAGCTGTCTGATATTTTTAGGTGGTGGTATTCTTAATATGGCTTCTGTTTTTCTTCATTTGGTTGAATGCCCACTTCATTTATTACATATCCCAAAAATTTGATTTGAGGTACGCAGAATTTTGACTTTTTAATATTTACTGTTATGCCATGTTCATGTAATGTATTTAATACATAAATTACATTTTCTAAATGTTCCTCAAAGGTTTCACTTATCTGTATCTGATTAAGAAATCATCTGCTGTGTTACCAAAGATACTATGTATTGCTCTCAGGAATCCACAGTGTGCTATTTTTCAATTCATATGGATTTACACAATACCTATATTGTAATCCAAAAACTTGCAAGGCTGTGTAATCACGTACTTTAGGATGTAGCTCAACTTGCCAAAATGAAGCTGTAAGATCTATAGAAGAGATATATTTCCCACGTGATAACTTTGCAATTGTTTCTTCTATACTGTCATTTTGAACGTGGTCTGGTAGCATGAATTTATTTAAATATCTTCCATCTATAGTGGTTCTTAAACTATTGCCTTTCTTTACTGTCCAACAAACACTATAAATATATATATATATATATATATATATATATATATATATATATATACTGTGAATTGCTAAGCTCAATGATGTTATTTTCTAGCATACTAGCTATTAATTTTTAGCTTCGTTTCTTAAGTTTACTGGTAGGTTATTATATTTTCTTCTAAATGCTGGTGCATTTTCTACTGTGAATTTGTGAATATATGGTGTACACCGTCCTGGAATTTCATTGAATACATGTTTATTGTCTTCTAATACCTTTTCTATTATTATCTTTTCATTGTCAGTCAGTATTGTATTTGTCATCAGTGTATCTGTGTGTATTTTCCTGTCTTCTATCTCTGTTGCATAACTATTTTCTACCTGCTCTAGTATATTTTTTCTGCGGTAGATTTCTTTGTATAAGGGTTCCATTTGGTAAGCTCAGTGTTCTGTTCTTCGAAGTTAAGGGTCAATAACCTTTCATTGTTTTCCCTGCTTGCTTGGACATTTACTATTTGTATGAAGCATTCTTCTTCATATACTGCATTTTCTTGTTCCATTTTTTGTAATTTACATACTTTAACTTTTATAAAAGGCACGTATATCTTCTTTTCTTCTTTATTTAATACAAGTCTGTCCTTCTTAAAATCAACTATCGCAGAGAACTCCATTAATACATCACACACAATTATAACTTCGCATATCAAGTTTGGAACTGTTAAAAATATGAACTCCAATGTAATATCTGCTATTTGTATAGGTATCAATGCTTGAGATTTGATAGTTTGGGTCATTGTACCTACGGCTACCCTACATATTGCATTACTTATTGGGGCTATCATGAGTTGTATCCCTTCATTTAATAGTTGTTCAAAAAATTTCTTTGATCAGATAGAGCTTGATGATACTGAATCTATTGCAACAGATACTTCCTTGCCTGCTATAATAGTTTGTATATACGGTTATTCATATTTGTTTTCACAATTCCCTGTGTTTGTACTTAGACGGTAACAATTAAAGTGTGTAGATATATTATTCTTGCCGCTTAGAGCAGAAGGTACTGTATTACCAGTATCTACGTCAGGCAATACATAATTTAGTTTTCTTGGTGAGTATTTTCAGTATTTACAGGAATGCCATTTTGTACCGCAGTTACTATTATTTCATTATCATTAATATTTTTGTAAAAGCCACGCCCCCTAGCTCTTGTTCTCCCTCTCCAATTGCTATGTCCTCCACGTGTATATTCTTCTGGATGATTGTTGCTTGTTTGACAATAGTTGTGGAAGTTTCCGCTGTTTTGCATACTTCCTCTATGCTGAAATCTATTATTACCTCTAGGTGAAGTAGAATTCTGCTGATTCATGCTTTCCATTCTTACATAATTTATGTGTTCCTGTCTCCCTTGTTGTCTTGAATTTCTAATATTTTGTGTGTTGTAATTGAATCTGTTTTGGCCCTGAAATTCATTATTTCTCCTGTTTTCATGGTGATACGTGTATTGTAAGGCATATCATTACGCCTTTCGCGCCTGATTTGTCTGTCTCGTCTGTGTGGATTTCAAATTTCATTACCATTACTATTTCCTTGCTGTTCTAATGATGCTATTAGCTCTGTCATCTCATAAATAGCTTTGGGTCTTGCAATTAAGATGTAGTTTTGTATGTGTAGAGGGTAGTGTCTGGTAATTAAACTAATAAAATCTTCCTCATGCATGGCTGGAGCTAAATATCTGACAAATCCTGCATATTTTATAAGATAATCTGTCATTGATAAGTTGTCATCTCTACTGTACTGTGAATAACTAAGGCTTACCCTAATCTTATGCTGCACAGTGGTATTCCAAAGCTTATTCATGAATAAAATTCTGAATGTTGCAAAATTCATTTCACTGCCTGCTACCATTTGTAACCACTCTAAGGTTTTGTTATCCAAGCAATTTCTAACAAGGATCATTTTTAATGCTTCAGGCACATTTTTCAATTTAAAATATTCTACAAGATCATTAATAAATTGTACTGGACTTGAGGAAGCATTAAAATTAGGTAATGGTAACTCATTAAGGACAGAATAATAGTTTGACATCTGGTTTGATACATGCACATGTATGTCATCATTATTGTTGTGTATTTGAGAGGCTGATGCTATGGAAAAAGCAGTAGTGTCTCTTGTGTTGTTAGTCAACAAAGGTGATACACTTCTTTCTGTACTTGCATTATTGCCATGCATTTGATTAGTATTTACAGAACTAGTTACAGTTGCATTAACCCTTGGTACACTTGTACTTAAATTTTCAAAACTATTTCTAAGTTTATCAATTTGTTTGCTACTTTCCTGTACTTTACCTTTAATTTCATCTATCATTGACTTTACTTGTCCTTGCCCTGTATTTTCTTCTTTTATTGCATCTGCATTTGTTTTTGCCATTTCATGCATTTTATTTATTTCCCCAGTTAAATCTATTTGTACCTGTACAAGATCTGCATTTGTATTTTCTATCATTGTTTTCAATTCTTCACCCTGTTTATCTAACTTGTAACAAATACGCTGTTTAGTATTAGTGAGTTTTAACTCCATTTCAATTACATTTTTATCAATATGACTTGACAATTTTTGTTCTAGCTGCTTACATTCTTTATTTACTTTTAAATCTATATCTTTTTCTATTTTGATTTCTAAACTTTTGCTTTCAGCTTTGCTTTCTTTCATAAAGTTTTCTATTTGTTTAGCTAGATTATTTTTTATACTAGATAGCTCTGTATTTGTTTCAGTTAACTTATTACTGAACTCTGCACTATTTTCAGTTAACTTATTATTAAATTCTCTATATAATTCTACTCTCAACTCTGTATTAGTTTCAGTTAACTTATTACTTAGATCATTTATTGCTTTTAGAAGGCACATAACGTTTTGTTGTGATAAGCTTTCCTGCTCTTGTTGGCTAGATGTGTGAGGGATAGTATCTCTTTGTGTTGTTCCTTGCACTAACATGTGTAAAGGTGATTGACCTCGTATACCACTGCTATCTCTTTCTATGTCTACCTCTGAATTTACACATAACTGTTCTTCTACATCTAACCTATTTGTTTCCTCTAGCTCTGATTGTAAATTTATATTGCAATCTGTAATGGCTGACCTAACCTCTCCTACTTCCATATTTTTATTGTTTGCTGTTTCCATTTTATTTTGTATATTTGTTTTTGAATTGCTTAATTTTAATTTTCCACTTCTTATTAACATGAAATTTTTCATAACAATATTTTCTAAACTTGACAATTATTATAATGTACAATGGAATTTTCTGACCTTTTGTTCTGGCTGTTATTAAACTTTTATATTCAGTGTTCCCACGTAGATTGTTGTTGAATTGTCGGCTGTGTGCCCCTTACTCCTGAAGAATTGTTACTGTTCTTGAATACTGTTGATGATGATCTTGAAGTTCTGATATGTATTGTAGTTTCGTCGATTCTGGTAGTTCTACGTTGTTCGTTGATCTCTTCTTTTCAGTTTTCGTCACACATTCTTGTCTATTCTTGCTCCACGCAGTTGGGCGCCAACTTGAAGCGTTTATGTGCCCCACGTATGGATGCCAACTTGAAGTAGTTATTGTCTTTAACCATTTTAATTTATTGTTATTGGAGTTATTTACGTAAATTATTAGCCTCACGCTTTGGAAACCAACTTGAAGAAGTATTGTTCTTCAACTGTTGTAGTTGTTGTCTTTACGTTGTTTATTTATTTATTTCCGCACTCGGAAAACCAATTTGGGAAAGTGTTCTGTTGTTGAAGTTTGCAGTACGCTTTGGGAGTTAATTTGAAGAAGATTGTTTGTTACGTAATATGCTGCTACGTATGTAAAGTCTATTTGAAGATGTGTTTTTGTTGTTACGCTCCAAGTTTAAAATATTATTTATTAACTTTGTTATTAAACTACTTCTATAGATAGTATTTATGTTTATGTTTGCCTCGGCTGCGTCAGTAATGTTTGTAGAGACACGTTTCTCTTAATCAGAGCGTGAAGCGACAAGAATGTAGGCTTACACAGATTTTAAGTTTAAATTCACTTCTTTTTATTAATCCTTGGCACAAATTAAATGGCACTACACTGATATTAAGAGCTGTGAGATTCTTTAATTTAATACTTGCACTTTGTTAACGCGCATACATATTTTACGATTCACACGAATACGTAATATTTCTTTAGAGAACACATCTTCCATCCGGTCACTACCAAGGTCTGCAGGCAACTGAACATATTTCAACCGTCAAAATCCGTAAGCTTCTGTATTTCAAGTCTCTGATTGGCTAATCCTAGTCCAATAGAATACCTGCATTTGATTAAAGCTTTTTCTGGCTGTTCATTGGCTATTTTAAACTGTCACAAAATTTACATTATCGTTGCTCTAATCATGACTAGTAGCATTTAAACTCTCAAACTCATTATTGCCTCAAGGTTACCTCATTGTTAGCAACGTTAAACTTATTATTCTCTTACATAACATTATTAAACGTGTTTACAATAATATAAGCATTTGCAATGACTGTTACATACATTTTTATAAATTATTACATAAATATTGCTTCAAGGCGGGCTGTTATTGAATTTGCATATTATATAATTTAATTGAATTATTTCAGTGTTAAAAATGCTGCCTCAACTGTTTAACCGAGCGAGATGGCTCCCGAGGATGTGAAGCTCGCATTTATGATGTTCAGGATTCGATTCCCGAGTATTGCGGCTGAGCGTTGGTAGTGCACTTTATGAATATTTCTAAATATTTCTCTCTGGCGCCCATCGGACTGCTGGCGGATCCCGGGGGGCTTCCCAGGGGATCCCAAGGGGGCTAGCGGCCTGTGGACAGGACTAAACGGCGTCGGATGCGTTTAATCTGGAATCGTTAGGGAATCCGTCCACGCTTGCGCACGTGGTCTCTCGGATCTGATCGTCCTTTGGTCTCTTCCTCATTGGTCCCTCCCGGGAATCGCATTCGATACACAAAGGCCCACATTGGTCTACATGCGTGCTCTGCCATGTTTCGGGGTCCGCTCCATGATAAGTACCTTTACTTTACTTTAATACGCTCTGTATCCACTCGTATCTTATTGATTCATATTAGAGCTGTAGAGACGGCAGCATTCTACTCGCGTGTCTGCTCGGAAAGGCCGGCAGGCGAGAGAAGCCAACCTTAGCTGAGGGACATGCTCGCCATTTTCTCTACGTTTGTGTTGAGGTAGGAAGTAGTTGGAAAAGAAATGTGAATTCAGAAATAAACTGTAAATATGAAAGTCCTGAAACATAAACAATTTACTTCTTGATAATATTAGGATTAGGACTAGTTAGGAAGGGACCCCCAGTCACTGGAGATGAGCACCGCATGTTTGTGACACGTGAATCCGGGATGAACGGAGAAAGAAAAGAACCAAAGGGTGGTCAGATCCGGACTACGATGTTTCCTAGCTTCTAGAATGACACCAATCCTGAAGCCGACGCGAGCCTGCTGGCACCATAATCTAGGGGCCCCGGGAACGAGTCCCCCAAGCACCAGCTTAAAATCCGCCATCCAGGCAGAACGCACCAATCGCCTACAACCCTGAAACACATGAAGGTGAAACAGATGAAATGAGATTATGGGGAGAGGAAATTCGTGGCAGAAGAGGAACCTCCCCAACATCGCATACCGACCTGGGAAAACTGCGTGAAATTCCACCTTCAAACTGGCCGGTTCGACAGGAATCGAATCTCGGACCTCCCGAATCCCAGCCATGTTACCGCGTGAGGCATGTAAATTATATGCTACATAGTATTTTATTAAGGATTACAAACAGTTTGGAACAAATATTAAGGAAAGTGCATAACGGACTGGCAAAAATGTGCATACTTTAATTGGCCAGGAGAGCCATTGCACTATTCGTCTTAAGATTTATTAAGGAAATTGTATTACTTTGATTACAAGCTTCAAGAAACAAAGCACCTGACCACATTTTTAAGAGTCCATGTTAGCTTAAAACCATCTTATCATGGCAATGGACATCTTGGTGTTGCGGTTAACACTAGCTTGCCTGGCAGGGGCAGTTAGTTTCTGTCAGCCACAGTGTATGGAGAAAGCAGTAGATGTAACCATCCTGGTTTGCAGTATAATATTTTGATGTATACAAGTTTTATTTTGTGATTTCCTCGTTGCATAGGTATGAGCTTTTGTGGTTTGTGTTCATAGGTCCGTACAGGGCTGCCCACGGGGGGGGGTGGAGGTCATCATGGATCAAATTGCGCCATCAAGAACTTGTGGGGCGGGAATTCAAAATGTTGGGGAATGCAAAAATATTGAAGTAAATTAACGTAGGTAGTATAAAGACATTTATTAACTTTTTACTTTCTCTACTACGTATAGTAAGTAGGGGAAGTATTGTATTTCGCCCAAAAATTCGATACCGAGATTTCACCGACAATACATGTTTTGAGGCCCCCTGAAACCAAAAAAGCATTTTTGGAAACATGTCCGTGCGTCTGTCTGTGTGTCTGTCTGTGTGTGTGTGCGTGTGTGTGTGTGTGTCTGTCTGTCTGTGAACAGCATAACTCAGAAACAAACAATCGGATAAACACTAAACTTGGTATTTAGGTTCAGTATCTTCCAGAGATGCGACACGAAGGTTTTCAGGAAAATTCCCCCACCCCAGATTACCCTTTACACGGAAGATTTTTCGAAAATTTTAATTTTCTCAAAAATGGCTCTAACGATTTTGATTAAAATATCATATTTTTAAGATATTTTTATGACAAATAAAATGTATATCTTGAATTTTCTGGGAATGCCTCAAAAAGTATTCTTCATTGTGAACGACTTTTGCATAACTGGTAAACCATAAGAGATAGACAAAATTTTACTACACAAAAAATGTAGATCGCGTTAAAATACACAATTTATGTCATATACAATTTTGTTGTTGAGTGAACCATTTTCGAGATATTGCTTGTTATTCCCTTAAATTTTTCAATACTTATTTTCTCAAATGGGAATTCGTTATTCATTTTTTTGTCTTGGATATGAAAAGAGTATTAATCTGTGGCAAAGGGAATGGTGCTGCACCTAGGAACCAGCTATTAAGAGATATGTATGTGCTTAAAGGCTACTGTATTTCTATATTGCCCTTGTAAATATATATTCCCCTTACATCTACAAGAAAATTAGCAATAAGATAGAGTCTGCAAATGTTTATCTCGATTAACATGAAGTAGATGGAGAATAAGCGTTTGTAAAAATAGTTTGTACAAGAGTAGAGAAAGTCATGTGAGTGTAACACATCAGATTTTTTTGTCTTGTATGCGCAAGGAGCATTAGTCTGTGGCAAAGAGAATGGTGCTGCACCTAGCAACCAGCTATTAAGAGATATGTCTATGCTTAAAGGCTACTGTATTTCTATATTGCCCTTCAAATGCAAAACAAGGGAAACAGTACGCCTTAAGCGAGTCAAATATTTTTAGAACTGGTCGCTATGTGTAAAATGTAATTCTCTTTGCATGTCAAAATATCGTTTCTGCAAATGTTTATCTCGATTAATATGAAATAGATGAAGAATAAGAGTTTGTAAAAATAGTTTGTACAACAGTAGAGAAAGTCATGTGAGTGTAATACATCAGATTTTTTAATCGAGTACTGTAATAGTTAACTCGGTTTGGATCTTTAAGTTTGTTATTTGTTAAGTTTGTACTTTATCCCCCCAAAAATTAATACCAAGTACAATTCATAGTGTAGGTATAATGTGGCACATCAACTCATAATTTTTGCAAATGTATAAAAGGAACTATAACATTATAGGTAGGTATGTAGTTGGTAAGAACGTATAGTGTTACTATAATTGCTATATTGGTCTATTCAGAAAGATGCAATAGGATACATTGAAATACCAAGTAATAAAATACACCACCTGCCAAAATTACAGATATTGTTATTTATAATTTTTTGGCTGTAAACATTACGATGTTTTATTGATTTTAACTTTCTAATTGTTTATTTAATATTTTATTGAGTACTGGCATCACAATAGCTACTCTAGTACCTATAAGGAGGTTCTTTTGCGAAGGAACTAATAGCTGAAAAGGAACTGTCAGAAAAATTAGGGGGGAGGACGATTATTTTGGAGGGGATACGCAATAGTCTTTTGGGGAATGGGTACTCCTTGGTACGTACATACGTATCAACGTTCGTAGCCCAAAGACAAACCTTACAAAATGCAGGAGTATTCTTAAAAGATCATCTTTTATCACGGTGAACTATGTGTAGTTTTTTCAAGAATGTAATCATTCCAGACGTAAAGGTACGTTGAAAATTGCTTACAACGATTAACTCCAGATTCTATTATTACGTCCAACAACCAAAATTATGTCTCTTTGTACGTGTGCAAGCGTATATTGCTTAATGTTAATTTTTAATTAATTAAATAGGTTTTCAGTAACAACTTTCTCATTTTAATGACGTTTCAATTCCCTTAGAGTAAAATGCGAAATCCTCGTATCGGCCCAATAGTGCACTATATTTCCACTGGAATTACTGATTTTATGTTATCCTTTTTAATGTACGTATTAGTACACGGGTACTATAATTTTTTAACTTTTGCTTTATTCATACAACACCATTTAAACTCATATGGTCATATAGGGGCTTTTACTGGAGAACAAAAACCCTCATGGTGCTATTACTCGAACTGTAGGCTTGAAGTTTGGTTTCATACGTTTTTATTTTGAAGATCAATCACACTCATACTTCCACTCTACGGTAAGGCAGTATTTTTAACAGCTAAATGATTTCAGTCTAATTATATAATATATAAATTCAATAACAGCCCGCCTTAAAGCAAAATGTGTATAAATAAAAATATAAAAAGTGTATGTAGCAGTCATTGTATTAATGTTTATATTATTATGTACATGTGTTATGTGAATGTATTACGTAATTTAATAATGTAGGAGCTGTGAGAATATAGGTCAAAAGTTGCTAACAATGAGGTAACCTTGAGACAATAATGAATTGGAAAGTAGTAATGCTACTAGTAATTCTTGGAGTAACAATAATGTAATTTTGAGACAGTTTATAAATAGCCAATCAACAACCAGAAAAAAGCTTAAGTTAAATGAAGGTATTCTATTGGAGTAGGATTAGCCTATCAGAAAATGAAATAAAGAAATTTACAAATTCAGGCGGTATAAATCAGTTCAGTTGTTTGTAGACAGTGTTCCTAACGGACGCGAGACGCGTCCTCAAGAAGTTCAATACGTATTCAGCGTGAGACGAAAATCCATTATGGCGAATATTACGAGTATAAGGTTTACGTGTTAAAGGTGCAAGTAATTAATAAATAATCTCACAGCTCTCTATATCAGTGAAGTGTTATTTAATTGTGTCAAGAATTAATAAATGGAGTGAAGTAGAAATTATAATTTGTGTAAACCTACATTCTTCAGCCACACCACACCCTGTTAAGAGAGACATGTTTCTACAAAATTAATACTAACGCAGCCGAGGTAAAAGTAAGTATATAAATTACTTAAAGAAAACATAAAAATACAAAGTTGAAAGTAAAGTTGGGGCAGTTACTTCATCAAGTTTCGCTCCCCAACAGTCGAGCAACAATACAACTCCTCCTAAAATAAGCCTACTTAAAATTGGTTTTCCATACGTAAAATACACCTTCTTCAACGGAAGGTAGTTAAAGAAAATTTATCCGTCCCAACCGCGAACAGAACCCAGCACCTTTGGCTTTAGAACCCGGAACGTTAACCATTCGACTACAGAAGCAGTCAACAATTATTCTTCCCTTTCTGACATACAACCTTTTAAAAAAAACGAATTTATTCTCTTGCTCTACAACGTGTCTTTAATTTTTATTTGTTATTTCATATTTATTACGTACTAGCTGGCTTATCCGATGTTCACGGTGGCTTTTTAAACTTCGTATGACAAATAAATGTCTTTTACTCTCTTACAATACTCTTTATGAATCTATTGTACAATGATAAAGAGGTTTGTTATGGTGATATTATTGTAATTTATTGTTGTAATATTATTGTATTTATTGTTGTAATTTCGATAACCCCGTACATATTGTTATATACCGGGGTGAGGCCAAAAGGTTTGCAGCTAGATATTAAATTTTAGTTACCCCAGCATATATACATTGGGAGGTATAGCATCAGAGGTAGCGAGAGGACCAGAAACTTTAACTACACATTCCAGAGAAGCTGAGGGATAGTTATCACAAAATACACAGAATTTCACGTTAATAAATTACCTGTGGTTTATTGAATATAACACGGAGCCCCTACATCACTCACAAAAAATTAAAATGAAGAAATTGAAGGGAGATGCTAGACACACGCGGTTACATTCACACAATTCACATAGACCTTCCACACCAGACACTCGACAAAAAGTGACGCTAACACACAACACAAAGAAAGTAACGCTTACTTCCCCCCACTCCAACCCTCGCCGCACCAGATAAACTTCAAAACCCCAACCGAAAGAATTACCCCAACAATACTGTCGCCAACGACGCAATAATGTATCTGGCGCGACAATACACACACATACACGCCACAATATTTAATAAATCTTGAGGAGACAGCAAACTCCATTTAAACATTCTTAATGAAGAAGAATGTATTCTACTGCAAAGAGAGTAAAATCTGTAAATAAATAAGGACTTCGGTCCTAGTCCAACTTCCAGAAATTTATTCACACTTAGGCCGGTAGGAGGCACTTTTGACTGTGCTGTTCAAATGGAAGAGCCGACAATATCTGTACGAAAAATACAGCGAGCCGTATGTAAATGGCTGATTTAGGGTCACAAGCCGCAAAGTGTAGTCCAGGTTTGAGAGCCCTAATGCGCAACGCGTATCCTAGGTTTCAGGTACGTAAGGCGCAAAGAGTAGCCGAAGGGTGTTTTTTATGAATAGAGTGATGCAACTGCGGAACGACAAAGCTAGCCTAGATTCTGTGAGTCTAAACCCCAATGAAGAATTGTGATACTTTATTTTGGGAAAGATACGCTAGGTAACGAGTGTTTTTGGAAAAACTAAAAATATCGCTTTTCGCGGATTTTGCTAGTATTTGGCAGTTGGGTTGGCGCTTTCTTCCGCGCATATGCAGTAGTAAAATGGAGAATTTTGTTGACATTTGGCGATTTCTTTCGTGTATAAAGCCCCTTGTACACGATCAAACTTTTTTCAATTCAATTTACAAGAAAAATTGTGAAATACTTTTCAATATGTGACAAGATTAGAATAGACTTTGCAAGACCTGGCAAGACTTTACAATGTCAAAAATGTGCATTTACAAGTTATCTCTTCGCCAAACTGAAACCCTTCAGAACACATTGATAATATATCACGCGCAAAGCAATTTGGTATTTGCGTCACAGTATAACAATTAGCAATGAAATATTGTTCCTTACTAATGTTTTGTAGCATTTTCACGTGTTTTATCTCATGAAATCACATCACGAGTGTGGAACACAATGGAAATAACGCCAACCGATAGGTTAACCACACTATATAACATTGCATTCATGTATACTTAGTTCGGAAAACTGCCTGGCAATTATTTCTTTATAACCGCCTTCATCTGCTCCATCTTGTGGTAATCCACGGAGCTCTAGATGTACAGACATGGCCAGCTTATGTATAACCTAATCAGTTCGCATACAACATACCTAGGCCCGGTAGCCATTTTTGTTTACTTTTCGCTTTCAGCCATGTTGCAGATTTCGTGACGCACTGTGAATACTCGCATTTAATTGGCCAAAGCCATCAAATCATTGTCAAATCTTGGATCGTTTAGAGCATGTCCTTATTTGCTTTCAAGACTTTCAAAGACTTTAAAAGGATTGGAATCAATTTGACAAGAAAAGTTGTGAAGTTGTGACAACTCTTGAAAAGTCATGTAAAGTATTGAATTTGACAAAAATTTGATCGTGTACAAGCGGCTTAAGCAAGTGCCTTTAAAAGGGTGGGTTGGGTGGACCATATGTTCCTGACTGTTCACAGCTCCTTTTAAACTGTGTAATATACGCATTTTCCTTTTTCAAAACCATCTTTCTTCTGCACTTCAATTGGAGGTATTTACGGAACCGTTACCATAAATAACAGCTTGGATAGTGGAAGTTCTGCACTGAGTTGTTTTTCAGATATGTTATTAATGCAATACAAACAAATGCAATTATGTTAACATCACGAACCTATGCAATGATAGAGGTTCTAAATTATGGTTAGAATTTGTTAATGACTACTGCGTTAGTCAAGTATTTGTACATTAGATACTACTAGCAGTTGAAGTGTGATGTAAACATTT
This sequence comes from Deroplatys truncata, assembly GCA_030765065.1. Classification (NCBI taxonomy): domain Eukaryota; kingdom Metazoa; phylum Arthropoda; class Insecta; order Mantodea; family Mantidae; genus Deroplatys; species Deroplatys truncata. Next base: position 40,016,969 of record CM060980.1, read on the forward strand.
CGGTGTTTTTAATTTTCACAGCAATCCTATATGTGCGGATGATAGTATTGAAAGGCAAGTGCATTTTCAAAATATTATGCCAATAGTTTGTATCATTTCGTTTTCCAGCGCACAGCAAACGTTTGGCGTAGAACATTTCTCACTCATTCGTGATTAAATATCAATGCTGATGCGTTTAAATAAAACACTTCATACACGCTACCCCTTCCTCCAAACGAGACCGGTGTTATTTACTTCATTCACACGACAGCTGGCCTGTCACATAGGCAGCACGGCACGTGCTGATTATAAATTATTTATTTTTGGCGACATACTTGGAGATGAACAAAAGGTTATGAATAATGTATATATACCAGGTGGCCCAACCGCACCATATTTGACATTTCCAGATAAACCTTCATGCGTTAAAACAGTTGCAGAACTCGACGGAGCAATTCCAAGTAACACAATTCAATGGGAAACTGGAGCATTAGCACCCTAAAACCACACCACCACCACTACTACTACTACAACTACCACCATTACCACTACTACTACCATCACCACTACCACTAATACTACTACCATCACCACTATTACTACCACCATCACTACTACTACTACTATTACTACTACCATCACCACTACTACTACTACCATCATCGCTACTACTACTACCACCGCTACTACTAGCACTACTACTACCACTACTACCATCATCACTAGTAGTACCACTACTACTAGTACTACTAGCATCACCACTACTACTACCATCACCACTATTACTACTAGTACTACCACTACCTCTACAACTACCATCATCACTGCTACTACCACCACCTATACTACTACCACCACTACTACTACCACCACCACCACCACTACTACTAGTGCTACTACAACCACTACTATACCATCATCACTACTTGTACCATCACTACTACTAGTACTACTAGCATCACCACTACTACTACCATCACCACTATTACTACTAGTACTACCACTACTCTAGTACTACCATCATCACTACTACCACCACAACTACTACTACCAAAACCACTACTACTACTACAACCACTACTATACCATCATCACTACTTGTACCACCACTACTACTAATACTACTACTACCATCACTACAACTACTAGTACTACTAACACAACCACTACTACTATCACCACTACTACTACCACCATCACTACTACTACTATTACTACTACCATCATCACTACTACTACCATCCCCACTACTACAAGTACTACTACCACCACTACTACTAGCATCATCACTATTACTACAATCCGCACTACTACAAGTACTACTACCACACCACTACTACTACTACCATGATCACTACTACTACCATCCCCACTACTACAGGTACTACTACCACCACTGCTACTACCATCATCACTATTATTACCATCACCACTAATACAAGTACTACTACCACCACTACTACTACCATCATCACTACTACTACCATTCCCACTACTACTAATACTACTACTACAACCACTACTACTACCATCACTAGTACTATTACTACTACCATCACTAGTACTACTACTACCATCACTACTACTGCTACCATAACCACTACTACAAGTACTACTATTACTACCACTATCAGCACTACTACTCTCATCACCACTACTACTAGCACTACTACCATCGTCACTATTACTACTACCATCGCCACTACTACCATCACCATTACTACTTCCATCGCCACTACGCCCATCACCACTACTACTACGATCACCACTACTACTACCATATCACTACTACTAGTCCAGTACTACTTCCATCGCCACTATCCCCATCACCACTACTACCATCACCACTACTACTACGATCACCACTACTACTAGTCCAGTACTACTTCCATCGCCACTACCCCCATCACCACTACTACCATCACCACTACTACTACGATCACCACTACTACTAGTCCAGTACTACTTCCATCGCCACTACCCCCATCACCACTACTACCATCACCACTACTACTACCATATCACTACTACTAGTCCAGTACTACTTCCATCGCCACTACCCCCCCATCACCACTACTACCATCACCACTACTACTACGATCACCACTACTACTACCACCATATCACTACTACTACCACCATCACCACTACTACTACCATATCACTACTACTAGTCCAGTACTACTTCCATCGGCACTACTACCATCACCATTACTACTACCATCGACACTACTACTACTACCACCATCGCCACTACTACCATCACTATTACTACTTCCATCACTACTACTCCATCATTACTACCCCCATCACCACTACTACTACTAGTCCACTACTACCATCACCACTACTACTATCATATCACTACTACTACTAGTCCACTACTACTTCCATCACCATTACTACTACCATCACCACTACTACTACGATCACCACTACTACTACCATATCACTACTACCACCATAACCACTACTAATACCACCACCTCTACTACTACCATAACCACTACTACTACCATCACCACTACTACTACCATCACTACTACCACCATAAACACTACTACTACTACCATCACCACTACCACCATAACCACTACTACAACCGTAACCACTACTACTACCATCGCCAATACTACTACTACCATCGCCACTACTACTACTACCACTACTACTAGTACTAGTACTACTAATACTACCCCCATCACCACTACTACTAGTCCACTACTACTACTACCGTCACTACTACTACCACTACTACCATACCATCACCACTACTACTAGTACTACTACTACTAAACTACCATCACTACTACCATATACTACTACTACTATTTCACCAGCAGTTTTCAGAAACGTCTGTATGGATACACAGAGACGGTTAGGACATAGTATCAATTAACAGGGGTAAAACTTCGGTATTCAATGAGCAAAGTCAGCATAACGGTACTGTTAGATGATGAACATAGAAATAGTAACAATAAAAGTTATAATAGCAAACGAAAAAATGGTAGTGATATCCTACGTACTCTCATGTTTGTTGCTTATAGTCCGTAATGCTAGACGAGAACAGCGTAAACACAATTAAAACATAGCTATGAGCGGGTACACATAGGTCAAATAAAGACATTTTTACGATTCATCAGTCTGAAAAGTGAGTTTATTCCCTCGAAAATAAAGCCTGTGTAAGTGAAGTGGAAAATATTCCAGACCTTTTCGTTCTAATTTTGTCTATCATCACGGATATTACATTCTATTGCAAGCCTGAAAAGTGCCTCTCAATGAGCGCGATCCGCCCATCGGTTTTGCTGATGAGCAAGAGGAGTAGTACGATATTCGTCTGGCGCCGTAGCTCACCCAGTCGGTAGAGTGCCTGCCTGTTGTGCTAGGGGCCCCAAGTTCAATTCCCGACTGGGAGATGAGAATTTTTCTCTAGCCAAGATTGATTCATATCCTCCCCAGAGTCTGGAAGTATGAATAAGAGTGTGAATGTGTGTGTGTGTGATCTAATGATTAAAACTCAAAGTTTACCAGAAACCCAAAAAAACAAACGAATGCGAGTTAACACCATTGCCTATAGGCTATAATATGTTCCAAAGGAAAGGCCACCGATAAGACCATTATAGTTTCCCACTGATCTATGTTTACTTGGAACTGCCCCGTTGAGTTCTGCAACTCTACTAACGCACGAAAGGATATCCACACACTTGAAATATGGTGCTCTTGGGCCACCTGGCATAATGTGACACCTGCATTGTTTTAAATATTACATAGCGTTTTTTTATTACCCATCTGACCTTAAGGTACAGTCTTACCATGTAAAACAGAATAGAACTTTTGCAGTTAAATATAAAAACATTAAATGTTATAAGCAGTGAAGATGAAAGTTCATCTAAGGTAAATAATTTAATAAAGAACTCCAGTATTAAGTTTGAAGCCTGATATAGAAGATACTAGCCATCTTGTTATCAGATGGTTGTAAGTTTGGAGTTGAAGATGAGTCGCCTAGTTCGGAAGTACCGATGCCAGCAAAGCTTTGCTTCTTTGCTAGAGACGAGAACTCTCAGGGAAGATGACCACAAGATAAATAAATGAAACCTTTAAGAAAACTTGTGCACATTATATATTTTATTTTTTCAAACAATGGTTTTTTATTCCTCTGGGACTCTCTATTTAATTACTTCACAATATGTTTTTAAATACCTATCGTTCGATTATTTATGTTATTAACAGAAACAGGCAAAATATATTTCAGATTCTAAATCATGCTTGCTACCATTATAAAACCAGTATCTGTACATTTTGCATTCATCGCACGTGACAAAATATCATATTTCCTAATATTTTGGTAAAATCTGCAATTTAAATTCATCTATTTATTCATCTTTTTTAAGATTTACAATTTTTCGTTTTTAAAATAATGTACATTACTAAGAACCGCGCTCTCCAGATATTCTATTCGGGTAGTTTTCTATGAAGCATATTTAGAAAACCCAAGGCACTCTTTCCAGGAAATTTATCCTATATGTAAAGTAACTTGGGAAATTACACGGCCTCTATTCAAGAGTTTTTATCTTCGTGAACCGGTTCTTTTAATGGAATACTGTAATTAGTATTAAATAAGGACAACGCAACCAGTAACTCCTTTATCTTTTTTTTTCTAAGTTTAAGGGTTTCGTAATTATTATTGTTATTATTATTATTACTCTATTTTACGTCGCTTTAACTACAGGGTCATATCGCGACGGATCCGTTAGTGGATAACTCTTAGATCGAGGTATGGCGGACAGTTAGCCTTCTAGATCTCATCCCTGTAATCACCGCTTCGTCGTGTCCACAGAGACCCTAGCGCATAGCAACTGGATCTTCTGCTTCGTGCCGTGCAGATGGCATTAGGGTGCCGTCTAGTCTAACTGCCGCTCTCATACAGAAAGGCGGACAGTTAGCCTTCTAGGTCTCATCCCCGTAACCATGCCATTTTACTTTGTCATGTATCTACAGAGACCCTAGTGCATAGCAGTCGCATCTTCTGCTCCGTAACGTGCAGATGGCAGTAGGGGGTTTCACAGTTATTGAAAGTTATAACAGCACATAATTTGTTGTATTTCATTTGACATTGTTATTTACTATTAGTAAATATGGACCAAATTCTATAAAGCCTATTATTAAACTAATGAAGATAATTTTCTCCACACCCTTAAAATATAAGATATTTTTGTTTTAGAATATATATTTCATAATTTTTTAGACCGTTTCACATTTTGGCATTTTTTTCTTCGTATTTGGCTGTTTCTAGTATTAACATTATGCTGGTAGCGGTATAATTATCTCGCTGGCAATCGTGTTGTTCAAATTGTACCAAGATAATGTGCTGATTCGCGTGTTCACGGTGAAGATCTTGCCTATCTGGCAATCGCGTTCCAAATGTGTACACTGCCGTGCATAAAAAGTGGCTAATTTCCCTAGATCGACATACCTTTTTCCTTCCGTAAGGTTTCCACATTCAAGTAATCAACTTTTGACTCTGCCAACCGGTATCAGTTCTCTATTTTCTGGCATGAAAAACAATTTAGGGACATAAAAACTAACCAATGAACCATGTTTATAATCTATGTGGAATGAAGGGGTGTACGACTGGTACACAAGGAACGGCTAAACTAACTACAATGTAATTCACCTTCTAGAGGAGGGGGTGAAGAATTAGGTTAAACTGAACAACAGCTATAACATCTCCATATATGAGAACACCGACATGGAGACGAAGGTTGCTGCCGCTACCAAATGACAATAAGAAAGCCGGCATTAGGAAAACGGTGTGTAGCATGAAAATATAAGGTATAAGTTGTAATGTTACGCTTCGGCAGTTCAACCATACTTTGGGAGAGTTAAAATACCCTGCCAATCCAGTGGCTATAATTATGCTCGAAAAGCAGAGATGGTCACCCTGGTAGGGGATGGGACGTAATCTTATGCTTTAGGAATGCGCTCTATCTTGCTAACTAATGTCTCTAAGCGTACTAGCTTTTAAATATAACTTTGTAGTCTCTTTTTTGGCTTCCTTAAGCATGCAAAGTAATTCAACTTTTTCACATTCCCACCTCTGCGGTAGGGGGATAGAGTGTCTGCTTCCCATCCAAATGAACCCACTTTCAAATCTAAGTTAGGTTGAGTTACTTAAATAAGGCATTTTAAGCAGTTTTTCCCTTATTCTAAGAAGGCGAAATTCTGGTATCTAAACTCTTTAAAGTTTGGGCTAATTTGGGTTGTTTCGCCTATTTTATTTATTCACCCATTCAACGTTACATATGATCTAATGATTAAAAACTATTAACTCGCATAAAAATAAATATTTACATCAATGATTTCTCTACTATCAAGAACATTGTTTACGACGTATACACGTGCCCTGCGTGTAAGAAAAGTCAGCTTCGGGTTTACTTATTGAACACTTGAAGTAAGAAAGGCTGAAATTTTCGGCAAACTTAGCAAGACGCTAAATGTCACAAGAAAGGATATGGTTTCTGGAGATAAGAACAGATGACATGCGATGTATCTCCAGCTGTATTAATTTATTTAACGCACTATGCGGCATTCAGTGTTACGTGTATCTGATTTCACGGTTTTTCATAAATCAGTTTACGAATGTATGAACACTGTGAAGCTGAACATTTATAAGATGCGATAGTTATGGATGAATAAATGCAATCCGGAGATGGTTCGTACCTGGAGAATCTTAAATTAAATATAGCATGTTTAAAAAAAGTAAAAATACAGGACATAATGATTATGTAACTGCCTAAGCACGATCCTTAAGTTGTATATCTCAAGAAAACAAGAAAAATTTGAGAAAGTAGTATTTTAGAAGGAGCTGTATCGTACTTCAACTGTTGGGGAGCCGAACTTGTAGTAGTTGCAACCGCACGTATGGTAAACACTTTCCGGTAGCCTTCGCCCCAAATGTACTTTTAGGTGGCCTTTGCTCCAAGTTTAAAAAAATATTAACTTTGTAATTTGACTGTTTCTTTAAATATTATATTTATGTTTGCCTCGGCTGTGTCAGAATTATTATTAGAGACTCGTTTCTCTAAGCAGGGTTGTGATGCGACAAGAATGTAGGCTTATACAGATTATAATTTTACTTCACTCCTTTTATTAATGCTTGATACGAATTAAATAACACTTCACTGACATAGAGAGAGAGAGCTGTGAGATGTTTTTATTAAATACTTGCAATTTTTAACAGGTAAACTATTTTTCGTCGCACACGAATGCGTATTATACTTCTTTCGAGAACACTTTTTGCGTCTGGTTAGTAACGCTGTCTTCAGGAAACTGTAAATGTTTCTCCTTTTCAGTTTATGATTCGTTAATCCTACTCCAATAAAATACGTTCATTTTACTAAAGCTTATTCTGGTGGTTGATTGGCTATTTATTAAACTGTCTCAAAATTTGCATTGTTGTTGCTCCAATAATGACTAGTAGCATTTAAACGTTCAAATTCATTATTGCCTCAAGGTTACCTCAATGTTAGCAACATTTAACTTATTATTCTCACAGCTCCTACATTATTAAATTACGTAATATATTCACATAATATTATTGAACATCTTTACAATAATATAAGCATATGCAATGACTGTTACATACATTTTACAAATTATTACATACATATATTGCTTCAAGGCGGGCTGTTATTGAATTTACATATTATATAATTTGACTGAAATCATTTAAGTGTTAAAAATACTACCTCAAATTTTAGTCAAATGATGCACTACCTGACTAAAGATCACAAAAGCGTTTACAGAGACATCACTGAATAATGTTCCGCAATTTATGTTTTAAAAACTTGAAAATATGCCTACTTTAATTTTTGTGTGCTGTTATCTCCAAATTTCCTCGTTTTTTTAAACGACAACTAAGATTTTCACTGAATGTATATCATAACTGAAGTTATTATACAAAAATAATTTATTATTTTCAAAATGTCGTTCTAATGTACGTTCATACTATGTTTAACATTTAATTAAATTAATTTTCTAACACATTTCTGAAATAGAAGTATCTGGTATAATTTAAACCACTTTTTCTCAGATTCATAATTTTAGTACTTAGAGCCTTCTTCACTTTAGTCTTCAATTTACATCGATTATTACCACAAAAATAATATCTTAATAATGCAAAAAGCTTTAACTGATGCAATTCTAATTAAAAAGGATCGATTGTCACACTGATGTTGCAGATTTAGCTGCGATTTTTTATAATGAAAATACTTCGAACACAAAACTACCCTGCCACGGCTTTCTCTTCCATTGGTTCCCTATTCGCCAGGTTAAAAGTTATAAATGCGTAATACACACATAGAAATATAGCATTATGTATTTTAAATAGTTTTCATACAAGAACGATTCACAATTTGAACATAAAGATACGAGGCTTTATTATAAATAATTTTCATATTACTATAAACTTTAAAAAAAATGTTATTTCAGATATGCTTTATATCAAAATCAAATCTAGACAGTCTTTATAATACGTCCTTATAAATAAATAGTGATATTGAATTGACGTAAACATACATACACATTCAAAGTTTCAAAAGTTAAATCATTCATAATTAATACATTTATTCCCCAATTAGTGTTAAGGGAGAATTAACACACTACGCTGCATGGAGGCACAGAACTAATGGAAAGAAAATATTCGTGAATGTATCAACATAACTGAGGACGGAACGGGATAATAAACTTTGCCCCGCGCCGAGACTACAGGTATCTGCGCGCAAGACCACACTAAAGATAACTTGCAACCAAAATTACATGTGGCGAAGAGGAAATCGGCCGCAGTTTTTTTCCTTCTTGTTTTTTTTCCGGTGATGGTTGCCTACTAGTAGAAAAATGAAGAGAAAAAATTACACATTTATGTAAGTTACCTCCTTTATTAATTTTTAAGCGTCATCATATGCAAGGAATTAGATATTATTAGTGAATCATTCCAATTTGTAAATAATTTGTTTCTTGTCAGACTTGAGCTTATGGGAGAGAAAGCCGAGACACGAGTATTTTTATTTTAGATCTACTGTCACTAAAAAAAGAATCCCAGTTCGATCTGTAACACCAGTGTGACAATGATCTCTTGTAGGTTTAGTTATATTGATTTAAATATGCAAAAATGATGGAATTCACTTTCTTGAAGAATTGATTAATAAATTGACATTCCTTTGGATATATTTGTAATTAAATCCTATAATAAGTGTTTCAAGTCTTGGTTGAATACGTTGAACCACTGAGAGACGAACTGAGTTTAAAAAGAACTGCTAACTGTACCGGTAGAAGGTAAGAAACACCCTCTAGAATTAAAACATAGGTAATTAGGCGAAGTGTCTCTCCCTGAAGACGCTATAACCACTGAAATGGACGCGTGACTGTTGTTTGGAGAGATGTCCGACAGAACTAGACACCTGTCCCGGCAGATCTCAGAGGGTTGCAGCTCTACTAGGGGTGGTGACGCGACTACGACCCGTAAATCACGAGCGGAATATTGCCAGTTGCAGGTTGCAGATCTCTCCCCTCCCTTGTCAACTGCCAACCATCTTCATCTCCACTACCCTCAACGATTTCCCCTCCACTGAGCGCTTTATTATATTGTGTGCGGGGAGAAACGAAAGAGAAGGGTCTACGATTCATAAATTATGAAAAATGGCTTATTAATGTTATTCCTGCTATCTGACAAGCCACTGGGGATTTTGTTTGTATGGAGACATTCCGTGTGCATGATGTGTATGCGTTGTGATAAATCTTCAGGATGACGAACGCGGTCTGCGAATATTAAATTACTCAGCATAGCTCTTGAAACACGGGGGAAAGAGACAGAGCAGCAAGCAACAAATTCCAAGAGGAAACCGCGGAGAAAGAACAAGATAAGAAGAATTGGAGCAGTGGAGGCTGGTAACCAGAACAAAGTGGATTTGTTTTTCTGAATTAGAGACTATTAGAAACACTTCCGGGGTTTCCGTTGCATCTTGTGCATGGAAACGACCAAGCTTTGTTTAAGGGTTTTGAGGAATGCGCGTGCAAAATACATGACAATATTTACATTCTCGACCTTTTTGACACTGTCTCATGGAATTCCTTCATTCCACACTAATAGAAGTGCAACAACGTATTTTATGTAAACCCTATTTGGATCCAGATTGGAGTCAGTATCAGAAAAACATTATAATAACCACCAGGAATACATATGGACACATTAAATATTTAAATAGGTATGTAGCTACATAAAACATGAAGTACACATATGGGGGAAGGCGTGTACAAATAATTCCGATCATTTAACGTTACGAAAAGGACTTAACGTTTCCAGACGTCATCTAAAAAGTTTTATTAACACGTGATGGCAAGAATTGCAGCTACAGGATGTTAACCAAGGGCTCTACTTGCTTAAAGAGTGTTGTAAGCTAAAAAATACAGTGTTTTTATTGTTTTTTTTTTCGAAAGGTGAAAGAGAATTTGTGTGTGTGTGTGTGTGATGAAATATCTATATTGAATTTTTGGTTCAATGCAACATTGTCTTTATCTGTGATAAGAGCAGAGCGAGAGTAGAGTGGGAGAATATATTACTATTATTATTGTTGTTGTTGTTGTTACTACACGGATGTGCCCGGATAATCTCGATACTCGATGTAATCATGTCTAATATTCTTAAATAAATATTCAATATTTCTAAACTTTTATTATTTTATGTACAATGTACCATTATCGGAAATTATGAAAAGACAAGGACGGCTGGAGTAGATCGCGGATGGGGCTTTACATTATTGCCTAGTGTTACCAAAGTGCTGCTTGATTTATCATTCTTGGCCTTTATCTATAACTGTGTTCATGAATCAATGCAACTTTCCATCGGCATGGTATCTGAATGGAGACGCGAAACGAGGGAAGAGGGAAATGTCCTCGAGTAAGCTGCAGCATTAACTGAGTTGCAAATGAGACATATTTAGTTGATACACCTCACCGCATAATTTCCGGCTTAGTAAATAGCTCACTTTCAGCATTTACATTAAGCTTACTTACTAAGGCCAAAATCAGTGAATTAATTAGGGAAGAATAAGGGTTTCAAACATGAGTTAATTCAGCGTTAAAATATATTTCCCTACAGTCTGATATTTTGTGGCCACGCAATTACACACAAGAGTTTTTCTCCGCATGCGTCATCCTCCGGGTGTAAAAACCCTTAGCATGGCTTCTTTCGGAAGAGAAGTAAAACCAATGGTCCCGTGTCGTAGATTTACGGCACGTAAAAGAACCTTAAGCCTAATAAAGAGGCCTCTGAGCAAAATTACCGGTCTTTCACGCCCAATATATGTAGAATTGGACACTAAGGACTACCGCAGTTAAAGAGCGTCCATAAATAAAACTCAATTTAAATTTTCCGTATAAGTGAAGTGCAAACTGTATCGCACACTAGTGCGTTTCCTTCAATGTGCTGGATTGCGTACTTAGTAATATTAAACAAAATATGAATGAAGTGTGGAATTGTTTGACGTAAACTAAGAACAGAGTGGTGTGTAAAAGTTGCAGAAAAGCATCTTCACCCAGTACTTAAAAATATATAATGTTACGTCTACACATCGATTGAAGTTTACAGAACCCCTGCTGAAAAAGCAATGTGCTTTTTCCGCCACTGCCATAACTTGAATCAGCGACATTAGAAGATGCGGAATCTGTTTAAATGTATTCATTTGGGGGGGGTGACATTGTTACTGCGTGCGGCACTATAGGCGGTGAACACTAATGATAAATGAAATGATTATTGGAATTAATTGTTCTTTCACACAAGCCGTGTGTTGGACAGGGTTGGAAAGGTAGAATAAGACGACTGAAAAATTCAATGCCATAGCCGGGATTTGAACCACGGATCTCCGGGTCTCCGTGTGGTTGCTCTAACCACTGAGCTACCATGGCAACCTACCAACACTACATTAAATTCTCCAACTGATTCACATTTTGTTCCGGTAAACCACAAGAATTATTATTGTTAAGGAAATTTGGCAATGAAACGCTCCAGGACTATGTTTAAGGTACCTCTATGAGGACTAAGGAGAACTTGGTGAAAACCTCAGTCACGGAGCACGATCCTTCCACTCACGAGTCTGTGCTTTTAACGAATCGGTCACGCCTATCTATATGCAGTCCTGTAGTTTCAAACATCAACGAAAACATTACTCACATTCACCACAAAATATAAGTACCTACAGAAGGGATTAAACAAATATATTATTATTACTATTATTATTATTATTATTATCAGCTTTGAAAATAAGGGATATAATGATCCGTAGGTTTACTAAAACAGAAACACAAAATCTGATGTGTTACATTCACATGACTTTCTCTACCCTCTCTCGCTTGTTAATGGATATAAAAATCATTCTTATGAAGCATTATTTACACTATATACTTCCTTTTAATCGAGACAAATCTTTCCGGATATTATACATGTCATTATAAGTACAAAGAGAATAGCGATAGTCAAATTTTCTAGAACCGGAGGTTTTACAATGGCCTTAAAATTCCAACCTCTTTCCATGAAATCGCAAGAAACAGTTGAAAATCGACAGGAATGACTAAGTATTGAAAAATTCAAACCATTAATGACGGATATCTCGGAAATGGCTGATGCTACAAAAAAAAAGTTATTAGAAATGAACTGTGTGTTCTAAAAAGATCTACATTTTCTTTGCAGTACGTCTTTGTCTACCGCTTATCGTTTATCAGTTACACAATATAATATAATAGTTCTTCCGAATGAAGAGTCTTCAAAGGGTATTCCAGAAAGTTCAACATATACATTGTGTTTGTCATGTCTTTAATGTATCACATTCATAAAGCCATTTTTTTTTTACAAAATCAAAAAAATTCGAAAAATGTTTCATGTCAACGGTTGTTTGGTGTTTTTCGTGAAAATCTTCGTATGGTATCTTTGAAGAACACTGAACTTAAATACCAAATTTTGTATTAATTAGACTTTTCGTTTTTGAATTATGCTGTTCACATACACACGGACCTTTTTCTAATTGTACTTTTTTGGATTCGGGGGACCTCAAAACAGTATTTCTGGGAAATCTCCGCATCGAAGTTTTGGGTAGAATTCAATACTTTATGTACCTACCATGTACTGGTAGAAAAAGTAAACAAGTTATTAAATCGAGAATTCAGAACAGCGTCAGTCACAGATTTACCATGCATACAATTCAGTAAAAACGACCCCACAATAATTTTGGAACAAGCTATTGCCTTTAGACTTAGTATCGATGCTCAATGTATTCAAAATTAGTGTGCACCGTGTATTCAAAATTAGTGGTATATGATCATTAATATATTATATATTATTATATAATAATAATTAATAATCATTATTATATCTCCTTTAACGTTTACGACATATCAGGGGTTCTGACTTGAGAAGAATCTGATAGTATCAGTAACTCGTTGCACCGTTGGTTATCATTAGGGTTTTGTCAATTTTTCCGTGAAACATACTCACTTTGACTCCTAAGCTTCTTCTTCCAGATTTTGAATACGCTGATCGTTAAACCACAGAATTAGTGTGCAGAAGTTTAATTCTTTATATTAGTTTCAGTAGTTTCCATTACTGCTTTGTGACTGAAGTACCATTATCTGCCAGAGCTCACTGATATCTTTTGAACAAAAAATAATCTTAAAATTAGAAATATAATAAGCGATAATACACAGCAGAAATAAGAGAAAAATAATGAAAGTGATTCTACAAATACAAATACTCTACTTTTGAAAGCATCATTTCTTCATTTTGCTTTTGGGTTGTGAATTTTTATTTCATGTATGATGTAGTTTTCTGCTATTCGTTGTTCATTACTATCTTCTGCCCGTTTGCATGAGGTATGTCAAGGTTGCACACTGGTTGCAATAGGATGGGCGATGTTACAATGGCGCACTACCTAGACTCAATGCAGCCGAGTCATACTCCCATGCTGTTGACTGTCTACACTGGTCTTTTCGTGATTTTCCCTAGTTGGTAGGCGAATCCTGGGAAGGTTTCTCCTCTGCCACGATTTCCTATCCATCATTTCTCTTTCATTCCGTGTCCTTCTCTTGTTTCAGGTGTGCTTCTAGGTTTCGTGGCGTGAGGTTGTGCCGGATAGAAGGCGCGGATGCTTGCTTCAAGTAAAGAGTATACCCCATGGACACCAGAGGGCTGCCTGGTTGCAAGGGTGATTCATCTCTCTCTGGGAAGTTCAGCAGTGAGTCGGGTCTTCGAGCAAAGGAACTTTTAGGGACTTCTGCGCGTGTCTGTGGCCTGACTGCCTGCACCTGTAGCCTCCTGTGGTTCCTTCATTTCAACCGTTTCTCTTGGTGGAATGGAGTGAATAGATCTCTGTAGGTCGCAGTGTGCGAGGTGTCCACCTCCGTTGCACACCCTATATATCTGGTTGTAAATTCTGCGATGTCGAGGTTATTTCACTTAATGCTAGGTAGTTGAAAAAACATATGCCTATTATAAAACCCCGGACTGATTTTCTGGGGAGAGGAGAATGAAAAACAATCAGAAAACTCGGCATGCAATTATCTCATTTTAATCTAGTCATTAGATGGTCACGACATGCACGTATCTTTCATCTGCCTCTATACAAACAGGATATAATAGAGTGATGAGGATCAGGATGCATGGAGTCAAATGCCTTTTGCAGATGTAATTTACCATCTTTTACATCAAATAGCTCCTTAATTGGTCCCTAAATACTCGTGAGACTGAGCCCATCTCGTTTGAAGCCTCCCAGAAGTTCAAATATCCGCACCGGCCGGTATCAGAAATCAAATTCATGTTCCCACGCAACGTAGGCATTAGCGCTACAGAAACTACTAAATTAAGCATTTGTAAATCTTAGAAATTCCACTCTACATGCAATCTGGCTTAAATTTGTTCCAAATATTTTTTTAGATACATAGATAAGATATCTTTATTGGTTTCAAATTATTGAAGGTATTACACAAGCATTTAGTGCATGTATCATTGACCGTACATGCATATTTAAGATACATGTATAGTGACTAAATAAACAACAAAAAAGGAAACAAAATAAAAAGAACATGAAAAAGGAAAATAGAGATAAATTACCTTTGTCTAACTGAACAAGTTCCTAGCTTCGCGCACTTTAGCTAAACACTTGCCCATGTTTTGCCAGTTCCTCTGGTCAGCCAGTAACTCCCAACATGCCAATCTCTTTCTTGAGGGACTTAAGAATTTTTATTTGAGTTTAATTGTTCGCTGGTTCTCTCACTGTGCACATTCCGCCAAAATATGTACCCAGTCCTCATCCAAATCACAGAATGGACAGATTCTCCTACCAGAATCGTCAGTCATTTTCTGTGCCCTCCAGCCTAAACCAAGCCATTCCTGATCTTTCCTTTCTTCCTACGTTAAGTATATATGCCTCTTTACCCCAATTAAATTTTATTTAATTTGCTAGTCTTAGAGAAGGTTTAATTTTACAACCTGATTCTATTTCCTGTTGGTTGATGTCTCTTAGTCTTCTTTTGACACCTTTTCATATGTTTTTGTCATTTGTTTCAGCTCTTAGCCATACTGACCCCGTGCCTATTCTCTTCAAACCCCTTTCCAAATCAGCTGCCCAAAACTTAGGAGACAGGTTTTCTTGCTGGTATTTATAATATTTGGATCGTAATGTGGGGTTAACACAATAACAGTAAGGTGTTTGCTGTGTTTCCTGTTTCAAACTTTCATATTTATTGAAACATTAATTCTGTATTGTTTGGTTTCATCACTTCTTGTCAGAATTCTAAACACGATGAAGAAACTTTTCATCAAAATTTTACATAGAGAAATATGCATAAATATTTATCGCATTGGGTTTTGTTCTAATCTGTAGTTAGCTTACAGGAAAAGTTAGTTTTACACTTACCGAGCGAGGTGGCGCAGCCGGTGGCGCGTGTGCCTTGCCTTCGGCAGGTCCTTCCTGCCAATGGGTCTTTTTGGGGCTTACCCGGGCCGCTAGGAATTGCTGGAAAGATTAATTACATCCCCAGAATTTCCTGTTCCTCCATTTCACCTGCTTTCTCATTTCACTTCACCTTTCATCTGCTTCGTTGTTTCTGGGTTGTAAGTGTTCGGTGGGAGTCTCGGCGTTCCTCGAAGGGGAAAAGGATACTCTCTGTAACATTTCGTCCTCCGGAATAAGGTCGTATCCGAACCGGGTTCTCCACTGGGATGTACATGCCTGCAGGAACCCTGCCCTCTACCCTGTCGTTCCTCCTGATCTCCTCTCACCTCTCTCCTCCCTCACAGGGGCGCCCCTTAGGGGTCTAGGCACAAAAAATCTTTTTGGTCGAGGTGCTAAGTCCCCTTCCGCTCCTAGTCCTAGTTACACACTCTAAAAATAGCAGAACTGTTAAATCTTCAATGGCGTTACTATTCAAGACGATAACTTTTATTTTAAAAATAAATATTGCTATTACCTTAAATGGATTCTAAGGGGAAAAACATTATTTCTGAAAAAAAGTGTTAAAAAATATGTTTTGAGATATTTTCAATATGAGAGAATGATGGGGAAAAAAGTTGTAAAGTAAAAATGCTATTTTCATATTATTTTATTATGAAAAAGTTGAATGTTGGAATTTTCCTTTATATTGTGGTTTTGTTTAGTAAGTACGTTCTGTTTCATTGTGCTGTTCATGTTTGCAAACCGTTGCAGATGACTTAGAAGGGAAATGCTGCAAAACATACGTCCGTATTTTGCTTCAATTTCAATAACTTTGATTGACCTAGTACAGTAAATAGGAACAATATAATGCTTATGCTGTTTATTCGTTATTTATTTACATAATATTGTGACTATCCGGTTTTTCAACTACGCTCTTTGCCGTCTTCATAATCACTGTTTGTTTTTATCTAGTTCCCCTTGACAGTGAGTTTACTTCACCAATGCTCTTTCACTAAGGTGAACTAGTTCAATGCTCCGTCACTTCACTCCGCGGGACGGTTCGCTTCACTCTGGAGTCAAACACAAGACCTCTAGAACCCGTCACTCCGCAGTAGCACTCGCTTCACGTTACAACAGTTGTCGCCAACTCACTCGGAGAATTGCTCTTGTCGCACCAGAGACGCACTCGCTAACTCGTTCGCTCACTGACTGACTCAACAACTCTCCTCACCTCGCACTCAACTCGACTCACTCTGACTGACTGAACTGCTCGAGAACGCTCGCTTATATAGTCACTAGAATCTTTCTACAGGGTTCTCGAACTATTTCGACACACTTCCAGAAATTTCCAGTTATCTCCCAATAACGCGCTCGGTATTTACGCTGGCGAGCGCAGTTATTGTTGTTTACATCGACCGCCCGGCACCGATCTCCCATATCCACTGCGTCACAGTATTCTATCAGGTTAACTTTATTTTATACGTACAATTTTCGTAATTTTAAGGAAGGGTTATTTCGGATGATTTTTGTACTGGTGATACAACTTTCTATAACATTTTATGAAATGATATAGCATAACTACAGAGCATATAGCGCTTTAAAAACACACAGGTCTTGGAATTGCCAGAGAACCAGGCACTCGCTTGTAGGAATGTAGCTTCTGAATAGAAAACCATATTCTCACCAATCGTGAATATTCTGTCCTACAAACTGGATGAGCGCTGAACTTGGATGTCAAAACACAACACGCATCACCCAAGGCTTTTTATTGGTAGCCTACTTTGGTTTCTTATTTTACCTTGATAGAAACAGATATTATAAGCGATTATGAATTTCTGCTTTATTTTATATATATATATATGCTGTCATAAGAAACGAAGACAATCTTATGGGATTCTATTATAACGTGAATATCATTATGTAGCCTGTTGGTAGGGCACCTGCGTGTTGTGCTAGGAGTACCGAGCTCGATTCTTGACTGGATTCCATAAATTATTGCTTAACCAAGAAAGTTTCTCGGCATAACGGAAATTTAAAGTGTGAGTGTTACTGGTTATGTAATAACTAGTAATGTAAGAACTCGTAATCTAGGGTCCGAAAACAAAATTTAACTGCACTAGGTATATAAATCTGTTCACTTTTGCCTATAAAGCTACATATACATGAACTACGTCAAGGATGCAGGCAACCTGAAAGCACTGCGTTCCATTCTGTCGGTCCCAATTTGTCCATGTAACCATATTTCAGGATTTTTTTCTAGATAAAGTCTTGAACACATGTGCGAGTAATACGCATAACATATGACAGTTGAATATAGTGGTATAGAGTCCTAAAAAAGCTTTATGCCGAAAATTTAAAGTTAAAAGCATATATATAATTACATTAAGAGGTAGAGCTAACCGCAAGATTTATACTTACCATTTTTTAAACGCTGGGCGTCTATAGAGATATTTGAACTATCACCTTAAGGTCATTATCATGTAACTTCAAGGTTTGAGCATGCTGCCCGGAACGGGTCTCCACCATGTTCACGTCCACTCTTTCATTGGTATTCCTAAACTTCGTTTCTCTTTGGTGTTATAATTTTAGTTAGTATTCTTTCTTTGTCCATTCTTTCATTGTTTTATTTAAGAGTCTGACCCGAAATGGGTTTGCCATTAAGATAAAGAATAACACACGGAAATTCTTAATAGAAAAGAGTAATTGAAATAGCTTCATCAAGCAAATATAAAAGTTATACTATAGTTGTTGTTTATTGAAATACGTTATGCAGTTTTCCTGTTTTCTTTATATCCTTCCAGGTTATTAGTTCCTTTCCGGTACATCATTTTTACCTTTCTTAAAAGTCTTATTTCCACTGCTGCGTTTTACTTTTACTCTCTCTTTAATAATCCAGGATTCACTTGTATAAGCTATGGCTGTTACTGCAATTATCAGCGAACGGGATGGCTCAAGTGGCAACGTCGGTGACCCGCATTCGGGAGGTCCCGCGTTCGACTTCCGGTGACTGCCCAGACCAGGTTTTGCGTGGTTTTTCCCTGGTCGACTAGGCAAATGCCGGGATGGTTTTTACCATTATTTCTCCTCTCCCCGTTTCCTCTCATTTCGTCTCTCTCTTTCACGTTTCAAGCGTGTCTTCGGGTCCTGCGGTGCTGGCGGTGACGGGCAGATGGCGTAGTTGCCTGCGCATTGGAAGGATTTCTCCCCGTGAACGCCAGGGTTCATTGTTCGCCCGTTAGGATAGCTTCGTCGCCCTCGGGATTTTTCGGCTCTACTAATGCGTGGTTGATCAAACTGGAAATGTTAGGGACTTCTGCACGTCTCTGTGGACTTATCTGCCTGCGGACCTGCGACCTCATATGACTTCTTCATCTTATCCCTGTCACCAGGGTAGGTAGCCACAATATATCAAGCTGGTCGCAGTAGTGAGGTTCCACACTCCGATAAGCATATCCCACAGCCTACTGCATTATCTTGCACAACCTTATTTTCTTTTCCTTTAAGGCTTTATCTTTCAATGTTATATTAATTGTAGCATATATTGCTTGGTTTTTATCCAGTTTATTTTCAGCAATCTTATGTCTGTCATGACTTATATTGCTTCCCAAATAATTAAAATCTAATACCTGTCCTACGGTTTCATTTTGTATTACAATTTTCGATCGAGCCGGATATTTTTCTTTGTTGTCTTTGTGGAGATTCTGAGATTGTAGTGTTTACTTATTTATTTTAATCTGTGTATAAACTTTGAAGGTTATCATTCTTCCTGTATTAGTGCAATGCCATCAACATATGCCAATATACTTATATAATCCTTATTATTTACTCTAATGACAACCATACCTAAGGCCTACTCTGTTTCACATTGTACTTATTCAAATAACGATAGAATTTGTGTGAAATACAAAATACAGGGAGAAAGAGGGGCTCACAGCAGCTCTGAAATGCACGAGCTCTGTTAGAGTAACGAGTCAGTGAGAGATGTCTTGGTTCTGTTGAATGGGGTTAAGGGTCACGCCTCGAGAGTGCACAAATTGCCATCGCTGACCTACTCTTTACTAGCTGGCTTCGGACCAACGCCCTAATAATCGGCAAGGTAGGTGACCTCGCTTGGCAAGCATTACTACAATGTTATGTAAAGTATCTCTTTCATGCAAAAAGCAATCATATTGGTGGAGATAAAATGAACTTTTGAGTGTTGTAGGGACTTAGAAGCATTGTAAATTAAACTTGAAGCTTTTGATTACTGGTAGTCCTTGCAAGTGCTGTTCTGTTAAAGGTTTAGAAAAAGAAACTGATGGCTTAAATTCATATAACTTTTCTACCTACCACCATTTATTTGTATATAGCTTTTACAAACTATTGTAACAAAAACTTTATTCTATTACTTCATGCTGATTGAGATAAAGCTTTGCAGAAGCAGTTTCAATACACATTTCGTTGAAGGTACATGGGGGATAGAGAAAACTTAATCCATAGTCAAATGATGAAAAGCATGGTCACTATATATTTAGATTTTACACTCTTTTCATGACATCGCGAGAAACAAGTGAATAACGATAGCACCAAAAGAAATAGCCAAAGTATTGAAACATTCAAACCAATAACAACAGATATCTTGAAAGTGGCTGATACCACAAAAAAGTAATTTGAAATAAATTGCATGGTTTAAAGAGAACTACATGCTTTGTATAGTACATGTTTATTTCTCTACTTACATAATAGGTAGGGAAGGTATTGCATTCTACTCAAAAATTCGGAAATACAGGCTTTGAGACGCCTAAATACAAAAAAAAAAACATTTTTTCGAAAAATGTCAGTATGTGTGTGTGTGTGTGTGTCTTATTCTCCATATGCTTCATGTTAATCGAGATGTTAATCTTATTGCTAATTTTCTTGTAGATGCAAGGGGAATTGGTAGGCTTTAAGCGATAGTCAAATATTTTAAGAGCTGGTTGCTATGTGGAGTATTCCATTCTCTTTGCATTACCAGGACCAAAAAAATGAATAACGAATTTGAGAAAAAGTATAAGTATTGGAAAATTTAAGGGAATCACAAGCAATATCTCGAAAATGGTTCACCCAAGCAAAAAAAGTGTGTGACATAAATTGGGTATTTTAACGGATCTACATTCTTTGTGTGGTAAAATTTTGTCTATCTCTTATGGTTTACCAGTTATGCAAAAGTCGTTCACAATGAAGAATACATTTGGAGCCATTCCCAAAAAATTCGAGATATACATTTTATTTGTCATGAAAATATCTTAAGCATATGATATTTTAATCAAAATCCTTTGAGCCATTTTTGAGAAAATTAAAATTTTCGAAAAATGTTCCATATAAAGGGTAATCTGGGGTGGGGGGATTTTCTTGAAAAGCTTCGTGTCGCATCCCTGGAAGATACTGAACCTAAATACTAAGTTTGGTGTTTATCCGACTGTTTGTTTCTGAGTTACGCTGTTCACAGACAGACACACAGACACACACACGGACATGTTTCCAAAAATGCTTTCTTTGGATTCAGGGGGTCTCAAAACATGTATTTCCGGTGAAATCTCCGTATCGAATTTTTGGGTGGAATACAATGCTTCCCCTACTTACTATACGTAGTAGAGAAAGTAAAAACTAAAAGTGGGATAAACACCAAACGTTGTATTTAGGTTCAGTATCTTCCAAAGATTCTCAAGAAAACTCCCCACCCCAAACTACCATTTACATGAAGGTTTTTCGAAATGTTTTATTTTCTAACAACTAGCTTAAAATACCACCTATTAAAGATATTTATATGACAAAATATGTAGATATATCTGGAATTATCCGTGAATAGCCTTTGAAGTTCTCTTCATTCGGAAGGAATTTTGTATAACTGTAAACGTCCTACACAAGAAATGTAGATCTGTTTAAAACAAGCAATTTATGTCACGTAACTTTTTGTGGTATCAGCCATTTCCGAGATATCCTTATTAATAATTCGAATTGTTCGATACATAGTCATTCCTTAAAAGTCCCTCTATTTTCAATTGTTTCTCGCGATGTCATGGAAACAGTATGTAATTTTAAGATCAGTGTTTTGGGTCCGTTCTTTAACATTTGACTATCGCTACTCCCTTTGTATCTGTAACGAAATGTGTAATGCACTTACTTCCCTAAAGGCTTGTCTCCATTAAAATGAAGTGGATAGGAAAACAAACTTTCTTAAGAATAATTTGCATATGCACTAATAAGCGAGAGAGGGCAGAGAAAGTCATGTGAATGTAACACATTAGATTTTTAATTATATCTTATGGTTTATGAGCTATACAAAGTTCCTTCCGAATGAAGAGGCTTCAATATATAATTCAATATATAAATTTTGTTTCTCATCTAAACCCCTTAAATAGTATTTTGATGAAAATCGCTAAGAGCGATTTTGAAAAAATCGAAAATGTTGAAAAATATTCCATGTCAAGGGTAGTTGGGTTATCGTATCTTTGGATGATGCTGAACCTAAACACCAAGTTTGGTATTAATCCGACCATCTATTACTTTCTCTACTACGTATATAAGTAGGGGAAGTATTGTATTCCACCCAAAAATTCGATACCGAGATTTCACCGGAAATACATGTTTTGAGACCCCCTGAATCCAAAGAAAGCATTTTTGGAAACATGTCCGTGTGTGTGTCTGTGTGTCTGTGAACAGCATAACTCAGAAACGAACAGTCGTATAAACACCAAACTTGGTATTTAGGTTCAGTATCTTCCAGAGATGCGACACGAAGGTTTTCAAGAAAATACCCCCACCCCAGACGACCCTTTACATGGAACTTTTTCGAAAATTTTAATTTTCTCAAAAATGGCTCTAACGATTTTGATTAAAATATCATATGTTTAAGGTATCATCATGAGAAATGAAATGTATATCTCGAATTTTCTGGGAATGTCTCCAAAAGTATTCTTCATTGTGAACGACTTTTGCATAACTGGTAAACAATAAAACATAGACAAAATTTTACTACACAAAAAATGTAGATCGCGTTAAAGTACACAATTTATGTCATACACATTTCTTTTGTTGAGTGAACCGTTTTCGAGATATTGCTTGTTATTCCCTTAAATTTTCCAATACTTATACTTTTTCTCAAATTCGTTATTCATTTTTTTATGTCCTGGACATGCAGAGAATGGAATGCACCACATAGCAACCAGCGTTAAAATATTTGACTATCGCTTAAAACCTACCATATTCCCCTTGCATCTACAAGAAAATTAGCAATAAGATTGACATCTCGATATCTCGATTAACATGAAGCATATGGAGAATAAGCGTTTATAAAAATAGTTTGTACAAGAGTAGAGAAAGTCATGTGAGTGTAACACATCAGATTTTTTTTAGTTATGTTGTTGACGCACAGCCAGACACACGCGCGCATGCGGGTGGACCTTTTTAAAAAACTTGGATATGTTGTATTCACACGAGTTTCTCTAGTCTTATTCTTATATTTACTTCCTGTTAATAAAGATAAACGTTCACTACACATTTACACATTTCGTTGTAGATGTAAGAAGAATACAGTAGGCTAAAGCGATAATCATTTTGTTTAAAATGAATGCGTGTTGTAGAAACAACCTTATGTTTTATGTAGCAGTTTTACATGCCTACTGAATCTTTATGTGTATTTTTTAAAAAAAAATAGAAAAATTTTGGCAAACTTCAGGGAAATATGGAATTATTGTGTGGTAAAGCCGCATGCATTTACCATAGGCAGTTTTTCCATACCGCAATCCTGGAGTGCCTATATTTTGCGGTGTTCCCTCTTTACCCTCGCGCAAAATCCTTCACCTGAATTTCGTCATGTTCTGCGTAATCAGCTTTTATTAATGGTTGCTACTCCCAATGGTATTGGTATTATTCGACGAGTGCACTTGATACTTTAAAACATAGCAAATTAATACTCACAAGGAGACGTCCCAATTTTCGAGTTTATATCGGCAATTTTTGGGGGACTAGGCACCTGCTGAGGAATTGACCTGCGACTCAAGAATTTCTAATAACATTTTGTGAGAAATTTCCCCCGTGAATAAACTTATCTTAAAGTGTTTATGCGGTATTTACCCGTGAGTGCTAGGCCAACCTAAAATATTTCTGTGAAACTTGACTTGTCCGGTCAGAAAGTAAAAAGAATATGAAGGTCCTTTTATAGCTTAAAGTACTCAAAAGCCGTGTGAAAGCAAATTAGTTCTTATAATAAACGTGTAGCGAATGTTTCAAGTCAAATAAATCTTATATTTAGTTGTAACAAAGTAAATTTAGTGCATTTTAAGGAATATTTTAAGTTTTACGCCTCATTTGAGTTTGCTCGGCAGTGTGCTTTGTTTTGTAAATGCAAAGACCAGACAACCGCATAGCGTAGAGCACATTTTGTAAAAGGAAATTATATGAGTGCTTCATTCTGTGTTGGTTAAGTGCCATTTTCTGTAGATGATTTCACCAGACGCCTTAAATTAATACGCGAGGAATAGTTTTTGGACAGAGAGCAATGAATAATGTGCGAGATAATCGATTTAAACCTCGAGAGTTGCGCTGGGCCTCAACAGGGCGGCAAACTTCTACGAGGCAGACATGTTATCGCATCAATTATCGGCATAGCGTCATGGAGTGTGTATGTGTGTAAGAGAATCTGCTAAAATCAAGTAGACTCACACACAACGCAATTTCCGTGTTAAATATTCATAGAGTTAATTAAATGGACCTCTAGAGCACAGCCCTGGAATCCAATTTTCATTTTCCATTATTTTTGTGTGTAACACCAAAGAATAACATTTTTTAAATATATGTATTAATTTTCTAGACTTTTCTCTCCCTGTGAAACACGTTAATATAACCACAAATGATTAAGGCAAAGTTTCTCCAACATCCACTCCACAGCTTTACTGGTTCTATATTTTACAACAAGGTCCTACTTTATCTCAGTTGCCGGAGGAGTTTAGTACTTGGAGACCAGTTAAAAGTCGTGAAGCATAAGAATATGATTTAAAATACGAGCTCCAATTACTTGAAGAAGATGGATTTAAGTATAGCATCAACAAATTTATATACTCTCCCGTTTTCCTGAAGCGACCTGTCTCCTTATTTAAAATGGAACACAGATTTACACTAATTATTCTTAAAGCTCTTATCAAAAGATGCTGTCAAAGAAAACGCTTGCATGATCTAATCTCCTTTTAAGAAAGACAGTTGAGAAATTAAGAACAGCTATAAAACTGCTTTGCTTTTCCTGCAGTACTTATGTGCCCATGCATATAAGCGTTCCACTAAATCAATGTACGAGTCAAAAGCTTTAGATGAACTCTGACTGTTGGTTAAACCCACGTTTCTTAAAACCATTTAAGAGTAATAGATGGCTCAGGCGGCAACGTCTGTGGCCCGGGTTTGATTCCGGGTGGCCGCTAACTGACCACCGTTTTTCTTTTCGTGGTTTTCCTCTGGTCGCGAATGCTGGGGTGATGTAGTCTACCACGATTTCTCCTTTCCCTCATTTCCTGTCATTTCATCTTTCTCACTTTCATGTTTCAGGAAGTGTCTTCGGGTACCGTAGTGCGGTTAGTGTTGGGCAGATGGCATGGTTGCTGCGCTATTGTAAAGGATTTCTCTCCATAAAACCCCAGGTTCGTTGGCCCGCTTGCTAGGATCGCTTCGTCGCCCTTTCGCGGAATTCTTCGCCTCTGCTGGTGCCGGCGGATGTTTCATCTTGGGGATATTAGGGACTTCCGTCTGTGTGGGACTGTCTGCCTGAGGTTCTTTGCTTCATCCCTGCCTCCCGAGGGGTATAGTTGCAATATTGGTCGCAGTGGCAAGTGTCCCCCTCCGGTAAATACCTCATACCTCTTACTAGTTGTTAAATAAGTGAAATAGGGCCTCTTCCAGAAAAACAAAAATATCATAAATGTATCGCCTGGCAAGTGATATGGGACTTTCAAGTAAATATATATTCTAAATAACGACTTTTATTTCAGTGGCTGGTCTTCACGTTACATTAAGCTTTTAACACAAAACTGCATCGCTGTGTAATGTCCCATGCTACTATATTATTACCTATGTGTTTATTGTTCAACACGAAATCCAATTTTCCTCTCAAGTTTGATGAGCTTTATAAACATTCAATTGTAATTTAGCTAGAAACTCATTTAAATAGCATTTGTGAGTTTATTTAATGTTCATAAAAATAGGTGTGAGAACCATGGACAGAAACAAGGCTGCACATTTGGCTCTTGACATTGCTGAAGCTAATTCTAAGATAGAATTAATTGTTGTTCCATACAAGCTGTGTGTTATACAAGGTTGGAAAGGTAAAATAAGACGACTCAAAAATGCAATGCCATCACCGGGATTTGAACCACGAATCTCCTGGTTTACAGCATTGTACAGCATTGTAAAGTCACTATTGGGGTATGTCATCTCAATACATTTTGAGATCTCCTTGTGTAGTTTAATCAGTTGGGGAATTTAATGTCTTACCGGCAAGTTGACATGGTAGCTCAGTGATTAGAGCAACCGGACGAAAACCACGAGATCCGTGTTTCAAATCCCAGCGGCGGTATTGTATTTTTCAGTCGCCTGATTCTACCTTTCTAATTCTAAGATATTTTGAATGCGCTCTGGTTGAAATTACCTTCTTAATTCACTGGCAAAAGGAATTACTTTGTATTTCTGTTCAGTGATAAAATACATGGAGGAGGACCTTTGAGCTAGAGCCAGTTTTTCCTGTAAGTAATGTTGTACTTTTGTAGTGGACCAGAAAGAATCAAATGCTCTCGTGGCAACATTTTCTTGTCAAATACTGAGTAAAGGAAGCTGCAAGCTATCCTCTTGGGAAACATATAGAACTTTGAAACCATTGGTATTGGGTGAGTAGCTTCCTTTGCTGTATATTCCCGTTAAAGTGTATTTTACATCTAACTGAATAGCTACTGAAAAGGTATATATTTTAAATCTTTAACGTCTTATATTAGAAAAACTGCTGTTCTTGAAACTTATAATCAGGCTTCGAAATTCCAAGTATTAAACACAAGAGGAAAAGAAGCGAGCTAGTGTGGTATTGGCACATACCACAGAGAATTCCGGCGATGGATGTTTTCGAGCGTAAAAGTCCCTAGCATGGCTTCCTTCGGAATGGAAGTAAAGCCGATAGTCCCGTGTCGTAGATGTATGACACCTAAAAGAATATCAAGCCTCATAAAGAGGCATCTGAGCAAAATCATCGGTCTTTCACGCCCAATATAGAATGGGACGCTAAGGACCGCAAAATTAAAATTAAATTGAGTTTTATTTATAGACGCTCTTTAACTACTATGGTCCTTAGCGTCCCAATCTATATTGGGCGTGAAAGACTGGCAATTTTGCTCAGAGGCCTCTTTATCAGGCTTGAGGTTCTTTTACGTGCCGTAAATCTACGACACGGGACCACCGGCTTTACTTCCCTTCCGAAGGAAGCCATGCTAAGGATTTTTACGCCCGAAAAAATCCATCGTTCTCCGCCGGGTTTGAACCCGCGGCCTTGGGAACTACAGCCTAGCACGGTACTCTAGTTCACGGAGGACGACTTTAAGGACCACAGCAGTTAAAGAACATCCATAAATAAAACTCAATTTAATTTAAACCTGATAACGAGGCCTCTGAGAAAAAATTCTGGTCTTTCACGCCCAGTATAGAGTGGGACGCTAAGGACTATAGCAGTTAAAGAGCGTCCATAAATAAAAGTCAGTTTAATTAAATTTATTACACCAGATGGTACGTTGGTCTTTTGGTACCGTCGCTGACTGTACTTTGAGTTGCTTTGTTTTCATTCTCTACCATTGTCTTACAGTATGTGCTCAGATAACTTATGTTAAACCTATGTTCTTAAGAATTTTGGGGCCTGGTATTAAGTGTTTTAAGATGCAGAATATGAAAACTTATCTCTCATTCTCAAATCAGTGGTACAAATTAATTTGTAGTAAATGCTTGTATTTTAAGGAAACTAAGCGCCTATTTAGAATTAAAGTACAATTCATAAGAAGTATTTTTATTTAAGTACACTTTGCATGATAGCATAACATTAATAATGATGGTGTCTGAATAAAACCTTAAATTCATTGTTTCAGAGTTTTCAAGAGAACAGGGAAAACAGAACTTCACCGTATTATTATCCACAACATTCTTTGCGTACTCGACGGAGTTCTGTGTTCTAAAAACAGAAAAAACCGCTCAATGCGTGTTATGCACATGGCCTCTTCACATTTGGAGTAGGATAAAACTTTTGGGGGAGTTCGGTATAGAAATTTTATTCGCATTGGGGGGGGGGAAGGGAGAAGGAACATTTAAATAGAACTCGAGTTTACCTATCTACAGTTGGGCTCTCTCAGATGCATAATCTACTAATAAAAACAATTCACTTCAGGTTGCCTCTGTGGTCTAGTGGTTACTATGCAGCTTCCAACCCATAGGACTAGGGTTCAATTCCCAGCTGGAGTATGGGAATTTTTCTTTAGCCAGGATAATACCCCATCGCTAGAGTCTGAAGTAATGAGTGAAAGTGTAAATGTGTATGTGTGTGTGAATTTGTTTACAAAGAAAACCCAACGTAATCAAATCCAAGATTAACAGAAAAGCAACCGAGTGAACATAATTGTTGATGAGGAATTGTTCTGAAGGCAAAATCACCGATATGACCTTAAATGTTAAGGGTGGCATATAGATGAGGGGGCCTAAACAGATTTGCTAAACAGTTGCTAAACAGATTTTTGCTATAATGTCCTCCTTTTTTGGTACCTAACTTTAATCACGTTGGAAAATACAGTGCCACGATCGGTTTTCGAACGACAAATCTTCGACTTTCTGTACAGAAAGTGCTCTACCGCTGAGCTATTATGATGTAGATGTCTGTTCTTGGATTAAATTTCTGAACCTATTCAAGTATTCCCGTAAATCTACAAGGCGATCTCAGTTACTCACTTCTTAAATGTGATGTCTATGGCGGCCGTGGGATGCAATTTTCAAGTCGGATTCAATTTTTCAGTTTGGTTAGTGTGACAGAACAATAAACTTAAGGCCCTCCTCTGATCTCTGATGTTAAATTTTCAGTCATCCCTTCATAGTACCGCAGAGAAATCAACTGAGAGATGTAAATGTTGTAGTGTCAATGCTCCCAATATGATCAACAGCTTTCGCGTACGTCTCATTCCACCAAGTGATGTCTGGACACATTATTAGCTGGAGACACCCAGCGGGTGGTATCGGTTACTTGCTTGATAGAACGAGAGGGCCTATCGGTTTTAACGTGGATTCCAACCACGTTGGGCCTTTGAAAGGGGATATACCATACATATATAATAATTGTACAGTAATAATATAATTAAACAAGAAACATGTTAAAATATTCAACACCCAACATTTGTACAGAGAAATTGTAAGAAACGGGCGAGCTAGCAAATTCCAGGTAAAACAGAATTCTAAGTAGAGCACACCTTTCACTAAGCCAACGAGCAGGGAACCTGTAACGGTCTGGAGAAAAAGAATGAGACAGATAGAGAAAAGAAAGAGACGGAGATATTGAACCCGCTTCACAAGGCGCCAGGGTGACGTGTAAGCGCACGAATTTGGAGTAACATATTCTCATGCATGTTAAGGTAACGCGGTCTGAGGACCAATGAGAAATGTCGTTACATTTTTAAACGCAGAGGTGAGCGTCACTAGGCTCAGGTATATCAGGGCAAACAAGGCCCCAGGCCCACTCTCTCTCTCTCTCTTTCTCTCTCTCTCTCTCTCTATCTTCTAGAATTCACGTCGACACGAAGTGTTACGCTCTTAGCGACAGATGCACGTGTATGCGCATACGGGTGGGAGTGCGTGTGCAGATAGTCAGGCCCCTGACTTATTTAAAGGGGTGGGATTAGAATAATGGGAAAAGCTAGCCGCCCATAAATATTTAAATGGTTAATAAGCTATACTGGTTAAGGGAAATGCAGTTTATTTTTAATATGCCTCACCCACGATAACCTGATAACCTCGAGTTAGATACATATAGGGAAAAGTTAGGAATGGAAAACTCAACAGCCGACGAGCATCCATAGCCGAGGAACAACACTGCAGCAGATAACATCAACCCAAGGATCGACGATTTCCCGTTACAAATAGCGCCCAGCAACCGTTTCCCGCTACACCTTGGAGATACTTCACATCAGCTAGTCTGAGGTGAAGACTTGTATAGGGTCGATTTAAAATCACCACCCCTGAGACGGGAATCAAACGGATCCTCAGAAAGAGATCCACGAACGAAACCACTGAGCTAACCCAACGCCTCTTGAGATGTGTTAATTAATCGCTGTAAACAATGTTAATGCAATGGCACACAGCACAATTGCTCTATCAGAATGCAACCATCCATTGTGGCATGCTATTAGACGCAGTCATTCCATTCATCTGGAGTAACCGTTTACGTAACTATTAGGCCATAGAAGCCAATCTGAGTAAATCAGAGGCTTTAGATCACCCAAACTACACTTTTCGGGCAATGAGTTTCTGCTCGAAAAATGATCCACTTTCCGTCCTGTTCAACATCCTAAACGTTGCCAGTGTTGCTTTGAAACAAACTCTGTTAAAATTAACTTTCCTAGTATAATTTTGTTTGCTAAATCATGCATGCCTGTAGATAGAGGCGCATTTGGTATAAAACATTGAAAATTACAACATTTGCACTAACTTAGTGGAAAGCTTACCGCTTAGTGACAGGATTGTTTCACTTGAAGCGAAAAACTGTCACATTATTAGTATTACTGTTGTTGTTGTTTGAAAGTTTGGTTACAAATAAAATCAGAAGTTAAAAATCCCTTACCTGAATGGTGGAGCTGAATGTAAAGGTAACATATTTAAATCTCAGTAGTTTCCCTAACTGTTTGATACCTTGCATTTTTATGTTATTTCGCTTATGGGACGATCCCTTCAGCACATTTAGATGAACTGGAGTCACAATACTATTTAATTTGTAGCTCTGTCGTATTTCCAGACAGCTACCTTTCACTTCTCTTTCTGTAGCGTTTTCTTGGCTAAGGAGACCTTCTACTATTCGTGACTTCTTTTCTTCTTTCTTTTGGGCAAAACGTGTAGAGGCATCATCAGGATTCTAAAATCCATACACTTTCAAAATAACATTCGCTTCATTCGTTAGGCTTTAAAGCATTAAAGAAGTCGTCTATAACGAAATTTGAAATTTTAATTCCATTGTAGGCCTTTACCAAATAACACTTAAATTCTCTCAGAGTCGCTCACCTCTATACCTTTAGTTTCCTATATACTACAGCCCTCACTGCCTGCTGGTGAGGGCACAGCCACTGATCGCTGCATACTAATTTAATTAAATCTACATTCCGTGTACAGTGTGGAACGAGTAAATGAATATTTAAGCTTAAGAATGGGATATCATAAACTAATAATCTGTAATGTATGTATAGTTACAAACTCTGAAAATATTTATTTTCAACCGTGGCTATTCTTGTTTCCCCAATTTATGTTTATATAAGCCAAGAATGATTGTAAACAAAATAATTCACGTTTTTATTCTAAGAAATTCATTAGTATGGATGTTTTCGTTTTTTCAGGTTTTGGTTTAAATATTTTTTCAATTTTGGCCGTGTTTCTAAGTATCTCTACCCACCTTGTGCTGTACAGCTTTGTTTATCTAAGGTTACTTTGAATTTTCAGTCTATTAGAGAACTTCATAAACACGAGTATTTTCAGTGTCACTTAAATTTTCTATTGATTCTTGAACCATCCTACTTCTTTTGTAGGCAGAAGATCCCGTTTTGAAACAATTCTTTTCAGCAAAATATGCTTTCAAGTGATTTTTACTTTCTCTACTACGTATAGTAAGTAGGGAAAGTATTGTATTCCACCCAAAAATTCTATACCGAGATTTCACCGGAAATATATGTTTTGAGACCCCTGAATCCAAAAAAAGCATTTTGTAAACATTTCCGGTGTGTGTCTGTGTGTCTGTCTGACTGTGTGTCTGACTGTGAACAGCATAACTCAGAAACGAACAGTCGGATAAACACCAAGCTTGGTATTTAGGTTCAGTATCTTTCATAGATGCGACACGAAGGTTTTCAAGAAAATCCCCCCACTCCAGATTACCCTTTACATGGAACATTTTTCGAAAATTTTAATTTTCTCAAAAATGGCTCTAACGATTTTGATTAAAATATCATAAGTTTAAGATATTTTCATGAGAAATGAAATGTATATCTCGAATTTTCTGGGAATGTCTCCAAAAGTATTTTTCATTGTGAACGACTTTTGCATAACTGGTAAATCATACGAGATAGACAAAATTTTACTACACAAAAAATGTAGATCGCGTTAAAATACATAATTTATGTCATATCCATTTTTGTTGTTGACGTTATTATACATGTACACAATAATATAAACATATACAATGACTGTAATATACACTTTTTATATATTGTAGTATACATATATTGCTTTAAGGCGGGCTGTTTTTATATTTTATATTATACAATTAGACTGAAATCATTTAAGTGTTAAAAATACTGCCTCAGTTAATGTTTTTCAATAAAATACTTGAAGATATATTCAGCGGTACCTTAGAGATGCATTTAAATCTGTTTTGAAATTCTATGCCTTCAAATGACATTTTATTAAGTCATGAAGATACAATAACATTTGGTGAGACATTCCTTTGCTAACATGACTGTAGAAGTTATGGCAACCACATATAGCTACTGTTGGAAACATGAAGTGGAAGTGATATGAATTTCGCACTGGCCCGTTGCTGGCGTTTATTGCCGTACAACACAAGCTGACACAGAGCATGTGATCAGCGTTCTTGATTATCATATGCAATGAGTGGGAACCACAGCCTCCTGTAATAATTGTAGGAGGCCTTGGTAACGACTGAATAATCAAAACAAGTAAATAACAATAACGGGAGTTATGGAAGTTTAGCACATATACTTTGTAATTTGATAATATTAAGGGTTAAGATTATTTAATTAAACAAATGCTGCACCAGCGAAAACTTTAATAGGGGGACAATTTTCCAGAACCAGGACATTGCATACGCGGCTTGTCAATGATATTGCACCACCCATAACCCTTCTACTCCGCTAAATCAAGAGTTTTACGCCCTGAAAACAAATTTATACACATCATTTTGAGAATGGACTTTACCGAAATGAAACAAAATGTTACCATTCAGAAGCGTAATAAAATATTTTTGAATAGACACTTTCTCAAATGTGTACTTAGTTGTACTGCTGCTAACGAATATCCTCGATTAACATATTACATTTTCATTGTTTCACTGCTTGTCCTAGAAAGGTTAATACACTGTCATTTGTGAAAATTGCAACACCAAGAAGGAAACGCATGAATTTAATACCACAGGTTAGGTACATGACAAGTAACAAATGATAAACTTTTCAAATCTATACATGACCTTTCAGCCTTAATATTCAGTATTTGGTGTGGCATCCATGCACTGCAATTAGAGCTGCTATACGCTCTGACATTGAATCAAAAAGGTTCGAAATAAGTTCCTGAGGGATTTCCCTCCACACAGTTTGTATTCGAGCCCACAAATCCGTGACACTAGTTACTGGAGGACCGTGACGCACCAGGTTATGACCAACCATATCCCAGACATGTTCAATGGGCGACATGTCAGACAACGTGCAGGCCGGGAAGCAATGGTACCCATCGCTCTTCGAAGAAGGCTTGTACATTCCTCGCAATATGTGGCCGGGCATTGTCCTGTTGAAATGTGGCCTGTGGAGATGCCTGAATCAGGGAGAGTACCTCAGGCTCTACAGCCACCGTTAGGTAACGGTTGCTGTTCAAAGTGCCCTCAATTCGCAGGAGGCGAGATCGGTTGTTGTAACCAATGGCGCCCCAAACCATCACACCTGGTGTTTGTTCGCTATGCCGCTCAACAATGCAGCCCTCCAGGTTGCGCTCAGCACGGTACCGCCGGACATGTAATCGGCCATCACTGTAGGACACGTTGAGGTGGGACTCGTCCGAAAAGACAACATTTTGTCACTCAGCACCCCAGTGACGGTGTTCACGATCCCATTGCAGTCGGGGGAGCTTGTCATTTCTGGACAAAGGAAGCTGATTAATGGAATGCATGCAACCAGTCCAACCTGCAGTAGACGGCGATGAAACGTTGATGCAGAAAGTTCACACCTGCTGCAGTGCTCCAGCGTCGAGCCAACACTGTGGATGAAGCTGTGCGGTCCGTTATGACCAGGTGGACAAGATGACGGTCATTCTGTGCTGTGGTCATGTTCCGTGGTCCAGTACCCGCATTTCGCTGCGTACGACCTTCATCTATCCACTGCTTCCACATATGCATCATTGTTGTAGCAGCATGCCCTGTACGAGCCGAAATGTCACGGTATGACAAGCCCGCTTCCCGGAGACCGATCATTCTGCTCCGTTCGAACTCACTCGCATGCCGATATGGCTCCCTTTGATCCACGAGGCATACTGGCAGTGACTTGATTATTTTCACCTTGTTTGACAGCTCTGCACCGACTACTCTGGGCGCAACGCTGACCTTGTCGGACCGACACGAGAGGGCTCTGCTCGGCCTACGTGTACCCCATCTATCTGCAAACCTAATTCTTATTGCATGCACACTCTTCTACACTTCCACCAAGTTTGGAGTTATTCGGGAAATGCTTTCTTGTGTTGCAATTTTTACAAACGGCAGGGTATACAAAACGCGTCCTCAATTTAAATACGCCCCTGTGTTCCGACGTACTTCATAGCTTTTTTTGAGTCTTTTAATGATCTTCATGGCTCTCCACTGTAGTAGCAGGACAAGGAACCTTCGTAGGACTATAACCTCTAAGTTAACTGCATTTTAATATCAATTAATTTAGAATTTTCTTGTCACTCTGTCTTTTCGAGAAGGATCTATGGTGAATCGTGATATTTAAGGTTTTTAACAGCCGTTTGTTGTACAGATTAAGTTTGATAATAGAAATTCACTAATCTTAACATATTGGACTGTAGAATTTTATTTGTAGAAATCAATAGTCAGAAGCTTTTCTTTCGATGGAATTCTTCAGAATAGATAATGACCTCAACAATGCTTTTAACCCATAGAAACCAGTGGTTATTATCAAGTCTGATCACGAATATCTAATCAAATTTTTTTCCATCACGTCAGATTTTGAGTAATTAACGAATTTATGTTATATATAGCCATATAGTGCTTCTCTGGTTTCCATCCATTACAGCAAGAGCATCTTCACTTGAGATAAAGTAAGATTTATGTTATTTGTAGAGAGGTGTGGAAAAATAAGAGGGTGACTGGTAATGTAAATAGGACATTTAGCTGTATTTTGCTCTGTTCTGGAGTAGTTTATCTGTGTGAGATTATGAAGAATCAAAGGCATAGTTGAAAAATCCCCGTTTTACTACGTGTGCAGCGACTCTGTTCGAAATCTGAGATGCGGCAAATTTCTCA
This sequence comes from Deroplatys truncata, assembly GCA_030765065.1. Classification (NCBI taxonomy): domain Eukaryota; kingdom Metazoa; phylum Arthropoda; class Insecta; order Mantodea; family Mantidae; genus Deroplatys; species Deroplatys truncata. The sequence goes on from CM060980.1 coordinate 40,052,441, forward strand.
ACTTCTCAAGGTAGCCTATAGACTTTACCATCTTGGCGACCAGGAATGTGCCTGCGTGCCTCATTTAACTTGAACAAGATGTAATACTAGATCACTAAATGGTGTACTAATTTGTGGTGTGAACAAAAAACCAGAAAGGTGACTGTGTTATTTTTGTTTATTCAATATAGCTTGATTTTCCTCAAGAAGTAAGGGTACCATTCATAATCTTAATCTTCCATTGGCTATGAGGTTAATACCTCCTGGAGAGAACTTGCTTATTCTCATTCTACCTTCTATGACAAGTAGAATAGGAATCTCACAAAAGTCATTTGATGATATGCAACCCTCCTCATCCAAGGATTACATCTATATTCCACAAGAGGAAGAAGAAAAACCCAACCACATTTAATAACACAGATGAAACCAACGATCTGGAACGTGATTTGTACTTACCTAAACACCTGGCCCAGTTTCTAAGATCTCGTGCTTCAAGAATCGAAGGCATTACATAAACATACTAGGTTTCAGTATTTGGAATATAAATAAGGATTTGTTATCTTATTTCACAGTTACAGATTATCAATTTGCGCATGCAGCGATGTAAATGCAAGGATGTCAAAATTGAATATTGCACATAATGCTGGCGCTTATAAATAGATACATCTAAAATGAGTCTAAATCCCCTTTTATTCCACAATTGCAATAATCTTCGTCTATGCCCGTAGTGCACTGTGTAGTAATGAAGGAAGCTGAAAGGTGATATAACACACACATATATATGCACACTCTTAGACATATAAATCAATATAAAACAAGTATTGTAAATAATAATATAATTCAGCAAGAAAGATGTTAGAATATTTAGCAAACAAGAATTTACAAAAGCAGAATGTAACTTAGATAAGTAAGGGACGGGGGAGTTAGCTAATTGCAGGTAAAACATAATTCTAGGTAGAGCCCACCTTTCACCAAGCTAATGAGCAAGGAACTGTAAGCAATAAGGAGAAATAGAAAGAGACAGAGATATGGAATCTGCTTCCGGACGCATCACTGGGACCCGTATGCGAAATCTTTTGGAGCAGAACATTCTCATACATAATAAGGTAGCACGGTCTGAGGACCAATTAGAAATGTCGTTACATTTTCAGGCGCGAAGGCGAGCGTCACTAGGCTTAGGTATAAAAAGGGGAAGAAAGCCCCAGATTTTCACTCTCTTATAGAATCTCTTCGACACAAAGTGATGCTCTCTGGACGACGGATGCACGTGTGTGCATATGGGTGGGAAGCGTGTGCAGTTAGGCTAGGCACCTAATTATTATTATGGTGGGAATTGTTATAATGGGAAAAGCTAGCCGCCCATAAGTATTTGTTTGATAATAAACCACATTTTTTAAGGGAAATGCAGTGTGTTTTTATTAGCCTCACCTAGGAAAACCCTGACCCGTGAAATTAGTAACATAGGTAGTTGATTAGGAATAGAGAAATCAGCAGCCGACGAGCAGCAATAACCGGAAACAAGAACACAGCAGCAGAGGGCATCAACCAGAGGAACAACGTTTTGCAGCTTTCTTAAAGCCATCAAATAGGAGCACCACAATTGGGATATTTGCGGGGTCTTAAAGTTATTAGTCTTCTATTAGGAATGCAAATTCACTAAATATCCTATTTTCTGCGTCTTTGGGACAGACTCAACAACACTACATAGTCAAGGAATGGTCAAAAAGAGAAGAATCCACTTTCGGTAATAAAGTAAAACTAAAACCTTTTGTTAACCCACAAAATATATTTCTTCCCCCATGAAACATTAAATTGAGAGGATGAAAAACTTTGTGAAATCTATGAGCAATTCAGGATTTTTAGAACCGTTAACTCTAAATTGAACTTGCAGCATAGGTGTCATTTAAAAGTATTGTAAATGGGTTCCTCGAAAGCAAAAATGAAGCTAATAGTGAACAACTATTGCAGAACCTCCATCAAATTTACAAGAATTTAGAATGATAGGATGTCTCTCAAAATTCACTTCCTGCATTCTTATTTCGATTTTTCCCTCAAAACTTGGATACGGTAAGTGATGAACAAGGGGAATACATTTGAGAGTGACTCCTGTCTTCTACTAAGTAAATGCGAGTAGCTAATTTACATAAATTTATATGAAACATTATTTACAGTATTAATAATCATGCTAATAATGCTAATAATAAAAACATTTTTTGTTTCTAAGCATTCGGTATTAAATATTAATAATCAGAAACGACATTGTTAGTACCAAAATGTCTTGAAATGTTATAAGTAGAAGAAGTCAAATTCTGCAAAAAAATGATTCACATTTTCGGATTCAGCATCGTAAATATGTGGATAATCACAGTGTTTCATCATTTCTGCACAATTTTCGAATTTGAAATTTGTTGAGTAGTGATATTAATAGCAACTGCATCACTGAACCATTGTTTGCGATCTTTTTAGATCTTACTTTTATTTGCCAACACATCTGTAGAATTCTTCAGCAGTTCTTGGAAATCTAATGTCTTGAGCAGTTTTGCAAAGTAAGAGGATAGTGCTCTAATTTGACCTTCAGTTACAATTCCCTAATACCCATTTTTCTGACGTACAGTCGAGAGTGTGGAATCGTGCCAATATAATACGCAGTGGTTTATGTTGGTAAGGAAATACCAAACTGCCAATACCAATCCCGACCCCTTACTTAGTTCTAGCACTCCAATTAATGTTTGTCTTACTCCCCCCTTTTCCTTTGTTCCTGAGCCTTAAAGCGACTTGTGCTCATTGGTTAATGTTTGAGTGCCAGATTTTTTACATAACACCAATACGAGATGGACTCATCCAGGAGTTGGTATGGATCGTCGTTGCAAAATATACCTTCCAGCCACCGGTGAAATATTTCCGTACTCCTCCCCTTTCGCCACTCATCTAGGTCTGTCCTTTGTTCAAAGGCTAATGTGCGTGTGTCTGATTTGAATTCAATCTTCTTCTCGTTTCAAGGATTAGGTGTTACATTTACCTGTCCCGGTCTCTTATCACCTATTACGAGATCTACCCAGATCTCTCTTTCCAATCGGCCGATAACTTTTTTGTAATCTATTTTGTATTAGTCTGCCAAAATGATCCTTCCATTTTATCAATATCATTATTTTATGTTATCATTAACTGAAAAGGTTTTTAAATCTGGTCTTATTGTTTCGTTCCTTGTTTTATTCACTTTACTATATACCCTTACATATATCCTGCTGCCTATATGCGTGATATTCTTTCTTATCTTTTTACTTTATTTTTGCTTCTTTATTGTTTTTGTCCATTATTCAGAACCATATACAAGAGTAGGTACAGCCATAACTTTATATAATTTCATTTATTTCTTTTTTCCCCCCTTCTTTCCTCTTAAAGTTCTTCCAATTCTTCCACAGATAGCTTGAAATCTATTAAACCTTTTCTCAGTACCCTTGTCATATTTAAAATAATATCACAATCAGCTGATAGAAGTGGGTTACTTGTTCTAAAATGTCTTCCTTTCTTCCTTCTTCCCTTCAAAAGCCATTACCATTATCTTATTTCTAGATATAGTTGAATTCAATGTAATAAGAGAATAACGGCTGATGTGGAGTACAAGTGATAAGCAGTCCCTGCCAATGAAATAAAGAAAAAAAATCTGATGCGTTACACTCACATGACTTTCTCTACACTTGTACAAACTCTTTTTACAAACACTTATTCTCCATATGCTTCATGTTAATCGAGATGTTAATCTTATTGCTAATTTTCTTGTAGGTGCAAGGGGAATATGGTAGTATTTAAGCGATAGTCAAATCTTTTAAGAGCTGGTTGCTATGTGGCGCATTCCATTCTCTTTGCTGGTCCAGGACATAAAAAATGAATAACGAATTCTCATTTGAGAAAAAGTATAAGTATTGGAAAATTTAAGGGAATAACAAGCAATATCTCGAAAATGGTTCACTCAACAAAAAAAATGTATATGACATAAATTGTTTATTTTAACGTGATATACATTTTGTGTATAGTAAAAGTTTGTCTATCTCTTATGGTTTACCAGTTATGCAAAAGTCGTTCACAATGAAGAATACTTTTGGAGACATTCCCAGAAAATTCGAGAAATACGTTTCATTTGGCATGAAAATGTCTCAAACATCAAAATCGTTAGAGCCATTTTTGAGAAAATTAAAATTTTCGAAAAATGTTCCATGTAAAGGGTAATGTGGGGTGAGGGGATTTTCTTGAAAACCTTGTTTATCCGACTGTTCGTTTCTGAGTTATGCTGTTCACCGACACACACACACACACACACACACAAAACACACACACATACACACACGGACATGTTTCCAAAAATGCTTTTTTTGGATTCAGGGGGTCTCAAAACATGTATTTCCGGTGACATCTCGGTATCGAATTTTTGGGTGGAATACAATACTTCCCCTACTTACTTTACGTAGTAGAGAAAGTAATACTATTGGAAAGCATCGGCTTGTTTCCGTGCACTCGACTGTACACTTGCCTACCGCTGAGTGTGGGAGAAACTTTATAGACATCAATGTTTTTGTGTGACATATACATACTTGCTCGTTTTATATGAACGCAATAGTTGTGCAAAGTAACGGTATTACACACGTCTAGAAATCTGTGCCTTCTGAGTGACAGTCGTGTAGGTTATCGCTAATAACAGTGACAGCTGCATGTGGTGCCATTAAACATGCTCAACTCAGCCAAAACGCGCCTGAAATTCGCCTATAATTTATGCCTACCAGCTCCTGATTAGCCGTGAATGTGAAGCGTGGCGTAGACATCCAGAGCTCGGTGTTCCCCCCTCACGCAGCGAACGTCATAGGTCATGTGGGCGGTTGGCAATGACAAGAGGAACACGCTGAAATGTCATGAAGCGATGTCACGTGTCGACCCTGTCTTTTGCTCGATAGCATCTGCAACATCGACTTTGAGGAGATCGGAACTGATGCGTATCTGACTTGGCTTGCTTTACTGCATATTCCTCATTATAACCGATGTAAATGAGGTTTACAAACGACGATACATTTCCTAGGATTTGAAATATCATCCTGTGACATCCGACATCTGTTCTTTAGATTTTTCTCGATCACTCGAGTTACGCAAAGGTTCTGAATATAATTTTACTTTCCCTGCCACCTACCTATAATAGATAAGAGGAAGTATTGTATTCTATCCAAACATTGGATGTCGAGATTTCACTGGAAATACGTGTTTTGAGGCCCCCTGTATTTGAAAAAAGCATTTTAAGGAAAAGGACCGCACGCTTGTATATATGTGGATAGCATAACCCAAAAAGGAAATATTGGATAAATACCAAATTTGGTAGGTATTTAAATTTAGCCTTCATGGGACAACCAGATTATTATTATTATTATTATTATTATTATTATTATTATTATTATTATTATTATTATTATTATTATTATTATTATTATTATTATTATTATTATTATTATTATTATTATCATCATCATCATCATCATCAACAACAAAAACAACAACTTCCAAACTTGCGAGAGGAAGATTTTCAAAAAATTATTTCTCCACCCATAACTACCATTGACAAATTTTCGAGGTTTTCTAAAAAATGGTTCTAACAATTTTGACTAAAACGCCGACAGCTAAAACGTATGTCTTGAATTTTTTGGGAATAACTTGTTAAGGGGAAATGGCAGAAATCGTAGAATTACAAAATATTTTTATTTGCTTATTTGAAAGTGCATATAATTGGGATTATTATTCCAGATTTTTACTTTAAATTTCGAATTACAAGTGGTATAAAAAATTAAAACTTTAAAGTGTAATGAGCCACGCCCACTTTTTTAAGGCTTCCAGTGGAGGAACAATTTTCTTGCTCGATTTTACCAGTGAACCTTGAAACTATATGTACATACTGAGGCTTTCACGGCCGGCGTCATAACTAATAAATGAATTACAACTATCCGGGCTTCTAGACCACGGCCTACAAGCCCGGATAGTTGTAATTCATTTATTACTTTGAAACTATATCTTCAGAAGCCATTTTGTGGTCACACCAGTGTTGTGTAGAAGGTAGTGGGAACTTCACAAAAAGTTTTATGTTGTTTAGTGGAATTAGAATAAAGTTTTATTGTTTCAGTTATTGCATATTTCTTTGTGCAAGGTGAATGGCCCAAGTTTTACTTGAGATACACTTGAAGACAAGTTAAAGTTTGAATCTGCAGGCCTAACCCTAACCTCAAAACCATTTTGCCTTTTCATATTGGTAATATATGACTTACCATATTTTTTAAACACTCCACCAGGCCTTGCCATTGTAATAAAGGGTCAATCAATACATTCACTAGCTAATCTCCTCTTATAGTATGCCCGTTGAAAATGCTTATAAAATCAAAAGGAAAGCGAATAAATTACCTTAGGAGTGAGTTTAGAACATAATGTGGTCTCTTCTATATCTGGTGCCCACCTGCCCCCCCCCCGTTTTAGGTGTTTCACTTATATAGTCAAATTGCATCAGGAACACAACAAACGTAGCCATTTTTCCGATAAATCACATGCAAAGTGGGTACTGCCAACCTAAATAAAAAGTGAAATGCACTAAATATGCGATCAGCTGTAGTTTCTGCGAGCGTAAATCATTCGAGTTTTAGACGCGCAGATCCCTCGGCTGCCGCCTGTCGTCGCTTCGCAATTCTAGAAAACATCCCTCGGCTACGCTTTGAGGCTGAGTATCTTACCGGCTTCGGTGGCATTATTCATATGTTGGCAGCATTACGTTAAAGCAAGCGTATGACATAGAGTGACATCTGTTGGACTTGAAACACATCATTCAATCTCTGTGGGGCATACACTAAGAGGAGAATGCCGGAAAAGGATGATACTAACACACCATTCAAGACATCAAATGCCAGTAATAGAATGCATGAAGCCAATATGAGGTTTGCTTACGAAGTAAGATGTATATGACTTGGAAGAGAAGGTGAAAACCTTTTATGTGCCATGATGAACATGCCTGGTCCTCCACCAAACTTTACTGCAATGAACACCACTCTCTTCAGTGCTGTAACGGATATACGTGAAGAGAGCATGGAAGTGGCAGTTCAGGGGGCTATTCAATAAAATTGTGATGCAACTAATAGCAAGGATTTATCAGTTTCCTGTGACAGTTTCTGGATAAAAAGGGGTACACCTCACTGCATGGAGTTTCAACAGCCATTAGTGTCAACACTGGAAAGGTATTAGATTTACAGGTAATGTCTAAATACTGTTCTGCATGTTCTTTGTACAAGAAATATAATGATGCAAGTAAAGAAACAGAATGGCAAGAAGCACACAAAGCTGTTTGGAGCATAAATTATATAGGTCTCAGTGGTGGGATGGAAGCTGCAGACATGAAACTGATTTTGCATAGGTCTTTGAAAAAGTATGGAGTAAGATAAATAAGTACGTAGTAGACGGAGACTGGTGCTTTCAAGACTGTAGCTGAAAGTCAGCCCTGTGGACAAGACTGCATTGTTGAAAAATTGGAGTACTTAGGCCATATTCAGAAAAGGATGGGTGGGCGACTCATAAGTCTTGTCGCAGACAATAAATGCAAGTTACTGGAGGATGGGAAGCCACAGGATACCAAAGAAGAGAATTGACAACCTATAAGTATATTGTGGTGATCCAATTAGAAATAACTTCACATAGTGGGGTAATATGAGGAGGGCAGTGTGGCTTATTTAATTTCATTACTTATCGACAGACAATTCACCTCAACATTACCTATGCCCTAATCAATGGTGCAAATTCTTGAAAAGCAAGCAAACTGGGGAAGTTTATAGCCATAAGAATAACCGTCCTTATGAGATAGCAATGGCCATTAAACCAACTTTTCGAGCACTGTCTTCACCAGAAATACTCGAAAATGTTTGCATGGCAAAACGCAGAACCGAAATGAAAGCTTCAATGCTCTTATTTGGAAGAGATGTCCAAAGACTGTGTTTGTTTCCAATTTGGTAGTGAAGATTTCTGCTTTGAAAGCTGCAGCAGTGTTTAATGTTGGGAATGTAGCAAGACTTCACATCCTTAGGAAGTTGGGCGTTACACCTGGTGTCTTCAGGGTGAATACTGTGGATCATCGATGAGCAACGAATCGTTAAGGCAGAGGCTTCAGTGCAGAATATAGAAAACTTGCTAGACAAAGGAGCAGAGGAGCTAAAAGAGCTGCACAGGTTGAAGAACAACAGGAATGTGGGTATAGGCAGTTTTATCTAAGGTATGATTAAGGCAGTTTTCATTCAAAATTTAAATTCATTTTTCTGCAAATTAAAAAGTTCATCCCATAGGAAAACATATATCAGCAACTACTGAAAGGATTTTGATGAAATTTAGCACATTTATTCCTTTAAACAGAAGCAATATTAAGTCGAACATAATTTTAGTCTACAGAGTATAAACAGTTTTATGGTTGAAAATATATGGAAAATTTTACTTTAGCAAATACAAAAAAAAGACAGAAAATAATTGCAATAATTGACCAAAAAGTTACTCCACTTAAATGTGCATTTATTAGTGTAGATTACTTTACTATACAACAAATTAGAAAACCTTGCCTTGAAAGAGTGAACAAGTGTATTTAACAATGTAAAAAAACTCAAAATTCTCTCACAACATTAATAAATTATTAAAAATTCTGTAAAAGTTATTTAAAGCAATGGTTTCCTCTAAGGAAGTGTACCAAATTTCAGTGAGCTTTAACAAAAAGTGTAAGGGATATGAATTTACAAATATATCAATGCCAAGTCTGCCACCGTCTCCCCGTCCTGTTCATTCAGAAGGAATCTTCAATAATTTTACATAACGGGTAAACTATAACAGATAGGAGACAAAAATGTATAATCAAGGATGTAAAACTCTTTGAAACATGCAATTTATTTAAAATAGCGTTTTAGTGCCATCAGTCATTTCCGAGATATCATTATTCAGTTGAAGTTTTCAATACTTAGTCATTTCTTTAAAGTGCTGTTGCTTTTTAGTTGTTTCTCGCAGTGTCATTGGAAGAGCATTTAGCGACTAGCTTTTAAATAGCTGAATATCGATTCGGTTTCCACTATCCCCTTGTAGTAGTCGGCCACGTAATGAGCGCGGTTGAAGAAGGGCGCCAATGTTTTTGTTGACAATGCCAGGCTCGGGATCAGAGGAGAGTGAGGGGTAAGGCTATAGCGAAATGTACTGTTGCACAAAGAAAACACTACTACATTTTACAAGCTTCAGCCTCAATAGTAAATGCAACCCGAAACTGCGGATGTTTTCTTTACCTGACTACCCTTCTGATGCCCCGCCCACTTGTTCCGTAACTGTTTAGTTCCTCTTTCCACCGCACGCACTCATATCGTGGCCGACTAGTACCTATAACGAAATGTGTAATGAAAATAATTTTGTTTATCTCATTTAACATGAAGTACATAGAAAAATAAGCTTTCGTAAGAATCTTTGTAGAAGTTATGTAAAACTAAACGACATTATACAGAGAAATTCATGTGAATCTAACACATCCTATGTTTGTTTTCATACATTATCTAGCTGTGCTCGAAGATGTCATAGTCTGATCTTTATCTGCTGTTATGTCGAGTAAGTCAAAATCATTAGCAATTATCAAGATTAGTAATAGATAACTTATACTTAGGTTCTTATAGTACCTTGGAATAGTTTTATGATTTTTAATCATTAATTATATGAATTAAGACTTAAAATTTAGGTACAAAATGTTTGTTGAGATTATATCTGTCATTAGCTGATAAAAGTTCTGTAAAATTTATTAAACCTTTATAATCAAAGTTGAAATTAAAACAATATAAATTGTCCAAGAAACTGTCCCATTAATCATAGATTTTCATTATTCTTGTTCAATCATTCATTCCTACTTCTAGTAGAAGGCGCCTGAACCAAAGTGGTTCTGTGTGAATGTGAGACGAACTTTTGTGTTTAGGTTTGCTAATCTGATGTATTACGTACTGCTATTACTATTTTATTGTGAGTTAGCAATTGAAGTTGCATTGGTAGTGTTACCAGCAGCGATTCCGACGCAAAGAACAGGATTATTTGTTATTTGGATGCATGGTATAATAGTTTCCTACAGGACATAACTGTTGCTAACGATAAATTTCAGCATTCATTGTATAAAATAACTTAATACAACGAGAAGTTGCTATTCATAAAAAAGTCAAGTTCTGGTCCAATGGATACAAAATGTTGTGTGAATAAGTCTGTGCAACACAATCTGAAATCACAGAATATCACAAACTCATCAGTATTACAACTTACACTTATTTAACCGAGCGGGATGGCTCAACCGATGTCTGCAGCCCGCATTCGGAGGTTATGGGTTCGAATACCGTGGCCGACCTTCCTGATCCATGGATTTTATTGGGTTCTCTAGGCAAATGCTATGAAGGACCACCACATCCCCCGAATTTTGTGTCCCTCCATTTCACCTCCATTCTCATTTCACTTCATCTTTCTTCTGCTTGGTCCCTTTCAGGGTTGAAAGTGTCGGCGGGAGGTCTCAGCGTGTGTATGGCAGGTAAAATGATGCTCTGAGCAAACCTTCGTCCGCCGCAATGGGGATGGTCTCCAGTCCCGGGCCCTCCAAGGGATTTACACAGGGGGGAGGGGAGCCGGGTACACCAGCTGCCATCCGGGGAGTTTAAATCTATAAACGGTATGGACTCTGCCCTCTGCCTGCGTGCCTCCTGGTCCGGCTGTCCTCTGTTTCCTCTCACCACATCCCTTCCTCTCTTCTGGGGGCGACCCGTTAATGGCCCAGGTACAAATGATCTGCGTAGGTAGAAATGCTAATTCCCCCTCTCCTCCTATTCCTATCCTACACTTATTTATCAATTCCATTACTCCTAATAAATAAAAACCTTACGCACCATCTAAAATTTAAATCAATGAATGATTCTTCTTAGACTGTACATACAACGTTTGAAAACTGCTTTATTGTTTTTCAAAATATTCTCCTTTATGATCAATACACTTTTGCATCCGTTTGAACCAGTTGTTAAAGCATTTATTCCAGTCTTCTTAAAACACCTCCAAAACATGGTTTTTGAGGGCATCAACGGCTTCTTCTGCCAACGAAAAATCATTGTCCACGGAATTTATTCTTGATGTTCGGGAACAAAAAGAAGTCATTGGGTGCCAAATCAGGACTGTATGGCGGATGAAGCATAAATTCGATTTTTGTGAGCGTTCAAATACTCTTGTTAGACAAGATGTGTGTGCGCTCGCATTGTCTTGATGAAGAACAATCCGGCGGTTTTTGTTGGTTTTCCTTACTTCGCCGCAGACTTCCGGCAAACAAATGGTCGTGTATCATTCGGCATTGACTGTTTTACGTTCCTCTAAAGGCACTGTTGTCACATGGCCACTTTTGCTGAAAAAGCAGGCCACCATTTGCTTCAAAGTGCTTCGAGTGCGAACAACTTTTGTTGGATTTGCTTCATTTTCTTCATCCATACAGTCGACTGCTGTTTACGTTCCGGCTCATACGCGTAGATCCATGATTCGTCACCTGTTAAATCTTATATACGTCTTTTGAGGCACCGCCATTGTATTTCTTGAGCATTTTTGTACACCAGTCGACACGAGCATCTTTTTGAGATTGCGTCAAATTATGTGAGATCCAACGAGAGTAAACCTTTTTCACGGCTAAATAATGATGCAATATTTTATATATGCTGGCGGAACTAATGCCTAGGGTTGCCCCAATCTCACAATATGTCGCATGACAATCTTTCATTATTAGGTTTTGCACAGCATCAATGTTTTCTGGCACAACAACTGAGGACGACCTTCATGAACTTCATCATTGAGCGAACGGCGGCCATGATTAAATTCGTTATACCAGCGTTTCACAGAGGTAAAGGATGGAGCTTCGTCGCCAAATGTGGAAGTTAGTTGATCTATGCACTCTTGTCTTGATAATCCACGTCGAAAGTCGTAGTAAATCATTGCACGAACATTTTCACGGGTTAATTCCATGTTTTTGTTGACACACAATTTTCAAGTTAGTGTAAACAAAACAAATAACGCTCTATTGACAAAATATTTGAAGTAGATTATCGTAAAAGATATCAAACTTTCCATTGGAAACGTCATATGGCACCTACAACATTCAGGGTTGCCAAGGTTCAAAATATAAATAGTGCCCCTCGTAATATGGAATAAAACAGCAGCGTTGTGGCTTCTCAACCCAGAGTTCCCGAGTTAAACCAACCCTTAGAAAAAATTCCCTTAGGATATAATATCAACCAAGAGTGCAAAAATCTGAACAAAGCAGTAGACAGTGATGAAAGAAAGGAAGAAAGATGTATAATTGAAATGAGGGTTACAAACTGGCATACAAACGGAAAACTGCCGTTGCTAAAAGGGAGATTCGAAGACTATATAAAGAAAGTTGAGAAAATTAAATAAAAAATATAGGCAAGATGTAGAGGGACGGCAACAATGTACTTAAAATTTTTAAAACCATCAGGCATAATTGTCATAACGAATCTTAAATCGATTTGGTTGTTTCAGAAAAAAACAGTTCTGAGATTCCTAATAGCATATTTCGAACACGCTTTCTATAACTCACCAAACTACACTCCATGTATCTGGAGTAATATGAAAATTTTCGGCAAAGCATATGACAGCATATTCATTAATTGGGAGTTTATGTTTAAATTTTGAAGAAAGCTGAATAAAAACACCATTGCGTGGAATACTTTCAACACAACAAAGTACGAGAATATTTTAATGCAGGAGAAACATTTCCTGATGAGATGTCCGCTGTCATGTGCAGGAGCAAATGTAAAAGGTATGAATATGAAAACCTCTCTTATAAAAACATTATAGGTCATTTAATTAGAAATGGCATATTTTAAGCTAAAATCAATCAAATAATATTTTAAATTTTTTTTTCAATTTTCTCAATGAGCATACGGTAATATTTTCATGAAATAATTATACACTTTAAAATAGCATTGAAAGCAGCATTATCTAGGACTCTGTACCTCGACATCTTAATAGAAAGTTGTAGAAACAGTCGAGATGTAGGCCCATTGTAGCTAGGGGCTACACATTTCCTTAGTACTGGCCACGTTTTACATGATCGGTTCATATACGACCAAATTGCCGTGCTCATTGTAATTTCAAAATGCAAACCTGCCTAAAAAGCACAAAGATTGTATTAAAACGCGGCCCCAGAGAGAGATTAGCTCTCGGCGCTTGCGGTCCGACTGCAAAAGAAGGCACAAAATAACAAACATGAGAGCAATTAGATTCAGTTACAACAATGAGGCACTACAAACAGTAATTTGTTTCCTGATATCGATTTCTCTGTTTGCTATCGGCTCGCTTGCGACTCTAACAGAAGCGACACAATTGTTATTGGTTGTTGTTGCTGTTGAGCTAACTAAATACCCATGTCGGTAGTGCAGTTAACAGTGCAGCAGTTAGGATGTTTTTACTTCTTTTTTTTATGAGTTTCCACCAACCCACCCTCGATAACGAGCTAACACAATTTCACTGGCCGTTCACACGCATGTGTTTGTGATCATCTCGCCCCTTGTCCATTAGTCCCACCGTGTGCCTCGCTTTTTTCTGAAAATGTTCTGTTTGTTCATCCGTTTAACCCCTGAGGGGGGAGCTTACGACAAAAGAACTGCTTTTCGTAGTATTATACAAAATGATAAGGAGCACCCCGTACTGACAGTGCTAAATGTTGGACAAATTGCATAAAGAGGAATTTTTAATTTGTGATCTGTCTTCTCGGGGTATCAGTACTGAGGCAGTAAACAAGTTACAGTCAACACGCGTGTTTGGTATCGCTACCCCTAAGTGGATCTAGATTATTGATCGTCTGACTCTCCGTCTTGTGCGTTGCATGGCTATAGATAATGAGTAGACTTCGGATATTTAGGTTTTTACCTATTGTTTTCCTTTACAACCTATTGAGCCTAACATATAATTGACCTAAAAAGGTATTAACCAACTTTATTAGTGCCTGCCTATAGGCACCTATTTCAAACTAAATGCCTATTTCTGCCTTTTGGTGCCTATAAATTACTTTTTTTAAATTCCAATGAATTTATTCACTATAATATTGTATTCAATATATAATTATTTAATCAACAACAAACCTTTCACTGACTGGATACTTATTTGATTTCTGTTTGATAAAGCGCGGCGTGGTGTCGTTTTTAAAAGGCTTAGCGCAACAATGAATAAAGCAACAATTGGTCAAATCTCAAGGTGCCGCATGCGAAATCGGAACTTCGACAATGGAATAAACTATCAACAATTGACCCAATTAATGTTGCACTAATTTCTAAAATTCATGTAAGACATAATTCTATCCTTTATATATTAATTAACTAACAGTGACACATTTGTTTATAGAATGATTGTTCAATTACTATATTATCTTATCTATCATACTGTATTTAAGTGTGATTTGAAATAAAACATTAATCACTGATGCATTAAATTTGTTTATACGACTGGTAGCAGTACTTTAATGGGCCTCATTAAAGTACACCTGTTCATTAAAGTATTGGTATTCGTCCAATCAGAAGTGGCCACGTAACATTGTGAAAGCGCAAGTATCGATTATTCTGCGTAGTATGTCTCACAATGCTAGCAACTTTGTTTGACACAGGTGCTACAAGGTCATTGTATCGTAACCACAGATAAAGGAATAACTATTGTAATACATCACTCAAACCAGAAACGAATACTTATGAACCCTTTAATTTATATACATAGCCGAGCATAAACAGTCGTATGAAACTTGACTATACTGGTGATTAAAACGGTCGTATGATAATTATTAACCTTGCTTCACTCGCGTTTTAATTAATACCATTATAGTCTCGTTGCATAATATACTATTCTTTATTGTGCCTATTAAAGACCTATTTTCCTACTTTTTAGGACCTTTTTAGGCGCCTAAATCACATTTTTAGGACCTAAAGATCCGAAGTCTAATAATGAGGAAGTATTGTCTGTTCAGAGTCCTTTAGACAGCGATTAGTCACGGTACGAGTTCGTGTGGTGGCTCTTTGTTACTTCTACCGTGCCGCCTCGCGAATTCCTTATCTCCTGTTTCCACAAACCTCTGTACTGAATATACCAAGATTATCGCCGAGCAAGTGGCACCGCGAACGTGTGCGACTCGCATTCGGGAGTACCCAGATTAGATCCTCGACGACCGCCCATTCTGGCCCATGGGTTTTTCGTGGTTTCTCCGGGTCGACAGGCGAATGTTGGAGTGGTTCATCTTCTATCACGACTCTTCTGCACCCCCATTTCCTGTACCCATCGTCTTCCTTGTCATCTGTTTCAGGGTTGTAGTACCAGGCGACGCTATTCGGTGGGTTGCGGCTGGACGGTGGCTGTGCGCTCTGTGGAAGTTTCAACCTGACGTCGTCCAAGGACTGCTCGGCTGGAACCCACCTCTGGGGTTTTGGACGGGAACTCCTTTGGGCGATCCCCCGGAGACTCGGGGCCCAATAGAGTGAGCTAGAGGTGTTCAAGCTGGAAACATAATGGACCCATCTCTGACTGCGCCCGTCGTCATCGGGGTCTGGTCGCTCCTTCGGGTGTCTCCTCTCATCCTTCCCTACCTGGGGTCACGTAGAAGCACAAGGGGCCGGCTGGCCTGCGAGGGGTGCTCTCCGCTCGTTCCTGCCTTTGACTTTACGTTTTACCACAGTTATCAAAAGGGCCAAACATGACAAGGGTTTTGAGTGGGACATTTTGATCCTGATTTCCTTCAATTGCTTTTAGATTTGAGTGGTGTTGGGTCCTTTTGCGAGATTATCATCAGAATTCTAAGTTTCTTCTGCTTTAGATAAGTTCATTATATAGGGTCTTTCAACAAAGGTGTCCTATCTTTGAACTTAAATAAAATACGTTCTATAAATGACAGAGGTTTATTTTTTTATTTTGGAACATAACTAATGTCATTGCGTGTGGAAGAGAACATCAGTTAAGTGACCGCCGTGACTTCGTTGGGTTGCGCGTATACGGTTGACCCAATTTTCAACGCCTGAAGAAAGTAAATTAGGTCCAACTTCACGAATAACATATGATGTTATTCATAAGATCATTTACTGTTTCTAGCTTGTTGACATAAACTCGAGATTTAACATAACCCCACAAGAAGTAATCCAACGACGTTAAATCACATGACCTTGGGGGCCAGTTAACATCACCACCACGGGAAATGATGAAACCTCTGAATTTCTCCTTCAAAAGATCGATTGTTTCGAAAGCAGTATGACATGTGGCACCATCTTGCTGGGACCAGATGTTTCTGAGATCCATACCATCCAATTCAGGCCAAAAATAGACCCTTATAAGAGCCGGTGTTTTTCTCCATTGACAGTTGGAGCTTCTCCATCTTCATCTTGGAAAACATATGGACAAATGATTCCACCATACCAAAATCCACACCACACAGTAGCCTTTTGGGGATAAAACGCTCGTTCTTGAATCTACATTGGATTGTGAGTACTCCAATAGTGGCAATTTTGTTTGTTAACATAACCATCCATCGAAAAGTGGGCTTCGTTGCTGAAGATGATTTTTCGACAAAAATCTGGGTCAGCTTCCAATTGCTCCATAGCCCAGTCAGCGAATACTCGGCGCAACCTATGGTCGTTGGGATTTAGTTCTTGAGTTAACACCGTTTTTAAGCGTGAAACTTAAAGTCCAGATGCAGAATTCGCCAAGTTGTGGTCGGCGAAATCCTAATTCTTGCGCTCGACGAGCAATTGACTTGTTTCCGTTCTCGCGTACACTCTCACGAACGGCGCCTATGTTTTCGTTGGAGCGCTTACGTCGATTACGTACTGGAGTTCTTTGATCGCTGACAGAACCACTTCTTTCAAATTTATCGATCAAACGTCGAATCGTTCTCTCGAAGGGACGATTATGCACAACGTAAACTTCACGCAATACCCGGAAGGTTTGGCGAGCAGATGATCCATTTTGATAATAAATTTTCACAATTTCTACGCTTTGCTGAATGCTGTAACGTTCCATAGCTATTTGTCAATAACAACTGTAACCACATGAAAAAAGTGACTGCTGTAACTCAATAACAACGACAGCTATCACATGTTAAAGATACGACACTCTTGTTGAAAGACCTTATAGATTTTATACTGACTAAGTACGTTTATTGTTTCATGTTTGGGTAATTTTAAGTACTATTTTATTCAGCAGTTGTGCGATACTTTTCTAAAATCCTTTTCGGTGGGGTTGGATCCTAAAACACGTGTTGCTACGTGAAATCTCGATATCGAATTTATAAAGTGGAATATTTTGCCTACTTACTATGAGTATTTTCAGAGAAAGTAAAAATTTAGCTTTTAACTTCAATCTCCGTATTTTACGTCAGAACCAAATGTGCGAACCCCAATACAATGATAAATATCAACTTTTGAGAAGCAGTCCCTTAATTATAGCCAAGTAAGCGTCGTAGAAGGAATGGATGCATCATTAGGAGTCCCAATTATGAATGAAATAAAAAGAGAGCACGTTTTTCAGTTTCTTCTCTAAAGGAGTGCTGAGGACATCTGAAATTGATGTGAGTTTTTCTTTCGCTGTTCCTTCTCCTTGAGTCTGGGGAGATGAGAATTGATTGTTCTAGGTCACACAGATGAGGCTTCTTTTGTTTCTGCGGATAATCATTGGTGCCAATGGGAAATGAATGGAGTGCTACAAAAGGTAATGTGATGTAGCTACATCCAGAAGGACAGCAGATAATTCATTTTACTTAGTTACAAAGTGCAATAAAACAATTATCTATATATATATATATATATATATATATATATACTATTTTCCTGGAGAAATACGCATAGAATGTTTTTTTTTCAAAATGCGTAACATCTCACGAAAAACAGTTCTTTAAGTACTTTCAAGTTTAATTCGAAGTTATGATTCGATTATAAATATACGAACATTATTGCTGTTTGTATAGCAGACTTTCTGTTTTCTGTAATTTCACTTATTTAAACTGCCCATCCACAATAAATTTAGATACTAAAAGCGAAAATAAAAAGAGAATACCATTGTCATCTGTAAAACGTTGGACGTATTGCATTCGCATGGCTTTTTCTATTCAAAATCCTTTATTGTTATATCTCCTGTATGCAATACTCTTAATAAATCGTGTTAATTTAGATAAATACTTGAACAAACGGCTTCCTTATACATTTTGCTGTAGGTACAAAGAGCGCCAAAGAAAATCTCACAGCACCTCGCGTCTACGTCACGTTATTTATCGTTGTACGTGGCCTTGGGAAGCCATGTCCATTTCATTAGTTGCTTTAGGCCATGTTGCAAGGAGCGCCAATCCTTCTGCTAAACAGTTGCACCAATAACCACAACAAAGGTTACAAAATGGCGTAGAAACGAAATATGTGTTTACGCTCTTGATCGTTTTGTCTAAAAGAGAAGGAGGTAAAGTGAGCCTTCAGTTTGTCTTACAAACCTCTTATCGTGATTGGTAGCCCATACCTTATCGGCTAGTGCAGGACATGCCTTTGAAGGGGAAAACTTGAGTGCCCAGGTTAGCGAAATGTGGAATGTGCAGTGTGAGAAGATTTTCAAATTAAAGCTTGCATGGTATTCATTAAATACATAGCAAGGCAGCACTTTATAACAAAAAATAAACAGCACTGTATTCTCACAGTAGTATCAATGCTTGTTGTGAATAGAAGTAAACATAGCTAAATAGTAAATAAAGCAGCATGTTTTCCCTCTAATTCAAACTACAAATGGTTAATATACCTTTACTGACATATTGCTGATCATAGGAATACAACAAGATTATAGACAAAAATATAACCCAGTTTTATTGCCATAATATGTATGTCATATTCAGTGAATCATATACATATGCATATTTATTTCTAGCTTCTAAAAATGATCAGTCAATTATTTTTTAATAATAATTATAAATTATTATTTAGTAAACGAATATCGTCATCTGCATTACGGGAGTGCCTACCGTCTTCCCCGCTTTCCTGGAACATTTTTATAAAGTGATTTTCTATAAAAACAGTTCTATGCACTGCCGTTGCAATTGCTGTAACAGTGCGACCAGCCTCCCACATACCCACGATACGTCCACGAGTAATTTTGCTAGTATACGGCATGACTGGTTCAGAGACAATAAACATGCTTTGGTTTCAATAACACCAGAAAAAGCAAAGGCATCAACCTCCTTTCCCCTTATTGCTATGTTATCAAGTCAGCATGCTCTGTGATAGGTGAGGTGAAGGACACGCCTCAGAAGACCCCAGAAAACGATACAAAATCCGCCAAAGATTTTCTTTGGTACAAGGGAGACGGAGGAGGCTGAAGCGACACACAAGTTTAGTTTTTAAAATGTAGGGCGCTATATATTTGCTTTGAAAGTCTACTTTTTTTTTGTATGACATTAGGAGAAACAAATGAATGTAGTATTAGAACCTACAAATTTAGCCTCTAAATTTCAAACCAATAACGCCATAAAAATGTGTTTGATATAAATTGTTTGGTAAGTTTTCGTCTATATCTTATGGTTTATCATTAACACAAAATTATACAAAATTCATTAAGAATAAAGAGGCAGGATACTCACAGAAAATTCAAGATATACTTTTCGTTAGCCATACAAATACGTTAAACATGTGTTTTGACCAAAATCGTGATATCTATTTTGGGAAAATAAACAATAAGAGAAAAATTTTTCATGTAAAGAGTACTTTGGGGTAGGGATTTTTTCTTAAAAATCTTCTTATCGAATCTTTGGAAGATACTGAATTTAAATACCAAGTTTGCCACATATACGACATTTTATTTTTGAACCATGCTGTTCACATACACACACGCGCGCGGATTTTTTTTTTAAATTGTGTATTCTATTCATTGGTCACAAAAATTATGAAATCCGGACATATAGCTTTTAGGTGAAATACAATATTTCCTCTGATTACTAGGTACGTGGTCGAGAAGGTAAAAATGCATATATATTTCAATAAAAATGTTTTTATACTTCATGCTTTTATGTGGTGCTTTTGATTTGCTAGTTCTGGTCACATTTAAATCTCTACGCTGTTCAGTACTCCTGTGCATAGTTCTGTAGCCCACATTAGAATTTTAAATGTCATTTTCATTTTCTCTACCACTTGCCTTATTAAAATTGGGAGGTATTATGTTCTCAAAAGGCTTATTCTCTGCATTTTGCATTGTTTATTTTTACATTCTCTGCTGTATATCGACACAATTTATTTCAAATAAATTTCTTGTGGCATCAACTATTTCCGAGGTATCCTGTGTTAGTGGTTCGATTTGTTCAGCACATTGACATTCTTTTAAAATCCTGTCGATTTTCAGCTATCTCGCGATGTCATGGGAAGAGTATGGGACGCGCATAAGTGACGCATCCACTTCCAGTCCCGCGCAAGCGGGAGGGGCCTTTTTAGGAAACAAGGCATTGGCCTCATGGGAAACCCCCACAGTAGGAGAGCCGCTCGGATGGCGCTAACCCTGGGTTATTAGGAGGGGGCTTGAGCTTAGGCTCTTGCTCAGGTAGACTTTCGAAGCAACAGCAACTTGTCTCGCGATGTTAAGGCAAGAACTTTAAGGACCAGAATTTAGCGTCCAGTTCTTAAACATTTGACTATCGCTATTGCCTTTGCATTTATAACGATATGTGTAATATAGCTATTTCTGTAAAGATTTGTTTATGTTTTACATTTTAAGTGCATTTTTGGTATCTTTTATTTTGGGAGTACATCTGTACCACATGCTGGATTATTCAAAAGTAAAGAGCAGATTTCATAAATTTATTTCTCGCGAACCACAACATAACAAGATAGAAACACAATTCCAACACCATTGAACTCGGGACGCTGGCCGCATTGAATATGAGCACCATGAGTGACATGGCCAATGCCACAACGGTAGTTCAGTTCTTGCCACACACGAATCAACTGATCCCTCGTTATGGAGTTCACTGTCTCAACAATTCACTGTCGCATTTCCTGAAGAGAAGCAGGCAGTGGTAGGATATACACACGGTCTTTCACGGACGCCCACAGATAAAAGTCACAGGGGGTAAGGACCGGTGACCTAGGTGGCCACGGAAGAAGAACATGGTCATGTTGTTCACCTCTGCCAATCCACCGTCCTGGAAGAGTGATGTTCAGGTACCTCAGTGTGGAAATGCGTTGGGGAGCCGTCTTACATGAAGATGAAGTCCTGCGAATCATCATGCAGTTAGAAAAGCAGCCAGTTTTTGAGCATGTCGAGGTAAATCGTTCCTGTAACTGTGCGCTCAATGAAAAAGAATGGTCCATAAACTTTGCGGACAAAACTGGCACATAAGACATCGAGCTTCGGCGAGTTGTATTCCTGTTCAACGGCGACATTAGGAGCTTCAGCGCCCCATATGCGCACATTATGGCGATTCACCTTCCTGGAAAGATGAAACGTTGCTTCATCCGAAAAAATCAGTCGGTCAGCAAACCGTCCTGTTCCATGGCCTCTAACAATGCAGTGCAAAAGTTGAATCTTTTGTTGTAGTCCTCGGGTTGCAGTTCCTGCAATAATTGCAACTTGTAGGACTTCAGATGCAGACGGTGTCTCAGAATACGCCATACCGTCGGTTGAGGAATGTTCAGTTCATGGCTTGCACGTGTTGTGGAATTCCTAGGGCTTCGTTCGAACGTTGCTCGAATACGCCTCACATGCTCCGCCGATGTGCTCCGCCGTTTGCACATGGACCCATCCTCAACAAATTTGGATGCCACTCATACATTTGCTTATCACGTGGTGGTTGCTTTTGGAAGTGACGGCGGAATGTACGTTGCACCTGCACAAGGGACTCACATTTCGCAAATTGCAGGACACAAAACGCTCGTTCCTGTGGTGTCGGCGCCATTTTCCGCCCCTGCGACCCACGGAAGGCGGTCTATTCCAATCTTTAAAACGTCCCGAGTCCAGTGGTGTTAGAATTGTGTTTACATCTTGGGTGGTTCGCGAGAAATAAATTTGTGAAATCTGTTCTTTACTTTTGAAAAACTCATATAGTCAATGACGACCATTCGTACATCAATCCATCCGCCAGTCCATCTGTCCGTCTGTCCATCAAATATCCGTCTGTCCGTCCATCCATTCGTTCCCACATCTCTGTAGCCAGTAGATTTGTATCTGTATGCATGTAGTGCGGATATTACCCACAATTCCTGGACGATTTTAGTATCTTTCCTTACTGTTACTAATTTTTTTGGTTTAATTAAAGCACATTTAAATCTTTTCGCATTTATCTGCTTTTATTTGGTCTATTTTGGTGCAATCTTACACTGTTCAGGGGTATTTCATTTCACTGAGTATGCCTTCAATCTTTTCTCTTATTGGCTGTGTTTCTGAACCGTGTATAAAATTAGGGACAGCTGCTAGAATTTTGACATTTGTTTCTTTTCGACGTTTTCTTTCAATGTGTTTGCATTGTGCCAAATTGACCCTCCCCCGGAGAAATCTACTCTAGGCGATTACGGGCTGAACTAAAGGAAGGTTGATGTCTACTGGAACAATAGTGAAACGGGTATGGTGGTGTTTTGTAAAGGAGACGTCAAGACCAAGCAGAAAGGGCGCAGTTAATTTGATTCACGTAGTACGTCGGCGAATGTGGTCGTCGACTGCGCAGACGCTGTTTCAGTCCCAGCTCCGCTCACCGTGCAGTGGACGAAGCTGAAGTCAGTCTTTCTTCGACGGTGAGGAATTTCTTGAAGAAAACAGCAGGAAAACGTTTAGGCAGAAGCCGTTGCGGACAGTGTTTCTAAATTCCTTTTGGTTTAACTTATTCAAAATTATCTTTAGTAATTATTAACTGGGAAAGATTGATCGTGCGAAATATAGACTTCTTGGTGTTCTAAATTTGAAATATATCGGTAAATGTGAGAGCAGAAAGCAAGTATGTAATAACTGTAATTGAATTCAATGGATTGAAGCCGTAAAGAATTTAAAGAATTGTGGAAGAATAAGGATTTCTGAAATTGTAATTATGTATTTTATAGAAGTGTAAACTTATTAAATGAAAGATATTCGGCTTATTAATTAATTAATTTATGTAATATATTGTCAAGTAGTAATCTGCCATCATTTCTCCTTTAATCCGCTTCCTATTGGGACAGAAACACATGTTTCAGCATTAAGTACACAAATATGTTCAAATATATTTACTTTTTATTTAATCGCAAATCAGATATTTTTATTTTCCGACTGTAGTAATATTTTATTATTTAGAGCTATCTTCAATTTTATTTAGTTGTTACTTTCTCTAGTAGCTAAAGGAAATTCGAGATTTCACCGAAAATACAGTTTTCAGGCTTTCTGAATAAAAAATAATCCTTTTAGAAAAAGGTTCGTGAGAGAGAGTATGTGTGTTTGTGTATGTGGGTGTGGGTGTATGTCCATGAACAGCATAACTCAAAAACGAAATGTCAGATGAATACGAAACTTCATATTTCAGTTCAGTATCTTCCAAAGATAGACACGAAGATTTTGAAGAAAATCTTCACCCAAAGTATCCCTTACATAGAAAAAATTCGGTAATTTTACTTTGTTAAAAATAGCTCGAACCACAAAATCTTAGTAGACAACAGAAGGTATATCTCTTTAAAGCACAAATTTATAACTAACTTTATTTCTGGCATCAGCCATTTCGGAGATATTCTTTCTATTGGTTTGAATTTTTCAAAACTTCATAATTTTTTGAAGTGCTGTCACACGCGGTTGTTTCTCGCGATGTCGTGGAATTTGAATGCCATATAGCGACCCTTTTTAAGCATTTGACTGTCGTTTTGGTTTCCTATATTCCTCTTGTACCTATAACGAACTGTGTAATGAATCCATTTCTACAAACGTTTATCTCGGTTAACATGACGTATAGACAAATAAGATTTTGCAAGAACAATTTGTAGAAGTTGTATAAAAGTAAACCATAGTGGCTAGAGAAACTCATGTGAATGTAACTCATCAGGTTTTTAAACACACGACTATTGTATTAGCGCCTGCCAGTTTCTTTGGGGCTACAACAAAATATGAATTGAAGGCCATTTCAAGAAATAGTTGTAATGTTTAAGAAGTGAAAAATTATTTTATTAGAAATACTTTTCAGAACAGTATGAATTAAGTTATAGTGAGCAGAGAAAGTTGCATGATTGTAACGCTTCAGACGTTATGTTTCAATCTTCGGAAGATATCGTCCAAGTTAACATTACATAATAGCGTAGACAAACTGAATCCTTACCTTAAACCGCTACTGACAATTGATTCATATACCTACACGTGTATTTCCTATTATAAAGTTAGAAATTTGCGTGTTAGTACATTTATTAAATTTTTAGAATATTCATTCTTGTTTTTTTACTTCCTCTTCCATGTACCTATTAGGTTGACGAGGTATTGCATTCCAACCAAAAATTGGATATTGAGATTTCAGCTGAAATAAATGTTTTCAGTCTCTCTAATTCAAAAAGCATTTTTAGAAAAACACCCGTTTTATATATATATATATATATATATATATATATCTGTGTGTATGTGTCTCCAACGGAAAAATCGACAATTGCCAAACGTTGTATATAAGTATGCCCTCAACCCAAACTACGGTGTTTTAGTTTCTCAAAAATGGCTCTAACCATTTTAATTAAAATCCCATAGTTTTAAAATATTTACATGGCAAATAAAATGCATATGGTGAAACTCTTTTCATTCGGAAGGAATTTTGTATAACTTTGTATAACTGGTAAACCATAAGAAATAGAGAAACAACCTACTACCCAAAAAGTATAGATCTCTTTAAAACGTATAATTTATTTCAAATAACTTTGAGGCAGTATTTTTAACACTTAAAAGATTTCAGTCAAATTATATAATATAAAATATAATAACAGCCCGCCTTAAAGCAATATGTGTATGTAACAATATATACAAATTCATGTAACAGTCATTGTATTAATGTTTATATTATTATGTACATGTTCAATAATGTTATGTGAATGTATTACGTAATTTAATAATATAGAAGCTGTGAGAATAATAGGTTAAAAGTTGCTAACAATGTGGTAACAATAAGGTAACCTTGAGGCAATATTGAATAAGAAAGTTTAATAATGCTAGTTGTAATTATTGGAGCAACAATAATGTAAATTTTGAGACAATTAATAAATAGCCAATCAACAACCAGAAAAAAGCTTAAGTTAAATGAAAGTATTCTATTGGAGTAGGATTAGCCAATCAGAAACTGAAATAGGGCAAATTGTACAAATTCAGTTGCTAGCAGACAGCGTTCCTAACCGGACGCGAGACGCGTCCTCGAGAAGTTTAATACGTATTCAGTGTAAGACAAAAAAAAAGGTTTACGTGTTAAAAAGTGAAAGTAATTAATAAATAATCTCACAGTCATCTATATCAGTGAAGCGTTATTTGTGTCAAGAATTAATAAAAGGAGTGAAGTAAAAATTATAATCTGTGTAAGTCTACATTCTTAGCCGCACCACTCCCTGCAAAGAAATTCATGTCTCTAACAATAATACTGAAGCAGCCGAGGCAAACATGAATATATATAATTTTTAAAGAAACATTAAAAAAAATACATAGTTGATTCTTAAACTTGGGGCAAAGGCCACCGACTACTTTAAGTTCAGCTCCCCAACAGTCGAAATACAACTCCAACACATTCCTCAACTTTTTGTGGCATTGACTTATTTACAGATATATGTGTTGTTATTGGTTTAAATTTTAAATACATTGTTATTTTTAAGTCATTGTCGCTCTTCAATTGTTTCTCGCGATATCACGGAAAGAGTATGGAATAAAATCTTGAAGCAAGTATAGTATAGAAATTCGCATTTAAACATCTGACTCTTGATTAAGTTTCCTCTATCCCCCCTTGTACCTTCAAGAAATTGTGAAATGACACCATTTCTCAAAAGGTTTATATCAATTAACTTTAAATGGATAGAAAAAAATTCTGATCGGCTACATTCATAGGACTTTCTCTGTACCTTATCGGTTATTAGTGGCTATACAAATTATTCTTACGAAAGTTTATTTTCCTGTCTATTTCATTTTTTAACGAGATAAACCTTTCCGGAAATAGCTGAATTACACATTTCGTTATAGAATAAAGGCAATAGCGATAGTCAAATGTTTAAGAAAACTGAACAGTATGTACTGGCCTTAAAATGCCATGGTCTTTGCGTGCAATCGCGAAAAACAATTTGAGGCAGTATTTTTAACACTTAAATTATATCAGTCTAATTATAACATAAAATATAATAACAGCCCGCCTTAAAGCAATGTGTGTATATAATATAAAAAGTGTACGTTACAGTCATTGTATTATGTACATGTATAATAATGTTATGTGAATGTATTACGTTGTTTAACAATGTAGGAGCTGTGAGAATAAAAACAAGCTGCTTTCTATAGTAAAAGCCGAAAGTTGCTAACAATGAGGTAACCTTGAGACAACAATAAATTAGAAAGTTTAATAACGGCTACTAATAATTCTTGGAACAGATAATGTAATATTTAAAACAGTTTATAAATAGCCAATCAAAAACTATAAAAAGCTTAAGTTAAATAAAAGTATTCTATTGGAGTAGGCTTAGCCAATCAGAGACTTGAAATAGAAATAATTACAAATTCAGGCGGTTGACCCTACAAGATAGCGTACCCAATCAGTTAGATTTGGTACGTTTTCAGTGTGAGACATGAAAATTCATTGCGTGAGAAGAATATAAAGTTTACGTGTTAAAAGTGCAATTAACAATCTCACAGCACTATAGTAGGATATATCAGTGAAGTGTTATTTAATCGTGTAAAGGATTAATAAACAAAGTACAATAAAATTATAATTTGTGTAAGCCTTGTTCTTTAGCCGTACCAGTCCTGCTAAGAATACGTGTTCTAAAAAATACTACTAACGCAGCCGAGGCACACATATAAAGTATTTAAATAAACATTAAAATCAAAGTTAAAAGTAAACGTGGGGCGAAGGCCAGTGGAAACGTTGTACCGTACGTGTAGCGAACACTCCAAGAAACATATCTCCCGCAATACGTGGCGCTACAACAACAATTAAACTTCCGCAAATTGAATATCGAAGGACAGAAGACAAAGTATTCGGCAATTCGAACCATTAATAACAGATATTTCGGAAATGACTGATGCAACAAAAAGGTCATTTGAAATAAATTGTGTGTTTTAAACAGATATACGCTGTTTGTGTATCGCTTAACGTTTACCAGGTATACAAGCCTATACAAAATTCCTTCCGAATAATGAGGACTTCACAGACTACTACTAGGAAATTCAAAATATACATTTTATTTGCAATGTAGGTATGCTTAACATGTAGTATTTTAATCACAATCGTTACAGTTATTTTTAGAACATCAAAAATTACGAAAAGTATTGTATGTAAAGGGTAGTTTAGGGTAGTATTTTCTTTAAAATCTTTATGTCGCATCTATGGAAGGTACTGCCAAGTTTGGTGTTTATCCTACTTTTCGTTTTCGACTTATGCGGTTCACAGGCACACACCGACCTTTTTACTAAAAATGCTTTTTTTATTCAGGGGTCTCAAAATATGTATTTCCGATGACATCTTATTATCTGAATTGTGGGTGGAATAGGAACCTTCTCTAGCTACTAGGTGCGTAGTAGAGTAATAATCTTTCTGAAGAATGGTTTGCAGAAGCTAGATAAAAATGAACGATAATGGGCAGAGAAAGTCATGCAAATATAACACATCAGAATTTGTTTGTTTTATTTGTATATCCCCCTTTAACTTCTAAAGCCATATCGGAGGCATTAACTTCAGCAACAACTACTCCTAACTCGTTGACTGTACGTAATATACATTGCTCTCTAGAGCCAAGACCTGCTGATTTTATTGAAAGATTTTTACTTTCTCTACTACGTATAGTAAGTAGGGGAAGTATTGTATTCCACCCAAAAATTCGATACCGAGATTTCACCGGAAATACATGTTTTGAGACCCCTGAATCCAAAAAAATCATTTTTGGAAACATGTCTGTGCGTGTGTCTGTGTGTGTGTGTGTGTGTCTGTATGTGTGTCTGTGAACAGCATAACTCAGAAACGAACAGTCGAATAAACACCAAACTTGGTATTTAGGTTCAGTATCTTCCAGAGATGCGACACGAAGGTTTTCAAGAAAATCCCCCACCCCAGACTACCCTTTACATGGAACATTTTTCGAAAATTTTAATTTTCTCAAAAATAGCTCTAACGATTTTGATTAAAATATCATATGTTTAAGGTATCGTCATGAGAAATGAAATGTATATCTCGAATTTTCTGGGAATGTCTCCAAAAGTATTCTTCATTGTGAACGACTTTTGCATAACTGGTAAACCATAA
The DNA here is from genome assembly GCA_030765065.1 of Deroplatys truncata. Taxonomy (NCBI): domain Eukaryota; kingdom Metazoa; phylum Arthropoda; class Insecta; order Mantodea; family Mantidae; genus Deroplatys; species Deroplatys truncata. The sequence goes on from CM060980.1 coordinate 40,080,921, forward strand.
GCGATAGATAAAATTTTACAACCTAAAAATGTAGATCGCATTAAAATACACAATTAATATCTTATACATTTTTGTTGTTGAATGAACCATTTTCGAGATATTGCTTGTTATTCAAGAATTTTTCTCAAATGAGAATTCGTTATTCATTTTTTTACGTACTGGACAAGCAAAGAGAATGGAATACTTCACATAGCAACCAGCTCTTAAAATATTTGACTATCGCTTAAAGCCTAGCAATTCCCCTTGCATCTACAAGAAAATTAGCAATAAGATTAACATCTCGATTAACATGAAGCATATGGAGAATAAGCTTTTGTAAAAATAGTTTGTACAAGATTAGAGAAAGTCATGTGAGTGTAACACATCAGATTTTTCTAGATAGGTCCATGTGTTTCAAGTTTATTTTTTCTCAACGGGTTTATTAATAGAAAGTATACTGTATATACATCTATAACTGCTTTATCTTTCCTCTCTGTAGCATCCTCCTCTCTGTTACTTTTAGGTACTTCTCCTGTCTCTCGGGGGCTCCCACTGCCATCGAGTTACAATGTTTATATTAAGAACAATGTACAATCAGACAAAATCTATACAGCATCACAAAATGCAGTTAATAAGATCAAGACAGAATCAACTGTAATGGCAAAAAGATGAGAGATTTGTGCGTATACAATAATTTGAATATTACTAATACATTCTATAGAAAAAAGAATATTCACAAATTTACATGGAGTAACAGAGGTACCAGATCTATCATTGACTATGTAGTTGTCAACAGAAAGGGGGCAAACTTAATAAGAGATGCTACAGTATATAGAGGCTGTGACATATACAGCGGTCATTTTGTATTGATGTTCAAAGTCATATTAAGAACAAGATGGACAAAGATTAAGAGACATAATAATTTAAGAACACAGAATGAAGGAATATATAAAATTAATCTGTTAAGTAATAAATCAATAGTAGGTCTATATCAACAAAGATTAAACCAGTATTTAATAGAAACGGAAACTAATATGCAGATGTATAAATAAGGAATGGCAACGAATAAAGAACTGTATACAAAGGGCCGCAGATGAAGCATTGGGTAAGCGCACAATCTAGAAACGAAGAAAAGGATTAAAAATTTGGAATGAACTAAGGAAAGCTTTGAGTCATAAGCAACAAGCTTATAAATTACATTTACATTTAAAAACAGAAGAATCTAGACAGAATTACATAACCGCAAGAAATGTCGTTAAAGATATAACAAGAAAGTACACAGAGATAGCCGGGAACTATTTGTGTGTAAAGTAGAACATGTCGTATATGGCAGACAAGGCTTTACTTACAAATTATGAAGAAACTTAAACAAGACCGAAAGAGATAGCGCCAAATAGAGGTAGTAGATGTAATATCTTACAGACAAGAAGAACCAAATAAAAAGATTGATTTATTAACATTAGAGGAACTAGAGATAATTCTCAAGAAGCAAAAAAGAATCACCAGGACCAGAGACAATAAACCTGGAACTGATAAAGAATGGAGGACTACTATTTAAATTGCTGCATTTATTTAATACTTGTTGGATTACAGTGAGAATTCCTGATAGATGGGCGGGAAGCTACAGTAACTTCCATTTTCAAAACAGGAGGCCGAAATAAACCCCCAAATGACAGAGGTATTAATATATTAAATTCAACCTATAAACTTTACCAGGAATATTAAGTAATAGATTAAAGGCAATTGTGGAGACAGTATTATTGGAGGAACAATGTGGATTTAGAGTAGGAAGATCTTGCAACGACAATATATTCACAATGACACAATTAATAGAGAAACGGAGAGAATATAATTCACCTACATATCTGGCATTTATAGACCTAGAAAAGGCATTTGACAAAGTTAACAGGCGGAAATTATGGGAGATATTAGAGACACATGGGTATCCCATTCATATAATAAAATTATAAAAAGTCTATACCAAGGCACCTGTTTTAAGCTCTATAAGCCACACTTTAAAGGAGAATGCATGGTAACTACTAAGGGGCCACACAAGGGTGTGTATTATCACCTACTCTTATTACTATGTATATGGACATGTTACGTAGATGAAAGGGATGTGCACCAATTGGAATACGAATAGGGGGAAGGGATTTAAATGTTTTAGCCTATGCAGATAATTTGATAATTACACAAAACACACAAGAGAATCTTCAGAAAGAAATTTATATGTTTCACAAGATATGTAAAGAATAACATTTTAAGATCTCTGCTCCTAAGACCAAGACAATGGCATTCCAAGGTAAACATCCAATAAGAACCAAAATTATTTTGGAGAATAATATCTTAGAACAAAGCTAATATTTCAACCATCTGGGATACGAACTCTCATTTAATACTGACAGAGATATGTATAATAAACTGAGTAAATATCAGCTAATGTGCGGTACTATAAGAAAATATTAAAAACAACAAGAGTCGACACTCAGCTCAAGTTTTATAAGGTAATGGCAGTACCAGTATTATTGTTTGGCAGCGAATCCTGGGTAATACGACAAAAAATAATAGTTGCATACAGGCTACTGAAATGAAATTTCTAAAGTCAGTATTAGGATACACAAGACTAGATAAACTTAGAAACCAAGAAATACAGGAAAAATTAAATATATTTGCAATACAAGATAAACTTAGAGAAAACAGGAAAAACTGGGAAGAACTTCTGTACAGAATGGATAATTTAATGATCCCAAAAATGATACTATAGACCAATCGGTAGAAGAAACCCAGGAAGACCTAGATTAAGATGGATAAAGGCCGAAACAGACCGATTGGCCTAATCTGACGGCGACTTATGCTTATTAAAATCTTAGCGCCTTTACACACTTTCTTCTTTAAACCAGCGAGCGCTACCACTACATGATCGATTTTTAAGTAATATTTAGTTTCAAATCTTTTTCAAAACATAGAGTAACTTAGAAAGCAATTACATTCAAATTGCTTTTGAGATCACGATTGCTGTATCACTTTTTCCAGTCTCGGAAGCAATTAGATGGGGTTTACAAATCGATTGACTCGAGGCGCATTCAGTATGCTGATTGAGAATCAAAGTGTATTTTAAAAGAATGTGACAAAGAAGCGTAGGCGGAAGAATCCTGGAAGAGAGCATGCGAGGGAGAAAAAGGGAAAAGTGCTAAAAAAGAGGAAGGGGAAAGGAAGAAAAGTTGAACGGGGGCTCTTATTCCTTCTTATCTTCACGTTTCCGGTCCAGTGGAGCGGAAATATTCCTTGCCTACTGCGAGGAGGAGGAGGAGGAGGTGGAGGAGGAGGATGAAGAAGGAGGGCGAAGACTTGATGATTTCCTCGGAAGTGCGGTCATTATGTGCAATTTCTCTACCGCTCTGTTGGCAGTCCCCCCTCCCCCAAGAGCCCATCCTCAGTAAGCAGGCGGTAATTCGGGTGTAATATTCTCAAAATATTTTACCGAATACACAACGTGGAAGACGTGGTGCTAAGACGCCTTAAGAAATACCTCCCATCAGTGCCTCACCGGAGCTGCTGCTGCTGCTTCAGTGGCAATCTCCTGCACTACTTATTCCAGCGAGCAAGAAAAGGCTGATGATAAAACTTTTAATACTCCCAGCTCTTTCCTAGATTTTGCTTCCATAAACATAACATTTATAACACTAACGAAGAAAAGAAGGAGAAAAAGGATATTCGATAGTCTTTCCGGAGTTTGATGGGCCACTCTTTGAAAGCACAGGTGTTTGAAAGAGAAAATGCCATCAAGGGGAAAATGTCATTTTACCTCCAATGTGCGTCCCCATCATCGACGACGTCGCCTTTTAGTTTTTGTTGGAGAATTTTAATTTTACGGAATTCGAACACTAAAAATTAACTGCAACTGGAAGAGGAAGTTTTCATTGACTGGGTAGAGTGGGATCTTAAAAATTTACATTCCGAATTTAATGTAGGTAAAGGAAAAACTGTTTCTCCTGAACCACGTTACCGTTTTATAGTTGCAGGCATCTAGTTAAAAATGACAATGAAAGAGGTACGTTAATGGTGTAAAAAAGGCACACCCTAGCTCCAAGTATTCGAGTGAAAACAATGAAAAGGGCTCTTACTCTTCTGCGGTGAAATTGTCGCGGAAAATGGAATGTTTATGTCGTGGTAAACGCTACCTAGATTTTTACTCTCAGAAAATTAACTTCCGAAGAAGCTACCAAGATAATAAAACAAAGGCAATTTATGAATACTTTCGAATATATGGTTACTATCGGCCACGACATGAATGGGCTTGCAGGAGGGCGCCACTTTTTGTTGACAATCAAGGCTCGGGATCAGAGGGGAGTGAGCGAAAGGCGTTAGGGAAACGTACAGTCGCACAATGGAAATAATACTACATGTGCAAGCTCTTGCTAGAAAACTAATGATGTTTTCTTTACCCGACTGTCCCTCCGATTCCCTACCCCACTTGTTTCGTAACCGTTTAGTTCCTCTTCCCACACACGCACTCATATCGTGGTTGACTAGTATGTTTGTCATTACTGTGTTGTACTGTAAATATTGAAAATCTGATTCATGCATACACATGACTTTCTTTACTCACACTTCTACTCGCACAAACCATTCATACAAAGGCTTATTCTTTTATCTACTTCTTATTAATAGAGATAAATCTTCATTACTCATTTGCACGTTTTGTTGTAGATATTAGGAGAATGCAGTAAACTAAGGCGAAAGTCAAAACCTTGCATGAACAAGAGAGAAGAAAAACAGCTATTTGTAGTTGAGAAAAGTGTAAAGTATTTGAATATTCAAAGAGCAGTAAACATATACCGGAAATGGTTAACGAAACACAAACATTTATTTGACATAAACTGTGTAAACTGTCCACATTTTTATACAATAAGACGTCTATCTCTTACGGTTCACTGGTTATGCATACGTCATTCAGAATGAAGAGGACTTCAGAGGTTATTTTCAGAAAATTCAAAACCATTAGAGCCATTGAAAAAGTAGACATTTTCGAAAAATCTTCCATATAAAGGGTAATTTGGAGTGAAGAATTTTGTTAAAATCCTAGTGTCGTATCTTTGGAAGATGCTGAACTTAATACCAAGTTTGGTATTTAACCGACTTTTCTTTTCTGAGTGATTCTGTTCACAGACAGACACGTACAGACGCACACACACACAAACAAAATTGAGGTTTATTTATGGACTCTCCTTATCTACTATAGTTGTTAACGTCTATATTGGGTGGAAAGACCGTAAAGTTTGTTCAGAGGCCTTTTTATCAGGCTTGAGGTTCTTTCACGTGCTGTAAATCTACGACACGGAACCACCGGCTTCACTTCCCTTCCGAAGGAAGCCATGCTAAGAATTTTTACCCCCGAAAGAAATCTATTGCACTCAGCCAGGTTTGAATCCGCGACCTTGAGAACTTGGTACCCTTAGACTACACGCTTTTATTATGATTTTTTTATAGTTATACCTATTATAATTGGTGGATTTGGTAATTGATTAATTACAATTTATTTAGTATAAAAGTACGATTGATTTCCAATCAAAAAGTCTATATTTAATTAGAATAAATAATTAAAATTTTAATTTTTATTATTTATATAAGGTATAATAACCTAAAGGGGAAATTTTTAGAGGGTTTAAATAATAAATACAGAAGACCACACACACAGACACATATAGATATACACAGGGACCATTTTCTAAAAATGCTTATTTTTGGGTTTAGGGCTCTCAAAATAGTGTTTCCGGAGAAATCTCGGTATCAAACTTTTGGATGGAATAGAATACTTGCTCCACTTACTGCAACTACGTAGTAGCGAAAGTAAAAACGTTTTATCTGGAAATGAAACATAATGGTTTCATAATTATAAGGAAATGCTGAAGTATTCAAAGTGTAAGCAATTTAAAGAACTGATGGTTTAAATACCTTGGAGATTGTGTTGTAAGGCTGCAATCGCTGGTGCTGAAAGCCATCAGCTATCCTTTTCAGGAGCAGCGTCTTATTATTTGAACATTTACACCTGCCGTGTGTACGTTAAAGTTGGAAAGCTAAATTAGCTTTGAAAATCTTCGGCCACGGCCGGGATTCGAACCACGGTTTACCGTGTTGGCTTTCTTTACATACACATTCCAGAAATGCCTTAGTTACGAGGGGTTTGTACCGGAATAACGTTTTTGAGGTTTACGGTAGGACTCTATCAGTACCAGAAATTTTAAATGAAAATTATTTTAATTTTCGTTCGCAGGTATTTTCATCGTTGCATTGGCTCCTAATTACCAGACCTGTTTATAGAACTCATTTGTGTTTAAGACGATTCTCAAGGCTACCATTGTCTTGTAACGTTGAATAAGTTCAGTTTATATAAGTTAGGATCTTCTCTGGGCTTTCCTCATCATCGTCTCCACGGACACGGTAGCCAAGGTTACTTAAGACACGGACTCGTGAACGGGAGGTCTGGTTTTGTGTCCCGCCAGGCCGTCCTCCTGATTGAGGATTTTCCAGCTTTTCCTCATTCCTGTAACCAGGGAGGTAAAACCTAGGACGTTGTTCAACATAAAAGAGGTGCTTGTGGCGTTGCGCGTATAGGAAAGGTGGAGAATTCGGTGAGGCTAGAAATAAAACTTGATTGTTGGTAGACGTTGCGTGTCTCCCTGTTACAGTCACACATAATGCTGCTGTATACTCGTACAATCTATTTTTACTTCCTCTGTCACCTACATATAGTAGGTGAGGCAGTACTTTTAACACTTAAATGATTTCAGTCTAATTATATAATATATAAATTCAATAACAGCCCGCCTTAAAGCAATATATAAAAGGTGTATATTAGTAATGTTTAATAAGGTTATGTGAATCTATTATGTAATTTAATAACGTAGGAGCTTTGAGAATATAGGTCAAAAGTTGCAAACAGAGAGGTAACAATGAGGTAACCTTGAGGTAATAATGAATTGGAAAGTTTAATAATGCTACTAGTAATTCTTGGAAACAATAATGTAATTTTTGAGACAGTTTATAAATAGCCAATCAACAACCAGAAAAAAGCTTAAGTCAAATGAAGGTATTCTATTGGAGTAGGTTTAGCCAATCAGAAACTCAAATAGAGCAAATTGTACAAATTCAGGCGTCAGTTGCTAGTAGACGGCGTTTCTAACTGAACGCGAGACGCGTCCTCGAGAAGTTTAATACGTATTCAGTGTGAGACGAAAATTCATTACGGTGAGAATATAAAGTTTACGTGTTAAAAAGTGCAAGTAATTAATAAATAATCTCACAGCTCTCTACACCAGTGAAGTGTTATTTAATCGTGTGAAGGATTAATAAAAGGAGTGCAGTAAAAATTATAATGTGTAATCCTACATTCTTTAGCCGCATCATACCTTGTTCAGAATACATGTTTCTACAAATTAATACTGATGTAGCCGAGGCAAACATAAAAAGATATATTATATTTAAGGAAACATAAAAACACAAAGTTGATTCCTAATCATTGGGGTGAAGACCACCGGAAAGTAAACTTGGGGCTAAGGCCAACGGAAAGTAAAGTTGGGGCGAAGACCACCGGAAAGTGAACGTTGGGGCAAAGGCCACCGGAACTTTGTACAATACGTGGGGCTGTTTTTCATCAAGCTTGGCTCTCCAACAGTCGAACTATAATACAACTCCTTCAAATTGGCTTACCATGTATGAAGCTAAAACCTTCATCCATCCTACTGTATTCGACCCGAAAATTCGATGTCGAGAATTTACCGAAAATACATGTTTTGAGGCCCCTGAAAAAAAACATTTTTTAAAAAGATCCGTGTGTTTGTATGTTTTATCTGTGTATGAACGTGAACAGCCAAACGCTAAAACGATGTTCCATAAATAACAAATTTGGTATTTAAGTTCAATGGCTAGAAGTTCAGCGCTAGGATTTTAAAGAAAATCTTCCTACCCCAAGCTAACCATATGACGGAAAATTTTTCTATATTTTTTATTTCCTCATAAAGGCTATAATGATTTTGATAAACACATCATATGTAAATATTTATATGAGAGATAAAATGTGTATCTTGAAAATTAAATTTAGTTCTATTTGTGGATGCTCTTAACTGCTATGTTCTTAGCGCCATATTCTCGTATATTGGGCATAAAAGACCTAAATTTTGCTCACATGCCTCTTTATTAGGCTTGAGGTTCTTTTATGTGCCGTAAAACTACGACCCGGGACCGACTTCCCTTCCGAAGGAAGCCATGCTAAGGATATTTACGTCCGAAAGAATCCATCGTTCTCCGCCGGGTTGAACCCGCGACCTCGGAAACTAGAGGCTAGCATGATACCCCTAGCCACGGAGGACGACATGTATATCTCGAATTTGTTGGGAACAGCCTATGAAGTCCTCTTTATTCTGAATGGCTTTTGTATATCTTGTAAACCGTAAAAGATAATCAAAATCTTATTACACAAAAAAGTAGGTACATCTTTTTAAGTCTCACAATTCATGTCAAATAACATTTCTTATAGAGTTAACTATTTGCAAGATATTCATTGTTATTGGTTTAAATTTTCAAATACTTATACTTTTTTTTACTTTAGTCCCTCTTCGTTTTTTATCGTGGTCATGCAAAAAGCATGACATTTCAAAGCCATTCATATTGTGATACTCGTTTTTTAAAAATCTGACTATCTGACTTTCTTCCTAAACTACAACGAAATGTGCAACTGTATTAAACGTTTGTCTCTATTAAGAAGAAATAGATGGCAGAAAGGTCCTGTGCCATAGTTAGAGCGTGGAGCTATGGTTCTCGCCCATGGAATGCGACCGAGTTCAATCCCACCCATGAGGGTGGAATTTTAAGTTCCGGATGTAGGACCGGTTCCCACTCAGCATCGTGAGCAAAGTGAGAAGCTGTGATAGGTAGCGATCCCGCACACTGAGGCCAACATTCTGGCTGGAGGATGCACGATGCTGACCACATCATCTGCCCGTATCCATTGGATGATCGCCCACCTCTTTTATGCGTTTGTGGGCGTGAGGCCGGCAGCCGGGTTGGGTTATTATTATTATTATTATTATTATTATTATTATTATTATTATTATTATTATTATTATTATTATTATTATTATTATTATTATTATTATTATAGGTAGGCAGGCAGAAATATTAGTGTTGTAAGAATAGTTTGTAAAACAAGTCGGTGGAGAACGTCATGAGAATGCAAAGCATCAGATTTTTGTATTTATTTTGTTCTCAATAAATCATGCCACCATAAATTTGAAATGCAATTTATGCGACAACTTGTATTCATAAGAATTTAAAGACATCAAAGTAATTTATTGTCATATGAAGTATAATATTTTGGCTTATAGTCCTCTTATTCTTTCTTCCGTGGTTTATGTCCTCATTCCACTTGTGACTAGAATGTCCTGTGTTTGTTCGGCTTCTTGACTTAAAGGAGATACTGGCTTGTTAAAAGTATATCAGGGGTTTTCTGTGCTGGCGACGTTCTCTTCATTCCAATAAAATTTCAAAGAAGTTTATATAGCTGGGAAACCTTAAGAGTTAGACAGAAGTTTACTGCATAAAACCACAGAACTGTTTGAAATATGCTTATAGCTTTTGTACCTTTGTAGGTTTAGAGGTTAGTTGTTCACTTTAATTTTAGTATTACACGTTTGAAGTAATATCTCTTCCTTTGTTTCTTGTGAGGTCATTCAAAGAGTATTGAGTATCAAAGCCAGCATATGGAGACCTACTTTTCAAACTTTTGTCTGTCGTCTTAGCAAGTATGATGCTGTGTAGTTATAACAAAATGTATAATACAATTGTTTTAAGAAACATCTATAAAGTTTAATAGGAAGTAGTCAAAAACAAATTGTTATATTTAATTAGTGAAATAAGTATGAAAATAAGCTATAGTTGGTGGAGAGTTCCAATACATTAGATACTTTTTTGTCGATGTTCATTTTACAACATACTTATTGCGCGTTTGTCTGTTTTGACAACACTTATTTGGGAGAGAAGCATTTGGAAATAGAACATCGGAGGGCATTCTACGCCTGATCCCTTGTGTTTTGGATAGTCTTGTGATATTAGTTTATGCAAAAAGCAGATGGTCTCATTAAGGTTATCCAGGGTTGGATACAACACTTAATGCAATCACAGCATTGGAAATTACGGGAAATAAAAAAATAATTCGACATCCATAGATGAAATAGGAGAGCGTCTTCATATGTTATTAGATGATAGCTTTACTCCCTATATTTCATTTATTACCAGGCATCTTGAACCAATAAGCATTCTTTCCTGGGAGAGAAGTGAGAAGATTTTACGGACTATGATGCAGTTTATTATCAGAGCACAGAAAGTGATTATAAATCCAAATCTCAATTATTCTATGTTTAATAGTGTCATATCATATCATATAATATGTCAATCTGAGGGTCCTATAGTGAGGTAGGCCAGCTTAAGCGAGAGATAGTCTAATCTACGGTGTAGATTACTTCAAAACTACATAATTACATTGTGCACATTTGGAAAATAAACTGTAACTCTTATGTAGAGTATATCACAGCCAAGAGCTACAATTCAATGTCATTTACATTAAAAATATTTACAAACACAGTTATAATGGTCACTAAAAATATTTATATTTAATATTTACAAAACTGCATTAATTTCTGGATAAAATTAGTAGTACAGTGATTTTTAAGTGAATGGAATACTCAACTGTATAGAAGGTGTGAGTGAGTGTGAGTTTGAGTGTGAGTGGGGTCGACTACAATTAAAGGTAGAGCTAGAATATACCCATATGCTAGTGGTAAAATTCCTAAAGTTTTGAATAGTGATTGGTTTACACGCACCATTATTCTTACACTTTTTTTTTCTTCAAAAGAAATATTTTTTAGCATCTACTAAAATTCCCCAGAACGTTATTCCATAAGTTATAGTTGAATGAAAATAAGCATAATATACCGTTTTATGACGTCTTTATTTGTAAAATGAATTAATGATCATGCCGTGGCCGAGTGGTTAGGCCGCTCGCCTCTCACCGAGGCCCGTGTTCAATCCCAGGGACCCACATGTGGGATTTGTGGTGGACGAAGCGGCGTCTGGGCGGGTTTTCTCCGGGTTCTCCGGTTTCCCCCGCCATTCATTCCACCGACTGCTCCATCATCACCTTTCCTTTCATCCATTTCACTGTCATTTCGTTTCATCTACTTCCTTCATCCCATACCAGGCATCGGGCTGATCACCCATCCTGGATGCTCTGTCTGATCCATGAGTGTGTCTGCTCCCCGACGGGCCTCTGACCCCAGACACCCGCCTGTAAGTCCTGGAGGGTGTAAGTCATACATATGGCGAGGATAAACAATGAACGAATGAATGAATGATCTGATTTCAAAACATACATAGCTGAGTTTCAGTAGAATGTAGTCAATATAGCCTTTCCAATTCATATTATGATCCAAGAAATTTTATGTTACAAGTTTAAATGACTTCATTGCCTTCATGTTTAATACTTTTGTCTGCAATGCTTTTATTTTTGTTATTTTTTCAAAATTTATATGAATATTATTACTGTCAAATCAACTATTTGAAAATACTATTGTATAACTCTGAGAGATGACTTATTTTGAGTCCTTTAGTTATAATACTTGTATCATCTACAAAGAGAACTGGATGAGCATGTTCATTTATTACTCTGGGCGAGACTGATACATACTAAAAACAACAGAATCGAAACTTGTGGAATACCATGCTTTATTTATGAACATTCGGAGTATATTTTGCAATTAAATGTAGGATTTATTATGACCTCTTGCTGTCCGTTTGATAGGTGAAGCAGAAAGATTAAATATGAATGATACTTGACTTACCTGCCTGAGTATGTGAGCATGTTATATATGGAATTGGTTCATTATAATGCTATATTTATTTATGTGTTGTGCTATTTGCATATTTTTATGTTATCATCTTGATTATTATACTGTATTTATTATGGGATTTTGAATTTGTTCTTTGCTAACCTATATTTGTATTTGGAGGCTGAATTTATTTATTTAGGTAGCAACCATGGCCAATTTTGATAAAAATGTATACGTGGAGTGATACGGTCCAACACGGCCAGTAATTATTTAAAATAAATTAACCAGATACAAAGTACTACTATTATAATATAAATTATGGAATGTTACGAAGTGATTGTAACCACGTAATAGCACTCATTAAATACAAAATCTTGTATTTAATATTGTAACTTGTATAGGAAAAATCTTGTATATAATATTGTAACTTGTATTGGAGAAAGGAACTGTGCCGTACACATGCCCCCCTCCTTAGTACAGGTGGCATTGAAACACAAAGACAAGAAAGCAAGACCTAAGGGCTCGGAATTTTGCAATTCCTTCCAATGTTGCAAGCGTGTGCCATCTAAAGAAGGTAAGCGGATTGTAGTTATAAAATTACGTACGTAATACAGCTTAGATTAAACTTATTTTAACTAGTGCCATGGGAAAGAAAAGGTTAGGAACCCAGTGAACAGCGCTAATCTTAGCCAATGAGTTCAAGGAATATGAACTGGCGAATACAAAAACAGGAAACAGTTACATGATTAAAAAGTGAACAAAGCAATCACTTCAAAAGTGAGGAGTAGGAATGAAATCGGACATGACGAAAATTGCAAATCGCAAGTAACTTCATTTATCGAACTCTGCACTCGCGTAAGAAAGTACCGACCATGCACGCTACGATCGCTCTACGAAAATGCTAGAGGACGAAGAAATTTCCCCGTTTCAAAAATCACTGGTATGTTAGCCATGAGTAAATTCATAGTATTACGAATTGTGACGATCGAGTTGTTTGTCTCCAATAGTTAATGGAGTCATGGTCTGCGTTCCACTATTTACCCCCCGCCCAGTAGACATTTGAGAGTCAGTACTGCTCAACACTAGTCAGCCAAAGCAGAAAAATATACTGGAGATAGCAATTCAGTCACAAGCTGAGGGATTCTGACTACAGAGCTACACATCTAGAACGCGGCCATGGCACCCAACGTGCTGAGAACGATTTAATACAGCATCTCCGTAACATGTAGCGATTCACCAAAATTAAGGCTCGAGATACCGACGACGTTTCCAAGTCAATGGACAGTCACACCGGATGGCAGCTCAACATCAGTGAAGACAAACCGACGTCATTAGCGCACAACTATAACTCTGGAAATCCAACCTGAGACGACGGCAAAGCGGGAACGCGATCGAGAAGGTTACGAGATCAGCGAGACGCAGCGAGACCTCGAGCACAGCACACATCAGTGGCGCCAAGACGCCAGCGTCACCCTCCCCTATTCACGAAGTGACACCAACACCCCTTTCCCCTTCTACGAGCATCGATCCCTCCTTTTTTTTTGTGTTAGTGCGTGTGTGTGAATAGTGAAAAATATCATTGGATACCAGCATATCGATTCGTCGAAACAGGTAGCACAAATGAGTATTTTACAGAGATATAATTACAGTTAATGTATTTTGGGCGGGTATCATTAGCATTAGTTATTAGTAATAAAAAACTTAAAATTTTGACGGCGATGGTTACTAATTAGAGCTTCTCGAGTTATCGGCCGTGTTATATCCATGAATAACTCGAGCTTTCTGACATCTTGACTCTGTGGCCTTCTTCAGGGACTGAAGTGAGTTTTTGTTTTCAAGTGGAGGAGAAAATGATTTAATCACTAAACCCAGCCCCGATGGGAGTCGGAAGTGGGAGTGTGGGACTCACCAATAGTCGGCATATCCACTAAAAACTCCTCCACCGGAAGGAAAATAGGATGAAGGAGAAAGAGTGGAGCAATGCAAAAGGTTGCGCGGTCCCGCATAGTACCCGCGTTAGTATTTGGAAAATGCGTGCTACCGTCTTGTGGACGGAGGCGGGTAAAGGAGTTTCTAGGATGCAGCCATGAAACCTGACTACAACACTAGTGGATGGAAGGTGGTAATGGAAGGAAATGTGGGTAATATCAGGTGTAGGATTAGGAGGCTGTTGTTCTGGCTCTAGTGGCGTTCTAGTAGTCGTCTTCGTACCGTCGGAGTAACTGAACGTCTGCATCTTCTGGAAGGTCGCTGTCAGATTCTACGGCTTAGAGGCGGTTGCAGATAGTTTCCAGCCCTGCTGGAAGGTCGGTGATGATGGTCTGGTGGTGTAAGTCGACTATATTCTTGAGGTCTTGCAGGAGTTTCGTGTGATGTCTCTGATGGTCTCTTCAAGAGCGGCTAAGCGGGCATCGAAGTTCAGGAACTCCACACGGAGGTCCTGAATAGCTTCCCGCATCGCTGCTCCTATCGAAGTTGTTGGTAATGATTCCAAGGCGGTGGTGATCCGGACTGGAGCTATGTTGATTCTCGCTGAGGGCGTTGCAGGCTATCGGCAGCTATGCGGTATAATGGGCATTGCGCCTATCCTGTGAACTGGCCGGAGCCATCACAGGTGGCGCAGTACCGGCGGCGGTCTCTTAGCGAGCGCTCCTTGCACTCTGTAGTGATGCAGGAGGCCCCGCAGTAGTGACGCTGGACAAGGCTGCGCAAGTTGATGCATCATGCCCGTAGGCACAGCAGCGACGGCAGGACACCTGGCGATCCACTCGGCTAGCCTCGATACGTAAGCTCCGCCCTAACAAGGGCAGGCCCGCCCTCAAGGCAGCTTCGTGGTCGCCAGGGTCTGCGAGCTCCAGGCGGACGAGCGGCGAAGGTCTCTTGGTACTGTGAATGCGAGTGAACTTCAGAGCTGAGGGCCACTGCTGCTGTGCTGCTTCCAAGGTGTACCTGGTTGGTAGGTCCCGTGGTACTCCGGTGATCATATGTTGTACCCCTGGGGAGGCACAGACGATGCTGCAGGGTGTGCAGAGGTCCCACGGGAACTGCAACGGAGGTTGGCTCTGGCCTCGGCGACTGCGGCTGCAGTCGCGGCGAAGCTCCGCTGGCTGAGGGCAAAGGGCGACCGAGGCATAACTATCCCGTATGGCGTCGGCTGTGGACCTTCTTCTCGGCGGATGCCGGGGGAGAGGCGCAGGTTTCTGTCGAAGCAGGCACGGCGACTCTGCGTGTTTCTTCTTCGACAGCTCAATATACCCGCAGCCGGGAGGGAAGGTCTAAACGGCCCGAGCCGGTCCTCTCTGATTGGTGAGTGGGCGGAAATAGCAAGGTTATATCTCTATCTGCTTCCGTACAGTCTAAAGAGCTCGACCAGGTTGTGCTGAGCCAAAGACCATTGTCTCTATTGAAGTTAATACTCTACTTTAATTTCGAAAGCCTCTTTTACGATTCTGACAAAGTATGGTCGCTACTGTTCAACGCTGTGACCTCATCAAAGAGTATGCGTTGGTTATGATAAGAAATTTGTTGTGTTATTGGCGATTTCTCAGATTATAGTAACCGGAGGTTCCGTTTATGTTCCGCACATCTCTCCAATGGAACGGCCGGTGTGTCCGACGTAAACTTTATCACATTGGCATGGGATTCTATAAAAACCGGCAGTTTTGAGCGCACAGAGGCCTTTGTCCATTTCGTGTGTTATTTGGGTTTCTTAGGTGGAAAGAAGATGGTCTTGATACTGTCTTTAAAATACGGCAATCTTATTGGATACTTTCCTCTTGTGTTTTGATCCCTGCAGCAGACTGTAAACCTAAGGTCCTTAAGTCGTGTGTCAGTGCAAGTATCCTCGAGGTGCTTATTGGGCTTGACGACTTTCCTATGGGCTCGTTAGGCGTCCTTATTGCTGTAGCCATTTTTCTTGAACATCTCTTTTAGGTGTTGTAGTTCCCGGGAAATGTGATCTTGGTCTGAAATTTCATATGCACGATGGAACAGGCTGGTAGGAATAGTGTACTTGAGTGAGATGATGATGATTGCGAGCGTCGAGGTACCGGTCCATATGTGTGGTTTTCTGTAGACTTTTTCTGTGTCTTAGTGCACCGTCCCTCTTCTTATGAATAAGAACATCCAGAAATGGAAGAAAATCTTGGGTTTCGATCTCCATGGTGAAACTGATGTTAGGGTGGAGACCATTATTGTGAGCGAGAAAGGTTTGTAGTGTATCCCTACCATGGGGCCAAACAACAAAGGTGTCGTCTACATATCGGTAAAAAAACCTTTGGTTTCAGTGGTGCCAAGAGGAGAGCAGTATGTTCGAAGTTTGTTTGTAGAATTCCTTGTTATTAGTTACTATTAGAATTAGTAATTAGTAGCAGGTTACATTGTTTATGAATGACAGTAACGGTTAATTATTGCTGGAGAAGTAACCATAGTCAGGGGTCATTCTGTCCTGGGCATCAGTATTAAATGAATCTGAGGAGAAATACATTAGTGGGGAAAACTGCAGAAGATAAAATGGAAAATAAACTGGTAGAGAATTAATGTAGCCTAGAATTTGAAGGGAAAAATCAGAGAAGTAACAGAAGTTGGTGGAAATAGCGATAGCCTGCAGCAGACTGTAAACGTAAGCCAAGTCGCCATGAACGAAGGATCAGAGCCGACCAACCTGGCGAGCGTGATAAACAGATGATGTTAGAATTTGGGAATTGTAAAGTAAAATAACAGATCCAGAGGAAATGTAGCAGCAACAACCATCAAGTAAATTAGAAAACCAAAGGGAATGGTTGCGGCAACAAATGTCAAGTAAATTAGAAAACCAAAGGGAATGGTTGCGGCAACAAATGTCAAGTAGGTTAGAAAATCAATTAGAAAACAAAAGGGAAATATTGCAGCAGCAATTAGTAAATAAGCTAAAAGAGCAAGGGAAATTTTTGCAAAGACAAATCACGGGTCAACTCTTCGCGCAGGGGAAAATAATCCAGCAGTAGCTGAGCATCCAGCGCGAACTAGAAACGCGCTTACAGAGATGGCCTCAGACAGAAGATGTACACTGGAAAGCCTGCAGGTGGAAGTAATTAATATAAGTGAAGTAGTAGCGGCTCAGTCCTCAGTGGAAGAAATGAGCAGTTAAGCTAGTTACTGAAATTGAAAATATTAAACGGCAAACCGGGTTGGACCGGGAACACATAAATGAACTCAAGGAGCAAATAAAAGCTGGAGCGAGGGCAACTTGCAATATGATAGAAGGCTGACAGCGTACCGTTTAGATAGGAGTAAATGCTGAACTGAATACATTCAATCAATAATAGAGGATAGGAAAAACTCACAACTGGGTAAGATTTCACAGATAAGGGTCGAGATGCCGTAAGTTGTTGCTGCATAAAAGGAGGTGGTGCTAACACTTCAGGAAAATTCAAGGGAAATAACTGAAATGTGCCAGGCCATGGAAAGGGTGCGGTTGGGCACAACCACATCGTACTGAGGTCATCCCGACATCATGTAATGATAATGAGGAAAAGCCGAGCGACCGTACCACTGCGCTCCCGGATTCGCCTCACGTCAGTATTAATTATGAAAATGTAAACAATCCTAATATTTAGACTCCACTGAATGCGCCCATTGTGCAAAGGAACACACACATGCTCATGCAATTTTTTAAGAATTGCCTGTTCCAAAATTTGACAGTAGTGTGGATAATGCTAAACAGTTCGTTAGTGACCTAGAGCCATATTTTGAACTTAGAAGCATTCCTGATAGATTTCGGATGATTTTATTACATAGCATTTTGGTAGGCTCCGCGCTTAGCTGGTTCCGACTAAGAGTTGGCGAATATGCAGAATACGTTTACTTTAAGGCGGAATTCGTAGATAAAAACTCGGAAGCAAATGTACAGTACATTATCAAATTACCAACGGGGTTACCAACTTAATGCCGGCGAAAGCCCTGTTGATTATTTCCCGCGCTATAGGCAAATTACTAGGCTTCTGGAACCACCACTTGGTGAACAGGAATTTATATCCCATATGATGAGGCATTTTTTCGACACATACGACATCATCTGGTGGTAGCAGGCTCGCGAACACTGAACGACGCGATATCATTATTGGCAGCGCTGCAAGTACATGAGGGGCGAACATAGGAAATAGGCTTGAAATAATGATGTAATCTAATGTTAATTCGATTATAGTAATAATTAGTATAGAATGGTCGTGGAAATATATAAGTCGTTCTATTAAAGGGGCGTCATGCAAATGCGGGATATGCGAGGGCCTTGAAACGCCCAACGCGCAGATGAAGTGAGGGCAAACGGTTCTGCGAATCATCATAGACGAAGAAATTACGGAGTATAGCCGAATCATTACCCATATCTCAGAAACCACGATAGGACCGAAAATAGGCCCAGGAACGGCCGAAAGGAAACAAATTGTCCCACGAGACCATCGACGTAGTTCCCTGTGCGTTACATGAGATTTGAGAGATACCAAAACCCAGGAAGGCACTAGCACCAATACGAGGGCAAAGGCGAGTGCCACAATAGTACCAGAAGCCAAGATGGTCACGACAGATGAGAGGCCAAATAGTAGACGATGTTCGATGCGAGGAGGAGGTCGCCGATCTTCCATCATGCCACCCGACAATGCACAGGAATCTGCGGTTGGGATGGCGAAACAAACGATAATGCAGCAGTGATGATGATATGTATGGATATAATCTTGAATTTGTCTGTCTCGTGATTTCTAAGCTCGCGGTGGAATTAATTTTGGGTAACGTCATTCTATTTGTCATGAGAGCTATCATTGGTTATAGACGCGCACAATTGACACTTTAAGTACCAAAGACGTCTATTGTCGTATCCTTTGCACAGCCGTTAACCGCAGAGAATATCGAGTTAACAGAAGAAGAGGATGGTGTACTTAGCTGTGAAAATCCTTTTGTGGAATATGTGAGTATTGAAAATAGCGCTCAGGTAGTAAAGATACTGCCACAGTTGATTGAACCAGGCGAGGGCAATTATGAAGTAATGACGTCAGACGTACAGCTGATAGTCACATCACCTAGTCCTATGGAATGTTTATCGAAGCCGAGGACAATATTATAATGTTTTATGAGCCGATCCATATTCAGGTATAGAGGACTGTAGCCTCTTAGGGCCGGTTTCACAGTTTAGGCTTAAGTCGAACCTTTACTAAGCTACGGACGCAGCTTAATCAAAACTTAAGCTTCGGTTAAAGCTTTGCTAGTTTCACAGTAGGGCAATCACTCCTCGGAACTTTAAAGTTGGTAACGCTTGCGCATGCGCATCCAGCGAATTCCAATCATTTGTTTATGGCGGCGCTGTTCCTGAAAGTAAGGTTTTATAGGTTATTAAGATACACACATTAAAATGACCGAAAAATCAGACCCAAAACGTACTGCTAACTTCACTTCTCAAGAAGTTAGCATTCTGTTAGACATTGTAAACACATAATAGAGTGCAAGCAATCTGATAAGGTGCTGTGGAGCAGGAAGAACCAAACGTGGGGGAAAATTGCGGAGTTATTCAATGCAAAGAGCGGAATAATATACAGATATGCTACCGTGTTGAAGAAGAAATATGATAATTTGAAGAAAGTTACAAAAAAGAAATACGCCGACGAGAAATGTGCTATTCGGGGTACAGGTGGAGGTCCGGCTGTGCCATCGTTAATTATGCCAATCGACGAGAAAATAAAGGAATTAATTGGTGTCCAAATTGATGGATGGGAAACAATTTTCACAATCCTGCATGCTGCAGATTTTGAGACGCCGGAAAAATCTCCAGCTGCAATTAGCATGCTTCCACTTGCATATAACCTCAACGTCAAAAGAAGCATTGCTTCTGACGAGAGGGCTTCGTTCCTGAAATATAAGGTAATAATACCTTATGAGCGATAAAGTATATTATAAAGGTGTAAGAATAAATTTAATATTAAGTTTTACTTACCAGTCTGTTTTATGTTTAATTGCATCATCAATAATCTCTGGTACCATCATCGCAGACTGTTTACTTAACCGAAACCTCTCGGTCATTCCGTATGTGGAAATGATATGGACGCATTCTGAACACTTTAGGCCGTCTTCTGTTGTGGATATGGTTTGAAATAATTTGCATTTCCTCGTCACTAAAATTTTCGTCCTCAGGTAACATGGCGACTCCTTAACTTAAACCGCAGTTCAGTACGGTTTAAGTCGAGTCCCGTGTAATCTTGGCTTAGCGCTTGAACTACTCACTGTAAAACTCAGCTGTAGCTTAACTCTCCGGTTAAGCCCGGTTCGAAATTTAAGCTTATACTGTGAAACCGGGCCTTACTGATCGCGCAGGTAAGGGGCCGGGTTTCCAGGACGACCATTTCAATCACGGACATAGGAGCATCTGTCAAAAATTGAATTTTGTTTATGGACGCTCTTTAACTGCTGTGATCCTTAGCGTCCCAATCTACATTTTGCTCAAAGATCTCTTCATCAGGCTTGAGGTTCTTTTAGATGCTGTAAATCTACGACAAGGGACCACCGGCTTTAATTCCATTCCGAAGGAAGCCATGCTAAGGATTCTTACGCCCGAAAAAATCCGCGACCTCGGGAGCTAGAGGCTAGCATGTTAACCACTACACCACGAGGAAAACGAGCATCTGTTCGCCACTCATATGAAACATAGAGAGGTATTTTCGGAAAGGACAGGGCTATGCAAAGGATTTCAATATTCATACGAAATGAACAGCATTGAGCCATTCAGTCACACAAGTCGCATGGCTTCACAAGGTTTAAAGCAGGTAGTAACCCCAAAATTACAATAAATGCCATCTGATGGGTTAATAGAGCTATCAAACACGCGCTTTGTAAATCCCTATGCATCGTCAGGAAGCGAGACAATTCCATGAGGTTAGCGATAGATGCCAGGAAGCTGAATACGTATTTTACGCCTATCCTTTCAGAGCGGAAAATATAGAACACATTTTGACAGGCATTGGTAGGCAGAAATGGTTCACGTCCCTTGGCCTGGCAAATTCTTATTTACAAATTGAACTACATCCAAGCTTCCTTCACCGGGGGAGATTATATATTTTTCGGAGTTGAGCTTTTGGTGTTTGTACCTGGGTAGTGGTTTTTTACGTGCAATACATGTTACGTTTCAGAGTACGCGGATGATCTATTAATACACGACTTAGAGGTGGAGGCACGTTTAGCACATATAGACGATGCACTTGGCAAACTGAAAGCATCTGGCTTAATCTTAGATAGGAAAAAGTGCAATTTTTGCAACATTTGTAACATTCCTAGGATGTGTCATCTCAGGAGAAACCATAACGTGAGAAACTTAACGCGTAGAGGCTATTTTAAAAAATTCCACGTCCAATAAATTCCAAGCATCTCGGGGTACTAGCGTACAAAAACCGGGTTTTTATTAATTATCCCAAAGAAACTGCATCGCTTCGGACATTGCTTGCAAAAGACGTAAAATGGAATTAGAGGACGAACAAGAGAGTGCATTCCAACGCCTCCAAGAATTATTTAGTCAGACAATACTGTTTAAGTCCCCAAGGGGTGACTTGCCTTACCACATATATACGGATGCACCATTAGAATCATTTGGTTACACACTGTACCAGGTGGACGAAGACGAGGAACTAACCGCGTCGAGAGTTTTTTTTTAAAGTTCCCTTGTTGTACCCAGTCCATGCTACTGTGTTTTACTGTTTTCATACCGCTTATTTCCGTAACACACATACACACACACACACACACACACACAAACACCCATACCCGTGGCGGGACTCGAACCCACGACCCTCAGCTTGGCGGAGAGCCGGAGCGACCACTCCAGCGACCACGGCTACGAGGGCCGGCAAGGGTTAGCACGAACCGATAAGATGGGAAGTAAGAGGAAATATTCAAGCATTTCGTATACAACAAACAAATAATCACATTTTCTGACCATATCAGCTTAGCTTATATACGAAGTTGTTAAATGGCCAGCAGTAAAATCTCGAGATACATTCATGAGATTGTGTTTTTAATCCAGAAATCAGGCAAATTCCAGAGAAATTAAACTTGTTTATTGACATTTTATTAACAATCAAGAACGGAGGATATTTGCCTGAGGCTTTAGGTAGCACAAATACGGAAGTTTGTGTATTGAAGTTAGATTTAAGTTTAAATAAGAAATTAACTGCGGAAATCAAGAAATGGCAGAGCGACAGCAGCAGGACGAAAGATTAAGGGGAATAATACAAACGCCCCAGCAATCGACGGTGACAATAAGGGGAAATATGGACTATTAGGCGGAATTTTATATACGTTACAGGGCAAAGAGAGACCGGCGGGAAAGGCCTGCATGCCGGCAGACTAGAAGAATTGGTGATTGAAACATATCACAGTGCTTATCCTCCGTGATGTAATGGTTACCATATTACTATATGTAGTTCCCGTGGGCGCGGGTACAAGCGCGGCGGAGGGCGATAGCTTTTTTCGGGCGTAAAAAGTCCTTAGCATAGCGTCCTTCGGAAGGGGAGCAAAGCCAATGGTCCCGTGCACGTTACGGCACGTAAAGGAACCTCAAGCCTAATAAAGAGGCCTCTGAGCAAAATTATCTTTCACACCCAAATAGAATGGGATGTTAAGGACCACGGCAGTTAAACAGCATCCATAAATAAAACTCAATTTTATATTTTGTGCTTTAATTCATGCAGCTGTAGAGAAAACGAGCCTGATTATAAGGGAACATTCACAAATCCCCAAGCTTGCACGAAAGGTGAGAGCCTACCTGTACATCTGTGACCGCAGTCGCAACATATACTCAGGAATGAACCAGGAGAGCTGGTGGTGGTGGATATACATTATCCGTTACCGCTGGTCAGAAAGGTTCTGAAATATATTTTGTGATAATTGATGTAATATCAAAATTTGTCAAATTATATCCATTAAAAACATTGAATAGTCGCATGTGCGCAAGTAAGATAACCGACGATTACATACAGAAGTATGGAAAAATTAAGGCAATTCTAGTTGATAATGCCACAGTTCACCGAGGTAGGAAATTCGTGGAGAAACTGTGATGCTGACATAAAAATACATAACACTAACTATTATCACCCACAAATTAACCCATGTGAACGCGTGAAGAGGAATTTGACGCTTTATCTAAGAATATTAGCGAATACACAACTCACGAAGTGGCCAGAATAGAATTTGTGTTCAATCACAGTAATAACATAAATACAAGGCAGGTTTGCTGACATTACGACTTACCAGAAACTCCAAAAGAATGTTAGAGACCTGCCGATGCCAATTCCAATTATATCAGAAACCGACGCTACGCGAATTGAGCGCGCATACGAGAGGTTGATGAAGCAACGCGCCGAGAAGCGTAGCCATAAGAAAAATAGATACTTCCATACCTGGAGACAAAACATCGGCGATAGTTTGCTAATTAGATCTTTGGAAAAATCTTCACTGCAGAAGAAACCTTATTGGGGAATTCACCTCGCGTGGAAGGCACCGTTTAGAGTCGCGGAACACATCAGCGAGCGTATCTATAACTTCAGATTTGAAAGCTGGCAAAATCAAGGGCAGTCATAATATTGTTCTGATGAGGCCATATAAGGAAACAATCAGACCTACACTAATGAACTGATTCCTGTTCATACCGTCAACCTTATAAATAAAATATCATTTGGGAGGCGGAGACGACAGATAAGTGTCAAAAGATTGCAAATCTGTACAAATGCCAAATGGACAGGGCAGAACAGTTAACGGCATGTTTTCCATGACCCCCTTTGAGGATCAAATGTGTATACATAAGGCCTAATTTGTTGTACATACTCTTATTTATATGATAAATCAAATATGTAGTAATACCCATGTTTATGTTTTGCATAAATCTATGCAAATGTTCTTTTATGAGTGCTGTGTTGTAAAACGATACATGCATCAATATGTCTTTGTGAATGTTTTGCCTAAATTGCTCCAATTCTCTGCTGAAGTGGTTGCATATAAATGGTGAATAACGTACACATCAATATGTCTTTATAAAATAAGTTGAGTCGGTTCGTTTTTACTCACATCATATACACATTTGGATTTTCTTGCTCTGAAAGGCTTTTGGAAGAAGGTGCTCCTCCATCATCAGCTGAAAACCAACTGAGTTCAGTTTCTCTCACCTGACCCTCAGAATTGTGTAATTCAAAGGTGAAATTGCTGTCCTCTGTTGGGAATAGTTGTTACCCATTTGTGCTGGAATTACTGTCGTCTGTGGTGAAGGATGGGAACTCTCTTCTATTCTTTCCTCTCTTCTACATACAGATTGGATAAGCTGCATCAAAGAATCTTATAGTGGGGTTTCAAAATTCAGAACATTCTTGAATATTATGATGGACCAAAATATTTTCTCAATTTTCCAGATGTGAAAGAACAGTGTCGTTTTTAGTAGCTTGGAGTCACGTCCTATCTCATTGTTAGAAGTCCAGAAGTGGTTGCCAGCTGCAAATTTATCCAATTGTTTTAATTTAATGTTTCTTTGCCGTTCACCCAAACCTATTTTTAAATTTCTCTTAGTTCTACCAATGTAGGAATCTTCACAATCTTCATATGCTCCTGGTTTTTTTAATTGTCTATTGTGTTGTACAAAAGTGTGTTTAACATTTCTCAAATTAAAAATATTTTGAGATGCAAGTTGGATGTTGCATTTCCTAAATAATTTTTCAAAACATTTGAACATAACGGGATGGTATGTGAATTTCTTATACATCTTATCCTTTTTATGCGATTCTGTAGAGGATAGTCATATGTAGAATTTTGTTGTATTTAATAATTAAACTGTTAATTAACTGTGAATTCAATCAATTTTCAATAGCCACATTTTTTGTGTATTCTAATTCAATGTTATATTCTTCTTTTTCCAATGGTGTATTACTTAACCTTAAGGATAACTTCTAAATACTGCATGTTGATGTAAAATAGGATTAATAAATTATTTTATGTAATTAACTATATGGTTAGGTGTTCTAAAGTTTTCAAATTTTAGGGTATTATCCTTTCTTTTTATGATTAAATAAAAAAAGTGAGCATCCTGTCATGTTGTATTTCCATAGCAAATTAAATATTTATGTCTTGGTTATTCAAAATATCTAATGCAAATTCTGTACTTTGTTTAGGTGTTATGGCGAAAACACCTTCCAAATACCTAAACCAAATTTTAAACATATCTGGGTAAGATGTTATCACAGCTTTCTCCAAAGAGCTCATATAAAGATCTGCCCAGAAGTGGAGACAATGGGTTACCCACAGCCAGTCCATGTGTCTGTTAAGAAGACGTATTGATCAAAGTAAAGTAGTTGATTAATACAGCAAGACGTAAGTACAATCAAATTTTAAATATGATTTTCTTGTAAGTTAATAGAGGATAACCACAGGCGGCGCCGTGGCCGAGTGGTTAGACCGCTCGCCTCCCATCTAGGCGGTCCGGGTTCAATCCCAGGGACCTGCATGTGGGATTTGTGGTGGACGAAGCGGCGTCTGGGCGGGTTTTCTCCGGGTTCTCCGGTTTCCCCCGCCATTCATTCCACCAACTGCTCCATCATCACCTTTCCTTTCATCCATTTCACCATCATTTCGTTTCATCTACTTCCTTCATACCATACCAGGCATCGGGCTGATCACCCATCCTGGATGCTCTGTCTGATCCATGAGTGTCTGCTCCTCGACGGACCTCCCCACTGTAGTCATTACAGAGTCAATGCTGCTCAACGCTAGCCAGCCAAAGAAGAAAACCGTACCGGGAGAGCACTTCAGTTACAAGCTGAGGAATTCAGAACTACACATCGAGAACGCGGCTAACTTCAGGAGAAATACTTGTATACAGCAATATACTTGACCATGGAATAAACAAATCCGTTTATAATAGAAAACCAGAATAGTGAAAGAACAACGGATGTTGCCGAGGAGCAAGGATATTAACTCACTAACACTCACTAACACTCAATCCAGATAGTTGTGTCACAACAGCATTTGATAGATGTAACTTTGAATATCATCTATAAAAGAAATTTAAATTGCGAAAATAAAAATAAACTTCTTACTACAATATATTAACAAAAAAGAAATCTTACTGTAACACGCCCTGCAGATATATAGAGTTCTCATTGCCAAATTAAGTTTTCAATTATAAAATATTTTCTCATATTTAAGTAAATTCAGACGTAACGTATAATATCAATTCATTTTTATAAAACTTCCGCTACATAAGTATGATTCAATCCATTGTTATGCTTTACCATTGATGCCATAATAGGATAATTGTGATAAAGTATGTTATGATTTACACAGCCAAATGCTTTTGATAGATCGTAGAAAATTCCTAGTGTGGGATTTCAGAATTTCATTAGTTAAGTTGAAATTGGCATCATTGGTTGACATGCTTTTCCTACATTCAAACTGTTCCTTTGCTGAAACATTTTTATTTAAATGGTGAATATTCGTTTGAACATTAGTTCTTCAATACTTTGGAGAAAGCAGTTAGTGGCTATACTGGTCTATATTTCGACATTTATGTATAGTGGTTTAACAACAGAATATTTTAACCTGTCTGGAAATTTCCTGTTGAAAAGGAGAGGTTACATATATGACTTAAAGGTTTGCTAATCTTGTACACAGGCTTCATTGCTCAGAGAAAAAATTTCCACAAAATGGATCCATCTTTTCCTCTATAACCCACGGCAACTTGGAATACCGGTGTTACATTACTATTATTTGCACGCATGGGATAATGAGTCAGTTATGCACAATATTGAACACAGTAACAACTTTTTATAATGGTATATTGCATAAAAGTAACTCAGTTTGAAGTAATTCCCATCAGTTTCGGATGCTTTACCCTCAAGGACCTTCTACAATGATTTGAAGTAGGAGTTGCAACCACGTTTTAGTTTGAAGTAGGTTGTATTGCTGCCCCAAGTATGGTAAAAAGTTTCCGGTGGCCTTCGTCCCAACTTTACTTTCAACTTTGTATTTTAATGTTTCTTTAAATATTATATATATTTAGGTTTGCCTCGGCTGCGTTAGTATTAATTTGTAGAAACATGTATCTCTTAGCAGGGGGTAATGCGGGTAAAGGATGTAGGCTTATACAAATTATAATTTTTACTTCACTCCATTTATTAATCCTTCACACGATTAAATAACACTTCACTTATATAGAGAGCTGTGAGATTCTTTTATTAATTACTTGCACTTTTTAACACGTAAAGTTTATAATATTCGCCGTAATGAATTATTTCTCACACTGAATACGTATGAAACTTCTCGAGGACGTGCCTCGCGTCCAGTTAGGAACGCTGTCTACAAGCAACTGACTTCTATCACCTGAATTTGTAAATTTCATCTATTTCAAGTCTCTGAATGGCTAATCCTACTTCAATAGAATACTTTTATTTAACTTAAGCTTTTTTCTGGTTGTTGATTGGCTATTTATAAACTGTTTTAAAAAATATAACATTATTGCTTCCCAGAATTACTAGTAGCATTATTAAACTTTCCAATTCATTATTGCCTCAAGGTTATCTCATTGTTACCTCATAGTTAGCAACGTTTTACCTATATTCTCACAGCTCCTACATCATTAAATTACGTAATACATTCACATAACATTATTATAAATGTACATAATAATATAAACATAATACAATGACTGTTACATACATTTTATATGTTATTTATACACATATTGATTTAAGGCGGGCTTTTGTTGAGTTTATATATTATATAATTAGACTGAAATATTTTAAGTGTTAAAAATACTGCCTCAAATTTTAGTGGAAGATGCAAGCCTATGGGTAAACGAATTGACGTCATATTTTGCGAACACGTGCTGCACGTACCACAGTGAGAAATAAATGGAATCAGTGTACCGATATCATCCCACACAAATGTGCTAAACTGTCCGTTACATGATATATCATTAATACATACGTCAGCACCCTCACCCTCGCCGGACGTTGTGTTTGTGGCAAGGCATTCTCATTGTTAAGGGTTCATCTCATCTCGCTGCTCTATCTGCTGACGTCAAAACAGTTTGCATTATGAATCATATTGCGCACAAGAAAACTTCTTTCTTACCTCCATTTATCACCCAGACCATTTCAAGTTTCCTTTTTTATCCTTAACCTCAATTTTAGATTCCGAAATAAAGCGCTGGTAACAATAAGAGTAGTGCAAGTCAATATGAATTTCTCTATGGCTTAAGTACCTAAGTATCCAAAAACTGTATTTAGGAATTGCATCGGAAATTGAACTTAGTTACGTAGGAATGTACTAACTTCAACACATTTTTAAACATAGTTATTTTAAGCAAGCATAGCAAATGTTCTAGCAATTGTAATATTTTTCGTTAGCTTTAAGGTCCTTCATAGTTATATCTTTAATGTTGTATTTACACATGCTTAGTCCAGTTTTGTAAGAGAACGTAGGTTTTGTCAGGATTGCAGTTCATTCCTTCTTGCATGAATACGTTCAGTTCATCATTTGAGGTCTTCTGAATGAAAATTATGAGGCGTTTTTAGAAACAAAATCTAGGTGTATCTACCACGCCCAGATTCATTCTTCAGCTAGGCGTCTCACGAAAGTCGAAAATATGCAACAGTTTACCTTATATTTTATTGTCGGAAAACAATTGTATTGTCGTTTAAAACATCACATTGAGATTTGGATGCACGGAATAAAAGTATCCTTTGAATTTTCTGAAAATAGACTGTGAAATCCTGCCCAATCCTATTAAAGTATATTTAAAAGAAAAACCACGTGACACACAAACACTTAAGACAGAGAATATTTATAGAGCATAAAAACATGATCTCCTACAGTGGCCGTTTGTATGTTTTTATATTTTTAAGGCAGGCTATGAATAAAATTTCAAGGAAAATCTCATTTTCATTTTTATGCAATAATAACTTGTAAGCTTAGCTCTAAATTGGACAAAGTTTAGAGTCCTGCGATGCAGCACTTCTATGAATTTAGGACAAAATGTCAATAAAAGGTTGAATTATAATCTTCTCTTAGTTGTATTACATTTACTATTAGTCGTATAATATATCAGCAACACTTTTGAGTATTTTGTTGAATCTGGCTTAGGTTGACAGTTATATTGATTCTATATCTATTAAAAATAAATAATGGGTTTCCTTTAAGGAAAATAATTAAAGAAAATCAAATTTGGAATACTTAATAACAGCATTTTATGCTCAAATCCATAGGAATCCTAGTTATAAATTAATTCTCTGGGATAACCAGACTTCAGCGTAAAGAAAAATGTTCATAATTATAAATCTCTTCAGCACACAATTATTCTAGTAGAAATAGTTTGAATATTTACCTTAATAAAATAAATATAGTATAGCCCAAAATAGTTTTAAATACTTATTCAATGAAAATTTTCAATTGTATTTCAGTTTATTCTAGAACTCCTCCACTAAATACAATTATTTAGCCATCTAATACATGTGAATAGTCTTATCATTCGGTAATACAACAGGTAAAAAGTAAGAAGTAACAGACTTAGAGCATCTTCCATAAACAAACACCCCAGAGCTAACAAGATACTAACAAATTGGAATGCTGTTTTAAGGGCTGTGCATTATATCAATTGTGACCAATTAGTGTTGGTCGCTGAAGCATGATGATCCCGTTATAACGCACAGTAAAAAAAACAGTGGTATACATATTTTACAATCCAGCGAATGCAGCACTATTGACTGATCAATTATAGCAATACAAAATGTAGACTATGTGTATTTATACTTTGAACTATATACTACATTACGACTGACCTCATGTTAATTGTTTATGAGTTTCACGTATCAAACTGTGTTGTTTTGAAACAAGCATTGCATACTGGATTTCTGCTAAGCATACTATGCTCTTCATACGTTTCCTATGTACTGCAGAGTCCAAACTTATAACGTTACGTATAATTTTTAAGAATCCTGTGATATCGAAAATTGAAACTAATTTCTTTAACCTGCATTTCTTGAATATATAAACAAGTTATTGGATCTAAAAAAAGTATGTCAAACATGTTTGTACATTGTGTAATGATTTTTTCCATGTTAATATTGCTCAAGACAAGGGTTTTGCACTTCTGCCATAGGCATTTTGTAGATACTTAACCTCCGGGAGCAGGGATGAATGGTAGGAGCCACGCGGGGGCTTTGCAACCAGAGTTCACTTGGGGAACTCCTAGAGGAGCGGATTCCATTACAAAATTTCCAAAGTGCTCGTTTCACATTCCACAAACCGAAGCGGCGAGTTGCTCATGCATGCTCGGGGAAGATCTTCACAACTGTCACAGATATCATTATCAGGTTATTATCAAATAATTGCAAGGGATGAAACAATAGAAAGGGTAGGGAATTGGTACTTTAATAACCTCTTTCTTATTACAGTTCTGGTAAAATCAGTTTATAATCGTCGACGAGGTGTCAGATCGAAGAGTGTTAAATCTATCAACTTTTGTAAAACGTTATAGGCCATCCTTTGTCTGGAGAAACATAGATGACTGAATACAGAACGATTAACATCAAAAAGCATTATACAGGGGATAAAGAAACGAGCTACCTGCAGAATTCGAATTTGATAATCGAGAAGTCAATTACAACTTGGATTACTCTCATAAAACTGGTAATATGTACGAAAACTGTGTACAGTGACGAATAATATTTTCCCTGAAAAGCAATCGTCATTTTTCTCTGCTAGTTTCACATTTCAGGATCTTCATTTGCAGCATTCAGGAAGAGCTCAAAATTGGTTAATATGAGAAAAGCGTTTGAAGATCAA
Organism: Deroplatys truncata; assembly: GCA_030765065.1. Classification (NCBI taxonomy): domain Eukaryota; kingdom Metazoa; phylum Arthropoda; class Insecta; order Mantodea; family Mantidae; genus Deroplatys; species Deroplatys truncata. The sequence goes on from CM060980.1 coordinate 40,111,619, forward strand.
CACCGTTTCATAACAATAATAGGGAGGCAGGAAAATATATTCATGAAGGGACTGCAAAGCATGAGAAGGAGAACTAAGAGTAAAACCTAAGTATTATCTTCCCCTTCATCCTTCTTTATCGCAAGCCACGCGTAATTAAGCAGTGCTCTGCCAATTGTTTTGTAGCGTCGGAGGAAGTAAAACTGATCGGAATTATTACTTGGGTTTGCCCCTTAACTGATAGCACTACACTACCTGATCATAAAACAAGGCGCAGTGAAGGGGATAAAAGCATAGTCATGGTTTTCAGTAAAAGCTCTCCTATAAAACGGTGTGACATTTAAAACTTATGATGCTGCATTAACACCTTTATAATGTTATTCTCAACGGAGGTGAGTGTTTAAATTGGCTCAGTTGATCGATTCCCAAGGGATTATTTTTATTTTGGTGCACGTGCAGTCGTATGCTTTAGTGTGGGTGCGAATTTTAGTGTTGAATAATGTTAATTTATGCTGTCTTAAATTACTTAAATCAAGATGTTTTTAAGGATTAATGGCATATTCTCCATCTTCCCTTGAGCCTGAAAGAATGAATAACAATGATGATGTTTGCGAATTTAATGTTTGTCAAGACAACCCAAAGTAGTACAACCTAAGTGGTTAACGCAATAGTAAACGAGTAAATATCATTGTTAATGAGCAATTGTCGACATGACCTAAGGTGTTAAAGGGGGCATACAAATAGAAAGCACAAAAATACACGCAACACGTAGAAAATTGCATCGCAAACAGCATTTTCGGTATTGTACGTTGCTGAAAATGATCTCTACGTGATGTAAAATTTCAACCATGAGACAAGGTCCTACTCGTAGCCTTTAAATAATGACATTATAGCGTAAATATTCCGGTAATTAAAAATCATATGAATATACCGTATGATGCTAGATATAGCAAAATCACTGAAGCATTAAAAGCCATTAAAATGCACGTTTTTGTTTAACAGTTTTTATTTTCCCTATTAACTAGAGGAAGTATTGCATTCCATCAAAAATTGGATACCGAGAATCTCTGAATAAAAAAACAAAGGATTTTGAATAAAAGATTCGTGCCTATGTGTCTGTGTGTGTGACTGTATATTTATTTATGAATACCATAATTCTAAAACAAAAATTAGATTTAATACTAAAAGTGGTATTTAAATTTGGGTTGTTTCAAGGATATGACACAACGATTATCTAGAAAGTCCCCCACCCCAAATTACCCTTTACATGGAAGGTAATTTTGATTTTCTTAAAAATGGCTGGAACGATTTTGATTTAAACCATATGTTTGAGATATTTTTATAATAAAACGAAATGTATATTCTTGAAATTTCTGGGAATCTTTTTTTTCGGATGGAGGAGAAAATGATTTACTCACTAACCCCAGCCCCGATGGGAGTCTGAACTGGGAGTGTGGGACTCACCATGAATGGCCTACCCACTAAAAGCTCCTCCACCGGAGTAAGAAAGGAGAAGGTTTGCAGCGGTACCGCTAAAGCCCCGCGCATTCCAAGGTGATTGTTGAACTGGGCCGCAGTGCGGTCACCAGGAGAGTAAGGCATTGTTGCCGGCAGACAGACATGGCCAGGACCCAGTCTGCCCCCGCAGCGAAGTAAAAGAGAGAATGGTAGGAATTCCAGGTGAAAATGTAGGATTATTGGCGCTGGATTTTCGGTTAGAGTGATGTGGATTGGAATAGGATTGAGAAGTGTGTGACATCACGGAGGTTTCGAGGAAGTTCCGGAAAAACGTGTAGCATTCTTGTAGGTGGTTGTAGTGTTAGTTGAGGTCTTTGAAGTTCTTTCTGATGGAGTCGTTGGTGTTGGTTTGTAGCTCTAGAATCCCCGCAACTGAGGCACCGAGGGTGCCTAGTCGTGTGGATCGGTCGTTGCTGCCGTCGGTGTAGGGTTTCACTAGGTGGCACTCGATTCGTTCCAGCTTACGCTGGGCGGACGCGAGAACACCATCTTCGTCCTGTAGCTTGAAGATCTTATTCGCGAGTGCAGTGATCACCCTGGCTGAGTTTCGCTGCTTGGCCTCCACAGCTGAAAGACGTGTGAAGGTTGCGCAACGTAGCTCAGCCAGCTGTGAGAAGATGTCCTTGATCCCTGCTTGAATTGTTGACAGGGTGCCTTGAAGTCCTTGGTGAGCGTTCGTTGTGATGCAACTGGTCGTCTGCTTGGCCCTTTCTAAGGGTTTGTCGAGTCACTGGTGATGATAGTCGAAGTTGCCTTGGGTTGTGGTTGCTTCTGCTGTCTGCTCCGGGGATACAGAGGGCAGGTGTATTCCCGGAGCAGGTGGCGCAGAAGCGTCGGCGTCGTCGGAGATCATGCTAAGTGCAGGCTACCGTAGGGGAGCCTGACCCACAGTGGTGGTATCTGGACGCAGCGCTGCAGGCGTCCGCTGAGCGCCCGAAGGCACAACAGTGTCGGCAGGGAACCGAAAGTTCACCTCTGGTGGCCTCAACTTGCAGGCTTCTCCCAAGTAGAGGCAGACCTGTTGCTATAGCCACTTCCACGTCCGATGCGGCTCCCAGGTGCAGGAGGACCAGCAAAATTGGGCCTAGCAGAAGTGATGCGTGAGGCCCGTATTGCCTAGCGTCAGTTCTGACGTGCTGCTTTCAGCACAAAGTGCGGTGGGAGCTCCCTGGGCACACCACAGATGACGACGCTGTGATGTCCATCCATCTGCACATGCGCCGTCCCCTGATCCTTCAACCCTAAAAGAGATGATGATGATAATGAAGGAAATGATGGACAGGAAAGTCGTCGTAGAAGAGGAACCACCCCAACATTCGCCTACCGATCCATAGTGTGAGTGGACGGTCGCCGGGAATCGAATTCAGGACCTCCCGACTGCGATCCTCACACTTTACCGTGGACCATCTCATCCATTTAGTTAATTAACTTAAATTGATGTATAGGTGTTTGAAAAGATGGAGGCTAATGTGGCGGTCATTTAAGAAAATATAAAGCAATTATTATTTTCGTTGGATCCAATACCATAAGTACATAAAGTTGTTCCAACTTTTCAAATTTAAAACTGTAAGAGCTGGAAATAATAAAGGAGCATATCTTTGAAAGCTTTCAGATAACCTAGAACATTATCCCAGATCCCAAAGCACAAGTGTTGGAATGTTTCTGCATATCATACCAAAATAATTCACTGATGTCTACATTTAAAGAAATCAGAGGCTGATTCAGTGATATGAACATGACAGAATCTCCAAATTCAGATTTTAAAACCTTTAAGCCCTTCTTTTAACCCTTAGTAATGAAATGCTGAAATGCATCTGCCGTATTCGAATTAAGGACCTACACCATCTTGCGATATTAACAATTGGCGGAATAGATCTGAAAGTGTGTGAAACTAACATGAAAGAGCCCTTCTAAGCCCCTATTTAAATACTTTTGGAAATTTTTTGTAACCTTAGTTCCGGAGAGATTATCGTATTACAACGGCGAAGGAATTAGCGACATCAATGGAGCGTTTTCTGCGAGCATACCGGACAGCGCGCTCGCACATCCACGAATACTTTATGTTTATAATATTGTTTATAACATTAGAAACATTTGGATCTAACCATTACGCTCTTGTGCATCTTATAGCTACTTTGAATCTTAAATTAATCCCACGTTGAAATAAAAGACAACGAAGCAGAAGATATACGTAACTTTAAAGCAGAGTTTCACTTATTCAAATAATCCCTCAAACATCTAGTGAAGGATTTAAGGGGACCTAGGACAGATTGTATGATTTTATACAATTTTTTCAGTCATTTTAAAAAATTGTATGTTGTTTTTCCTCATTCTAAATAGCATTATGTGTAAAATTCAATAAAATTGATGAAGTAGTTTTTCAGATATGAGTTATTTTCTGTTTTTCATACCACGATATTTGAAAGCTATGAAATACTCCTTGCGGGACAAATTTTATTTTTCATCTGTATCACTTTGTCACATTAATATTTGAGCTCCTAACAAATTATCCTATTATTCTTTTTTATTTTGTGCTTTGAATAACAAATTACTAATTATAATCATTAAAGCAAATATTACAGCCTGAAAAGTAAAAAAAAATTAGGTTTAATAGCCCACTGTGCCCAAGTTTTACACAGTAGCCCAAAAATGATAATACAACTTCTTTAGATAGAAATTAGAACTGTTATGCCAAGCTTCATTCAAAACTAAGGAAAACTGTCCCGCTTGGGACATTTGACATATTGAGAAATGTAGTTCTGAGAAAACTTAAATTTTACATTCAAAACATTTGTACATGTATCTCGTGTAAATGGTTAAAATTGTCCAAAACCATAGCTCTTTCCCTCCTCCTTCTTCTTAGCCTCCTCTGCTTGCAATTTCAACACCTCCTTCTTCTTTTTGGTGGACTTCTGCTGTTGTAATGTGGTTATTTTGAGCTCCTCTCTTCCTCTTTTTGGGCCTAGCCTTGTCAAAAATTATTTGAGCTGTTTTTTTGCCTCTGAGAGTCGACATCTATCATTTTTTAAAAATGCTGTCTTCATATTTTGACCAGTTCTGATACCCATTTTTTGCATAACTTTAAGCCTACCATTACATCCTTCATTAACCGCTTCAAGGATACCCAATGAGAGTAAGAATAAAAAAAAATGTGTTACTTTGGGGCGCGAACCTCTGGCTATATAACGTAACCATATCATGTCACAGTGCCTTAAAACGCTAGGCCATCTGAACACATGATAGTTGCAGCATTGTCTGATCTCATTAACTGCGTAATGTTGTGTGTGAATTTTTTTAAACTTAAAAGGGTAAAATGCATCCAACCATGCCATCAGACTGCTTGCTTTAGTTGGGCCCCCCGTTCTTTACCGCAGTTTTAATTGGATGCAGAATATGCATTTTACCGCTTTCGATCCTACGATCCTTGGTTTTGATAGGTTAGCTACTCCTATCGTGCCTTAGACCGCATGGCCATAAATCCCGATGTTGTAGTCAAGTTGCAGATGGAAGCACATTGGAGTGTACAGCAGAATGTTCAATGCACGCGGTAAAATTTACCCCTTGTCAATCAAGTCTGTGTTCATTCAGATATTCTAAGCGATAGAAATCTCATTGTGCACGAGGTTGTGGAAGATATATATATATATATATATATATATATATATATATATTAAAGCTAAGGAGTTGTAATATTTTATAGAATAGAAAGTAAAGAATCAACATTTTCGCGGAAATTCACTTTCCGGTGTCCTTAACTACGTACCTATCCTCTTGGCACACTGACTATGGCGCAAATTTGAATGATTTTTTGTAAAGAAAGTAACTGTTTTGCAAGCGAGTACAAAAATGGGCGTGGCAGGCACTTAAATTTCCGTGCTTGGTTTTTAAAAACGCCTGCCAAAGCCTTTAAAAAGGCTTTTATCACTATAAAACGCATTTAAATGCTTGACTAACATTATAAAGAGTTAATTTTTGCAGAAAACAAAACATTGAAAATGTTGGCCATTTTGATAAAAGAAATCTGTCCTAGGTCCCCTTAAGTTAATAAAAAATTGTATATCAACATACAATTTATTCTGGTTATATTTTAGAGAAGGTTACAGGTTAGGTTCCCTTTTTTATTGTGTAAGATATGGTTACCACTGTATCAGCATGCATGGAAGGTTGGTTGGTGGCGCTGAAGTGGCCAGAAACACAACTATGTGTTGGACAACTGTATCCATTGTACGGCACAACCTCACGCCACGAAACCTAGAAGCACACCTGGAGCATGAGAAGGAAACGGAACAGAAAGGGAAATGAGGAAAAGTAGATTATGGTAAATAATAAACCGCCTCAGCATTCGCCTACTGACGAGTGAAAACATCGAAAAACATCAAAGGGGGCAGTCGATAGAAATCGAACAGGGGACCTCCCGAATGTGAGCCCCACACGTTACCGCGTAGCTAACTTGCTCGGGTAATGCATAATGTACGAGGAATGTTTTTAAAGTAAATAACGATAATTTTTTTAAAAGTAACAATTATTCATTACCTTACTCCTTACACTACTTCTGCACATATTCACCGCCGTTGTTCAGGCTTTTGTCGTAACGGAAAACCAGCTTCTGTATGCCTTCGTCAAAGAATGATGCCGCCTGTGATGAAAGCCAAGTCTGCACTTCTTGTTTCACATCATCGTCGTTGAAATGTTTTCCACCAAGGAATTTTTTCAGATGAAGAAAGAGATGAAAATCACGGAGCCAAATCCGGTCTGTAGGGAGGGTGCTCGAATTGTTCCCAACCAAATGGTGAAGATCTTGAGTTTGTTTGACTGTGTGTGGTCGGACATTGTCACTCATTATTGTCTTCCCATAAACCTCACACTTCTCGCATTCAAAAAAACGAATCACTGAACTAAGTTCGCAGTTGCCGGGTCATTCGATTGTTTTGAACGCTTTGAAACGCTCTAAAACAGGAAAACACAAAGTGATAATCGCTCATAGCTGCGTCTTGCTTCCTAATGAATGGAGGATGTGATCGCGCATGCTTAAAATCGCGACTGCTGAGCTGCAGCGGCAAAATATTAAAACCCTACTTACTTTAGAAACACGCCTTGTATATCTGTATCTCGGTAATTCCCTGTGTATGCACACTTGTTGGGAGGTTATATAATAAAGGTTTAAGCCTGGCAAAAATGAGTATAAAGTTAAACTAAATACTGTACCAAAGGGTCTATGCTAAAGTTCAGAGGATGGGATATTGCCTACACTTGGCTAGTTCGTAAAGCAGGATGGAGGGAATCTAGCCCGCAGCATTAGCACTCTGTTCACAAGATCGCTAAATGGGCCGTACTTTTGCGCTACTGCAGTTCTGTTTGCTATGGTTTCATGCCCCCTTAAACACGAACTCTATACCCCATGCATCCTGTAAATCAGGGGTTTATATTCCAATACTTCGTATATCAGTCCATAGCAAGTAAAACGTTATTTCACATTGCAAAACACTTTTTTCGTTCGTTTTCAGAATGTTTTCACTGTTCTAGCCAAGGCTACTGACGCCATAATTCTACTAATGTTTATTCTGTAACACATGATATAGCAGTGTTGCTGAAAGGGAACTAATATTGTTCTTCGATTTACTTCTTGTCAAAAGAGTTTCTCGCGGATGGCAACCATACTACAATTAAGTGGACATACGATTAAACGCCGGTAAGAAATATTATACTGGGAAATTATACAGCGCTTTTAAAGCTGTTAATATAAAAACTCTAATACAGTTCTAATGTTACTTACAGCAAATTACATTGTGTGATTTTCTGTTGTCTATTAATATTGGCTAATATTCAATCATCATCTTGTTTCGGTGTTGGCAGTACGTTTAATTTAATACGTACTCTTAAGTATGATGTGTATCTGTTATGGGGTTTCCTCTCTCAAGGTAAAGTCAGGCTTTGCATAATATGTATTTTCACCATTGTGGAGTGACTGATGTATACTTTGTTCAATATCTTTTGAGACAGTAGATAGGGGAAGGTAGAAAGCAGGTTGTTTGTGCCCAGGTCGGCTACATGTGCCAACTCTTTATGGTAGCTACCGCTCCGGCCCCTCAGCATCCTAATCTCCCCTTCCACTGTCCCAAAACACTCTAAACAAGGTATAAATAAGTGTGGTAGGTATTTCTAATGAGTGAGCTTTAACCTTTTGTTTTGGACTTATATTTTCAAAGATTATTTTACACATAGTAGGCCTTTCTTGTCAAATTGCGTGTGATTTTCAGTGAAGAACATTGAATATTGACACAGAATGATGTAAAACGTGCATATCAGAGTATCATGAGTAGTAAAGTGATTTTTCTAAAATATACGATAAATCGAGTAAATGTCCATAATTTTGAAGTGTTGGTACGGTACTATCCTATTTTAAGATTAGCAAATACTAGTAGTGTATGAACTACCACCCTAATCCCGTAAGACGTGTCATTAGAGGAATAAAGAGTGAATGACACGATATCACAAAACTGAACAGACCAAGAGGGGTCCGCGGTAACGTGTGAAGCTCGCGAAATTAAATTGAATTTTATTTATGGACGCTCCTTAACTGCTGTGGTCCTTAGCGTCCCATTCTATACTGAGCGTGAAAGACCGATAATTTTGCTCAAAGGCATCTTTATCAGGCTTGAGGTTCTTTTACCTGCCGTAAATCTAGCACGCGGCCACCGGCTTTACTTCCCTTCCGAAGGCAACCATGCTAAGGATTTTTACGCCCGAAAAAATCCATTGCCCTCCGCCGGGTTTGAACCCGGGACCTCTGGAAGTAGAGGCTAGCATGGTAAACACTACGCCACAGAGGACGATCCGGATTCAATTCCCGTCAACTGCCCACTCTGGCCTTGGTTTTTCTTGGGTTTCTCTCTTCGGTAGCCTAATGCTGGGGTTTCTGAACTTCCACGATTTGCTTTCCAACATCTCCTTTTCATTCTGATTACCCCGTGGTTGCTTGGTTGAAAGGGTCATCCATCGCCCTCTCTAGGCAGCTCCAGTAGTCGGACAGGTCTTCGAGCCAGGAAGTGTTAGGGACTTCCGTGCGTCTTTCTGGCCTGTCTGCCTGTGACCTTTAGCCTCCTGTGGTTGCTTTACTTCATGCTGAGAAGTGAGGGTAAAAGAGTGAATTGATTATAAATTAAAATTTAACTAATTATGGTATATAATTACACAAACACCTCAAAAGAAATAAAAGAAAATAAATTTAAATATCTCATAAACAATTAAAGCAAACAAGGGTAAAAAAAATTAGTCATAAATGAACTGTTATGAATTATTTGTTATTATAGTGTTAGTTTTGTATTGGAGGTACTGGATACCAGTACCTAAGTTGTCGGTGTCCGACGTATATTTAGTTATTTAGTTAGAATTTATTTAGATAATTTAGTTAGATAGCTGGCTATCAGTAGAAATGTAATTGTTGTATGTCTACTTTAGTGGATGGAAATTTAAAAATTTTATTTATTTTACTTTTACTATTTTTTTGGTATTTTCTTTCTTTTTTTATTAGTTATAGATAATTATCTGTACAATGATAATGTAGGTGTATTGTATTAATAAACTGAAAATTTGTTAATACACGTCCCGGTTTGGATAACAAGGTGCCGGGATGGAACATTACAGATTTTATTTATTTATTTATTCAGTTCAACCCTGATATATATCAAACGGAGTGAAAAGATGAATGAAATGATGAATGGAACGAAACAGAGGGATGAAAGAAACCACTCCAGATTCGCCTAACGACCCGGGGAAGCTCCGGAAAAAATCCATGGATCAGAGTGGGCGGTCGCCGGGGATCGAACCCGGGACCTCCCTAATGCGGATTCTTTCCCTTACTGAGGAGTCTGGAAAGTCTGGATTAAAGAGACTGAACTCCGTTGGACTCCTGTGATACCAGAAACACCTCGAGGCACGATTAAAACAAGAGCAGCGGCTGAACCATTAACATTTCTCATCTAGTCCTGACCTGCTGAATGACTTTTGTTTCTCAGATGCCTGCTGTTCTCAATTGAATTGCTGAGAAGTTCAATATGACGCCATCAAAGCAACAGTTGATTACGTAACGAGGTTATTGTATCAAATAACAACAAATACCGCATCTTTTTATCAAACACCCCTATTAAAGTCACAATATTAGAGTATAGGTGCAAAAATCTGATGTGTTGTATTCACATTACTATCTCTACCCATTATCAGTTATTTTCGTACAACTTCTGCAAACCATTCTTATGCAAGATTACGTTTCTATCTACTTCCTGTTAATCGAAATAAACATTTGTAGATATAGTTTCTTTGCACACAGGTACAAGGTACACAGAGCGCCAAATAAACTCTTCGACGCATTTTGTATCATTTTCTGGGGTCTTTTGAGGCGTATCCTTCACCTTACCTTACCACCGTTGAGCGTGGTGGCTTGATAACACAATAATAAGGGGGAAAAGAGGGGAAGTTGATGCCTTTGCTTTTTCTGGTGTTAATTGAAACCAAAACATGTTTATTGCCTCATAACCAATCATGCCGTATAGCAGCGTGGACGTATCGTAGGTATGTGGGAGGCTGGTTGCACTGTTACAGCAATTGCACCGGCAACGAATAAAAGTGTTTTTATAGTAAAGTACTGGATTAAAATATTCCAGGAAAGTGGGGAAGACGGTCTTCATTCTCATCAGAAAGTAGATACTCCCCGTAATACATCCGCAGATGATATATTCGTTTACTAAATGCAAATTACTCTTTTGTTATAATCGATTGATCACGTTTAGAAACTAAAGATACATATGTATATGGTTTACCGAATATGACATACATATTGTGAGAATAAAATTGGATTATACTTTTGTTAATAATCCTGTTGTATTCAGCAATATGTTAGTAAAGGTACATTAACCAATTATAATTTGAATTAGAGGGAAAACATGCTGTATTATTTATTTATTATCTAGTTATGTTTGCTTCTATACAGCAACAAACATTGATATCACTGTGGGATTACAGTTCTTGCTATGTAATTAGTGAATACCATTCAAGCTTTAATTTGCTCTCCCTGAAAATCTCCTCACACTACACATCCTAGATTTCACTAACCTGGGCGCTCATAAACTTTTCTCCTTAGCTTTTAACCCTCTCTAAGGCGTGTCCTGCATTAGCCGATAATACATGGCTACCAATCACGATAAAAGGTCTGGATGAAAAGCTGAATGCACCTACTCTACCTCTTTTTCTTTTAGTCAATACAATCGAGAAAGTAAACATATATTTCATTTCTACGCCATCTTGTTACCTTGCGCTCCCTTGCACCGTGGTCTAAAGCAACCAATGAAATGGCCTTGACTTTGCAAGGTCACGTACAGCGATAAATAGTGCGGCATAGGCGCGAGATGCAGTGAGATTTTCTTTGGCGCTCTTTGTACAAGAGGGATAGAGGAAACCGAATCGATAGTAAGGTATTTAAAAGGGGCTTGATATGACTTTAAAATTCCATACTCTTTCCATGACATTGCGAGAAAAAAACAAACAAATAAATCTGAGTATAGTATCACGTCACATTCTCATCCTTACGTTTATTCTCACTTGTTTAAATAAAGTAGCTACAAACAAATAAAAATAGAATTAAAGGAAAGAAAGAGAATAGAAATAATGAAATTGGACTTAGCCGTAATGGAAAGCTTAATTACATTTCTAAATTCTATATTTTCTACACTTGCTGGAAACCAGCAAAACGTATCAACTGGTAGCCAGCTACTATGTACTTCTATTGCGAGAAACGTTTGAATAGCGACACCACTTTGAAAATGACAAACTTATGAAGAAATGAAACCAATTTAAACGGATATCTTAGAAATGTCTGATGCCGCATATGGGTTTTGAAATAAATTGTGTCCTTTAAAAACATCTGCACTTTGTGCCTTTATTCCCCATTTCTTAGCAACTATCAGCTATACAAAATTATGCAAAACCTTGCGAATGAACTGGACTTCACACACTGTTCCCAGAAAATTCAACATGCGTATTCATTGTATTTATCATGTAAATACGAGGCATATTCCACAAATAAGTTCATCTATGTCGTAATAACAACATCGCTCATGAGATAATCCTTTTATTGACAATAACATATGCCTACATATATACTTTACCACATAATCGCCTTTCACATCTATGTACTTGCTGTAACACTGCGCCAGCTTCTTTAACCCCTGGGCATAGAAATCAGTCGCCTAGGACTTGAACCAGTTCGTAACGTTCGTCTTGAGTTCATCGTCGATTTGAAATCGTTGTCCCCCCAGCCACCGTTTCAAATGCAAAAGAGAATATAGTCGCTTGGTGCCAGGTCGGGACTATCAGGAGGGTGGTCAAAGTGTCCCCAAACGAAACTTTTAAATCTTCTTTTTCGTTTTGGAAGCAGTGTGCGGGGGTGAGTTGTCATGCAGAAGGATGATGCCAGAGAACAGTTTCCCGCTGCGCCGATTTTGGATCACACATCTCAGTTTGGTAAGCGTTGCACAGTACACATCAGCTGTAATGGTTGACCGACGGTCCATGATATCAATCAAAAGGACGCCTTTTTCGTTCCAAAACACGGTAGCCATCATTTTGCGATTCCAGTACGGCGATTGCTTACTCCTTTTTGGTTTGGGTGAAGCGGAACGGCGCCAATGCATTGACTGTTGTTTCGATTCTGCGTTGGTATACGCTATCCACATCTCGTCGCCCGTAACAATGTGGGAAAACAAACCATCTCCATCTTGTCTATAGCCCACCAAAAACTGCCATGCACTACGCATTCGTTGCTCTTTGTGTTGACCGGTGAGCAGTTTTGGCACCCACCTCGCACTAAGTTTCCGATATCCAAGCTGTTCAATGAAATCTTGTAAAGTGAGGTTCAAGCAACATTTGGGAATTTATCAGCCAGACCACTAATCGTCAAACACCGATCACTTCGAAGTTGTTGGTTCACATGCTCAACGATGTCGTCGGTCCGAATAATGGGACTACCACTCCACTGTTCATCGTGCACATTTGTGCGGCCATTTCGAAATTCTCGACACCAGTGTCCAACCGGTTTGTCACTCATTATGTCCGGCCCATACACGAGGCATAACTCACGATGGATGTCCGCAGCTGACGATCCTTTTGCCATCAAAAATAATCATACTGCGCATTTCACAACTGGCGGGATCTACGATTGTCGCGGTATTGCGATCTGCTCTCACCGACTGGCAAACGCCTACTGCGTCACACCAACACAGCGGTAGGTTCCTCAGTAGTCGGTAGACAGCGCTGCAGGCGTGAAACATCCTTCAGGCATACCATCCGTATATTGCTCACCGGACCTTAGTATTGGAATACGCCTCGTATCTTAAATACATGGAATTTTAATAAAAATTTGTTACAGCTATTTTTTAGAAAACAAAAAATTTGGAAAAATGCTCCATGGGGTAGACGATATTCTTGAAAATCTTCGTGTCGCATCTTTGGAAGGTATGGAACCTAAATATAAAATTAGGTATTTATTCAGATGCTGTTGCAGACACACACGCAAACAAAGACCTTTTCTAAAAATACGTTCTATGTCCTATGGACCTCAAAACATTAATTTTGTTATATGAAACTCTTGGGTGAAATGCAACACCTCCCTTCTCTACCACGTACCTAGTAGGTAGAGAAGGGAAAATCTTCTTGAATCGGTTTCAAAAGCTGTTGATAAAACAAATGAGTCGAAATGATATTAAAAGCCTTCACTTACATCATGATGGTAAAAGATGGACCATCGTTTCGAGGCTTCAAGACCCCATCATCGGCAAGAAAACGACTGAGTCATGATGTAAGTGAAGGCTTTTAATATCATTTCGACTGACTTATTTTATCAATTTACTCTTCACTGTTAATACTGTCCTATTTCAACATTGATTCAAAAGCTATTTTTAACGACTAATCTCACGCTTGTGTATCGTTGATTTTTTATCACAGATTTATCGAGGGGTCCTCTGTGATGTAGTGGTTACCATGCTAATCTCTAGTTCCCGAGGTCGCGGGTTCATACCGGGCGTAAAAATCCTTAGTATGGCTTCCTTCGAAAGGAAAGTAAAGCCGGTGGTCCCGTGTCGTAGATTTACGGCACGTAAAAGAACCTCAAGCCTGATAAAGAGGCCTCTGGGCAAAATTATCAGTCTTTCATGCCCAATATAGAATGGGACACTAAGGACCATAGTAGTTAAAGAACGTCCAATAATAAAACTCAATTTAATTTAACTGATTTATCGATATGAATATAAGAAATTCATGTTCACGATCCTATTCTATAACATTCCTAGGAAATAGTTCTTAAAAACTTAAAAATTATAGTAATATATGTATTACTCGGCATTATGTTAATTTCAAGTGTTTAAACATTTCAGTTTTGCTTATTACTTCTTAAATATTGTTCCTTACAATCAATATTAAAATTTTGAATAACATTAAAACCATTTTTGGAAAAAAGTAAAGCATGTAATACTTACAATCATGCATTAAATTATTTAAACCGTTTATCCAATTCCGTGCTTCATATCAGGTAAATTCCCTTTAGATTTCTTCAGAAACGTTCTATTGAAAGTTTAAGGAAACTCGGATCATGACATTTTACTTGCTGTAAAAATATAAAAAACAAGAAAACGAGAAAATTATCTTCTAAAATTTTAGGTCCCATTGCATACACCGCTGCACGTCAATGTAACTCTTGTTTAGGCATATAAATGGACCGCTACAGAACTGCAGTTCTATAATGAGGATTTTTGTATAACTTTATTTTTTTAATTTTGTCGAAAATTCAGCATCGACTACTCTTAACGGTTTCTTCACATTCACCGCAAGTAACCTGTGATTAGAAAGTTGAATCAGATTTGAAGGATTCATCGCCACGGCCACTGGTACTTATACTGAGAAGGGAATTTGAACACTTCTTCCTATTCTTGACAAAAGAGCTATAACTGAAGTTAAACACACTTAATATACATATATTTTACAACTAAAGTAAAAAACCTAATTTTATATTCTAAAATGTGAGATTCCTGCGTTGACTATTAATTAATGTACTTGCTACTCAATTTGGCCAGAGTCTAAACACGGACCTTCGGTTTACCAGGTTGATGTTTTATCCTTGGTCATCATGGCGAACTCCTCCGAAAATGCATTGAACTCTTCTTATTTGATTCAAGTATGACAAGTCAAGGCTATTTTAGATACTTTGAAATGTGTCATATAGGTCCATAAAGTGCTTTAAGCAGTTTTAAATTGTAGTCTGCTACTTAATGGCACTATAGCATTAATTTATGCCTAATAATTGCTTTATCCATTGAGCGTATGAAGAGTAAGGATAGAAAGCTTAAACAGATTCCTTTGTCAAATACGAATTTATTTCCTGATCTGTCTGAACTATTCTAACCTTTCGAATTGTGATAGTTCCCGCACCTGAAGTAGTTTTAACTAGCTTTTCGAGTGTTAGTCCGCCACATCCGGCAGAAGCAGCGTAGAACTGCGCAGGCGCATTTCTATCAGTTCTTAAATAAAGAGATGGTCAGCAGCTATAAATTACTATTATCTGGTATATCGCACAGGTAAATCCGTACTAAACGGTGAGGTAGTGTTTTTAACACTTAAATGATTTCAGTCTAATTATATAATATATAATTCTATAACAGCACACCTTAAAGCAATACGTGTATAAATAACATATAAAATGTATGTAACAGTCATTGTATTATGTTTATATTATTATGTACATGTTTAATAATGTTACGTGAATGTATTAGGTGATTTAATAATATTGGAGCTGTAATAATACAGGACGAAAGTTACAAACAAAGAGGTAATAATGAGGTAACCTTGAGGCAATAATTAATTGGAAAGTTTAATAAAGCTACTAGTAATTCTTGGAGCAACAATAATGTCATTTTATACACAGTTTATAAATAGCCAATCAACAACTAGAAAGGCTAAAAGTTAAATAAAAGTATTCTATTGAAGTAGGATTAGCCAACCAGAAAGTGAAATAGAGCAAATTGTACAAATTCAGGCGCCATTCGCTAGTAGACAGCTAGACGCGTACGTATTCAGTGTGAGCGAAAATTCATTACGGCGAAAATATTATAAAGTTTAAGTGTTAAAAAGTGCAAGTAATTAATAAATAATCTCACAGCTCACTATGTAAGTGTGCTATTTAATCGTGTTAAGTATTAATAAAAGGAGTGGAGTAAAAATAATAATTTTTGTAAGCCTACATTCTTTAGCCGCATCACCCCCAGCAAAGAGACACATGTTTCTACAAATTAATACTGACGCAGCCGAGGCAAACCTAAATATATATATATATATATATATATATAGAATTTTAAAGAAACATAAAATACAAAGTTGATTCCTAAATTGGGGCGAGGCCACCGGAAAGTAAACTTGGGGCGAAGGCTACCGGAAAGTAAACTTGGGAGAAGACCACCGGAAAGTGAACATTGAGGCGAAGGTCACCGGAAAATTTGTACCATACGTGGGGCAGTTACTTCATCAAGTTTGCATCCCCAACAGTGGAACTACAATACAACTCCTACTTCAAATTGGCTTTCCAACAGTGAAGCAACTAAAAATCCTTCAACGGCGATTTACTTACCGCCCGAGTTGATTCGGGCAACCTGAATTTGCTCCTGCTTATAAATTAATCTGAGCTGTTAAGGCGCGTCTCCTTGTACCTAAGGACCACATAAGACGCAAATGGCATAGAGCAATAAACCTGGTGTACAAAATTAATATCTAAGCTTTGCAAAACAAAACAAGAGCCAATCTAAACGTACAGCTCCAGTAACAATGCGACCACACACTAGCCAATATGCAAACCAGTGATAACCAAATTTGGCAAATAACCAAGATACTGTACGGAAACCCACAGTCATACCTCCGCTACATAAATCCATGGACCCCGATCATAGAGCTGAAGCTCCGGAACTGCAAACCAATGTGCTGGCTCACACGATGGAGCGGTCATGCATGCCCAACGAGAGTCCATAGACCGCGCCTTCTGCACGGAAGTGGAAAAGCAGACGAAAGACCAATCGCCGCCAAAACACATAACAAGGAATACAAAACAAAGGTGTGATTTCTCACCTCTTCAAGCAAATCGCATCCGGGCGGAACCAAATGAAAAATTTGATATTTAATAACATGACCGCGGCTGCCCTTACATGGCAGTTCTATTTTCACAATAAACTCTCCGCGATACAATAATATATTATGTATGTATTGAACATATTACACTAAGCTGCAATAAAAAAAAAATCGTACCTGCAAAATGCTTCTCTTAGAAGTAAAAAGAGCCTTCGATGTGTATATTACTCGGGGCTACTATGCAAACTAAAGCAGCTACACGTTTAACGACACTCTGCTAAAGTCGCTAGCACACTACCGTTCAGGGGCACTTTCTCAGTCACTGTACAGGAAAATCCTCAGGAACATGGCAATCAAAACAGGCGTCCTACAGGTAAGTCTTCTGAGGCCGCTTTTCTATAATGTATATGTTGAGGCAGTATTTTAATCACTTAAATGATATCAGTCTAATTATATTATAAAAAATAACAGTCCGCCTTAAAGCAATATGTGTATATTATAGTATATAAAGTGCATATTACAGTCATTGTGTTATGTTTATTATACTATGTATATGTATAAAATGTTATGTATGTAGTTTAACAATGCAGGAGCTGTGAGAATAGAAGCAAGCTGCTTTTCGTAGCAAACAGAATTACAAACTAGAAGCCGAACGTTGCTAATAATAAGGTAACCTTGAGACAACAATAAATTATAAAGTTAAAAAAAGGGTACTAATAGTCCTTAGAACAATACTAATGTAATATTTAAAACAGTTTATAAATTGTCACGTGGATGTGGAAAGAAAAGCCAAGGTAAAAATAAAGTATTCTATTGGAGTAGGCTTAGCTAATCAGAAGCTAGAAATGGAGAAATGTACAAATTCAAACGGTCGACGCTAGTAGATAGGTACCCAAGCAGTTAGGCTCGGTACGGGTTCAGTGGTTGTATGTGAGACATGAAAATTCATTGCGGTGGGAATAATATACATATATGTTTACCTGTTAAAAGTGTAATTAACAATAATCTCACAACTCTATAGTAGGATGCATCAATGAAGTGTTATGAACTGCGTGAAGGCTTAATAACAAAAAAATACAGCTATAATTTGTGTATACCTTATTCTTTAGTCGTACCAGCCCTGTTAAGAGATATTTGTTCTACAAAACACCACTGACGCAGCCGAGGCATAAATAATAAATAAATAAACATTAAAAACAATTATTACAAATCAAATTAACACACGACATCGCCGCAAAAGTTGGTTCCTAAAACGTGGAGCGAAGACCACCGGAAAGTTTGTACCGTACGTGGGGGCACACATCAGCTTCAAGTTTGGCATCCATAACGTGGTCACATCTCCCGCAAATTGGCTGCAATTACTTCAATATGAATTATATTCCGAAATCCCCTAGCACATATCAAAGTAGTAGTACACAAAGCCAATGTCCAATTGGCCCCCTCTACCCACTGCTAAACCGTTGGTCAGCACTAAACACAAGACTAAACCTAATGCTATACACATGTCTAATCCGCCCTGTCATGACTTAGTTTGACCAATCTGGGGGCGCTCCACAACATCACATATTAAAGCCCTGCATAAAATACTTAGAACAATTGACAACATGCCAAAGACAGGCCCTGCAGACGTGCTTGTTAAGGATTACAAAATGCACACAACCGAAAAAATCATTATAAACTTAGTTTTCAACATGTTCTAAACGGTATGAGTCAAGCCACAATCCGACAGCTAGGGTAATACAACATTGAAGTGTAGACGTTAGTGACTCATCATGCTGTCTGACAGAACAATTATCATCTCCAACCGCCAAAAACAAAACCAACACTCGTCCCCTGATAGAAATGATTGTCTTCCAAACGACGACTAAAACTTACAAAAAATGTTATGAGTAGAGAAAGATAGAAAAAAACGACGCATTTGAAATAAGGAAGCAACGCAACTAATTAAGTAACCAGAGGCTACAAGAAATCTGCTTTCAGAGTTAATTTGACCCCAGGACGGGAGAAGAAAATCGAGTATTACCAAGAGGAACCACTACAATTCAGTCATTGGAGATCTACACCTTCAACGCAGCGAAAAGAACACGATGCTAGTAAGCAGACATAATGTTTAGAATGAACTTAATGCTCTAATCCCACCAGCATAAGCATGCATTCCACCACTAACACCTAGGTCTGGTTCTGGGTTACTTGCCAAGTACCTTACCTGGCGCCATATTGTCTGATTGCTCTCATAACCTACTCCCGGAGCAGCAGTAGTGCATGCTAAGGCTAATTCCTTTCGTACATAAGGCGCTCTCTCGCTCATCACAAGCCTAACATCAACTCATTGCCGATCTGGCAGGTGCGGCGAGACGGGCATCATATAACGGACTCCTCGCAATCGCTGAAGTTGATTTATCGTTCTCCAAAGAAGCTGGAAACACGGTATACATGATTTCATCGCATGACTGAGCAAAACAACTCAAACTATACACGATGTGATCAAAAGTATCCGGACACCCCCACAAACATACGTTTTTCATCTTAGGTGCATTGTGCTGCCACCTACTGCCTGGTACTCATTATCCGTGACCTGAGTAGTCATTAGACATCGTGAAACAGCTGAATGGGACGCTCCGCGGAACTCACGGAATTCGAACGTGTGTCAGAAGTCTGTACGCGAGATTTCCACACTCCTAAACATCCCTAGGTCCATGTTTCTGATGTGATAGTGAAGTAGAAACCTGAAGGGACATGTACAGCACAAAAGCGTACAGGCCGACCTTGTCTGTTGACTGACAGAGATCACCGACATTTGAAGAGGGTCGTAAAGAGTAATAGGCAGACATCTATCCAGACCATCACTCAGGAATTCCAAACTGCATCAGGATCCACTCCAAGTACAGGCGTGAGGTGAGAAACTTTGGATTTCATGGTCAAGCGGCTGCTCATAAGCCGCACATCGCGCAGAAAAATGCCAAACGACGCCTCTCTCGGTGCAAGGAGCGTTAACATTACACGATTGAATGGTGGCAAAACTTGTGTGTAGTGACGAATCACGGTACACAATGTGGCGATCCGATGGCAGGACGCGGGTATGGCGAATGCCCGGTGAACGTCATCTGCCAGCATATTTAGTACCGACAGTAAAATTCGGAGATGGTGGTGTTATGGTGTGGTCGTGTTTTTCCTGGAGGGGGCTTGCGCCCCTTGTTGTTTTGAGTAGCACAATCACAGCGCGGGTCTACATTGATATTTTAAGCTCCTTCTTGCTTCCCACTGTTGAAGAGCATTTCGGGGATGGCGATTGCATCTTTCAACACGATCGAGCACCTGTTCATACTGCATGGGCTGTGGCGGAGTGGTTGCACGACAATAACATCCCTGTAATGGACTGACCTGCAGAGAGTCCTGTATTCTATAGAACACCTTTGGGATGTTTTGGAACGCCGACTTCTGCCCAGGCCACACCGACCTACATCGATACTTCTCCGCAGTTCCGCACCCCGTGAAGAATGGGCTGCCATTCCCCAAGAAACCTTCCAGCGCCTGATTGAAAGTATGCCTGCGAGAGTGAACGTTGTCATGAAGGCTAAGGGTGGGCCAACACCATATTGACTTCCAACATTACCGATGGAGGACGCCACGAACTTGTACGTCATTTTCAACCAGGTGTCCAGATACGTTTGATCACGTAGTGTATATGGGTCACATAGTTTCAATTTAAATTGCTTATAAATTGTTGAGTTATTCTCGTAATGAGAACGGTTAGGTTTTGGTTGAATTTCATATAGGTAACTTTTTCTAAATCCTAAAATGTAGCTTGATTAGTTTACCAAGAACGTAGCCCATGACTAAAAGGGGTAACTGTAAAATATGCTGATTATTTTATCTAGTATACGTGATTTTGCATTGAGCTCGTAAGAAAATGGAATTGACTTTGCTAGAATTATATTAAACGATAATTTTGAAGGGAGATGCAACTGGACGGGACCCAACTTTATATATTTAAGTTTCGTGTTGTATACACCATTTAATGTAATGCTGAATAGTGCTTTTGTCATTGTCAATTTTGTCTTTATAATTCTTTCATTTAACATTTTAGTTTACTTTGATTTCAGAGTTTGTAACTCATTAAATGTCTGGAATTACTTCTTAGCCAATTTGAAACCCAGAAAATATTCTTAGCAAATTCAAATGTATATTTTATCCAGTTAAGTGTTTAGTTAATTATTTTATATATTTTATTGTATGCATTTATTTAGTTTTCAATATATTACAAATAAGTTGTTGCAAGATTCTTACTGGACTTCCCATAACCTCCCCACACGGTTCAGTTCTAAATATATTTCTCCATTCCAGTGACCTGTGCTTCTACTATTGGTAAAGGAGAAGGAATAACATAAACAATCCAATAACTAAGATAGAAATAACATCAGAATTAGAAGCAACAAGTAAGAAATGCCGTAGAACTATGCTAGACATAACAGAAATACCTTCGTTTTCAAGTCCCAGGAGTAAGACTTGTATGACAAGGAGCTGCCGTTCTGAGGGATAACTTTGTAGGAAATCAAAATTTACTCGAGAATCACCTTTACACTACCCCTCAATTATGTGGTTGATTTAAACTATTCTAGATAATTCAAACCTTCAAATATTTAGTTTAATTTTAATGGGAATTACTATAACTATTGCCATATTCAAACTACTCAAGTGTAGATCATACCTGTAAAGGCTCCACATGCTTCATAGACATTTACTAAACATGTGGCATGCATTTTATTGTGCAAACAGAGGTGTAAGCATTTCTTCACTAAGGTTGCAAGGCTCAAAAATCTCTAAAATTCCAAAAACATAATCTCCGAGAAATCTATAGCCTGTATTCATTTTACTACCTTCATAATGTTTATCGTAACAACAAACTCGCCGGGGAATAATCTGCCTTATCACATTACGTATGACTATAGCCGTCGAAATCTGAAGCTAGGACATAAGTGTCTACGAAGGGGTTTTCACAAGTTTTTGAGGGTTGTCTGATTACCACTTAAGGCAACCCTTGGTGCCTGATTTCCGTCTGTTTATTTAACTTTTTAAAGAATTACCGTGTAGTGCATCAGTTTCTGGGCTTTGCGATAGTCTAGTAGATAATATATATTATCTTTGATACATCTTCCTAAATTTGCAATTTTTACTTTGTAACAAAACTCCGAATACACACTTTACTTTTATGTTTTAGTAAACTGACAAATATTGCAGTTTTAGTGATTATTTTCTCTTTATGTGTGCATTTGTTTTAATAAGCATTAGCATATTCTATTCAGATATTTTGAGACTGTTTAAATCTTAACAAATTAAGTTTCCATGCTTGCTATACATTCCGAGAGACAAAACATAAGAATTTTCTCCAGAGGGTGTTAGTCTTCGGTACATAGGTGTCTTAACAATCGCTAGCTTAGCGATAAAGAAATCATTGCTGCTGTAAACACCAAAAATATCCTAACATACAAATAATCATACTTAAAATTCGTTATTAAACAAGAGAAACAGCCATTAATATAAATTCTTATAGAGAATAATATAATCACCAGCAGAGAAGCAAAGAAAGTACAAACAAGTAAATACCAGCCTAAAAACCATTTCAACTAAACATTAACAATAAAGTAGGAACAAAATTACAGGAGTGGTCAAGTTATTAGACTTAAAACATTCTCATTCTTGAAAACGTGTTCATGTAACATTAGTAACATAAATCAATTACGGTGATAAAATTAAATTTTTTTTCAAACATTGATCTACTAAAGTAATTTATTTGAAGTTAGACAGATTCCATTTTTTTCACCTTATAAATGGAACCTGTTTACTTGAAAAAAAATACTTTAGTATATAATAATACATTTAATAATAGATATATCTTTTATTGAATTAACATAGTTAAAAGTATATCAGAACATATAAATTGTTTGTGCTTACTGTGCTTTAATTTTTTTTGGTATATTTTGGATAAATGTTTTGCAAAATTACTAAGCTGCGCAATATCTTGACTGAAAGTTCACTGATATTTGTGATGGTTGTTTACAGAAATATAGTTTTTTTAGGAATTTCTTGATATAATAGCCTAGTTAGATTAGTATAATAATCGTTACCTGCCCATTAAGGCTAACGAAAGAATCACATAGTACTTAGTAAAACCTGTAATACTAATAATATTACATCCATGTTATCCACAGTGATCAAGGATTAAATAATTAAACATCTAAAAGCGAGAACAATGAGTATGTTTCACTTAAAAATGTATTAAACAATGGAAGAGGTACTAAGTTACCAAGTTTGCTCTAGTCATTTGACTACGACTGAATCTTCAACCCTAACAGGTTCTGTTGACAGTCATAGATTACAAAAGGCTCGTGTATGGATATTGAAATTAAAGTTAAAGCTGCAGAAGAACCCGGTTACAAAAGTCCAAGCTCCGCCTCTGGTCAGCATTCCGTACCTCAAACTTTATTTATTTCCTAAATATTTTGAAAAATAACCGCCCACATTGTATGATTTGTGTGACACTGGTTGCCTTGATCAGCAGCGATGTGCTACCTGCATGTGGTGCGTGATCCGTTATACAGGCTAAGTTTGAAGCCCACTGACAAACTTCAGAGGGTGATTCCTGACTGGAAATAGAGCACAAAAGCTCATATCACCTCATGTCCTGAAATGCATAGTTTCCACGATAGATGGCACTGAAGAACGACATCAAATAAAGAGCCCTGGTCTGAATTCCGCAGAACATGGCCTGAATCCCATCCATGTCACAACAGATGTTCCAAGTGGCTTCCATCGGTTGCAATGCACGCGTTCACACGTCGCATCACGGATTGCCTCACTCCTTCGAATTTCCGGGCTATGTCCGAATATCGTTACAGGCTACATGGACACGCCGCTGAAGGGTCTGAACATCAAGAACAGACTCATGTGCAAATACGTTTTAGATGCCCCCACAATTAAAAGTCGAGGGGGTTTAAGTCTAGTGTTTGAACAGGCTATGCAGTAATGCATCCACGCCCTATCCAACGTCTGGGGAAGATGTTGAGGTATCGGCGAACATTAATGATGAAGTGGGCCTGCGCTACATTGTGCTGCAGCCACATTGCCTGCCGTATTGCCAAAGGTACATTCTCCAGTAATGGAGGCAGAGTGTGCTGCAGGATGTTCAGATACGTCTTTCCGTTCAGGCGTGTGGAAGAAGAACTGCTCCAAGTAGGCGGTCGCCAATAATTCCTGCGCAAGCATTGATACCCAACTGCTGCTGATGAGACGCTTCAACCATTCGTGAGGATTTGTTGTAGCCCACAGATGACGATTATGCAGGTTATCATGTCATCTCTACCAAAGGTCACTTCATCGATGAAGAGGACTTCATACAGAAATACCATAATGATGATGGCCTGTTGCACAAACCAATGTTTCTCGTAGAGCAAGGGTGGCAAAAACGACTTCCTTCCGCGAGTCACCAAATATGCAATACGCACTGCATCATTCAGGTATGTGAAAAACAAAGGGATGGTTGCAGAGAGGGAACGGCGCCTACGAGTCAAAATAACTCGCGAGTCACGTTTTGGTCACCTCTGTCGTAGAGGATTCGCCGCTGATAATCCTTGCACACATTGGAGGTGATAGGGATAATAGGGATGTCATGTAGGATACATATAATCATCCTTTGTCTTACATCAATTTGGCGGATCAATTGCCTAGAGTTTGTACCAGGGTTGTTCTCAAAATAATGGAGAGCATGTTTCTCCACATCTGGTGTACACATAGCCTGCGGCCGCCCTGAACATTCGTCTGTCTCAAAGGACCGTGCTCACACAAATGGCTCCAAATGTTGTGTGATGTGGGTGGTGCTGTCTGTCAAGGTACATGATCCGATACATTCCTGCTGCCTCTAGACGATTCCACCTGCTTGGCCATACACGAACACCATTTCAGCTTCTTCCTGGAATGAATACCTTTGTGCTTCTACGTTGCTTAAATCACCCTATCTGCAACACACAAGACGCACACTGAAATTTATGAAAGACTATCTTCAACACACAAAACGCATGTTGCAAATTATGAGAGAATTATGCATTTCCGGGCACAAAATGATATTAACATTTGTGTTCCATTTCCAGTCAGGAATCACCCCTTGAAGTTTTTCGGTGAACTATAAGCTCATCTTGTATAAGTAAGCTTAAATTATCTCTGAAATTCTGTTTTCAAAATTCATCTAAATGCCTTTTTAATTGTAATAATTGCAAATTACGTAAACTGAATCAAAACTTTGTATAACTAACGTATCGGTATGAAAGCTTGTTTTTTAATTGAGGAGTCTGACAACAAATCCCTCTGGAGAGATGTCAAAACAGCACTTCTTCTCTTGAATTAGGTTACTAGCCTATTTTTTATCTAGAGTATGAAAAGCACCATCTTTTCCTTGGTCATCCTAGGCTTCTCCCTATTCTGTAGTATTATCTCTAGATATCCTTACAATTCTATTTTGAAATATTATTCCATTATTCTCTTCTTTTCTCAGTCCATTCTACATTATTTGTTATTCTACATTTGTCCCTAATATCTTCTTGCCTATTTCTATCAGTTTCCTTACCCCCACTATTTTTCTGTCACTTCTGTCATTTCTGTTACTTCCATTAATTTCTTTGTATCTATAGTATCTGCTCTTGTTTCGGATGTGTAATATTAATATTGGTCCTTACCTTAAGTTCTGTATGTAGATATTTATTACTTTCTCTACTGCGTATAGTAAGTAGAGGAAGTATTGTATTCCACCCAAAAATTCGATACCAAGATTTCACCGGAAATATATGTTTTGAGACCCCCTGAAACATGTCCGTGTGTCTGTCTGTGTGTCTGTGAACAGCATAACTCAGAAACGAATAGTCGGATAAACACCAAACTTGGTATTTAGGTTCAGTATCTTTCAGAGATGCAACACGAAGGCTTTCAAGAAAATCCCCCAACCCAGATTACCCATTACATGGAACATTTTTTGAAAATTTTAATTTTCTCAAAAATGGCTCTAACAAGTTTGATTAAAGTATCATATGTTTAAGATATTTTCATGACAAATGAAATGATAATCTCGAATTTTCTGGGAATGTCTCCAAAAGTATTCTTCATTGGGAACGACTTTTGCATAATTGGTAAACCATAACAGATAGACAAAATTTTACTACACAAAAAATGTAGATCGCGTTAAAATACGCAATTTATATCATATACATTTTTTTTGTTGAGTGAACCATTTTCGAGTTACTGCTTGTTATTCCCTTAAATTGTTCAATACTTATTTTCTCAAATGTGAATTCGTTATTCATTTTTTTGTCTTGTATATGCAAAGAGTATTAATCTGTGGCAAAGAGAATTGTGCTGCACCTAGCAACCAGCTATTAAGAGATATGTATATGCTTAAAGGCCACTGTATTTCTATATTGACCTTGTAAATATATATTCCCCTTACATCTACAAGAAACTTAGCAATAAGATAGACTCTGCAAATGTTTATCTCGATTAACATGAATTAGATGGAGAATAAGCGTTTGTAAAAATAGTTTGTACAAGAGTAGAGAAAGTCATCTGAGTGTAACACATCAGATATTTTTTTATGTCCTGGACGTGCAAAGAGAATGGAATGCGCCACATAGCAACCAGCTGTTAAAACATTTGACTATCGCTTAAAACCTACCATATTCCCCTTGCATCTACAAGAAAATTAGCAATAAGATTAACATCTCGATATCTCTATTAACATGAAGCATATGGAGAATAAGCGTTTGTAAATATAGTTTGTACAAGAGTAGAGAAAGTCATGTGTGTGTAACACATTTCATATGAAATGATTCAGAAAAATAAATACCTGATTTTCCTCTATTGTTTGTGAAAGTACTTCGTTTTGTGACTGTTTATTTCCACCCCTAAATATTTAGAAGCTCTTACTTGTTATATTATACTATTTTCAATTTTTAAGTTTACTCCTTTTTGATATTTAAAATGTTTGTTCAGACGTCTCACAAGTTCTTTTCGTTAGTATGTGTGTTGTGTTATGTATGCAAAAGACCGAATACATCAACAGAAAACGCATATGTCTGCTCAGAGCAATAAAAGAAAGTATGTGTTTGCTATCAAAGTTATTAAAAGTAACAATAATGCGGCGTATCCAAAATCCGTTGCCTTATTGTGTCGCTAGGAAACTCGGAGGTATAAAAGACATACAGAGCAAAGTCTGTTTTATTACCGGGAATGAGAAGAAGTTTATGTATATTCTGCAATGTCTTTAAGTGTTCCTTCTCTATCAGTGGCGTGAACACGGATAATGGTTTCACACACAATGGCACATGACACAACACTGGCATTGCGTTTATTGCTCATCTTAAACTTATAGAGGCCTGCAATTCATTGCAGTATCCAAATGTTAAGCACCTTTACAGGAATGCATTTGCAGATTGTGTGTGTATGTGTGCGTAAGCACAACTGAAAGATGCGGAAAATACCTTGGGCTGCATATTATTTCAAGTAATAATTAAATTGGTATTTTACCTGACAAGAATAAGAGGAATCTTAAGTATTCTACACAATTAAACGAGGTTAAACGTCAGCTATTCGTATGCTGAAATGAACAGTTATACATTTATTAATTAGATAATAAGATTCTATGTGGCACTGGAGGCCCTTGAACAATACACTTTTCCAAGTGCCTTGAGTAACGTATTCGAATGGTGTAGAAGGCAACTGCCATAGAGATAGATTTGTTGTATAATGTGCAGTGTCAGGTTATCGTGAAGATCATGAATTAGAATCGGCCGTTTTAACTTTCTTTCCATTCTATTTTGGGTCATTTGGATTTTAAAATGAAATAATTTCCTTTTAGTTCGCTACCCCAAGGAAAATTAATTTTAAGGAGATCACAAAATCGTACGACTTTTAAAAAATGATTTTAAGGAGTAAAGAGTCAAAAACTTCTAAAATAATAACTTTGCGGCCAAATATTTCTGGCTTTATCTGATCCAAAAGGTGAGGAATTTTATGTACCGGATGAAATTGGGATGTAATCTGCCATTCCTTAACTCAATTTCATTACATCACAAGTGTGTATTGATATGTTAAATGTTAACGAGGCATGCAAATTGTTTCAGAAATGCAAACTCAAGCAAAACGCTTCCACAATAATCAACATGGAATTAAAGCGCATACACTTATTAAAATTTCAGAATTTATCTGCAGATTCTAAGTTTATAACAAAAAAGGTCAAGAGCTACTGCTTGTTCGATACTCAATGCCCACATAGAACTAGTTAATGCGGGGGACACCTAGCCACTCCATCCCCAATGGAACTTTTATGCTTATATTCCCGGGAGGAAAGCCTGAGGTGAGGGAACTGCAGCAGATATATGGGCTGCATAGTTGCCCGGCGCAAATCGAAGAAACACGCAGAATTCCCTAATAGATCTAGGCTTGACCACCCGTCCACGGAAGGGACGCTCACAGACGTCCCACTAGTGGAACTGGGAAAACACAACCCAGCAGTGTAGGCTATACAGGCTTACCTCTAATAGGCCCGAGAAGAAGTTTCAAAGCAAACCTCTGCACAATCTGGCCGGTACCGAACGGACCACAGCTCCGGAGTCAACCTGAAACGTGAAAAGGAAATAAAATGAGAAGAAATGGGAGAGAGAGGAAATCTGTGATAGGATACACCACTCCAGCATTCGCTTTTGCCAACCAGGGAAAACCACGAAAAACTCATGGACGGCCACCGGGAATCGAACCCCGCACCTCCCGAATGCGATCCTCATTCGTTACCGCCGGACTATTTCGCTCGGTATCGGCAACCGACGTGGATTTAGCACATATCATAGCTGCATTTGTGAATTTAGAAACGGTTTTTTTATGGACACTCTTTATTTGCTATGATTCTTAGTGTCTCATTCCATATTGGGCGTGAAAGACCGGTATTTTTCCTTAGAGGCCTCTTTATCTGGTTTGTGGTTCTTTTACGTGCCGTAAATCTACGACATGGACCCACTGGCCTTCCCTTCCGAAGGAAGCCATGCTAGGGATATTTACGCCCGAAAAAATTTCATCGCCCTCCGCCGGATTTGAACCCGCGATCAGCCTAGCATGGTGCACCTAGACCAAGGAGGATGACTTAGAAACGTACACATAATTATAGTAATTAATGTAAAAGCTGAAAATTATTAACGGGCGAATGTAGCTACACATCATAAAGTTCTGAGGTACCAAGCAATTTTAGTGTTACCGAATGAGATTTGGTGACCTTTGGGGCGGTGATGAACTTAAGGACACCCAACCTTCCAGATTTTGCTGCGAATCCTATAACTACAAATGCAATTGTGGTGCTTCACTGAGTGAGTGGTTAAGTCACTAGAGAAGGGAAAGCCTCGAACTACGAAAGAGAGGATTACTGGACAAGTTTTAAATGAGCTTTGACTTAGATTCTGTTTGCTTGAATATGTTTATCTAATAAATATAGATCAAGATCTTCGACAACATCTATGTGGTTAATAACTACATACGGTAGAGCTACGGTAGCTTAGCTACACACAATCCGAAGACCTCAGATTCTACCGTCTGTATAACGACATGAGCGTTTTTCAACCATCATGAGATCTCAAAAATGGCCCAGACTGGGGAATACATGATGAAAAATAGGTAGGCCACATCCATTCCCATGTGTGCTTCTACACGGAAGATGCGGCGGCCTCACGGTCAGCCTTGGGCTGTTCTTAGCTGTTGCTTCAGGAGCTATCTACGTACACTACGTATTCAAAAGTATCTTGAAACCTGGCTGAAAATGACGTACAAGTTCGTGGCGCGGTAATGCTGGAAGTCAATATGGTGTCGGCCTATCCTTAGTCTTGATGACAGCGTTCACTCTCGCAGGCATATTTTCAATCAGGTGCTGGAAGGTTTCTTGGGGAATGGCAGCAGGAGAGGTATCGATGTAGGTCGGTGAGGCCTGGCACGAATTTGGCGTTCCAAAACATCCCAAAGATGTATTATAGGATTCAAGTCAGGACTCTGTGCAGGCCAGTCCATTACAGAGATGTTATTGTGTAACCACTCCGCCACAGCCCGTGCAGTATGAATAGGTGCTCGATCGTGTTGGAAGATGCAATCGCCATCCCCCAATTGCTTCAACAGTGGGAAGCAAGAAGGTGCTTAAAATATAATTGTAGGTCTGCGCTGTGATCGTGCCACGCAAAATAACAAGGGGTGCAAGCCCCCTCCAGGAAAAACACGACCACACCATAGCACCACCACCTGCGAATTTCACTGTTGGCACTACACACGCTGGCAGATGACGTTCACCGGGCATTCGCCATACCCACACCATGTCATCGGATCGCCACATTGTGTACCGTGATTCGTCACTCTACACAACGTTTTGCCGTGTAATGTTGACGCTCCTTACACCAAGTGAGGCTTCGTTTGGCATTTTCCTTGCATGATGTGTGGCTTATGAGCAGCCGCTGAATCATGGAATCCAAGTTTTCTCACCTCACGTCTAACTGCCATAGTACTTGGAGTTGATCCTGATGCAGTTTGCAATTCCTACGTGATGGTCTGGATAGATGTCTGTCTATTACTTTTTACGACCTTCTTCAAATGTCGGCGGTCTCTGTCAGTCAACAGACGAGGTCAGCCTGTACGCTTTTGTGCTGTACATGTCCCTTCACGGTTCCACTTCACTATCACATCAGAAACAGTGAACCTAGGAATGTTTAGGAGTATGGCAATCTCGCGTACAGACTTCTGACACAAGTGACACCCAATCACCTGACCACGTTCGAAGTCCGTGAGTTCCACGGAGCGTCCCATTCTGCTGTTTCACGATGTTGAGTTCGTGGATAATGAGTACCAGGCAGTAGGTGGCAGCACAATCACCTAAGATGAAAAACGTATATTTGTGGGGGTGTCCGGATACTTGTGATCACATAGTGTAGGTGATGCCAGAACCGAACATATTAAGAAGCCTGGTTGATGGCCACATGTTTCACTTATAGCAGAAGCAGACAAAAGATGATACTAAGAAAAGGTCTTGAGTGCACCTACCAAGGACGTGGGGCCTTTTCTGTCTTGCATTCCCTTCCTGTCCGTCAGTGGTCGGTAAATACTAAGGATTACAGCCGCAATCATGTCTGCATCGAAAACGTTTCGTCAAAACACTATTTTGTTCACTTTATGCCGAAATGACATTTTTATCTTCGTAAAATGTGTTAAAGCTTTAGGCAGCTTTGAGAATTAGGAAATGATGAACGAAAAATTTACATGCAAGCTTCTTCTTTGTGCAATTATTTAAATCATGTCCTATTGAAGCAAATGTTGCTCCGTAATCTGAGTGTTTATTTTCTCAACTACATATAGTAAGTAGGGGAAGTATTGTATTCCACCTGAAAATTCAATACCGAGGTTTCACCGGAAATACATGTTTTGAGGTGCACTGAATGCATATAAAGCATTTTTGGAAACGGGTCCGTGTCTGTGTGTGTCTGTTTATCTGTCTGTCTGCCTTTGAACAGCATAACTCAGAAACGAACAGTCGGATAAACATCAAACTTGGTATTTAGGTTCAGTATCTTCTAGAGATGCGACACGAAGGTTCTCAAGAAAATCCCCTCTCCCCAGATTACCCTTTACATGGAACATTTTTCGAAAACTTTAATTTTCTCAAAAATGGCTCTAACGATTTTGATTAAAATATCATATGTTTAAGATACTTTCATGACAAATAAAATGTATACCTCGAATTTTCTAGGAATGTCTCCAAAGTATTCTTTATTGTGAACGACTTTTGCATAAGTGATAAACCGTAGAGATAGACAAAATTTTACTACAAAAAAATGTAGATCGGGTTAAAATATACAATTTATGTCATTACATTTGGTTGTTGTTGAATGAACCATTTTCGAGATATTGGTTGTTATTCCCTTAAATTTTCCAATATTTTTTCTCAAATGGGAATTCGTTATTCATTTTTTTATGTCCTGGACATACAAAGAGAATAGAATGTGCCACGTAGCAACCAGCTCTTAAAATATTTGACTTTCGCTTAAAGCCTACCAATTCCCCTTGCATCTACAAGAAAATTAGCAATAAGATTAACATCTCGATTAACATGAAGCATATGGAGAATAAGCGTTTGTAAAAATAGTTTGTACAAGAGTAGAGAAAGTCATGTGAGTGTAACACATCAGATTTTTTTGATACTGTAATTGCAATTTTATTATGTAGTTAAGGAGAGATAAAGAGCCATATTTTGCCAATGTTAAATCTGCTAAATTCAACTCTCATTTCTTCAGAAACTATTTAAGATATCAGATAGAAATTATTACAGTATCTAGATGCATGTCTTCTAAGTTCACTGATCTACGTTTATCCTTTAAGTTTATTAATTAAGTAGATAATTCTCTTCATTATATCATCTTTTGGTTACATTTTATTATCAGCAACTATTTTGTTATTTAGCAAGCATGCCGTTGACACAAAGGTGTATCAGCAATAGCATTTAGGGGTGGTTTTTATCATCCTAAAATTTAATTCAATTATCTTCAATAGTTTGCGATAACACAGGTCATTTTACCAGAAAATTTCATTCACAGAAAAAGCTGTTCAAAGTAAAAATGGAGAAAAAATCTCGCTTATTTGCAAAGAAAAACTACATGTATTGAGAGTACAAAAATTGCTATTCTTAACAGTAGTACTAATTTGTAGGTCAAAATTTCTCATATGACATGCGCTAAAGTTATGCTTTAAAGTGGTACAAGTTATAATGTTGCTCTTTGGTGTGGTGTAGAATCTAAACTACAAAATGGCAGATACATACAATTTTAAAAATACATATCAGACTGAAGTTGAAATTCTAGTTACCTAATAAGATTGCGCAAAAAACTGGAACTATTATTTTTTGACTTAGCTTTAAATTGGCTATACAAGTGTAATTTTTCGTTTTCTTTACTCTTTGCAATTTGGAAACAAGTAAATTACATCATACATGGAAGAAAGGTATATTAAAATAAGAAATATTAGGACTGTCAATTTTAGTTCCAGTAATTATAAATGTTGTGAGTATTTCTAAACTGACTGAAATCCACAAGGCATTTCTTAACTGTAACGTTTATTGTAAACATGCAGGTAAATTTTGCGCTGGAATGTGATTTGCTCCTTTAAGTTTGAATTTTATAAATCTACTCCGTCCCTGTTATCACGCCACTGTACGTCTCTTGCTATTTGCTCTTAAATGTAATTCTGGTTTATGCCCTCTGAGAACGCGTTCAAAACCACTAGGACTCACATTAAATGCCTCTTAAACTTATGAAAGCGCTCTTTTCGGGGTACAAGATACTGCATGTGCTGTGGCAAACTCTCCCAATATCCACAAGTTTGGTTGGTAATCGAGTTGCACTTGTTCTGTTAACAAGAACACTTGTTCAGACGCTACCATCTCCATCCGGGAAAACTTGGGAACAAGGCACCAATATTACTCTTCTGCGTATACGGAGAGGGAGAAGGTCAGAGAAGGTTGCGGAGAATGAAATGTCAGTTGGATGAAACGCGCCTGCCATAGAAATCTAAATT
The DNA here is from genome assembly GCA_030765065.1 of Deroplatys truncata. Taxonomy (NCBI): domain Eukaryota; kingdom Metazoa; phylum Arthropoda; class Insecta; order Mantodea; family Mantidae; genus Deroplatys; species Deroplatys truncata. The sequence goes on from CM060980.1 coordinate 40,144,898, forward strand.
ACTTGGTATGGGATTAATGAATACGTTGCTTCTCAACCTTCCTATAAATTTTTCATCTTCGCCAGCAAAAGGATTCTGGACTGCGATGGACGTTATTAAAGTAGAACTATCTTGGTTTTATATCAGGCGTTGAAGCATCGAAATCACAGCAGTGCCCAGGGCAATGACCATCATTTAAAAACAGGTATTGAAAAAGGAAAATGATGTTGAAGATGAAACTACTGCTGCTGCTGTTACTGACGATAATGATAATGACGACGAGAGGAAGATAATATTTCGGTAAGGTATACATCTTTAAGCTTATAACTTCTTTGGAGCATTCAATCTCTCCGTCTTATTACTTAGCGGGATGGCTCAGACATTCGGGAGGTCCCGAGATCGGTCCCCGGCCCACTCTGGGCAATGGATTTTTCGTGGTTTCACCGGGTCGCCAGGCGAATGCTGGGGTAGTTTATCTTCTGCCACGACTCTCCTCTCTCTCATTCCTTGTATCCACCATCTTCCTTGTCATCTGTTTCAGGGTTGTAGGACCAGGCAACGGAGTTCGGCGGGTGGTAGCTTGTGCTCTGCACGGGTTTCTTCCTTGGCGTCGCTGCGGGGAGCGCACAGACAGGTGTCCCCTTCTCGTGGCTCTGCTCCGGTATGCTTGAAAGTTGGTGGTTTGTGGGCAGGGATCAGGCGTTCTATCTGAAAACGTTAGAGACCCCGCACATGCTTGCGCCAATCGGCATCCGGATCTGGTCGCCCATCGGGTCTCTTTCCTCATCCCTCCCGGAGTTCACATTGGAAGCAAAATGGACCCTTATACCGCTTCTGGGAAACCCTCCGTGATATATACATTTACCGTTACCTCTGTCTTGTTACTTTCCCTGAACAACCGTTGCTATATAGAGGAAGTATTGTACTCCACTGAAATATTCGATATCCTTACTTCATTGGAAATACACGTTTTGAGTACACTAAATAAAAAAGGTATTCTATGAAGAAGATACACATGTATCCGTCTTCTGTCTCTCCGTCTCTCCTTCTCTCTCTTTATCTCATTCTCTCTCTCTCTCTCTCTCTCTCTCTGTGGTGTGAGTTGCATATATCGAAAACTAAATCTCGGATAAATACCACACTTAGAATTTAAGCCACAAAGATTTGCAATAAAATCCTTCAACCTGAACTACCTTTTAAATGGAATTTTTTTCGTTTAAATGGCATACGTACAGTAATATAATATGCATTAGTTTCAACACCGGTGTGGTCATAAGCTTTGAAGTTTATCATGCATTATCTTGATTTAAAATACAAATGGTTACAATTTGAGTGACACATTCATAGTACTTTGCCGCTCTGGCGACACGCCGGCAGCAGAAGAATACCGAGGAATGTGCAAGAACGGTGTCGTCATTCCTTATGCAAGCGTGGTAGAACGATGTAATGGTCATCCATGCTTGTCATTGGCTGGGTTAAACTGTCAGCGATAACAGCGCTCTAGCAAGCGGAAGAACGTAAGTCTCCCGGGCAAAGACAACCTTCAGTGAACAAGGAAGAGACGTAGCGAGCAGACGGTTTAGCCAGTCGGGCTTACATTTGGCCTCAGCGAGCATTTTGGCATATCGCTAACAATGGTAATTTATGGACTTGTCTAAATTTAACTTATGCGTTTTCTGTAAGCACTTTCAAAGTTGTTCGAAATTATTTAGGCTTACGGCAGAAACGTAATAATAATATTTTGTAACTTGTATGTATACTGCACTGGCAGTTGATGCAAACAAAAACACTTGTAAGTAATCAAAACTCATTGTAAAATAAAGTTAATTATCAGAAATAAAGGCGAAAAAAGTACGGGAAACATTATGTATTTAAAGCGTGTTAACTTTATAGTTTTATGTATGGGCATAGTTTCGGGCATAATTGAAAATAACTGTTTAACGTTATACAAATCTTCCAGCTATAATAAAAAACAAGTCATTTTAATCTGTGAATAATTCAAAACTTAAGCTTCCTGAACAATCCATACATTTGAGGCAAACAAACATTGTACCATTATGGTTGAGTTGGGCAGCAGCTCCATCGCATGTAACGAGTGCTTGAAGCATAATGACATAATTGTTACAGCACGGCACATAAAATGGTAGTAGAGCATAGGAAGTTTCTTTATTGTTCAGGGTTAGCTTGCGGAACTTAATCGTCCATCAAGGGTATGGGAGCTTAGTTTCTTTGTATTCCGTTATGTGCAATTATATTTTGCTCGGTGGATTGCGACCGGTTTATGGCTTTTGTTACATACATATTTATGGTTTAGCGTTTTTTATATTTGAGGTTTATCATCTCTAATATAGCATTTGAGAAACGGAAAATTGTAAATGTTGAAAGAAGTATTATTTTAGGAGAAGTTGTATTGTATTTCGACTGTTGGGGAGCCCAACTTGAAGTAGTTGCAACAACGTGTGATACTAAGTTTTCCGGTAGGCTTTGCCCCAAATTTACTTTCCGGCGGCCTTTGCCCCAAGTTTAAGAATCAACTTTATATTTTGAATGTTTCTTTAAATTTTATATATGTTTATGTTTGCCTCGGCTGCGTCAGTATTATTGTTAGAGACATGAATTTCTTTGCAGGAGTGGTGAGGCTAAAGAATGTAGGCTTACACAGATTATAATTTTTACTTCACTCCTTTTATTAATCCTTCATACGATTAAATAACACTTCCTGATATAGAGAGTTGTGAGATTATTTATTAATTACTTGCACTTTTTTAAGACGTAAACAATTTTTGTCTCACACTCAATACGTATTAAACTTCTCGAGGACGCGTCACGCGTCCGGTTAGGAACGCTGTCTGCTAGCAACTGACTTCTGAATTTGTACAATTTGCTCTATTTGAGTTTCTGATTGGCTAATCCTACTCCAATAGAATATCTTACTTAACTTAATTAAGCTCTTTTCTGGTTGTTGATTGGCTATTTATAAACTGTCTCAATAATTACATTATTGTTGCTCCAAGAATTACCAGTGGCATTATTAAACTTTCCAGATCATTATTACCCCAAGGTTACCTCATTGTTAGCTCATTGTTAGCAACTATTCTCATAGCTCCTACATAATACATTCGCATACCATTATTTAACATGTACATAATAATATAAACATTAATACAATGACTGTTACATACATTTTATATATTATATTATACACATATTGCTTTAAGGCGGGCTGTTATTGAATTTATATTATATAATTTGACTGAAATTATTTAAGTGTTAGAAACACTGCCCCAAATTGCCCCCTTTTAGAAATATTTAAAAATTGTTCTTTTTGTTTTGTTCTTTTAAATTTGTAAATATTTTTTGAAATTCTCCTGAAAGAAAGAAACATAACCTTTTTATTAACACACTTTTATTTTTCACCGTCACTTTTATTTAACACTCACTGATTTTTCACTACATTCGTACATAGCAGAATACTTCATATTTATTTTGTTACATGTTCGACACTTTAAGGTCAACGACCTGGTGTAAGGTTAATGATCTGGTGTACAATGGCCTGAGTAAAGTTTGTTTATTCACTAGCACAGCCACTATTAAGTATTTTATGTGCTAGACATTTAATACTTATTAGGCATATTAACACTTGTTACCCTTTCTTTTCAACCTATTTCTTAAGCATTTTTATATTTCTTACAATTTCTAAAAATTTATACCTTGTACAATATAATTGCAGTTGCTATTCAGATTTATTATGTTTTTCTTACTAACAATGGATTTTCTTCTATTACATCTTTTTATCTAAACTCTCTTTTGTTATATTGACAATTTGTTACATTTAGTAAAGATATTCTTATACATTTTTTTTTAAATTACATTACTTTCCCCTTTTATCTTCCAGTTACTTTATTTTCTTTTTCTTCTTATGCCATTGATTTTTTAGACTTGCCCTATCTTATGTTGCACAGTTGTATTCCAAAACTTATTCATAATTAAAGCTCTAAATGTTTCAAAGTTCATTTCACTGTCTGCTAGCATATGTAACAATTCTAAGGTTTTTGTTATCCAAACATTTTCTAACAAGTATCATTTTTAATGCTTCAGACACATTTTTCCATTTAAAATACTCTACAAAATCATTAATAAATTGTACTGGACTTGAGGAAGCATTAAAATAACGTAAAGGTAATTCATTAAGCGCAGAATAATAGTTTGACATTTGATTTGGTACATGCATATGTGTGTCATCATTATTGTTTTGTGTTTGAGAGGCTGATGCTTTGGAAATAGCAGTAGCGTCTCTTATATTGTTAGTTAACAAAGGTGATACACTTCTTTCTGCACTTGTATTATTGTCAAGCATTTGATTAGCATTTACAGAATTAGTTACATTTGTATTTACCTTTGGTACACTTGTACTTAAATTTTCAAAACTATCTATTTCTATAGTTTATCTATTTCTTTACTACTTTCTGGTACTTTATCTTTCATTTAATCTATCATTGACATTACTTGTCCTAGCCCTGTATTTGCTTCTTTTATTGCTTCTGCATTTGTTGTAAATTTGTATCTCTCTCTCTCTCTTTCTAAGCTTTTTTCTCGGCCTTCTGCCACCACTTGTTAAACAAAATGGGAGAAACCATTTTACATTTCCGATATATGTTACACGCTTGGTTTGCTTCCTTTGCAACTTCAGTGCTTTATTTTTGTGTTTCTCCTTTATTAGCGTTTATTGTTTGTGTATATTGTCTATCTGGCCCTTGTCATTTGCTTGCTTGGATCTGTTTCACGTCCTCCTCGCCAGGGAGAGTTCCAATGCCTTCTGTTCAGACGAGAGGGGAGTTATTATTTTTATGTTTTTTGGTTCAATTGGTGTTATCGGTGGTGTTAACTCATGTAAACTTTGGTTTTTAATCATTAGCTCACACACATTCACAATCTCATTTATACTTCCAAACTCTGTGGAGGATAAGGAATGATCTTGGCTAGAGAAAAATTCCCAAACTCCACCCGGGAATCGAACCCGGGACCCCTAGCACAACAGGGGTGCTCCAGCGACTGAGCTACGGGGCCAGCCAGGGAGTTATTGTGCCGCTCGGAACCCCCTTTCTGGCGTAGAACACCTGGCAGCAGAAGAATATCGAGGAATGTGCTAGAACGATGTTGTCATTCCTGATGCAAGCGTGGTAGAACGATCTAATGGTCGTCCATGCTTGCCATTGGCGGTTGAACTATGTCAGCGATTACAGCGCTCTCCCAGGCAAGAGGAAGAACGTAAGTCTCCCGGGCAAAGACAGCCACCAGTGAACGAAGAAGCGGCGTAGCGAGCAGATTGCTTAGCCAGCCGGGCTTACATTTGGCCTTAGAGAGCATTTTAGGGTAATTTGTGGACTTGTCTAAATTTAACTTATACGTTTTTGGTAAGCACTTTCAAAGTTTAATTCACTAATCTTGTTCTAAATTATTTGGGGTTGCGGGAGAAACATAGCAATTCAATTTTGTAATTTGTAAGTATACGGCACTGGCAGTTGAAGCAAATCAAAGAGCTTTGTAAGGGAGTTTACTTGTAAAGTAAAGCTAATTATAGAAAAGAAATGTGAAAAAAGGTTACCAGAACCTTTATGTATTTAAAACGTGTTAATTTTATGGTTTTATGTATGTTCAAGGCCGCAGGCATAATTGAAAGGTATATAATTGTTTAACGTTATACAAATTTTCCAGTTATAATATAAAGTCAGTTTAGTCGTGTGAATGATTCAAAACCTAAGCTTCCTGAACAATCCATACCTCTGAAGCTAACAAACATTATACCACTATGGTTGAATTGGGCGCGGCTTCATCACATGTAGCAAGTGCTTGAATCATTACGACATAATTATTACAGCAAGGCACCGTGTATAATTTACTTTCAAATTTTATCCGAAGTAACCTGAAGAATCTGGTAGGATTGTAAATTCTAAACTCTGTCGTGTTTCAGATTTTAAATATAACACATATTTTCCTAAAATGAACAATGGTATCTCAAAAGCTGCTTAACTATAGGAGTAGTGTAAATAATTATAATACAGCTTTATTATTCGTGTTTATATCTCGGCGGCGCCGTGGACGAGGCGGCCCGGGTTCAATCCCAGGGACCTGCATGTGGGATTTGTGGTGGACAAACCAGCGTCTGGGCGGGTTTTCTCCTGGTTCTCCGGTTTCCTCCGCCATTCATTCCACCAACTGCTCCATCTTTCCTTTCATCCATTTCACCATCATTTCGTTTCATCTACTTCCTTCCTCCCATACCAGGTTATCGGGCTGATCACCCATCCTGCATATTCTGTCTGATCCATGAGTGTCTGCTCCTCGACGGGCCTCTGACCCCAGTGTTTATATCTCAATTGCATGGTTGTGGACCCGATGCATTTATAATCTAACTCAGAGTTTAAAAGCTACACACACAGCAAAAATGAAATGCCTGTGAATTTTGAAGGCTTACACTGAGCAAGGACACTTTAAAAATATTAAAGATGTATGAAGGAATTAAATATATTTTTCAAAGTAAAAAGTTATAATTTCTAGGAAAATGCTGAAAAAGCAATCCACATTCCAGTACAAATATACAGAAAGTAACCCACTGGCTACAGATATGTAGAGAGACCTACTAAGCAATGATATGAAACATTAAGGGAACAGGAAACCTCTCCTAATCGTCGAAGAGTTGAAGAAGAATAAGAAGAATATATCAGAATAGGTTTGATATTATGGAATAGATTCGCGAGTATACAGTACAAGAAAACTTATCTAATTAAGTTGCAAATTTCAAATGTAATGACTAGTTTATAAATATATTATTAGTACTGCTATAAAATTCTCACATTAGAGGTATTTCTGATCACTCTCTTTTTAAAACTAGATCACCAATCACCACATAATGTAACATTGGTACAGCAACGTACTCTATTATGAAACAATGCCTAACCATAGGCCTAACTTCAGAACAACGTTTATGTTTAAAACAAACTAATTAAATGTTTGACTAACCAAATCTGAAAGTTGCCATTTTATTTTCCATCCCCCGCAATTGGAAATAATTAGAATCATCGGATAGTGACTACCATTTCCTCTGGAGACAGCAAATATAATGAAGCCATGATTGACTGATATCCAAGGTGATCTAACTTTTGTGTCAGAGTTATAATATTGCAACTTTCAGCAGTGAAAGAAGAATGTTAAGATTACACTCAATGTTTAATTTTTTAGCTATGGCTATGTAATTTGTGACATAATGTAATGCCTCTAAGTAATTTACTATATAATTATTACTGACTATATAATGACCATAATGTAATTTTATTCACACTGTTTCATAGTTGCCTCTATGAAGGATTAAGAAAATTCAACGCTTTACAGCATTTGGAAGAAAACATTGTTTAACAAAAATTCGTATGTGTTGTATTCACATGACTTTCTCTACCCACTCTAAACTATTCTTATAGTTTATTCTTCTGTGTACTTAATATATAACTTTCGTTAACATTACATAGTAGGTTTAAGAATAATACAGTAGACGAATAGCGCATATAAGTGTTTGAAAATTCTAACCAATAACAAAGAATATCTCGAAAATGGTTAACGCCACAAAAAAGGTATTTGATATACATTATGTGATTTAACGAGATATAAATTTTTTGTGTAGTAAGATTTTGTTTATATATTACGTTTTACCAGTTAAGTCATTCAGAAAGTAGAGGACTTCACAGTCTATTCAAAAAAAATTCAAGATATACATTTTATTTGTCATGAAAATGTCTTAAACATACGGTATTTTAAACAAAACCATTAGAGACGTATATGAGAAAATTAAAATTAAAAACAAATTTTCAAAGTAAGGGTAGTTTTGGGTGGGGCGTGTTTCTTTAAAATCTTTGTGTCGCATTCTTGAACGTTGATGAATTTAAATACGAAGTACTATACTACGTATAGTAAGTAGGGGAAGTATTGTATTCTACCCAAAACTTCGATACCGAGATTTCACCGGAAATATATGTTTTGTGCCCCCTGAATACAAAAAAAATTTTTTGGAAACATGTCCGTGTGTGTGTGTGTGCGTCTGTCTGTCTGTCTGTCTGTGAACAGCATAACTCAGAAACGAACAGTCGGATAAACACCAAACTTGGTATTTAGGTTCAGTATCTTCCAGAAATGCAACACCAAGGTTTTCAAGAAATCCCCCCACCCCAGATTGCACTTCACATGGAACATTTTTCGAAAATGTTAATTTTCTCAGAAATGGCTCTAACGATTTTTAATTAAAATATCATACGTTTAAGATATTTTCATGACAAATGAAATGTATATCTCAAATGTTCTGGGAATGTCTCCAAAAGCATTCTTCATTGTGAACGACTTTCGCATAACTGGTAAACCATAAGAGATAGACAAAATTTTACTACACAAAAAATGTAGATCGCGTTAAAATACACAATTTATGTCATATACATTTTTTATTGTTGAGTGAACGATTTTTCAGATATTGCTTGTTATTCCCTTAAATTTACCAATACTTATACTTTTTTCTCAAATGGGAGTTCGTTATTAATTTTTTTCTTCTTGTCCTGGTAATGCAAAGAGAATGGAATACTCTACATAGCAACTAATTCTTAATATATTTTACTATCGCTTAAAGCCCTTTCCCCTTGCATCTACAAGAAAATTAGCAATAAGATTAACATCTCGATTAACATGAAGCATATGGAGAATAAGCGTTTGTAAAAATAGTTTGTATAAGAGTAGAGAAAGTCACGTGGGTGTAACACATCAGAATTTTTTTGTGTTGTGCTGTTCACAGACATACAGATGTTTTTCCAAAAGTTCTTTTTATTCAGGGTACTCAAAACGTGTAATCTCGCTAATAATGTTTTGTGTGGAATGCAATACTTCCTAGGTAAGTAAAGAAATTAAAAATTAAAGTCAGTAGTGGATGTTTTACCAAGTCTCATAAACAGGAGAGCTGAGATTTTGGAATGGGGAAGAAATAAGCGATCTACTCTCTGAAACCAGAGGCATTCTCCACCGAAACATAGAGAACAGTAGAACAAAATCCTTGCTTTGAGAAGGAACCTTCATGCGAACATGGTATTTACAGCAGATTAGGCATTCTGAAAGGAGATACAGAGGCAGCTGCATGCGTGTTTACACCCCAATACAGCTACTCTGATCTCGAGTACGTCAGAAAACTGTTTGCAGCCTCAAGTGTCTCGTCGTATTGACTACTCAATTCAAGTTTTATGTGCGGAGTATCGCGTTACCACTAAGCCCCTGGATGGTTCGACTTCATTGAGTTGGTTTCGATGCCATCCTAAGTACCAAAGCTTTTGTAAGATTTGGATTTAACTTCTTAGGAACTCGATGTTGGTTAGCCTCCGCGTGGGATCTTGCTGACGCGCTACTAGATCAGCGGTGGTAAAGCAATGTAAAATGTCCTTGAACATCTAACCAATGTTTACATTTCCAAATATAAAATTTACCATTGTGCTAGAGAAATTAATGACCGGGAACTTTAGCGTTTAACTTTAAACTTTTATAAGAGTACACCGAAAATTCCTGTTTTGTGACTAAAAAGTTTCTTTTTCTAGTACTAAAAAGTATTATTTCTTTGTACTCCTATAATTTATAAGCCGTCGCCACTTTTAAATGCCCACTGCACAGTATTTAAATGCCACGTTAAATTTAATTTTAGCTGTTTCTCATGACATTCTTCTTTATATAAAACGTTCTCTGAAGTTCAGTTTTAACTAGATTAATATTAGATTTAAAATATAAGATCTTAAGGGCTTTTGCTTGTAATTTGGACAGAGTTTTTATGTAATATTGCTACTTGAGTATTTATGTACAAATAAACACAGAAAATGTGTTTAAAAATGAAAATTCCAAATACTGGACTAACTTTTTTCATTATAATTGAAACAATATAGGTAGAATCCACTAATAATAAATAAAGTAAATATGTATTCAAGTGATTCATAAGAGGTAGCAATGCAGAAGGATAATAGTAATAGTAGGGAGGAGAATAGTTAGTGTTACCAGTAACACATGGTATGACCGATTAAATTTAAATGATTATATAATAACTCCTATTTGAAACCTCTTGTAGTCTTTAGTGTAAGAATTGGAACTGTAAAAGAGGAAATATTAACATTTTGGTAGACAGGAAGTAATATAGTAGCTCAGGCCGGGTTCAGCTATTATGGGAGCCAAAGGCTCCATGTGCATACTCATAGAATCGTGGTTCTGAGAATTAATAAATTGTCAGCAATCATTAACAGAGAAAGTCTTAAACCGGGAGGCGGAGCGTAATGAAATAAAAATCGTGTGTCAAAGAACCTCTGGAGCATTGATTTAGTATTGGTCAGCATCAGCATTCACTCGCGCCTCTCACGTGTTCAACTTAATAATAACGTGTGTAAGTATTCTTGGATCATCTAATGCTAGATATTAGATTGCTTCAATGTAAAGTGCGCAACACGAAAATGTTTATTTGGGTAACACGGCTTGGCTTAATGTAACTTTGTTTCATGCTGCAAATAAGCAACACTTGTAGTGGTAAAAGGGCAGTGTCGTATTGTTATTTTAAAATCTCTGTCACCCATACCCATGAGACGAGTTAGCCCAAGGCAGACGACATATGACCCATAACGAAGCACATAGGCAAAATCCAGACCAAATTTTATTTGCATATTTATGAGGTATATGTTTACCGACAAGAAGTACAAAAATTGTTGCGGTATGTTATATCAAATATTAAAATCCATTATTAAATAAATAAAAGGAACGTAATTGAAATAGAAACTGTTTTGAATTAAGGTCCTTTAATAGCTTGTATCATATCAGAAGACCGACATTCGTCTTCTGAGGATAAGAGAAAACGCCGAAAAAACCCTTGTTCAGGTAACACATTCCACCTGAAATTCGAACTCGGGACCTCTTTAATGTGAGCCAGACATATTATACGCACAATGTATAGGTGGGCGCTGAAATTTTACGGAGTGGCTACTGCTAGTAAAATAAAAAATAACCAATATTTGAAGTCTCTCCCTTTAAGCATGTGATATTTTGGAATTCAGCTGACAGTTCCCTTAAATCAATGCCAACATTTGCGCAAGCCAGCCTTTCTAAGCAACGTATATTTTTTCAAATTAAAATTTACAGATGTGTTAATGAAATTGATAACTTTATATTACAGCCATTCTCATAATTGAATTCCAGCGATTAAGAAAAATGCACCGAGAGAACGCACAAACAGAAAGAAAGACATTACGAAAGTCAATGAAATGAAAACTGTTGGGGTGCACCAAAGTGTCATTAAACATTCATTACCTAAACCTCGCCATAGCTACTGACATACACCATGTAATCAAAAGTATCCGGACATCCCCAAAAACATACTTTTTCACCTTAGGTGCATTGTGCTGCCACCTACTGCCTGGTACTCATTATCCGCGACCTCAGTAATCATTAGACATCGTGAAACAGCAGAATGGGACGCTCGGACTTCGAACGTGGTCAGGTGGTTGGGTGTCACTTGTGTCAGAAGTCTGTACGCGAGATTTACACTCCTAAACATCCACTAGGTCCACACTAATGAAGTGGAAATGTGAAGAGACATGTGCAGCACAAACGCGTACAGGCTGACCTTGTCTGTTGACTGACAGAGACCGTCGACATTTGAAGAGGGTCGTAAAGAGTAATAGGCAGACATCTATCCAGACCATCACAGGATCCACTCCAAGTATATGGCAGTTAGGCTTGAGGTGAGAAACCTTGGATTCCATGGTCGAGCTGCTGCTCATAAGCCACACATCACGCAGGAAAATGCCTCGCTTGGTGTAAGACGCGTCAACATTACACGATTGAACATTGGCAAAATGTTGTGTGGAGTGACAAATCACGGTGCACAATGTGGCGATTCGATGGCAGGGTGTGAGTATGGCGAATGCCCGGTGAACGTCATTTGCCAGCATGTGAAGTGTCAACAGTGAAATTCGGAGGTGGTGGTGTTATGGTGTGGTCGTGTGTTTCCTGAGGGGGCTTGCACCCCTTGTTGTTTTGCGTGGCACGATCACAGCGCAGACCTAGATAAATTGATATTTTAAGCAGCTTCTTCTGTTGAAGAGCAATTCGGGGATGGCGATTGCATCTTTCAACACGATCGAGCACCTGTTCGTCTGCACGGGCTGTGGCGGAGTGGTTACACGACAATAACATCCCTGTAATGGACTGGCCTGCACAGAGTCCTGACTTGAATCCGATAGAACACCTTTGGGATGTTTTGGAACGCCGACATCGTGTCAGGCCTCACCGACCTACATCGATACCTCTCCTCAGTTCCGCACTCCGTGAAGAATGGGCTGCCATTCCCCAAGAAACCTTCCAACACCAGATTGAAAGTATGCCGGCGAGAGTGATCGCTGTCATCTAGGCTCGGGTGGGCCAACACCATATTGACTTCTAGCATTACCGATCGAGGGCGCCACGAACTTGTACGTCATTTTCAGTCAGGTCTCCGGATAGTTTTGATCACGTAGTGTATCTATCACACTGAGAGAAAATATGGCCAGTTTTATATTTATAGAAGCTTTTAGACTGTTAGTACAACCACATGTTTACCGATTTCTAATGATCGTAGCAAATCGCTTCCCAGGATATACCTTTATGTTCACAAAGTGTAAAGCTCGCAAATGGGAAGCAATCAAGGGAAAATATGTAGTATCCCTGAAAAAACAGATCCAAAGCTCGACTACAGCTCCCAATTGTTCTATTTATTCAACCAGAGGCCACAGTCAATTTTGGTTTCACAAGGAAACACAACAACATGCTCATGGCCTTTGCCATGTAATTGTCTTACAAAGAGAAACATTCATGCTTGTGAGCTAGAAGAAGACGTGTGCCACTGGTAAGATGGTGAATCCGTTTCGATCTAAAGGCTTCTAGAGAAAATGTATTAACAGCTATAGGGATTACTGCTCAATAACAAATGTTCAACACAGTCGCCCTCACATACGTTTTCGTTTAAATGGCCTCGACAAATGCATTCGTGTCGGGGTAGGGAACGTTTCAGCTGTGAATAACATCCATCCTGGGCTCATTTACGGGGATCATTCCGTAAATGTTAAAACTTTGATATTTCACTGTGTATTACACACTTGATAATGAGGAAAAGATTCGTTGCTCTAGTACTGACGGACGAGTTGGCTCCGTGGTAACGCGTAAGGGTTCTGGAGGTCCTGGCTTCGATTTCTGTCGGACTGGTCACTCTGATCATGGTTTCTTTTTCGTGGTTTCCCTGTATGGTTGGCGAGTACTTCCAACATTTACGGTTTCCATCGTTTGCGTTTATTTCTTTCACCTGAAGTGATTCAGGATTGTAGGTCCAGACGATGGTGGTTGGTGTATTGCGGCAGGACGGTGGAATTTGCTATGGAAAGGTTTCTCCCTTGCTCTTGGCGCGACAGCTACAGACGCTTTCCTTCCTGGGAGTGTCTTGTCTATTCCCGGGACACCCAGGTTGCGTGTGAGTAAGTCAGGGCTATCGGAATCAGGATTGATGCCATATTGGAATCGTTAGGTCTCGTCCTTGCTAACGCACACCGTCATCCTTGGGATCTCCCCTTTATCCCTTTCTCCGAAGGGTCATGTTGGAAGCACAAGGGCCACTAAAGTCTATGTGCTGTTCTGTGCCGTCTACCTACTCCTAAATAATGTGCTAGTATAGCACATCAAGACACCATGGATTTTGTTTTTTAGAGAATAATCTACTTTTTTAAAACGAAATGTGTTGCAAGGAATAGACTGAAGTGAAAGCGTCTCTTACTCTAAGCAACAAGATGCATACCATCACATAACATAATTTCAAGTGTACTATATGCATGTCAGAGACTCTCATCTCCAAAGGCGCCGGCCCCCGTAGCCGTGGTCACTGGAGTGTATAGCTCCGGCGCTCCGCCAAGCTGAGTGTTGCGGGTTCGAGTTCCCCCATTGGCATGGGTGTTTGTGTGTTAATGTGTGCTGTGTAATTGCGATAATAAGCGGTAACGAAAACAGTAAAAAACAGAGTATCATAAACTGAGTAAAACAAGGGAACTTAAAAAAAAGGCAGTGAACGTGAATATTAGTATGAAGTCAGGATTCACTGCCCGCTCTGCTCGATCCGAAGAGTACCGTGTCACTAATAACAATGGGGAGTGACCGGTAATAGTCTGAGTGATAGACTAGTAGGGAATAATAGACTATGACACATCATGTTTTGAGAATGAAGCGGTATTTTCAACTACAGACTTAAGGGGGAGGGGAGGGGAAATTTAGGGCACTCAGCAATTCGCTGACATAATAAGCACGCTCTTCAAACCGGACGAAACGACTTAATGAACAAGCCAGGCCATGGATCTGACGACGGTAACTTATAACAAAATAACAGTAATTCAGAGCATTTGCCTATAGGAGATATTTTTAATTCACGTTTATTTATTTGAAATGTAAACATAACGAAAACCTTACGATGGCCTTGAGTGTTGCCCCTTCATTTCATTATCAAGGATGCTGTTCAGTTACAATTACATACAGTAATCCGTGATTATACTAATCTGCGATTACACCAACCATCTAATATGAATTCATCCACCCCAAGGGAGACCATGAACGCAAATTAGATTCCCGTCCTACTGGGTGTGACCATGAGATGCACAGTGGCACTATTTCTGCACTCAGCGGCGCCAGAACTCATAGATTAAGAAATTAACTTAATATGTTTCAGGATTGAAGGACCGGATTGAGAATTAGTTACCACTTGAATACTCGGTATAGTTACCTCATTTGAATCTCATTAGTTATTTAAAATTCCTAACTACGTTGTGTTTACAATTGATGACTGCGTTTTATGCAATTATTCAACCCAATATACATTAATGTGGTAAGTAAATAAAAGGATAATTTAATATAAACAAACACTGTTGTATATAGCACAAATAAGTTATCCAAAAGCATAGTAAACTAACACATAGAGAACGGTGGAGTACATTACACAGGTATGTATTTGAACTTATGAGAAGTAGATAGATAGATAGATAAGGTATCTTTATTGGTTTCAAATTACTGAAGTTATTACACAAGTATTTAGTGCATGGGTCATTGACCGTACATGCATATTTAAGATACAATAGGGTGACAAAATAAACAACAGATAAAGAAAACACAACAAAAGGAACAAGAAAAAGGGAAATAGAAATAAATTACCTTTGTCTAACTGAACAAATTTGACCTAGCTTCGCGCACTTTAGCCAGAAAATTGCCCATGTTTTGCCAGTTCCTCTGGTCAGCCAGTAGATCCCAACATGCCAATCTCTTTCTTAAGGGACTTAAGAATTTTTCTTTGAGTTTAATCGTTCGCTGGTTCTCCCACTGTGCACATTCCGCCAAAATATGTACCCAGTCCTCATCCAATTCACAGAATGGGCAGATTCTCCTGCCAGAATCGTCGGTCATTTTCTGAGCCCTCCAACCCCCCAGTCTAAACCATGCCATTCCTGATCTTTCCTTTCTTCCTAAATTAAGTATATATGCCTCTTTACCCCAGTTCAATTTTATTTCATTTGCTAGACTTAGAGAAGGTTTAATTTTACAGTCCGGTTCTATTTCCTGTTGGTTGATGTCTCTTAGTCTTCTTTTAACACCTTTCCATATGTTTTTGTCATTTGTTTCAGCTCTTAGCCATACTGATCCCATTCCTATTCTCCTCAAACCCCTTTCCAAATCAGCTGCCCAGAACTTAGGAGACAGGTTTTCTCGCTGGTATTTATAACATTTGGATCGTAGTGTGGAGTTATCCCCATGCATCAGCCTTAGCCAGTACTTCACTGCTCTTATTTTGCAGTGTATTGTGTCTTCATAGCATCCTACCTCCCTCAATACCCCCGAATTTGATGTGCCTTGTGAAACTCCAAGAACTCTTTTCCAAAATGCTACCTGTGTTTTATTTACATGCTCTGCTCTTTCCCATCTACAACACGATGCAGCAATCTAACTTAAAAAGCAACGAAGTACTTCGCAATATCGTAAATGTGTTAATTTCTTGTAAAGTAAACTAATTATTATTTTGACGCATAACGAAGCTGCGAACAAAATTGGTCCTTGTAACTTGCTCACATTTTATGTATTTTCTGAAGTTTATGCAGCACTGGATAGGATAGGATTTTCTGAGAGGAGGCAACGATCCAGAATGGATATTGTACCTACGCCCCACAAGGGATGTCCACGGGAGGAAGGATGAGGCGGGAAGAGACAAGATCAAGGCCGGATCAAGTAGCGACGGTACAGCAATGACAGGGTCCTTAACTTTCCAGATAGAGACACCTCGGCAGACGGACAGTCAGACGGAAACCCCAGCCCACATAGAGGGGGTTCCAATGCTCCCAAGGGGGTTCGCACACTCCGGCAACCTGCCGAAAGACAGGGACAGAGAAAGTCACAAAGAGCATCCTTTTTCCCTGCCGCGCTGCACCGAAACACCATCGCCGATACTTCAAATCCTGAAAGAGACAAATGGGATTAAGATGAATTAAAGGAACAATAGAACCAAATGGAGGGATAGGAGATCCGGGAAAAAACCCGAAAAAACCTATAAGTCAGAGTGGGCAGTCACCGAGGATCGACCCCAGGATGTCCCTGATGCGGGCCACAGACGTGTTCTGTATGCAGCACTGAGCAATATGGCAACATTTATGATATTCCGCTTATATAAATGAGGAAGCGCCCTAAATGTACAGTTTAGATGGTATTTATTTAATAATTCATCTGCAGAATATAGATCAAGCAAGGATTCATTCATTCATTCATTATCTGTTTACCCTCCTCTTATGTAGGACTTACACCCCCAGGACCTACAAGCGGGTGCCTGGGGTCAGAGGCCCGTCGAGGAGCAGACACTCATGGATCAGACAGAGCATCCAGGATGGGTGATCAGCCCGATGCCTGGTATGGGATGAAGGAAGTAGATGAAACGAAATGTTGGTGAAATGGATGAAAGGAAAGGTATACATTCGAAATATACATTTTATTTGTCATGAAAGTATGTTAAATATATGATATTTTAATCAAAATCGTTATAGCCATTTTTGAGAAAATTAAAATGTTCGAAAAATGTTCTATGTAAAGGGTAATCTGGGGTGGGGGGATTTTCTTGAAAAGCTTCATGTCGCATCTCTGAAAGATACTGAACCTAAATACCAAGATTGGTGTTTATCTGACTGTTCATTTCTGAGTTATGCTGTTCACAGGCACACACACACACACGAACATGTTTCCAGAAATACTTTTTTTGGATTCAGGAGGCCTCAAAATATGTATTTCCGGTGAAATCTCGGTATAGAATTTTTGGGTGGAATACAATAGGTACTTCCCCTACTTACTATGCGTAGTAGAGAATGTAACTAGTCTCCCGTTACGAGACGTGCCCGAATAACGAAGGTGTCTATGTGAAGAAGTAGTATAAGGTGAATGATAAATTGAGTTTTATTTATGGACACTCTTTAAATGCTATAGTTTGTAGCGTCGCATTCTATATTGGGCGTGAAAGACCGGTAATTTTGCTCACAGGCCGCTTTATCAGGCTTGAGGTTCTTTTACGTGCCGTAAATCCACAACACGAGACCACCGACTTTACTTCTCTTCCAAAGGAAGCCATGCTGAGGATTTTTACGCCCGAAAACATCCATTGCCCTCCGCTTGGATTGAACCCGTGACCTCGGGAACTAGAGGCCAGCATGGTAACTCTACACCATGGAGGACGACGAAAATACTGTTATGTCATTTTCTGAGAAATTGTCGTGCTTTAAAACCACGCCTCGTACTTACCTCTACTAGTAAGTAGATATAGTATTGCATTCCACTAAAAAGTTTGATACTGAAATTTTAACGGAAATATACATTTTGAGATCCCTGAATCCAAAAAGACATTATTACTTTCTCTACTACGTATAGTAAGTAGGGGAAATATTGCATTCTACTCAAAAATTCGATACCGAGTTTTCACAGGAAATACATGTTTTGAGGTGCACTGAATGCATATAAAGCATTTTCGGAAATATGTTCGTGTGTGTGTGTGTGTGTGTGTGTGTCTGTGAACAGCATAAGTCAGAAATGAACATTCGGATAAACACCAAACTTGGTATTTAGGTTCAGTATCTTCCAGAGATGCGACACGAAGGTTTTCAAGAAGATCCCCCCAACTCAGATTACCCTTTACATGGTGCATTTTTCGAAAATTTTAATTAAAATATCATACATTTAAGATAACTTTATGACAAATAAAATTTTCATCTTGAATTTTCTGGGAATGTCTGCAAAAGTATTCTTCACCAGGAAGGACTTTTGCATAACTGGTAAACCATAAGAGATAGACAAAATTTTACTACACAAAAATGTAGATCGCGTTAAAGTACACAATTTATGTCATATACATTTTTTCTTGTTGAGTGGACCATTTTCGAGATATTGCTTGTTATTGCCTTAAATTTTCCAATACTTATACTTTTACTCAAGTGGGAATTCGTTATTCATTTTTTTTGTCCTGGTAATGCAAAGAGAATGGAAAACTTCACATAGCAACCAGCTCTTAAAATATTTGACTATCGCTTAAAGCCTAGCAATTCCCCTTGCAACTACAAGAAAATTAGCAATAAGATTAACATCTCGATATCTCGATTAACATGAAGCATATGGAGAATAAGTGTTTGTGAAAATAGTTTGTACTAGAGTAAAGAAAGTCATGTGAGTGCAACACATCAGATTTTTAGAAAAAACATAAACATTCGTGTGGTGTATATGCGTGACCATGTGACTATGTATCGTCAATTTTATCTTAAGCTTGGTTTGCCGGTTAGATGCCTACGTGGAAATAGTGGGCGAATTTATGGAGTTCCTGTATGGACATTTGTATGAAAGTCCTCCTTATGCTACCAAAACCAGTTCTCTATACGATGGGCCGTTTGTTTGTTTACGTATTTCTTTCTGTGCTATAGGTTTGCTTCTGGGGCATCTCTTATACAATTCCAAAAATAGTTCCCTAAATAGGGATTAAAACTTTATCACCGTTTAGGTACTGAGACATAACAGATGATACACACAATAAGAGAATAAGGATATGCATGTAATCAAAATGGCTTCTCTCGACTGATGTATTGCATAACCAAGGTTGCCAAAGCATATTTACAATTAAGAATGCCACAACAAAATGACAATATTTCACTAGTTTCATGAAAAGAGTTGGCTAAGTGCTTCAAAAGTCATATCCACTGATATATACGAAATTATGAATTTTTATGACGATAGTATTTCCCGCTGATGCTGTCATGGGCGGCGCCGTGGCCGAATGGTTTGACCGCTCGCCTCTCACCGAGGCGTCCCAGGATCAATCCCAGGGACCCGCATGTGGGATTGTGGTGGACAAAGCGGCGTCTGGGCGGGTTTTCTCCGGGTTCCCCTGTTTCACCCGCCTTTCATTCCACCAACTGCTCCATCATCACCTTTCCTTTCATCCATTTCACCATCATTTTGTTTCATCTACTTCCTTCCTCCCATACCATGCATAGGGCTGATCACCCATCCTGGATATTCTGTCTTATCCATGAGTGTCTGCTCCTCGAAGGGCCTCTACCACAGGCACCCGCCTGTAAGTCCTGGGGGGTGTAAGTCCTACATAAGAGGAGGTTAAACAGAGAAAGAAGAAGGTGCTGTCATGCCTGGAAAGCTGAAATTGCTGCACTCCGTGTGTTTTGTATCTTTACCATAGACATTAAACAATATATTTAATCCTACAACTATTGATAGGTGTATTTATTGATGCATATTTTTGCGGTATAATAATGTTTGAATGTTACCATTTAAATCCCACCGTCTTTACTTTGCTCTATTTGTCGTCGTTTTCTAACGCTCCCCACATAGTCTATGACCTTCGGAGGCTACCTCATTCCACCAGCAATGACTGGACCCATTTCTGAGATATAGGCATCCAGCGGGTCCCTTTATTTGTTAGCATTTACTTAGGATCTAATCCATGCAATTAAATACAACCTTTTCGGTTCAAACAGCCATGCCACCTTCAATTATTGATTTGATCACCACTACCAGGTGTGACTAAACTATCACCAGTTTGCAGAGGCTAGTGTCATCGACCTTGATACTGTTTTTGAAAGCTGACAGTGATTAATTTTATTTTCACGTAAGCATTTTTATTACTCACTATAGTCGAAAAAAGTAGTATACACATGCGTTAGTCCTTTATAGAATCACGGAGGTGAAACTAATGGACTTAGTCTCGTATCTTCTCTTCTTCCTCGTTCTGCAAAGATGCACTTACCGCACTTATACTGCAACGCATTATTAAGTTGTTGTCACCGCGGATCATTTTCACGATCCTGCGCAGATGCCACTTTTACAATTAAGGAGAGTATAGAAAAAAGAAGGGAATTTACCTCGGAACTCATAGTTTTTATTGACTACGTAAACACGTTTGAGCGTGTAAGCACGAAAAAACTATGAGAAATCATGGCTTGAAGAGGAAATCCAAATAATGTAATAAAAGTACTAAAGTGCATATCTATATAAGGAAACAGCAATCAGATGCATGTTGGAAATAGAAGATTTATAGCAAAGTGCAAGGCAGGTTGTAGTGTGTCTCCGACTTTGTTTTCAATCTATATAGATGATCTGATTAGAGAATGGATGTTTAAAATTAATGGAGGCATTTTAATTGCACAAAATTTTACTTTAAGACGATGCTATTTTCGGATGACCAGATAATTATAAGTAAAACTGAAGACGAGCTGAAAATAGCAGTGTATATGTTACAGAAGTTATGTGACAATTATAATTTTAAAATTTTGACAAATAAAACAAAAAGAATGGCCTCCCGAGGTTAATATCCTGTTAGAACCAAACTTTTAATGAATTACACTATATTAGAGCAAATTACGGGTTTTAAATATTTAGAAACACATGTCGCTATAAATATGAAAATGATTAATAAATAAATTACCCATATTTCAACAAATATGCGGTACAATAAATAGAAGTTTAAAAACTAAACCAAAAAATCTGATGTGTTACACTCACGTGACTTTCTCTACTCTTGTAAAACTATTTTTATAAATGTTTATTCTCCATATGCTTCATGTTAATCGAGATATCAAGATGTTAATCTTATTGCTAATTTTCTGGGGTAGGGGGATTTTCTTGAAAACCTTCGTGTCACATTTCTGGAAGATAGTGAACCAAATACCAAGCTTGGTGTTTATCCGACTGTTCCTTTCTGAGTTATGCTGTTCACAGATAGACAGAGAGACGCACACACACACACGGACATGTTTCCAAAAATGCTCTTTTTTTTGGATTCAGGGGGACTCAAAACATATAAAATCTCGGTATCCAATTTTTGGGTGGAATACAATCCTTCCCCTACTTACTATACCTAGTAGAGAAAGTAAAAGAAATACGAATGAAGTCATACAAAGTAATGACCGTACCTACTTTTCTTTACGGATCTGAAACATGGATGTTGGCGAAAACTGATAAAAATGAGATACACACTGTCGAGATGAAATTATTGAGAAAAATATCTCAATATTATAATAATAAGGAAAGAGTTAGAAATAAGCTCTTTGGAAGAAAAAACTATAAATTATGGAAATGAATACAGACAGCATGTTATAGAAAGCCGAAAGAGGGATCTCAAGAAAAGCGTTGTACTACAGACCCAAAGCAAAAAGAATCCGAAACAAGAAAACGATTGACAGAGACACTTTGAAATCGGAATAGGCAGCGCTGTCTAATCCCTGGAGTGCAGAAGAAGAAGAAGACTATTAAATGTGAAATATTTTACTCGTGCATTGAAAAATGCACCAGAAAATGAAAAGAGATGTGAAAGGAAACTTGAACACAAGCTAGTGTGGAGAAGATGGCAGCGGTGTCAAAGAGCTGGTATTAATTTGAAGATATTTCAATTTTTGAAGAAGACTCGCCCTGTATATTTGGCATGAAGACATCCGGACTGCCTCACTGACTCATTTGGACAGCTCTGAAGGGCCTCTCTCTTGTTGACGGATGCTCTCCTTCCTTTCAATTTGTGTACTGCACTTTAGTATGCGTGCGTGAGCTCAGACAAAAGACCAGACGAATCCTATTTACAAGAGATCCAAGTGGCCAACCCCTCTCCCGCACCTATTTCTATTCTGTCTGAGTTAGCAGTTATCAAGTGGCGCTACACAATATCACCACCCTCTCCACTCCCCTCTTCCTTGCGGCTTTTCATCCCCTTTGCATCAGCTTTTTAAACCTCCATCTATACTGCCAACACCGAAAGGCTGTACTCAGACTATTCTTCTTTTTCTCTTTCTTTCTTTCTTTCTTTCTTTCTTTCTTTCTTTCTTTCTTTCTTTCTTTCTTTCTTTCTTTCTTCTAAGCTCGCTTTCCTTTTCTATAAGGCTTTGCTCAAGCTTGAGTCAAAGATGACGTTTTCAGTGAATTGCCAAGAGGCTTTGCTACTGCTTCCGTTAAGATACCGGGCTGGGGGGATTGGGCTAAGGTACTCCTCGCTTAAAACAGTCAATTTTTGTGACCTATAATAAAATAACGAACATGTTTCACATCTCTGAATTGTAAATAATTCGGATTTATTTTAACTATTTATGTAACAATGGTTTAATCTTCTACTCCGTAATTTTTCTTGTATTTTTCTGTCCCTACCATGTAGGTAATAGACAAAGAAAGTATTGCATTTTACCTGAAAATTCTATGTCGAGATTTCACCGGGAAACACGCTTTGAGGCCCCTAAATCTAAACAGAACATTTTTGAAAAAAGGTCCTTAATGTTGTGTGTGTGGCAGCTTAACTCAAAAACTAAAGGTATTTAATATCAGATCTTCCAAAGATACGACACAAAGATTTTCAAGAATATCCCTCACCACAAATTACTCTTTACACGGAAAGGTGTTCAAAATCTTTAATTTTCTCAAGAATGGCTCTAATGACTTTGTATAAATACAATATATTAAAGCTACTTATATGCTGTATGATATATTTATCTTTTATCTTAATATATAAAAGTCAATGTGTGTGTGTGTGTGTGTGTGTTCCTTAGGCTTCTACACCATTGCACCGATTTCTACCAAACCTGGCACAAATAACCTTAGACACAAGGGGAAAATTACTGTCTGGCTTAGAACTGGAAATTATTTCACACGATTAGTGATTTAATTTTGTTATGTCTACGAAAGCTTGTAAGTCCCATATATATCTTTCCCAATCTTTCTTAATCTTTGTAATAGGTCGAGCATTGCCAACATAAGTAAGTATTACGTCTTAGACTTCCACGCTCTGACAAATAGCAAAGAACAGCGAGTTCACATTCGTTGATCTCCTCCCTGACATTGATCATAGGGTAATAACAGTCAAATAAGTAATTACAACAGCTACCCCATCTATGATAACAGCAACAGCTTCAAACCAGACAAATACAACTTCTTTATATGCATATAAGTATTTATTGCGTATATATATACAATAACACAAAAGTATTCAACATAATGGCATTGACTACAAAAGTCTCCATGTTGCTCAAATATTGGTAATATAAGAGTAATAAATAAGTCGAAGTTCATATCATTCATTCTGCGATCATACTTCGCTGTCGGATATTCACTTATTATAATTTGTAGTTGTAAGTAGCGGGTTTCTTTCTCTATGGGAAGTATGTGATGCTTTTATAAGCAGATTAAACAAAAACTGAGTGACATGTGGAAATGACATTGGGCATGGATAACAACAACAGCATCAAATCAGTCGAAGTACCACTTCTTATAGCTATACTTTTTTTCCTTGCGTATTAAGTTTGGCCTTAACTTTCGTGTGTTTTCTTAGCAGTTTTGTGCATGTTTGTTACTGTGAATGAACAAGGTTATGTTGATGTTACTTAAACTTCTATTATTTCTTCCCAACCGAGATTTCCTCTATGAGTAACGACAAGAAAGCCCAAATATGACGTGAAAGTCACTCAGCTGCATTCACGAGAAATCGTCACTACAAACTGTAATATTTATGGTTGTTTAGCAGTGCTTTTTTATAGTATTTTCTCGTTAAGTTAATTTTTTGTATTCTTTATACTGTCCTGAGGGTTTAAATTAACTCTTTGTTTAAGAATTTTGTTTAATGATTTGTAAATGCCTCCAAGGAAACACAAGGCTGTTGCAACAAGGTAAGTGCAACCGAAGACTAAATGTTGTAGGGATAAAACGTCCAACCAAGAGCAACGTTGAGTGTTTCAGTTATCATGGTATATTTATGTGAATAGCCTATGATAGCTTCACTCGAAAGGAATTTGCTATAATTTGGTATAGCTGGTAAACGCTAAGCAACAGATGAAAATGTAATACCCAAAAAAAGTAACTTTCTAAAGACACAATTTATTTAAAGCAACTTTTGTCACATAAGCTATTTCGGAGATACTCGTCAATATTGGTTTGAACTGTTCAGTACATTTGTTTAAACTGCAATCACTGTTAAACTGCGTCTCGCGATTGCATGGAAAGAATATGTAATGTTAGGTCAGCACAAAGCGTCCAGTTCTCAAAAATTCGATCAACGCTATTCCTGTTGTATCTATAACTAAATGTATAATGTAATTATTTGTGTAACATTTTATAATGAAGTAGATAAATAAATCGAATGTGTTACTTCACATAACCTTCTCTACCCTCTATCACTTATTAGTGGGCACACAAATTATTCTTATGGAAGCTTATTTTTATATCTACTTCATTTTATTATATTTCAAGTCTCTAATTGGCTAATTTTACTCAAATAGAATACTTTTACTTAACTTAGTTTTTTCTAGTTGTTTATTGGCTATTTATAAACTGTTTTAAATAGTACATTATTGTTTTAAGAATTACTAGTAGCCTTTATTAAACTTTCTAATTCATGATTGCCTCAAGGTTATCTAATTGTTACCTCATTGTTAGCAACTTTCGGCTTTTATTCTCAGAGCTCCTACATTGTTAAATTACGTAATACATACACATAACATTGTTATACATGTACATAATAAAAATAAACATTAATACAATGTTGGTTACATTAATTTTATACATTATTACATACACATATTGCTTTAAGGCGAGCTGCTATTATATTTTATTATATAATTAGACTGATATTATTTAAGTGTTAAAAATACTGCCACAAATCATAAGGTCGGCGACCTCGAGAAAAATAATCTTCGATATTCTTAATCGTAAAATTGGTTCACTGATTTCTAATGCTAGCAACTTTCTTCGTTTATACAATTATTTAACATGCCGTGATAACGAACTTCATTACAGCATAAATGAGCAAAAGGGAATTAAAGCAAAACTTTCCTGCATGTGAATGTTTTGGCATCCAGAAACTTTATAGTGCTACATCTATAGAAGGGTTGTAAGGGTTGTAGAGAGGTTTTGACTCTCATTTCACACACATCTCAGTATTTGATAATGGCAATATATAGAAATAAGTATACAGAATCCATTTTCTCTTTAAGCACTGTCTTTTGTTTAAATGTTACATCATAGCCATCTATGTATATTGATTGGAATAAATGTAGCTGGCATTGTTTTTACAGGCATTCTCTGCGGGGTACAGCAACTATTTTCTACCCCATGACATTCTCAACGAAGGCTTTGTTCATTCATTCATTATCTGTTTACCCTCCTCTTATGTAGGACTTACACCCCCAGGACTTACAAGCGGGTGCCTGGGGTCAGAGGCCCGTCGAGGAGCAGACACTCATGGATCAGACAGAGCATCCAGGATGGGTGATCAACCCGATGCCTGGTATGGGATGAAGGAAGTAGATGAAACGAAATGTTGGTGAAATGGATGAAAGGAAAGGTGATGATGGTGGAATGAATGGCGGGGGAAACCGGAGAACCCGGAGAAAACCCGTCCAGACGCCGCTTCGTCCACCACAAATCCCACATGCAGGTCCGTGGGATTGAACCCGGGCCGCCTCGGTGAGAGGCGAGCGGTCTAACCACTCGGCCACGGCGCCGCCACGAAGGCTTTGTAAATATTTTTAATCTTAGTAATATACGAATATAAATTAGGAGGTATTTTATAGCCCAGGTCCTTCAGAAAGAATAGCGCTTTTCCACTGATTATTAATGGTGGAAGAATTATTAAAAACGGTTGAGTGATTTTTCGAATTACTCTTCATACACATACATATACACAACTTTTTCCCCCGTTATAATATTAGAATAAATTAACACGAAAAGAGTAGTTACAGAATCTAAAAACAATTCCTGCCAAGTTGATTACCGAATTTTTTTTCTACGCATAAACTGTGTCATAGAATGACGGACGCTGACTTGAATAGGGAAAAATGTCAATTTCGAGAAGTTAGTTGATGAAGACAATGATTAGAGCATAGGTTGGAGGGTTACACAATAAGAAAACACGATAACAAGAAACACTTGTTATCACTTTGCTCCTAGCTTCATATATGAAGTAAATCCAAAATAACTGCAGTAAAACATATGAATATAGTGAATGAATGACTAACCAAAACTTTATTCTACACAATGTGTGTAGACATTTTTACTTTATCTACCACGTACCTAGTAGGTATAGAACGTATTGCATTCCACCCAAAGAAATTCTATACCGAGATTTCACCGAAAATATATGTTTTGAGGCCTCCTGAATAAAAAAAAGCATTTTAAGAAAAAAGATGCGTTTGTGTAACTGTGTCTGTGATCAGTATAACTAAAAAACTAGAAGCCGGATAAGTACCAAACTTGGTATTTAGTTCAATAACTTCCAAGGATGCGACACAAAGGTTTTCAAGAAAACCACCCACCCCAACAACCCTTTACATGAAACAATTCTCAAAATTATGATTTTCTAAAAAATGGCCCTAACGATTTTGATGAAAATACCAAATGTTAAAGATATTTATATGACAAATAATATGTATAATTTAAATTTTCTTAGAATAGCATTTGAAGTCCTCTTCATTCGGAGGAAATTTTGTAGTCTTGTATAACTGGTAAACGTTAAGTGATTGTGGAAAACGACTACACAATTTATTTCAAATAAGATTTTTTTTTACTTTCTCGACTACGTATAGTAAGTAGGGGAACTATTGTATTCCACCCACAAATTCGATACCGAAATTTCACCGGAAATATATGTTTTGAGGCCTCCTGAATCCCAAAACAAAGCATTTTTGGAAACATGTCCATGTGTGTGTGTGTCTGTGAACAGCATAACTCAGAAACGAACAGTCGGATAAACACCAAACTTGGTATTTAGGTTCAGTATCTTCCAGAGATGCGACACGAAGGTTTTCAAGAAAATCCCCCACGACAGATTATCCTTTACATCCAACATTTTTAGAAAATTTCAATTTTCTCAAAAATGGCTCTAATTATTTTGATTAAAATATCATACCTTTAAGATACTTTTATGACAAATGAAGAGCATATCTTCAATATTCTGGGAATATCTCCGAAAGTATTCTTCATTGTGAACGACTTTTGCATAACTGGAAAACCATAAGAGATAGACAAAGTTTACTACACAAAAACTGTAGATCGCGTTAAAATACACAATTTATGTCATAAACATTTTTGTTGTTGATTGAACTATTTTCGAGATATTGCTTGTTATTCCCTTAAATTTTCCAATACTTTTTTTCTCAAATGGGAATTCGTTATTCATTTTTTTGTCCTAGTAATGCAAAGAAAATGGAATACTCCACATAG
Source organism: Deroplatys truncata (assembly GCA_030765065.1). Taxonomy (NCBI): domain Eukaryota; kingdom Metazoa; phylum Arthropoda; class Insecta; order Mantodea; family Mantidae; genus Deroplatys; species Deroplatys truncata. The sequence goes on from CM060980.1 coordinate 40,172,705, forward strand.
CAACCAGCTATAAAAATATTTGGCTATCGCTTAAACCCTACCAATTCCCCTTGCATCTACAAGAAAATTAGCAATAAGATTAACATCTCGATTAACATGAAGCATATGGAGAATAAGCGTTTGTAAAAACAGTTTGTAAAAGAGTAAGGAAAGTCATGTGAGTGTTATACATCACATTTTTTCTGTTAACTCCCGCCACATGTAAATGGTAATGAACGTTTGCTCACAGTTGTAGTGTACGTCATTACCCCACAACATCGCCATTTCACCACTCGTTCTTTCGTCCAACTGAAAAATCATCAAGGCATTGAATATGACCGTAGTGTGGTTAAGCGGTCTATGGTGATTTAGCTATGAGGGCTAACATAAATAAACGAGTGTTTAAAATTAATCATTTTCTGCACTTTTTATCAAAATAGCTTCAGGTATGTGTATGATAGATAAATAAGTGCTCTGCCTATTATCTGCTCAAACATTGCAGACACGGCTGTCTGCATGCTTTGAGTTTACATATTTCAACAATGGCCGGCCATCTTGTTCTTATTAAGTTATTTAGCGTTGTAGAGGACTACATGCAATACACTAACTGATTGTTATCCAACTGTTCCAAAATGTATGAAAGAAAACAAAATTGCCAAATTTCTCGAACCATTTCCTCGTCAAGGGCACTTGATGTCAAAAAGGAGACTATAGTTATAGAAATGTTTCGAAATTAGATTTATTTGATGAACTTTAATTCTGCTAAACCGCCAAACTACGCTTTACAGCAGGGGCGGCGAAAACGGAACTCGCGAGGCATTTGAACACCCTCCGCCGCTTTCCCTCAGAACGGCAGTCCAGCGATATCCATTTGTGTAGCATGTGCCACCAGCTGCTGTCGTAGGTTATAGGGTATACGGTATCCAATGGAGGAAGACCTGTCGAATTAGGCAGCCTTCTGCTGTCCACGGGCAACACCGTTTCCTTATAGGAAGCAATTTTCCCATATGCGCGGCAGGAAACTACGAAAAGAAGCACACGTGAATGACGAAAAAGAAAGGAAGTGAAAGAAAATTGAAGTCGTGGAGATGAGAAACAACGCTAGCATTCACCCACCGACCTGGCAAATCTACGAAAAACCTTAGGACAGAGTGAGCCGTCGACGGGAATCGAATCGGGTACCTGACGAATGCGAGCCTCACACCTTACGACGGAGCGATTGCGCTCTCTTAGCTACCATCATATACACTACGTGATCAAAAGTATCTGCACATCTGGCTGAAAATGACTTACAAGCTCGTGGTGCCCTCCATCGGTAATGCTGGAAGTCAATATGGTGTTGGCCCACCCTTAGCCTTGATGACAGCGTTCACTCTCTCAGGCATACATTCAATCAGGAGCTGGAAGGTTTCTTGGGGAATGGCAGCCCATTCTTCACGGAGTGCGGAACTGATGAGAAGTATCGATGTAGGTCGGTGAGGCCTGGCACGATGTCGGCGTTCCAAAACATCCCAAAGGTGTTCTATAGGATTCAAGTCAGGACTCTGTGCAGGCCAGTCCATTACAGGGATGTTATTGTAGTGTAAACACTCCGCCACAGCCCGTGCAATATGAACAGGTGCTCGATCATGTTGAAAGATGCAGTCGCCATCCCCGAATTGCTCTTCAACAATGGGAAGCAAGAAGGTGCTTAAAATATCAATGTAGGTCTGCGCTGTGATCGTACCACGCAAAACAACAAGGGGTGCAAGTCCCCTCCAGGAAAACCACGACCACACCAAAACACCACCACCTCCGAATTTGACTGTTGGTACTACACACGCTGGCAGATGACGTTCACCGGGTATTCGCCATACCCACACCCTGCCATCGGATCGCCGCATCGTGTACCGTGATTCGTCACTCCACACAACGTTTTGCCACTGTTAAATCGTGTAATGTTGACGTTCCTTACTCCAAGCGAGGCGTCGTTTTAGCATTTTCCTGCGTGATATGTGGCTTATGAGCAGCAACTGGACCATAGAATCCAAGGTTTCTCACCTCACGCCTAACTGCCATAGTACTTGAAGTGGATCCTGATGCAGTCTTTACGACCCTCTTCATATGTCGGCGGTCTCTGTCAGTCAACAGATGAGGTCGGCCTGTACGCTTTTGTGCTGTACATGTCCCTACACGTTTCCACTTCACTATCACATCAGAAACAGTGGACCTAGGGATGTTTAGGGGTGTGGAAAACTAGCGTACAGACTTCTGACACAAGTGGCACCTAGTCTCCTGACCACTTCGAAGTCCGTGTGTTCCACGGAGCGTACCATTCTGCTGTTTCACGATGTCGAATGACCACTAGGTCGCGGTTAATGAGTACCAGGTAGTAGGTGGCAGCACAATTCACCTAAGATGAAAAACGTATGTTTGTGGGGTGTCCGGATACTTTTGATCACATAGTGTATGTTGCCTACTCCTAGGACTCCCATATTCCCGCTCTGTTTTAGAGTTTTGCTGAGGCATTGCGGAAAATGAAACTTGTGTATCTGGTGCACAGAATGGTGATCTATGAAAGTAACGGCATGCGATAGCCATGCAGTGCATACGGGCGAAGCTATTTTTACTTTCTCTACTACGTATAGTAAGTAGGGGAAGTATTGCATTCCACCCAAAAATTCGATACCGAGATTTCACCGGAAATACATGTTTTGAGATCTCCTGAATCCAAAAAAAGCATTTTTGGAAACATGTCCGTGTGTGTCTGTGTGTGTGTCTGTGTGTGTGTGTCTGTGAACAGCATAACTCAAAAACAAACAGTCGGATAAGCACCAAACTTGGTATTTAGGTTCAGTATCTTCCAGAGATGCGACACGAAGGTTTTCAAGAAAATCCCCCCACCCCAGACTACCCTTTACATGGAACATTTTTCGAAAGCTTTAATTTTCTCAAAAATGGCTCTAACGATTTTGATGAAAATATCATATGTTTAAGATAATGTCATGAGAAATGAAATGTTTATCTCGAATTTTCTGGGAATGTCTCCAAAAGTATTCTCTATTGTGAACGACTTTTGCATAACTGGTAAACCATAAGAGATAGACAAAATGTTACTACACAAAAAATGTAGATCGGGTTAAAATACACAACTTATGTCATATACATTTCTTTTGTTGAGCGAACCGTTTTCGAGATATTACTTGTTATTTCCTTAAATTTTCCAATACTTATACTTTTGCTCAAATTCGTTATTCATTTTTTTTATGTCCTGGACATGCAAAGAGAATGGAATGCGCCACATAGCAACCAGCGTTAAAATATTTGACTATCGCTTAAAAGCTACCATATTCCCCTTGCATCTACATGAATATTACCAATAAGATTGACATCTCGATATCTCGATTAACATGAAGCATATGGAGAATAAGCGTTTATAAAATTAGATTGTACAAGAGTAGAGAAAGTCATGTGAGTGTAACACATCAGATTTTTTAAGTATGCAATGAATTTAACTATTTCCAAAAGTATAAGGAACGTTATTTTACAAGTTTAGCGCTGTTTATTTGTTAATTAAAGAACTGAATATTTTCCCTCACAAAACAACTGTGCACTAAGTTTTTTTAACCGAACTCTTTTCTTAAACAGATTGAAGAGGGATGTGTCGCCCCTATTCTCTTCCGCCACTCAGTTGTGAAGGCCCATATTCTCCAAAATGAGGGATCTTCCTGCATGGGCTGTAAGTATCCTACTTATCCTAACTGCTTAGTGCAAACGCGGTACACATCTGACAGTACGGGGCTGAACAATGTGGTGTAGTGTTACGTACCCTTTTAAAGATGCTGCTGGGAAGAATTAGCAGGACACTAATGACTGCACGTGTCAGTACAATGCCCAGAAACACGTTTCACAGGCGACAGAAAAGGAGTCTGCAAGGCAAGCAGGGTATCCGCTTTCATTAGCCCTCTTGCCAAATTATTCATCGCCATCAAGCAGCGATTAGATCCTAGGGTTTACTTCGCTTCTTGAAGATGCGAATGTAAAGGTTTCAGCACACAGAGAACTTCCATAATCCTTGTCTTACCCAGTAATTCAAGGGAAGGTATTTATATAGTTTAAATTGCTATCCTAGAAACTGAATCATAAGGGCACTAAATCATAAGGATCACTATAATAAACATAAGTTATTTTAAATTCATTTTAAAATGTGTCTGAGCTTAACGCACCGAACGGTAAACTCAAGTATAAATAAGAAATAATCTCTCGGGATGTATTAATGTGGTACACCTGAAATAATTAAAATTCCAGAGCGAAGTTCCAGAGGATATCATCTGGTTCATGGCCTTGAGATTTTATCTTCCATTCTACTGGCGTTTCACAAAAACACATAATTCATGTAGGAAATAATGTAAATTACAAAGAAAAATAACACTAGTCTGCATGATACTGAATGACTGAAAACTAATAAGTGATTCTGACTCACGTTTTATGCTGATTTCAGAACTGCTTATAGATCTTTCTATCACGTACAGTTTTTCCACAATTTCACTTCAAAGATTTAGAGATATATAGATATTGCTTCCGCAACTACACATAAAATTGGGCTTTATGAAGCAATTTGTAAGGGCTCTACCACAGTATGGACCCTGCTCAAGTACCTTTCCAAGAAATTTCCCTTCATTACACAAGACAAATTAAAGGCTGGAGTTTTTGTTGGCCTCAAATAAATAAATTGATGAAGGATGAAGATTTTGAGAAGACAATGAATGAGAGAGAAATAGAAGCATGGACTGCCTTCAGATCAGTTACTGAAAACTTCTTAGGCAATAACAAATATCCTAATTACAAGACCATTGTGGAAACAATGTTGGAAAATTTCAAGAAGTTGGGTTGTAACATGAGTGTAAAGGTGGATTTTCTGCATTCACATAACTACTACTTTCCAGAAAATCTGGGACATTATAGTGAACAGCAGGGTGAACGTTTTCACCAATATATTGAGGAAATGGAGAGGAGGTACCAGGGGAGATGGAATGAAACTATGATGGCCGACTACTGTTGGATGTTGAGGAGGGACAGTATCTCCAAGGATCTGCAAGGAACTCAAGAAACACTTTGGCTTCTTGTTTTGTTAAAATGTAGTCATGAAATAAATTGGGAGAGTTCTTGAGAGTATTCTTAAAATGGTTCTTGAATAAAAACCTTTCTTATGTGAAATGGTATTTGAATACTTTTCTACGCTCATTAGTAAAATTGTCAAAACATTACTTATTTTGTGTAAAAACCTGACGTGATAGAAAAAAACGGAAGTTATTTCTGAAATCAGCATAAAAATTTGATTCAAGAACACATACTTTTAAGAAATTATCTGACAAAAAAATTGAAAATGCAGACTAGTGAAATTATAAAGCAAGAATAATAGAGTATTGTGAGTGACTCTCTCGAATGTGACAATCACAAAGGTATTGAACACAAATGTTAAGATAGCCTGAAGGAATGTAAAACTTGTCGAAAGGTGACAGAGAGTATTCTAAGCTAAGGTCACTGCAGAGCTTTGAGAGATGGTGTGACCAAAACCATGAAGATTGCATATATAGCATATACAGGCCTTATGTGCTCGTGGACCAGAGTCATATTTTCAGTTAGGTTAATAAAAAGGCTCGCGTTATTCAAAATGAGGTGTCACGAATGTTTGTAATAAGCAGCCAAAGGAATTATTAAGTAGTTCGCTTCTACGCTCAAACTAATATTCATTACAAACAATGTAAACGACAGCGGACTAGCGTCACTGACAGCAGGTAAACACGGTCTGGCGAGTTCTGTCTGCAAAGACGGCATGAAGGATGCGGTGGTTTTTACTTTCTTTACCGCGTACATAGTAATTCGAGAAGTATTGCATTCCACTCAAAAATTCGATATCGAGATTTCACCGGAAATGCATATTCTGAAGCCCCCTGAATCCCAAAAAGGATTTTTAGAGAAAGGTCCGTGTGTGTCTATGAACAGCATAACTAAAAACCGAAAAGTTGGATTAATACCAAATTTGGTATTCAGGTTCAGCACATTTCAGGCATGCCACACCAAGATTTTCAAGAAAATCTCCCCCTACAAACTACCAGTTGTATGCAAGGTTTTTCGAATTGTTTTTGTTTTCTAAAAGATGGCTCTAAGGATTTTGATTAACACGCCATATAGTAAATATATTGACACAACAAATAAACTGTATATCTTGAACTCTGGGAATAGCCTATGAAGTCCATTTCATTAGTAAGGAATTTTGTTTAATCTTGTATAATTGGTAAACGTTAAGCGATAGACGAAAACCTGTATTAATGGTTAGATTGTTCAATGTTTAGCCATTCTTACTAAATCCTGTTGATTTTCAATTGTTTCTCGGGATGTCATGAAAAGAGTATGGAACTTTAATGCCAGCGTATAGCATCTATTCCTAAAACTTGTGACCATCGCTGTTCACTTTTTGTCTATAACGAAATATGTAATGCAGTTTATCTCGATTAAAATGGAGTAGATAGGGGAAAAAACCCCTGCTAAGAATAATTTGTATACTCACCAATAAACGATAAAGGGTAGAGGAAGTAACGTGAATGTATCACATGCGATTTTTTTAGCTGCAACGTATCTGTAGGCAGACAGTAACAGTTCCACTTTATTTCCTTTTGTCTTGGTATTAATGCTCATCAATTCCTAAGTAAATACTGCGTCAGCACGGTACAGTGGAGACGCTGAATTAAATGAGCCCGGGTCCATAAAGCTGAAAGTTAATCGATGCTTGTCTTATGAAGATAAGGGAAAATCCAGGCAACTCCCCCAACCGAGACTCGAACGTCATCCCTCCGGATTAGAAGGCAGTGCACTTGCATGCAGTATAGTTTACACTTAGCCAATTTGTTTTGGGGATGAAGGCTTCCCTCTGCTACCAGGGAGATAACGGTCAGGGTATTTCAATGCCATGATCTAGTATTCCACCCCATTTGTTGTCTAGGATTTTACAGGCAGCGACTACGTAACTAAGGTCGTCTGTCTAGCATGCGTTCGAAGATAGCTTAACACACTTGATATGACCTAGCAGTAGAGCAAAATTTTTAGGTGTTACATTCACATGGCTTTCTCTACCTTCTATCGCTTATTATTGTGTATACAAACTATTCTTACGAAAGATTATTTTTCTATCCACTTAATTTTAAACGAAATAAAAGTTTCCGAAAACAGCTGTATTGCACATTTTGTTATAGATACATAGGGAATAACGATAGTCAAATATTTAATAACTGGACGCTGTGTACTGGCCTTGAAATTACATGTTCTTTGCATGCAATCGCGAGAAGCAACTGAATATCGAAAGGGTTTGAAAAGAATAACTAAAGTACTGAACAATGCTAACCATTAATAACTGATATTTCGGAAATGGCTGATGCCACGAAAAAGTTATTTGAAATAAATTGTGTGTAAAGAGATCTATATATTGTGTAGCATGTTTTTGTCTCTCGAGTAACATTCACCAGTTATACAAGATTATGCCACTCGGAATGAAGTGAAGTTTACAGCTATTCCCAGAAAATTCAGGATATATATTTTATATTGTCAGTAAATATCTTTCATATATATCACTCTAATTAAATCATTACAGCCATTTTTAGGAAATCAAAAATGTTGAAAGCTTTCCATGTGAAGGGGAGCTTGGGGAAGGGGTTTTGTTGAAAATCTTTGTGTCGCATCTTTGAAGGATACTGAACCCAAATATCACGTTTGATATTTATCCTATTTTTCCTTTTTGAGTTATTCTGTTCAGAGATGCACACATACATACTTACATACATACATACCTACATACATACACACACATACATACATACACACATACACACGTACATACACACACATACATACATACATACATTCATACATACATACATACAACATACATACATACATACTTACATACATACATACATACATGCATACATACATGCATACATGCATACATACATACATACATACATACATACATACATACATACATACATACATACGAAACTTTTGCTAAAATGCCTTCTTTTGGATTCAGGTGGCTTCCAAACGTATTTCAGTTGAAAGCTCGGTGTCGAATTTTTGGGTGGAATGCAATATCTTCTCTGTGTACGAAATGTACGTGATGAAGAAAGTAAAAATCTGATGTGTTACACTCACATGACTTTCTCTACTCTTGTACAAACTATTTTTACAAACGCTTATTTCCATATCCTTCATGTTAATCGAGATATCGAGATGTTAATCTTATTGCTAATTTTCTTGTAGATGCAAGGGGAATTGGTAGGCTTTAAGCGAATGTCAAATATTTTAAGAGCTGGTTGTTATGTGGAGTATTCCATTCTCTTTGTATGTTCAGGACAAAAAAATGAATAACGAATTCTCATTTGAGAAAAAGTATAAGTATTGGAAAATTTAAGGGAATAACAAACAATATCTAGAAAATGGTTCACTCAACAACAAAAAAATACATATGACATAAATTGTGTATTTTAACGCGATCTACATTTTTTGTGTAGTAAAATTTTGTCTATCTCTTATGGCTTACCAGTTACGCAAACGTCGTTCACAATGAAGAATACTTTTGGAGACATTCCCATAAAATTCAAGATATACATTTTATTTGTCATGAAAGTATCTTAAACATATGATATTTTAATCAAAATCGTTAGAGCCATTTTTGAGAACATTAAAATTTTCGAAAAATGTTCCATGTAAAGGGTAATCTGGGGTGGGAGGATTTTCTTGAAAACCTTCGTGTCACATCTCTGGAAGATACTGAACCTAAATACCAGGTTTGGTGTTTATCCGACTGTTCGTTTCTGAGTTATGCTGTTCACAGACACACAGACACACACACACACACGCAAATGGACATGTTTCCAAAAATACTTTTTTTGGATTCAGGGGGTCTCAAAACATGTATTTCCGGTGAAATCTCGGTATCGAATTTTTGGGTGGAATACAAACTTCCCCTACTTACTACACGTAGTAGAGAAGGTAAAAATGGACTGCAATTATTGTTTCTGATCTTACCAGAAATAGAAGGCAGCTTTTGCTTTGGGCTGTAACAGAGAATCTGTTTTGCGGGTGTTTATGTATGTTCAGCTTTATTTATCCATTGTTCGCTTCACGGTTTGGTTTGGATTGCCCTGTAAAGCCTTCCTGTTGAGAATTTTTGCTGTTTTATTTTAAAGAGGTAGAAGGGTGAGTTCTGTTCTTATTTCTTGATTTCTAAATTAACCACTTCTTCTACAGTCCTTCCTTCACCGTTCTTAATAACTCCATTTCCGCTGCTTGCACCTCTTTTCCCCTCTATTTTCTCTATCTCTTTTCCGTACCGCTAGCACCTTACTTCTGTAGCTGGCACAGAGACATTCTTCCATTGCTCGCCGAATTATGGAGTTCTGTAACTTTTGTGTGTGATTCTTTTGTCTTCAACGCTTTTCAGTAGCTATGCAGACTCAAAATCAAAGCCACTTATTACAGTAAATTATTCTGCCGTGGAGCTTGCTTTGTGAATAATTTCAGCTAAGTTTTCGGTAGTTTTAAATACTTTGATGGTTAAGAGCATAATGTAACTTACTATGTGGATATTTTAACTTCATTTGTTAACATTTTCTGTTGGAACGCAGCTGTAAGAATAAATAATTATGAAACTGAACAAGTTTTAGGGTTTTTGTGTGTGTTTGCATCGCGTTACTTTATTATTATTATGATTATTATTATTATTAAACTCTTAAAAGTTAAACTATTTCTATTTATTTTACAGAAAAGAACTAGTAAATACGCACATCTTAGTTTATGCTGTGGTAAATGAGGAAAGCTCTGCATAATATGTAGAAAATGTAGCCACACTGTCAAACCTCTCAAAGGAAAGATGCATATTAGGAATTACTTTTCAAATCATATTATGTTCACAAAGTGAAGAATAAGTGTTCAGTTCTGAACGCTTAGACATAAATTAAAATGGTAAGGTATGAATTAATAGGAAAGTTTCGCTATTTATTAAAACATAAGCCATTTTCAAAACGATTACCCTGTAACCCATGAAGTAGTGTATTGCTGCTGTTGGAGAGCTATACTTGAAGTTGTTTAGAACAGGCACGTTACAAAGTTTCCGGTGGCCTTTGTCCCAAGTTCACTTTTCCGGTGGCCTTCGCCCCCACATTTAAAAGAAATCAACTTTTGTAATTGTTAATGTTTATTTGAATATTATATATGTATGCCTCGGCTGCTTCAGTACTAATTTGCAGAAACATGTATCTCTTAGCAGGGGTGATATGGCTAAAGAATGAAGGCTTACACAAATTATTATTTTGACTTTACTCCTTTTTATTAATCTTTCACAGGATTAAATAACACTTCACTGATATACCATACTGTAGAGCTGTGAGATTATTTATTAAGTACACTTTTTAATACGTAAACTTTATTTTATTCTCACATAATGATGTTTTATGTCTCACACTTAACCTGTACCGTATTGAAGTTCTCGGGAACGCTGTCTAGTAGCGTCTGGCTCCTACCGCTTAAATTCGTAAATTTCTGTATTTCAAGTCTCTGATTGGCTATCCTACTCCAATAGAATACTTTTATTTAGTTGTTGATTGGCCATTTATAAATTGTTTTAAAATTACATTATTGATCCAGAAATTACTAGTAGCCTTTGTTAAACTTTCTAATTCATTATTGCCTCAAGGTTACCTCATTGTTAGCAACTTTCGACCTCTATTCTCACAGCTCCTACATTGTTAAATTGCATAATACATTCGCATAACATTATTATACATGTACATAATAATATGAGCATAACACAATGACTGTTGCATACACTTTATATATTATTTATACAAATATTTCTTTAAGGCGGGCTGTTATTATATTTTATATTATATAATTAGACTGATATCATTTAAGTGATAAAATGCTGCCTCACCCAGGATATACTTCGGAGTATTACGCTTTAATGTGAACATAAAAAGGAAAATATTTCACCTTGGTAATTTTTAAAATAATTCATGTTTAAGTTTTAGAAATAAATACACAAATATATTACAGATCTTTCAAATTTGTTCTTTCATGTTGTTTGAGTTTATTTCAATAAAATAACAGAGCAATACCATTCCTGAGCATTCTCTAAGATAGATCCTTGATTTTACGAAGTAATCCTAGGTTTCCTCCATCGGATTTTCTTCCTGACTATAGATGTTTAAACTTGTTGGAAGTCTATAAATATTCATTTCCCGTTTTGTTTCTTCTAGTTCTTTCGAACTATAACTTTTTTGTCTGTTGGCGAAAATATTCCAGAGCCTCGACTAATATCTTCTATCCTAACTTTGTGCAGCGTTTGAATGATCTACAGCTGACAGCTACTACCAACATTTCTATAGTTTTTTAACAGTACCTTCTGAGGAAGCAAACTCCGGAGCGTCAATGTAACTGGTGGCTGACAATAACGGGGTAAATGTATCTCCAAATTCAAGAAATGATCCTGCTGTATCCACGCCGACTGCGAGTTCCTCTCTTGACCGTGGAAGAATTTGGGAAAGGACAAGCTTAATTATTTCATCCAGCACAATCTCTAGATTTGAAGATATTTCAGATGGTCTAGTTCTGAACACTGTGACGAAGCGGAATGCCAGTGATCAGCATTTGGATGATGTCAAACCGCGATAGCAGAAAAAAGATCGGAGGGACGACACAGAAAAGAACAGAAAATGCAAAGTGAACTACTTTGATCCCAAAGGTCCTCAAGTTAATTGTATTGAATGCATTGTTTGAAAAAATTCTGCACAAAGCAATAAAATATTTGCAGTGATTACGTGGGTGTCTTTGCTTGCTAGCAGATATTATTGCTTTCTCTACTACGTATAGTAAGTAGGGGAAGTTTTGCATTCCACTCAAAAATTCTATATCGTGATTTCACCGGAAATACATGTTTTGAGGTCCCCAGAATAAAAAAATAGCATCTTTAGAAAAAGGTCCGCGCACGCAAGTGTGTGTGTGTGTGTTTATGTCTGTGAACAGCATAACTCAGAAACGCAAAGCCGGATATGTACCAAACTTGCATCTTCCAAGGATGCGACACGAAGATTTTCAAGAGAATCCCACAACCCCAAATACCCTTTACATGGAACAGTTATCGAAAATTTTGATTTCTTAAAAAAATGACTCTATAAATTTGGTTAGAATACCATATATTAAATATTTTACATTTATGTTTCTCACGATTACATGAAAACAGTATGGAATCTCAAGGCTAGCATATAGCGTCCAGTTCTTAAGTATTTGACTATCGCTGTTCTCTTTGTATCTGTAACGAAATATGTAATGTAGCTACTTCTGCAAAGGTTTCTTTGGATTAAAATGTATTAGATAGAAAAATAAGCTTTAGTAAGAATAAGTTTATACCCACTAATAAAACGACAAGAGGGAGAGAAAGTCATGCGAATGATCACTCCGATTTTTTGCTTTCTCTGCAACGTACCTAGTTGTAGGTAGGGAAGGTATTGCACTCCACCCAAAAATTCTATACCGAGGTTTCACCGGAAATGTTTTGAGGCCCTTAGCTGCAAAAAAAAAAGTTTCGTGTCTGTGTGCATGTGTGTGTGAACAGCATAACTCAAAAATTAAAAGTCTGATAAATATAAAACTTGGTATTTAGGTTCAGTACCTTCCAAAGATGCAACTCGAAGGTTTTCAAGAAAATCCTCCCACTCCAGACTACCACTTGCATGGAACATTTTACGAAATTTTTTGTTTTGTAAAAAATGGCTCTAATGATTTTGATTGAAATGCCATATATTAGAGATATTTACCTGGCAAATAAAATATGTATTGAATTTTCTGATGAAGTCCACTTCATTCGGAAGAAATTTTGTATTAGCTTGTATAACCGGTAAATGTTGAGCGATAGACAAAAACATACCACACAAAAAATGTAGATCTGTTTAAAATACATAATTTATTTCAAATAAGCTTTTTGGGCATCAAACGTTTCCAAGATATCCATTATTAGCGGTTCGAATTATTCAATACTTTGTCATTCAGTTCGTATTTTCGATATTCAGTTGTTTATCCCGATTGCACGCAAAGAGCATGGAATTTTAAGGCCAGTACATAGGGTCCAATTCTTAAAAATTTGACTATAGCTATTCCCTTTACACCTAAAACGAAATGTGTAATGCAACTATTTCCGGTAAGGTTTATCTCGATTAAAATGAAGTAAATAGGGGAATAAATTTTCGTAAGAACAATTTGTATACCCACTAATAAGCGATAGAGGGTAGAGAAAGTCATGCGATGTAAAGAATAATTTTTTCAGTAAGTGACTCGATCAAACCAAAAACTATAGAATGTTCAAACATATATTATAGATTTCGCAGCACCTATATTCCGGAAAATGCTCTAAATTTTTGCCTTAAATCATTAAAGGTGCCCTGCAGAAAACAAAGCAGAGAGACATACACGCGCGTTTTATTGCAATTATAATTTTCAGGGGACCTTATGACGAACATTTACGCTGAAATACCAATTTGGAATGTTCTAATCGATTGCAATACTGCCGCTACCTTAAGTATCTACGCGGTGGAGAGATAGACAGAGGGGGAGAATAAAATTACTGGAGGGATTATTAATAGGTCCTTTTCTGGTTCTACCGATTATAGCTGATATAGTTGATATAGTATTATTGTATTTTACTCAAATATTTGTTTCCAAATGTAATTACTAATTCACATTTTAAGGTCCGCTGAATTCAAGAAGGTTATTTTTAGAAAATGGCCAGTTCATGTCTACGTATTTTGTGTGTTTGCGAGCAGACTAACTCAAAAATGAAAACTGATAAACACCAAATTTCACACGGTTTAAATATGTAAGACCAGAATGTTTGAATTGGATTATGAAGCGGAGGGGATTCAGCACCGAATGAGGATATTCTACCGACGCCCCATGAGGGGGCGATCCGGAAGAAGGGATGAGGTGAAGGTAGACGCCGGGCGCCAGAACTAGGAGTGACGTCACAGCAATGGGGGGTCCCTACATTTTCCAGATATCGATGCCTGTCAGTCGGACTGACGGACGGGTATGCCGCCACATATAGAGTCTAACGCCCCCAAGGAGGCGGTCCTTATACCCCGGCAACCAGCCGAAGGTCAAGGAACGGAGAAATGTATTCCTTTGTCCTTGCCACGCTGCATCGAAACGCCATCGCCGACACTTCCAACCCTGAAGTAGACCAAATGTGATGAAGGATGAATGAAACGATTAATGGAATGAAATGGAGGGACAGGAAATTCAGCGGATGAAAGAAACCACTCTAATATTCGCCTGACGACCCGGGAAAATCCCGAAAAAAACCATGGGCCAGAGTGGGCGGTCACCGGGGACTTCTCGAATGAGTGCCACAGACTTTACCACCTGAGACATCCCGCTCGGTAAGTCCAGGATGTTAAAAACAAACAAACAGCCCAAACTGCAATTAGTGTCGAATTTATTTTTATTTTTAATGTTTTCAACCGTAAAAAGACTCTAAGTTTAAGTACCAGCAGGCAATGCTGATCTAGTGCTTCATACAGCAGTGATGTAAGCGGTGTCAGCATGGTTTGCATAATCCACCCACGTGTCAATACATTCGCGAATATTCGGAAAATGTTTCCTATAGATGACCCGATACTCCTCTGCTCACGTTAACCTGCCAGAATTAGTAAAGCCAATTTTATCGCTCCTCTTAAACAAATTTTATTCTCAACAATGTAGCCTTATAAAATTATATTCACCACGATCTTATAAAACATAAATATAGCACCCACAAAATGTTTGGGAAGTGTGTCAAATAAAATGTACATCGTATGCTTTCTAAGTGCAGCTTGTGAAGTTCCCTGCATCCTTATAGCATTTTTAAAAGAAGTTTGCCTAACTAGAAAACTATAAAAGGCAGAAAAAGATCTTACTAAGGAAAAAGTAGAGCGCCATGAAATACCTATATTAAGTTGTCAAATATGTTTTCTAGAATTAGCCATTCTGAAAATATTCCCTGTTGTTGGTTTGAATTTTGCAGTATTTTAACCAGTATGCTTTCAAGAATAATTCTTTTTTTTCTCCTAAACACTGAAAAGAGTACGTTATATAAAAGTAGAAATATACAAAACAACTGACGGTGATATTAGCATCCTTATGCTCTTGCGCAATGGTTACATGATGTGTGTTGACAGCTTTTTTGCCAACATAAATTCTTCTCTGACAAAAGCATGGTTCAATTTATATGGCTATGTTTCTTCGCAAAATAACAGATATTGGAGTACAGAGAAACCCGATTTTATACGTGAGATTTACTTGCCTGACGCGAAAACAGGAAGTAGAAAATGTAAGCTATTCTAGAGTAATTTATAGAATGGATATGAAGTGACTGTAACATAGGGATTTCTTTTTTTGTCTGTAGTTAGTATTTTTCTCAAGGCTGTGAAAATAGAGAGTATGTTCTCTGTGCTCGAATTGGAAACTGGAGTACAGTCATGACGATCAACCAGGCATGCTGCCTAACTAGATGAAATAAATTCGCCTATCGTTAATGTTCTACTTACTCTGACTTGTAGAACGCTTAATACTTAGAGAATTTTTACATTTTACTTTTGATTTTCATTATTGTTTCAAGTACGTGCGCTGAACAGCCTGAAAGATGTTTTCTACTTTCCAAATGACGTTGAGTATTCTTGTAAGAGTGTTTAAAACAAATGCAACAACATTTTATGTCAAGTATTTTCATTGTTACTTTATTCGTTTTTCAACATGGTTTTTAGTAGAAGAATGACATTCATTTAACGCATTGCCAAAAACTGGAAAAACATTTTGTGTATAAATGACACTTTGTTGCTTTTCTTTATTTCATAAATTACAGACGTATGAATGCTACAAGGATGTTATCTTATATTTAAATTATATAGGTATTCCATCACTTCAGTTTAGGCTCATGAAAGCTTCTTTAACTGCAATAAAATAAATGTTATAAATATCTCTGAATCCAAATGGAAGCAATGCGAATTTTTCAATAACATTAGAGAGAAAATAATACACTTTGATAAGCTCTGGAACGGAATATTGTATCGGAGGAGACTTGGCTCCGATCCAAAGAATGAGGATATTATATCTATGCCCCTCGAGGGAGCTCCCCCGGGAGGAGGGATAAGGTAAGAAGAGACACCGAGCGGCTGGAACCAGGAGTGCCGGCACAGCAACAAGGCACCTACAGTTTCCAGATTGAGACGTCCCGTCAATCGGATAGGCAGACTGGGGACCCCGCCCCACACAGAGGGTCCAACATCCCCCCAAGGGGCGGTCCGTATACCCCGACAACCTGCCAAAGGCCGAGGAAGTTCCAAAGAGATCATCCTTTTCCCTGCCACGCCGCATCGAACACTTCGCCAGCACTTCCAACTCTGAAACAGACCTAAAGGAGCGAATTAATGGAATAATATGGAGGGACAGGAAGTTCCGGGGATGAGAGAAACCATTCCTGCATTCGCCTGAGGATCCGGGAAAGCTCACGAAAAAACCCATGAGTCAGCCCGGGACGTCCTGAATGCGAGTCGACGCGTTACCGCGGCACCACATCGCTTGGCAATTCATAAGCTCTTAATAGCCAAATGAAAGTGTTCACTTAAAGCACTCTATTCCGAAAATTAAATTGCTTTCAAGTTACAAATCTGAAGATATCCCACCAAAAAAAAACTTTGTATTACGATTCACTTTCTGAATTCTTAAAATGCTTCTCTTCTCTGGTCTGGAATGGAATGGGATTTGTAACGGAGCGGAGTCGACCCCGATCCAGTGAATGAGGATATTGAGTTTTTGCCCCTCAAAGGGGCGTTCCCCGGAGGGAGGGAATGATGCGGTGAGAGACACCGAGACACCGGGTGGCCGGAACCAGGAGTGACGGCACAGCAATGACAAGGTTCCTAAAATTACCAGATTGACACGCCCTAACAGTCGGGCAGGCATACCGGGAACCCCACCCCACACAGAGGGTTCAACGCACCCCAAGAAGCGATCCATATACCCTGGCAACCAGCCGAAGACCGAAAGACGGATAAGGTTCCACAGAGAGCATCCTTTTCCTCTGCCACGTCGCACCGGAATACCATCGCCGACACTTTCAACCCTGAAACACAGCTAACGGGGTTAAGGATGACTGGAATTAGAAATGGAACGATATTCGGTGGCTGAGAGAAATCATATCAGCATTCGCCTGACAACCCGGGACTCTCGAAAAAAAATCCGTGGGTCAGATTGGGCGGTCGCCGGGAAGCGAACTAAGGAACTAGTCGCACGATTTACCGCTGCGCCACCTGGTCCGTAGTTCAAATCTCGGCTTATGACATTGAATTTTTAATCTGATTCTATCTTTCCAACTTTGTCCTACACACGGCTTGAGTGAAAGAGTCTTCTTGTTAATTGAGATGAACTGCCATTACAAACTTCGTTGTAAGTATAAGAAGAATGTAGTACCTCAAACGATAGTGAGATTTTTATGTGGTGTATTTGAAACTCCACTCTCTTTGCATTACCACGAGAACAAACTAACGTGTTGCATTCACATAACTTTCTCTTCTCACCATTCTGCAAATTCTTTTTTCTAAATCTCATTTTTCTGTCTACTTCTTATAATCCAGATAAACTTGCAACTCACATTTAGCCCATCTGTGTGGTGTGGGGGTCTGCCTCATATTCAAGAGATCCCGAGTTAGAATCTCGGTTAAAGTGAAATACCTGGGTAAAGCTTTTTCCAGGGTGTCTTCTTATGCTGAGAGGATGAATGTTAGATTCTAATTTCGAGGTACCTCGGGCCCATTTGAGCATCATTTTAGCCATTTCTTTCATTCACCGTTCGTAATGGCCTATCCGTTAAACGACTTTAATTAAATACCAAAAGATAAAGTTCACATTTACACATTTCGTTGTAGTATATATGAATAAAGTGATGTTTTGAAATTTCATGCTGTTTGTATGACTAAAACAAAACGAATAGCGATTTCTCAGTTACAAAAAGTATTCAAACCAATAACAAAAAATATCTGGGAAATAGTTAATCTCATAAAGTATGTATAACAAACTGCGTGCTTTAAGGGGCTCTGCATTTCTTGTGCAGCAAAACTTTGTCCAATCTTTTATGGTTTACCAATTATACAAAAGTCATTCAGAATGAAGAAGACTTGAGAGGATCTTCTCAGTAAGTTCAAAATATATATTTCGTTTGTCATGAAAATATTTTAAACAGAGCGTATTTTAATCAAAATCAATAGAGCCATTTTTAAGAAAATAAATTTCGAAAAATTTTCCATGTAAAGGGTTGTTCAAGATGGGGGATATTTTCTTGAAAATCCTTGTCACATCTTTGAAAGATGCTGAACTTCAATATCAAGTTTGGTATTTAACAAAATTTTCGATTTGAGGCAGTATTTTTAACACTTAAATGATTTCAGTCTAATTATATAATATATAAATTCAATAACAGCCCAACTTAAAGCAATATGTGTATGTAACAAGATATAAAAAGTGTATATTACAGTCATTGTATATGTTTATATTATTGTATACATGTTCAATAATGCTATGTGAATGTATTACGTAATTTAATAATGTAGGAGCTGTGAGAATAATAGGTTAAAAGTTGCTAACAATGAGATAACCTTGAGGCAATAATGAGTAAGAAAGTTTAATAATGCTATTAGCCATTATTGGAGCAACAATAATATAAATTTTGAGACAGTTTATGAAATAGGCAGTCAACAACCAGAAAAAAACTTAAGTTAAATAAAAGTAATCTATTGGATAAGGAATAAGCAATCAGAGACTTGAAATACAGAAATTTATAAATTCAGGCGGTAGAAATCAAGTCAGTTGCTTGTAGACAGCGCTCATAACTGGACGCGTTGGTGTGTCGAGAAATTTAATACGTATTTTATGTGAAACAAAAATAGTTTACGTGTACTTGTTTACACAGTACAAGTAATTAATAAAAAAATCTCACAGCTCTCTCTCTCTCTCTCTATATCAGTGAAGTGTTATTTAAATCGTGTCAAGCATTAATAAAAGGAGTGAAGTAAAATTATAATCTGTGTAAGCCTACATTCTTCAGTCGCGCTACTCCCTGCTAAGACATTCATGTGTCTAAAAAAATTATAAATACGGACGCAGCCGAGGCAAACATAAGCATATAATATTTAAAGAAACTGTCAAAATTACAAAATTAATATTTTTTTAAACATTTGGGGCGAAGGCTACCGGAAACGTTTTATCATACGTGTGGTTGCTACTACTTCAAGTTCGGCTCCCCAACAGTCGAAATATAATACATCATCTTCAAACTGACTTTCCATACGTAACAGGAACAATACAATAAAGTACCTTCTTCAGCTTTGGATTTATGTTGTTCACACTCACGCAGGGATATGAAGGCTTTGCTATAAAATATGATGTGTTGCATTCACATGACTTTCTCTACTCACTCTTCTACAAACGATTCTTACAAAGCTTATTTCGCATCTATGTCATGTTAATACCGATAAACCTTCATCACTTATTTTCAGAATTCGTTTTAGGTATAAGGAGAACATATTAAGCTGAAGCGATAGCCAAATCCCTCAGAGCTGATCGCTATGTGGATTGCTTTGGATTGGTTGGCTACGGAGGGGACTCGGCACTGATCCACGTAGTGGATATTGTGTCTACACCCCACAAGGGCAGAAGGAAGCAAGGAAGGATGAGGGAGACAAGACACCGTGCGTCCGGAACCAGGAATGACGGCAGGATCCCTAAGTTTTCAGATAGAGACTCCCCGTCAGACGAACAGGCACACCGGGAATCCCAACCAGCACACAGGGGGTCCAACGCCCCTCAAGGAAGTTAGGATACTCCCGACAGCCAGCTGAAAGCGGAGGGATGGAGAAAGTCACAAAAAGAATCCTTTTCCCCTGCCACACTGCAGCGAAACACCATCGCCGACTCTTCCAACCCTGAAAGATACCAACGGATGAAAGATGAAGGGAAATGAGAATGGAGATGAAACGGAGGTTCAAGAAATTCGGGGATGTGAGAATCCTTCCCAGCATTCGCCTGGCGACCCGGGAAAACCCCCGAAAAAAACATGGGTCAGGTAGGTCGGCCAGAGCAATCGAACCCACGACCTCGCGAAAGCGAGCCACAGACGTGATAGATTTGAAATTCTGTCTCTTTGTATGAACTCGATAAAGAAAGAAAGAATGAAAGAAAGAAAGAAAGAAAGAAAGAAAGAAAGAAAGAAAGAAAGAAAGAAAAACAATAGCTATTTGCAGTTGAGAGAAGTATGAAGTATTTGAAAATTCAAATTAATAACAAAGAAAACTTCAGAAAGATAAAATATAAAAGTTTGTTTGACATAAAATAAAAATGCTATTTGATATAAATTTTGTGCTTTAACAAGATATACAGTTGTTGTGCAGTAAGATTTTGTCTGTCTCTTACGATTTATTAATTATCAAAAGCCATTGACAATAAAGACTAATTTACAGACTATTCTTGGAAGAGAAAATATATAGATTGTATTTATTATGAAAATAACCTAAACATATGTATTTTAATCAAAATCCTTAGAGTCATTTTTGAAAGAATAAAAAATTTCGAAAAATGTCCAATGTAAATGGTAGTTTGGAGTGGGGGATTTTCTTCAAAATCTGAGTGTCGCATTCTTGGAAGAAGTTGAACTTAAACACCAAGTTCGGTTATTAACCAACCTTATCCTTCTGAGTTATGCTGTTCGTGGATACACACACACACACACACACACACACACTTGGACCATTTTCTAAAAATAAATTCATTGGATTCAGGGGGTCACAAACGTGATTTCTGCTGAAATTACGACATTGAATTTTTAGGTGGAACACAATACTTTATGTACTTACTGTAGTTACGTAGTAGAGAAATTAAAATGCTTACTTTGGATTCAGGGGCCTCAAAACGTGTATTTCCGTTGAATCTGGTTATCCAATTTTTTGGTGGAAAACAATACTTTCTTTACTTACTGTAACTACGTAGTAGAAAGTGAAAATGCTTTCTTTGGATCCAGAAGTCTCAAAACGTGTATTTCCGTTTAATCTGTTATTCAGTTTATGGGTGGAATACGATACTTTCTCTATTTCCTGTAACTACGTAGTAGAGAAAGTAAAAACGCTTTGTTTGGTTTCAGGGAGTCTGAAAACGAGTATTTCCGTTCCGCGTATTAATCTCGTTATTAAATTTTTGTGTGGAACACAATACTTTCTCTACTTACTGTAACTATGTTGTAAGAAAGTAGAAATGCTTTCTTTGAATTCAGGGAGTCTTAAAACGAGTATTTGCGATGAATGTCATTGGATTTTTGGGTGGAATGCAAACTTTCTCTACCTTGTGTAACTACGTAGTAGCGAAGGTATTAATGCTTTCTTTGAAATCAGGAGGGTTTCAAAACGTGTATTCCGGTGAATCTCTGTATTGAATGTTTGGGTGGAATACAATACTTTCTCTATCTCCTGTAGCTATGTAGTAGACAAGGTACTTTGGAATCAGGGGGTCTCAAAACGTGTATTTCCGGTAAATCCGGTTATTCCGTTTTTGGGTGGAATACAATAGTTCCTCTACTTACTGTAAGTGCGTAGTAGGGAAAGCAAAAATGCTTTCTTTGGATTCAATTGTTCTCAAAACATGTATTTCCGGTGAATCTCGTTATTGAAATTTTGGGTGGAATGCAATTTTTCCTCTTCTTATTGGAAGTGCGTAGTAGGGAAAGTAAAAATGCTTTCTTTGGATTCAATGGGTCTCAAAACGTGAATTTCCGGTGAATCTCGTTATTGAAATTTTGAGTGGAATACAGCACTTTCCCTACTTATAGAGGTAAATAGTTGAGACATGAAATAAACCAATTGTTAAAATTAATAGAAATATAACTCTTGTAGATATTCAGGTTAATATATTTGATTTCAGAGCATGCAACCAAATAGGAAAAGTGTAACTTAGATTGTAACCTTAAAGAATTTCTGGCCTAAATTGTTGTCACGATGCACGGAAAAACCATGCTTCATAAGGACATTATATAAATAAAGAAAACAGTAAATATTGAAAACCATACCATTTTTTATAACACTTGCTTGTTATACAATGATATGACGCCTCTAGTTCGTAAAAATTAGTTTGTATATAGCTTATGTCGCTGTGTTGTAATGTTATTGCTGTTTTCTTTTCACAGTTATTACATTCTTACAGCCAAATCTAAGGGAGATGTGTTGGGATGATATTTTCTTTAGCCTATTACATCCCTTAACCTTCCTTGTAGAGCAGGTATGCTAAGGCACCTGGCATAACCCCTCGATAAGACACCCCGCTTACCCGCTACCGGTGGAACGGAAAACATTTGGAGCCCTCTGTACGATCTGCTTCGAAAACAATTTTCTTTTCAGATTCTTCGAACATGAGAAATAGTTTATATATATATAAATTATCTCGTTATTATTCTTATACGTAGTTGTTCTATTTGTGTAGCAGTTATACACATGTATAAATTCATTTATATCTTTCTGTGCACTAAGTTTGATTTGAATACCTCTCAGTTTTAGGTGTTTTTGTAATGATTATTTCATTTGTTTTAAATTTAGAGTATTTTGTAGGTATTTTTCAATAATTTTTATGTCATCAAAATCCAAGTCCTGATTATTAAAAGGAATTTATTACGCTCTAACTCATCAAGCATGGTGTTCATGCCTCCAGAAATGGAAAACGATCAAATAAACGGGGATAATAAAAACTAACTTTATTTTTGTTATCTTTTTCTAATTTGTGGATATCGAATAACCCATAAGAAATGCACAAAGATTTCGAATTACAGCATAAACGCCATTCACAACTATTTCTCGCCATTTATAGAGATGTTTATGCAAACACTCAATTATTTTGACGACCAGTTTATCTCATAGTGTGTGACTTGTTTTATACCTCTTATAAACAAACTTTGATCATTACACTTTTGAAAGGACTATAATATGTAGGTAACATTTGAACTAACTCTGATTTGTCTTTAATGTTAAATTAACCTGAAGTTGAACTCGTAAACAGACAGTTTGAAACTCTTCCAATTTCATCGGATTTGGGTCAGTTGTGAAAGGTTACAAAGCTACCATAAAACTCGAAGCTTGTTCGGCGCGCTGAGGTCTAGTTAAGTATATTTTCCGGCGTTCCAGACTAGGTTACGTGCGTATAAAAACGTCCAAGTTGGAAAGTCGACACAGGCCTTTCCCCGGTTTGCCTTCATTTAGCTACTTACTTTTAATTACCTAGTCCAGTCTTTTTAAATGCAGTTTCCGTGTCATTTGCCTCTGTATGACACGACTTGGAATCTTCATTCCAGGGAGGGCAAACGGTGGAAATAACTACCGAATTAAAAGAGAGAATTCCCCGTACACAGTCTTCTCCTCCCCTTCTTCCCATTGTCATTAAAGTAATCTTTTCCTTTGCGCTTACGGTTTTTATTTCTGTGCACAAGAACGGTATATACATTTCCCCCCCCTCCAGTTTCGTCTTCTCTCTTCCGAAAATGAATCCGATTATGCGTGTGTAACGTATAACAAGGAGTAAGGAAAAGTTGTTGGCGAGTGAAAAATTGCCACTTTTTAGGAAGGAGGGAGAGACTATTTTTTTCTCCTCCTCCCTTACCTTTTCTTCATGTTTCCCTCTTTCTTTAAAGGCATTCCTCTGTCGGAGGAGAGGTTTTGCATAAAGAAAGTAGGACAGAAGCGGGTTGCTGGTCCAAGGGTGAAGAAAGAAGAAGAAGAAGAAGTGAATGAAATATGGCTGTCATAATAATTACGGGCAGAGGCGACTCGTAGGATGAGGGGAAGGTAGAAGGGAAGAACGGAATGAAAACTTTTATGATAAGGATCTTCTGGAGGATAGGCAGAAACCCTTTTCGACAGTTTTCATCTTCCTTTTTTAAAGTGGGAAGATGGCCGAGCCGCATTTCTCGAGATAAGAAATATTGTCGCAATGATTCTCGGCTCTTATCTCTCCAAGCTGGGTGTTTAGTGCAGATGCCCTTCATGTGGACGGCGCAGCTGAAGTTTATGACAGATCCGTGACACGATAACTTTTTCGTCGACGACCTTTCGCCAATTGCGGTTCTTACAATTTGTACTTCACCATTGTCA
This sequence comes from Deroplatys truncata, assembly GCA_030765065.1. Classification (NCBI taxonomy): domain Eukaryota; kingdom Metazoa; phylum Arthropoda; class Insecta; order Mantodea; family Mantidae; genus Deroplatys; species Deroplatys truncata. Next base: position 40,196,920 of record CM060980.1, read on the forward strand.
CAAATATTCCTCCTGAAATCACCACTGTTCCTGTTCAACCCTTATTGCGTCTTTTAAATCAGAAATGAAGGGGTTTTTCTTCTCTCTCTTTTTCTCATGATATGTTTTTGAATTGATATCCTGTTCACAACGGTGGTCACAATACACAAAATTCGCTTAATTTATTTATAGAGAGTTATTATGATGAAATTTTAGTTTTTTTTCAAATTAAGCCTCCAATTTCACATAAAAATGCAGATGGATTGATGGACTGGATTGGGTTGGTTTGGTTTCGATAAGGTATCTTTATTGGTGTCAAATTATTAAAGTTATTACACAAACACTTAATACATGAATCATTGACCGTTCCTGCACATTTAAGATACAAGTTTAAGGTGACAAAAAGCAAGAAAGGAATAAATAAAAAAAATAATATAAATTACCCTTAACTGAAGTAATTTGATCAGGCTTTTGCGGACTTCAGCCAGGAGATTGTCCATGTTTCCTAGTTCCTCTAGTCAGCCAGTAGGTCCCAATCTCCCTCAAGCTGACTTCAGAATTTTTCTGCGGTTTTAACTTTCCACTGGTTTTCCCACTGTGCACATTCCGCCAAAATATGTACCCAGTTTTCATCCAAGTCAGAATGGGCTTACAGAATCACTGAAAATAACACAGGGCACTGTTACTGAAACAGCCCAATTTCCAATTAAATTCCTCTCTGAATATAAGCAATTGTCAACAATTATTTACAGTTTCTATATAAAAACAACATTTTGTAAGCTATGTTATTTAAATATGTATTTATTCCAGCATATAGGTACTGCTTACAAAAAGAAATGTCAACTCTGTGTATCTTTACTTAGGTACACTATCTGCGATAATTTTACAAGTTCCCCGTTTCTTTCCGATATACTGGGAACACTTGATTTGCAAATTGAAAGTTCTTAAATTTCACATTTTTGTTTTAAACAAAGTTTTCAAATTTCACTCGACATTTCAAATTTGGAACAAAGAGTTATTAAAGTTTCTTTTTCTTTTTTCCTGTGACGCTACAGCCCGAGCGGGGTCTGCTTCCGTCAACTGGACCGCCGGCCTCACGTCCATATACGCACCGCAGAGGTGGGAGATCTTCCAATCAATACAGAGAGGTATTGTGGTCAGCATCACGCATCCTACAGCCGGAAACTTGGTTCACGACCGCCGCCTATCACAGTTCCTCACTTTCCTCAATGCTGAGTAGACATCGGCCGTATACCTGAGACCCCCATGGGTGGGATCAAACCTGTGTGCATTCCGTAACCGGGAACCGAGCGGGATGGCTCAGGCGGCGACATCTGTGGCCCGCATTCGGGAGGTACCGGGTTCGAATCCTGGTGGCCGACCAATCTGACCATGCGATTTTTCGTGGTTTTCCTCTGGGCGCTAATGTTGGGGTGGTGTATTCTATCACGATTTCTCCCTTCCTTCATTTCCTCTCATTTCATCTCTTTTCCTTTCTTCTTTCAGGAAGTGTCTACGGTTTCCGTGGTGCGGCTAGTGTCGGGCAGATGGCATGGTAACTGCACTTTGTAACGAATTTCTCCCCGTAAAATGTAAGGGTGCGTTGTGTCGCTTCGTCGTCCTCTCACGGAATTCTTCACCTCTGCTGGTAAGGCGAGTGTTTCAAACTGGAAATATTATGGATTTCGACGTCTCTGTGGACCTGTCTGCCTGAGGATCTACGACCTCCTGCACCTCCTTCACTTCATCCCTACCTCCCGAGAGTGTAGTCACAATAGATTTAGTTGGTCACAGTGGCGAGGTGTCTCCCTTCGTTGAATTACCTCTACCTCCGTAACCGGGAATCAGAGCTCTACGCTCTAGCCCATAGCGCCACGGTGCAAGACTATTAACGTTTCATGCAATTTAATTTGGTGCATTAAAATGTATTAATTCAGAAAAAATTGTCAATTCACTTTAAATTTTTCATTAATGTCCACGGAAAGCTTAAGAATATATTTTTAATGGTTAATGAGACAAATGCAGCTGAGGTTTCGGAAATATGTATAATGCAAATGTGTGCTCTAAAAGATACATGGATAATACAAATCATGGAATGGATAAATTTTCTAAATCATATAGCTATGGTACAATTTCAGGCAAAAATATTTGGAAAACCCATAGCTAATGAACAAACAGATATTAAGTTGTGCGGTTCTCATTGTTATTACACCAAATATGAATTTCTACGACGAAACCAGACCAGATTTTTATAATCTATGGTTACAAACGCCAAATTTGCTTGCAAAAGAAAGCTTATTTCTCATTTTCTTCAACGGTTTGTTAGCACACTATTTTAAAAATTATTTGGGAAGCATTAGAAAGGAAATGGAACAAATTAATGTCTAACATCGGAAACAGTGCTAAATTTCGCGGAGGAATGTAAGAGGTGTAAATCCACCTTAATAACATCTTCGCGAAACATTTATGACGAGGGAAGGAGGTTTTAATTCATTTGTTAAAAACGCATTGTGACCTCTATATTACAATATGACTATGGTCATTGGCCTACATGCAATTGTACCACCTGTGACTATTAGGATGTTACAGAATGCTGGGTTTCGGGGACTGTTTTATGGCTTCTTTGGCTGCATAATAGGCAGTCAGTTATATCAATATATGACTGGATTCGAGTTAATGCGACACATTTTACAGCTGTCGTACTTCTACGGTATAGTTCTGGATCAGGCAGATGATAGCTAATTGCCGGAGTGTAAAACAGAGCGATCAGGTACTGGAAGACCTACACTACGCGATCAAAAGTATCTGGACACCTGGCTGAAAATGACGTACAAGTAATGCTGGAAGTCAATATGGTGTTGGCCCACCCTTAGCTTAGATGACAGTGTTCACTCTCGCAGGCATACTTTCAATCGGTGCTGGAAGGTTTCTTGGGGAATGGCAGCCCATTCTTCACGGAGTGCGAAACTGAGGAGAGGTATCGATGTAGGTCGGTGAGGCCTGGCACAAAATCGGCATTCCAAAACATCCCAAAGGTGTTCTATGGGATTCTAGTCAGGATTCTGTGCAGACCAGTCCATTACAGGGATGTTGTTGTCGTGTAACCACTGCGCCACAGCCCGTGCAGTATGAACACGTGCTCAATCGTGTTGAAAGATGCAATCGCCATCCCCGAATTGCTCTTCAACAGTGGGAAGCAAGAAGGTGCTTCAAATATCAATTTAGGTCTTCGCTGTGATCGTGCCACGCAAAACAACAAGGGGTGCAAGAACCTTCAGGAAACACACGACCACACATAACACCACCACCTCCGAATTTCACTGTTGGCACTACACACGCTGGCAGCTGACGTTCACCGGGCATTCGCCATACCCACACCCTGCCATCGGATCGCCACATTGTGTACCGTGATTCGTCATTCCACACAACGTTTTGCCACTGTTCAATCGTATAATGTTGACGCTCCTTATAGCAAGCGAGGCGTCGTTTGGTATTTTCCTGCGTGATGTGTGGCTTATGAGCAGCCGTTCGACCATGGAATCCAGGGTTTTTCACCTCATGCCTCTCATAGTACTTGGAGTGGATCCTGACGTAGTTTGGAATTCCTGTGTGATGGTCTGGATAGATGTCTGCCTATTACTCTTTACGACTCTCTTCAACTGTCGGCGGTCTCTGTCAGTCAATAGACGAGGTCGGCCTGTACGCTTTTGTGCTGTACATGTCCCTTCACGTTTCCACTTTACTATCACATCAGAAACAGTGAACCTAGGGATGTTTAGGAGTGTGGAAATCTCGCGTACAGACTTCTGACACAAGTGACACCCAATCACCTGACACGTTCGAAGTCCGTGAGTTCCACGGAGCGTCCCATTCTGCTGTTTCATGATGTCTAATGACTACTGAGGTGGCGGATAATGAGTACCAGGCAGCACAATGCACCTAAGATGAAAACGTATGTTTGTGGGGGTGTCCGGATACTTTTGATTACATACTGTATATCTGAATCCATTAAATGGATTTCCCTTCAGGAAAGTGCAGGCTGAATTCAGTAAGATAACGGGACGTTCTTAGAGAGAGTATACCGATGAAGTAGTTGAGTTGTATTCAAAGTTATCTAAAGCTTAATTTACATCCCTTGTGGCTAATGCGATTGAATAACTCGATTCGTTAATTTAAATTTAACACACTTATTGCTTAAAGAAAGGGATGAAGATGAAATCACGGAGAAAGATTGCACATACTGGCTTCCTACTAATTTAGAATATGGGTTCCATAGTGCGGCCAGTCATGGAAATCACTAAACACAAAAGCAAGTGGGGTTGTTAACGTTTCCTTTGAACTCTCCCTTAAGACGATTTTGAGAGACTATCATGAACCTTTCAGAGGACACTCCACTCCAAAGTTATGTGTAAAAATCATTCGATAATTAAGCTGGATAAAACCACACCTGACACGACACCAGTCCACCTCGTCTGACAGCTCCTGAAAGAGGAAGAAATAACGATTTTGAAAATAAGTAGATAAATGAATAAAAATTAACATGAACATTTTTATATTTGTTCACCAATTCAAATACTTAACGGGTAAATTGAAAATTAAAAACAAGTTCATGAGATTCAAACGGTGGATGCCATGAATACGAGATCCAATGCGCTTGGTTGAAATTGCCATAACTGCTGTCAACAGAGCATTTGTGGATATATAATGACATTTCTTCCAGTCTTGAACTTTCCATACTTGAGTATAGTAAGTCTTCTGAAGGATATAACGTTTCAGCTCTTCTGGAGTGTGTAGCAGTTATTTTACAGAGAGAGAGAGAATTGTTTTAATTTTTTATCTTTCAGTTGCGTAAAAGATGATGGACCTCTCCCAGTTATCCCACCCAGTTTCACTACCGTTGAATACCCCATTTCGGTGGCAATTATTTTTCACTATGCTTTGCACTCGTAGGAATATCTATCGTTTTATAAAGTCGTAAATTAATTTGTTCTTCTTCCTTATACTTTTGCCACAGTTCCACATATGTCTTTTATTCGCTTTTTATTAAAATGTTCTCTGTATGATGCGTATTACTACTTTCTTAATATTTAAATCGTTTGATCTCTTATAATACCCGATTGTTGAGAAGTTTTTGATCTTGCAGGTGCTTTGCATTCAATATGGTTATTTTAATTCTTTTTGAGAGCTCATATCGAAAAAAGAGGTTGTTACTTCGATGTTGGATTAAAACAGTTTTTGGTGCAGATGTTCAGTGACTGTCTATTGAACCTTTGCAATCTGTTTTATTTAGAGAGTCTTCTATTGTGTTCTCCAGTAGATATGTATTCTTTCTGGTGAATTATCTTTCTATTTTTTCTAAGCATTATTTCACCAGCAAAGAGTAACATATTTACAGAGATTATATGCATAATTGATACCTATTTGTATCTTATCACTCGCTCTCACACTCTCTCTCTCTCTCTCTCTCTCTCTCTGTCTTTAAACACTTTAATCTCTGTACCACACATTTTAGTAACGAACTTACCAACTAGCTATGAAATATTATCCATACATACACCTTTTCATAAAATTTTCATGACTTTATATGCAAACTTTCATCTATCATGTAAGCGGTGTGCCAATAAAAGCTGTGAAATGGTGCATTTCTGGTGTACTTTTGTGATTATTGCTTTCGTTATGTTTCCTTAATTATGATAGTCTCATATGTGTTTGTGTGAAGATGTTTCTTATATGCTCACCTTATGTTTTTGAGCAGCTTTTTATTTCCTTAATTCAAATTCTTAATTTGTATAGTGGTTTTGTATAGCTTTTCCAATTTTTTAAAATTCTGCAATTTTAATTGATTTACTATATTTCCATATTATTTTTCAAGATAATTTACTTCAATGTTTGTCTAAATGCTGTTCGTCCCTTTCTGGAAGAATGTTCTTATAGTAAAATCCATGGAAAGACACTTTTATAAAAGTATCCTTTACAAAAACATATTTTACATTTATTTTCGATTTCTTCCACCTTTCCTTGTGTCGAATTTCCAAATTGTAAAATAGTAACTCGAGTGAATGCTTTGTCCTTTTTGAAGTCCTTTTGTTTAATATGTGAAAGTAATTTATGGGTCAGGAATCCTTGAACTCTGACATTCTATGAATATTTGTAAATATTGTCGCAACCTCCTTTATAATCACCCCATTACGGGGGTTAGAGCGCAGGACCGGAATCTAAAGAATCACATCGCACTTTCCTAACACGAGGTCCGACGGGGGGAAGCTAACAAAATACGTATATAACACCTGAAAACCACAAAAATATTTTTAAATCATCATGGCCTAGGAAGGAAGAGACCACCTACATAAATTATTCACATAGTATAGAGTTAGATGTCAAATATATTATACCAGATAAAAGTGATACAGATTACCTTCTTGTTTGGCGAAGCGTCATCTTAAACACGTCTTGCCAGTCCCACAAGCAAGGCTCAAAGAGGACGCGAGCTACGTACTACCTCACGATAAAACCAGTTAACCCCTCCCCTTCCACTACGTCACTACCTGTTTACATTTCCAATCTAAGAGTTAACCACACAGTGTTACCACACCATATATTCTTACAGTGTTACCACAACCACATGCCACTCATTCTTTACATTATAAAACGTATTGTAAGTTTTTGAATTATTTAATAACATGAATTCCATCTTATCAGAATCTATTCAAAGACCTGAAAGTTGTGATTCCTCTCGAATCTTTTAATGTGAAGAATTTGTTCTAATATTTATTTTCTTCTTTCTGTAATTTTTCTTAGAATTTTGCTGCTTCCTCTCTTTTGCCTTGTTCCAGTCGATGTACATCATAACAACTGTCCTCTGGGTACAAAACCTACAGCTATTAATTGTTCATTGTTAAAAGAACATCTTTCATTTATTTTTGTTCCATTGTCATAGACTGGTACAGCTACTTTTGTTTATGTTACTCCACTAAAGACCACAAGTTTACCTAATTCTCTGTTCCTTAACTTTTTTATTGTTTCTAAAATAGTGCTTACATTTGACAAAGCTTTTATGTTGCACAATAAGTTTACTTAACAAAACAGAACTGTTTTATGTGAGTTTAGAAGGCTGCTTGATTTCTGTAGGGAAATCTTTTGATCTTTCAATGCACTTCAACGTGTAACAAGGTAATGACCAGTTTAAAAACAATGACCTTATTAGGACAACAAAACTGACATAAAATTTGACTTAATTAAAAGCATTTTCAGTTTATTACATAAGAATAATTCCATGAGAGAACCTGCACAGTAAAGAATGAAAACATACATTACAGGAGTAATGACAATGGGGCTTGTTTACTTATAACATAATGGTTAACAGAGAAACTAAAAGGACCCATCCCTTAAGCAAACTTTATGTCTTGTTATAAAACAGGCAGTGTTTTCAAGCGAAATTTTTTTTCTCTTGCACAATTCTGCGTTTTTCATTAGTTACATTTATAAATATCTCGGATATTAGCTGCAAAACTGTGATATCGATTTCACGTCATAGTTAAAAAGTCATTTACATATATGTAATAAAACCTTAATCAAGAATTTGATGATAATTCTAGTAAATAGCCGATGTGTGTAATGGAATACGTGTCTGGGAGGGAGCGGCCTTACTTTCCACTCAAGAGTGGCTGAACCGAAGCTGTGAAACTTATGATATAACCAACATTATCACCTAATTAGGAAGTCGAATATAACGGCATGTTATTTAATTTCTCCGTCAGGAAAGTTAAAATTATGCACAAGATATAATACCATATCTAATTAAATAAGAGTTTTGCAAAAGGTGTTGCCTCTATAGTAATATTATAAACAACCGAGAAAATTTTTATGTTTACACGTTAGCATGTGTGTATGATAATCACAACAACCATTCAGCCATTTTTATGCTCCTTTCACCGTTAAAAAGCCTATTCTTTCTGACGGACACGGGCTATAAATCACTTTCTAATTTCAAGTGATAAATTACTAAAGTCTACAGAGACGATTTAGACAGCTCTTTACTGGAATATGAACACATTGAAGTTTAAAAAGTACATAACTGTAAAGAGGGCTTTGACATTCTTTGAGAATGCTACCAATAGAGAGTCGTTGTTGTTAATCCCCCAAAAATGCATGTAAAACAAAGAAAACTTCTCCAATATTTCATTTCAAATAATATATATATATATATATGTGTGTGTGTGTGTAATTTATTAGAATAGGGCTTTTCAATGGCGAAAGAAGCATCAAAATGGCTGAATGGTTTTTAATATTATCGCACATAGAAGCACACGCGCGCACACACACACACACACACATATATATATATATATATATATATATAATTGGAGCAACAGTTTTAGACATGTGAAAATCTTAATGACAGCTATGAAGCGAGTTATTTACCAGGTCAGGAGGTGACCGGTCGTTTGCATGCTACAGGAGTGCTTGGGACATCCATTGTCAAATATCCGCACACCGGTTATGCATAGCACTGTACCCCATTACACTGCGCTGCATTGATAAACTTATAGTTATATGCAGTATATTTAAATCTAGCGCTGTAAAAAGCTGCCTATCATCTGCATCTAATTCCTCCACACCTGACAGTCCTTCCTCTTCTGCGGAATCACTCACATCATTGCCGTCATCACTGCTGTCGCCACTTTCTGCACCATTATCCTGGATGACACACAGTGAAGAACACAGCTCTTCTAAACACTTAATAGGCTTCTGTTGCAGTTTTACCGAGTTTAGAGCAAAATTTGATGTTCGTCTTTGTTCTTCGTAATCTGACATTTTTGCAGCACGTGCAAAACACGTGTTCACTTTAGAGCGTCTACCTCGTCACTGCATGATCACAGGAAGTCACGTGACCTCTCATTTTTATCGGGAAGGAACGCTGCGTGTACAGTCTGGGTAAGAATTAAAGAAATCTCAGCGTCAGGATTGTAGTGAAGTCATTCCGGAAACTTTTTGATCACACCTCGTATGCTATGGGTTTCTGCATTATGTGTAAGCTATGCAGCTTTTATGTTATTACATAAATCCCGGACGAAAGAGAAGGTACAAAGATTTAAAATTTCACTTACTGTAATTATCCAAAAAAGATAATTATTGGACCATTTCGACCAATGACAGTTCCGCAGCCAAAGGGTAGTTATAGACTAAGCGGCATTTCCAGAAATTGGAAGAGGGGGAGGGTTGCTTGAGAAAGTCTGACGCTACGCCGATGTTTCATATACTTTTTTGTGAATATCAGCGGATTTTACATCCGTTATAAGCTATAGCCGAGACTGTACGAAATTACAATACGAAAAGCTAAAGGGGAGAAATTACCATAAAAATTCTCTAGATTATTGTCCAATAATTTCATAAAGAATAGGGTAGGTAAATTAATTCGTCAATCGAGTTAAAAAGCTAACCATGTGACGTCAAGTCAGCTGTTTCTGCCAATTTATCTTGTAAAATGTCAATAGGCTGGTTTAGCTGATGTGAATGAAGACCTGTGTTTGCTTGTACTGTGCAATTCTTAGTAACTATTCCATTTTGTATGGATAAAAATATGAGCATATACTAGGTTTAGTAAAAGCTAAGATGTTTCCAGAATGTAGCATTTGCGAGACACAGTAGGTGAATAAACACTAGCTAACACTATATAGTCAAAGTGAATACTAGATGTTTTGTTGCTAACTTTTAATTTTTTGCTTAGTATCAACTATGTAGTAGATAATATCTTTGCGTTATTTGCCCCACGTTTTGGGCGTCAATTTGAAGTAGGTTGTATTGAAAGAGTTGTATTATATATCAACTTTTGGGAGCCGAACTTGAAGTTCGTTGCAACCGCACATATAGTCCCGCTTTGCAGTAGCCTTCGCCCCAAATGTACTTTCCAGTGGTGGCCTTTGCCCCCCACCCAAAATGTTTAAAAATATTAACTTTGTAATTTGACTGTTTCTTTAAATATTATATATTTGTGTTTGCCTCGGCTACGTCAGTATTATTGTTAGAGACATGTTTATCTTTGCAGGGTTGTGGTGCGACTGAAGAATGTAGCTTACACAGATTATAATTTTACTTCATTCCGTTTTATTAATGCTTGACACAATTTAAATAACACATCACTGATATAGAAAGAGCTGTGAGATTTTTTAAATTAATTACTTGCACTTTTTAACACAAACTATTTTCATCTCACACTGAATACGTATTATACTTCTCGAGGACGCATCTCGCGTCCGGTTAGGAATACTGTCTGCAAGCAACGCGTCCAGTTATGAGCGCTGTCTGCAAGCAACTGAATTGATTTCTACCGCCTAAATTTGTAAATTTCTGTATTTCAAGTCTTTGATCGGCTAACCCTACTCCAATAGAATACCTTCATTTAACTAACGCTTTTTCAGGTTGTTGATTGGCTGTTTATTAAACTGTCTCAAAATTTACATTATTGTTGCTCCAATAATGACTAGTAGCATTTAAACTTTCAAACTCATTATTGCATCAACGTTACCTCATTGTTACCTCATTGTTAGCAAGTTTTAACCTATTATTCTCACAGCTCCTTAGTATTAAATTACGTAATACATTTACATAACATTACCAAACATGTATACAATAATATAAACTTTTACAATTACTGTAATATACACTTTTTATGTATTGTTACATATACATATTGCTTTAAGGCGGGCTGTTATTGAAATATATATTATATAATTAGACTGAAATCATTTAAGTGTTAAAAATACTGCCTCAACTATGATGCTGTCGAAATAGTGTTTACAAATAATTGTTGATATTTGAGCAACATATCATCGGTTTGTAATGACTGAATAAAGAGAAAATTCCTTTGGTACTAAGTTAAATAGAGAAGTCTACACAAATACTCAGACTTATCGCATTCCCGCTCTCTCGCTCTCTCTCTCTGTCTCTCTCTCTCTCTCTCAATCAGTATTTGTTTTCAATTATGCTTGTTTTATGCATTTAACCAATTTTATTTATTTAATAATTTACAGTTTTATGCACTCCATAAACTCCCTTAGTCCTTCACTTGTGTCCATTTATCACTACATCACTATTCCGTTCCTTATGTGGATTTTACATTTTAATTATGTTCATTTTGGGAAAAAGGTTTTCTGTAACAAGTTTATCTTTCGCAATTCTGGGGCTCATAGCAGTTTCGCGATTTCAGTTTCATGTGCTGCTACTACTGTTGCATTGTTCCTTATTTTTTGGATGGGAGTTCATTTCGTTATTGTTAACTGTCTTAGGGTTCTGGATGTTCATTCCTCTTTGCTTCTCTTTATACTCCTGGTGAGTTGTCACGGAAGTTTTAAGGAGAGATTGGATTTGGTTCGTCTTTATGCAGAATCTCCAGGAAGTCTTTTTCTAATTTCTTAAGCTGGATGTCTTTGTTGTCTGTGGATTGTAAGTCTGTTTTGGTCTTTAGGGTCGTCATACGAGGTGTAATCAAAAAGTTTCCGGAATGGGGTCAGAAATACTACACAACATTTTGTTTTGTATAATATGAGGTGTCACCCTCGAAGTAGTCTCCTTGGGAGTTGATACACTTGTCCCAGCGCTTCTGCCACTGCTGGAAGCACCTCTGGAAGTCCTCTTTATACATGTTGAAAGCTTTCTACGATTCGGGATGGATGGCATCAGTGTCCTCAAAACGGTGTCCTCGGAGCCGCTGTTGCCAAATCTGGAGAATAGGCGGAATGGGGAACAGTATTCATTCTATTTCTATCCAAAAAGGGCTTTTTGCGCGGGCGCATTATCATGATGCAGGAACCAGTCACCACTCCTCCATTTCTCCGGTCGTTTGCGTCGCACATTCTCCCTTAATCTTTGCAGCACTTGATTTTAGAACACTTGAGACACTGTTTCACCCTGTGGCAGAACTACCTTATGTACAATGCCTTTAATGTCAAAAAAAACAAAATCATCATTGACTTCACTTTGGATCGAACTTGTCTGGCCTTTTTCGGGTGTGGAGGTGAACGACTCTTCCATTGTGAACATTGTTGATTCGTTTCTGGATCGTACCCATAAATCCATGTTTCATCACCAGTAATAATTTTCTCCATAAACTGTGGGTCAATTTGTAGCTGCTCTTCAAGATCTGTGCAGGCAATCACACGGCTTTCTTTTTGGTGATTTGAAAGCTTGGCGGCAATTCTTCTCATGTCCAAATTGTCTTTCAAAATGCTTTGAACACTTCCAAAGGAGAGTCTTAATAGTCAGAAAGTTCTCTTATTGTAATGTGCCTATCATTTAAGACAATTTCCCTCAACTGATTAATATTTTCATCAGTTGTGCTGGAACACGGTCGCCCCGAACGATCTGCAACTTTAACTGATGTCACACCACCTTGAAATTTCGAAAACCACTCAAATGCTTGAGTTTTGCCCATATCTTCCTCCCCATAAGCTGCTCTTAACATTTCATAGGCTTCTGTTTTAGGTTTACCGAGTTTAAGGCAAAATTTGATGTTCGTTCTTTGTTCTTCGTAATCTGACATTTTTGCTACGCGGAAAAATCGCTGCAAGTGCAAAACACGTGTTCATTTCAGATCGTCTACCTCGTCGCTGCATTGTTACAGGAAGTCACGTGACCTCTCATTTTTATCGGGAAGGAACGCTGCATGTACAGTCTGGGTAAGAATTAAAGAAATCTCAGCGTCAGCATTGTTGTGAAGCCATTCCGGAAACTTTTTAAGCTATCAGTTCTACTTTCTGTACCACGTACATAATAGGTAGTGAAAGTATTGCATTCCACCCAAAAATTGGATATCAAGATTTCACCAGAAATACATGTTTTTAGGTTCCCTAAATGCAAAATATTTTTAGAAAAGAGGTCCGTGCGTGTGTGTCTGTGTCTGTGAAAGCGACCTTAAAAACTAAAAGTCGGATAAATACCAAACTTGGTATTTTGGTTCAGTATCTTCTAAAGATGCGACATGAATATTTTCAAGAAAATCCCCCTCCCCAAACTATGCTTTATATAGAAGATTGTTCAAATTGTTTATTTTCCAAAACATGGCTTTAACGATTTTGATTAAAATACCATATATTAATAATACTTCCATGGAAAATAAAATGTATATCGTGAATTTTCTGGGAATAGACTTTGAGGTCCTCTTCATTCGGAAAGAATTTTATATAATATTGTATAACTGGTAAACGTTAAGTGATAGACGAAAAGCACTACACAAATAATGCAGATCTCTTTAAAACACACAATTTATTTCAAATAACTTATTTGTGGCACAAGACATTTTGGAGATACCTATTATCAATGGTTCGAATTGTACATTACTTGGTCTTTTTACTTTCTCTACTACAAATAGTAAGTAGGGGTGTCTGTGTGTGTGTCTGTGAACAGCATAGCTCAGAAACGAACAGTCGGATAAACACCAACCTTGGTATTTGGGTTCAGTATCTTCCAGAGATGCGACACGAAGGTTTTCAAGAAAATCCCTCCACCCCACATTACGCTTTACATGGAACATTTTTCGAAAATTTTAATTTTCTCAAAAATGGCCCTAACGATTTTGATTAAAAATATCATATGTTTAAGATATTTTCATGACAAATAAAATGCATATCTTGAATTTTCTGGGAATGTCTCCAAAAGTATTCTTCATTGTGAACGACTTTTGCATAACTGGTAAACCATAAGAGATAGACAAACTTTTACTACACAAAAAATGTATATCGCGTTAAAATACACAGTTTATGTCGCATACATTTTTTGTTGAGTGAACCATTTTGGAGATATTGCTTGTTATTCCCTTAAATTTTTCAATACTTATTTTCTCAAATGGGAATTCGTTATTCATTTTTTTGTCTTGGATATGCAAAGAGTATTAATCTGTGGCAAAGAGAATGGTGCTGCACCTAGCAACCAGCTATTAAAAGATGTGTCTATGCTTAAAGGCTACTGTATGTCTATATTGCCCTTGCAAATACAAAACAAGGGGAACATAGTACGCCTTAAGCGATAGTCAAATATTTTTAGAACTGGTCACTATGTGTAAAATGTAATTCTCTTTGTATGTCAAAAGATCGTTTCTACAAATGTTTATCTCGATTAGTATGAAATAGATAAGAGTTTGTAAAAATAGTTTATGCAAGAGTAGAGAAAGTCATGTGAGTGTAACACATCAGATTTTTTAAGTCCTTTCCAAATTCAGTTGTTTCTTGCGATGTCATGGAAACAATGTAGAATTTTAAGGCCATATATAGCATTCTGTTCTTAAACATTTGACTGTCGCTGTTCTCTTTGTATTTGTAACAAAGCGTATAATGTAGGTATTTCTGCAAAGATTTATCTGGATTAAAATGAAATAGATAGAAAAATGAGCTTTGTAAGAACAGTTTCTACACCCACTAGTAGTAGTTGTAGTATTTATTCTGTCTTAAAGCACTATAAAGGCAGTTGACAACGTTTGATAAAAAGAATGTAAAAGTATACACTTTGCCAAATAAAAGTTACATATTAATATCATAAGATTTAAGAATTAAAAATTCTTGTATGTAGTAGAAAGGATTTACGACCTTTTGCTATTAGCAAATATTTACTAACCAATCTCTCCGAAAAAATGCATATCCAGATGAGTTGCAGTTCCATTTTCAACATTAAAAGTCTCCCCATTCACATTAGAATAAACTTGTTACACTAAAGTGACACACGTTTTTACCGTTACCTATTATTGTCAATATTGCCTGGATAAAATAACTATGCCGTGTTTAAAGCTTTTGGATCATCAGACTAAATATGGAAAACATCTCAATGATATGGAATAGAAATCAAAATTAAAACGTTACCCTCAATATATCAACAAATACATTTTATAGTAAACACCACAAAGTGAAAAAAATCAAAATTGAGAGAGCTTTTGACACAATATAAACTGGGTGCGAAGTTAATTAATGTTATAGTTTAGCAAAATGTTAGTTGCTTATTATTTATTTGCTGAAGTATTTCTGGGTGACATCATATAATCTTTAAATTTATAAAAAGCTTATTCATCTACTTAGTTCCTGCTAACTGGGTTTTAATACTTTTATTTACTTCTAAGTCACTTTTGTTATTATTCGTCTGTAACCTTAAAACAGTTATAGCGCACAACGCTATAAGTTATTTCTGAACATTCTTGTAAATAACTTATTTCTGAATGCGAAATAGGAATAAATGCTATGTTTGTAGTCCTTCTTCATTTATAAATAAAGTTTATTTAAAGACAAAGATTGCATTTTGCGATGTTTTCAGTTTCAAATTACTTAGATTAAATGTTATCCATGTTTGCACATTGAAAACCACAATACCTCGCCTACTTCATGATATTCGTCTTTATTTCCATTAATCCATTTTTACTACATTTTAATTTCTATCCTTAATTAAAAATAGACAGAAGGTTCATTACTAATTTTTGAAACATTACATAACACATATAAGAGGAGGGGAGAGAGATACATAATTACTGGGTAAAACAACGTGAGTGAAGCTGCAGGTAAAGTAAATTTACTATTAAGTAAATCATGGATTATTATGAAAGAAAACATTTAGATGTAACAGTAATTTGTATAAATATTAGTTAATATTCCATGAAAGTTAATAAGTCATTGTAGAAGAAAAATAAAATGTTAGCAGGTAAAACTACAACATAATTTAATTTTTATCTGTGCCAGCTTTTTAAGCTACATTCACAATGTAAATTAACCGTGAGAATAAATGCTGCGTGTTTGTAAGGAAGCATCCTCAATGAATCGCGTAAACCCAAAAATAAACATAGAGCTAAAGGTCTAGGCTTTCAAAGTTATGCTCTACGTCAAACATAAGAAAGTAACTAATCAGAGAGCGATTCTCATCACGTGTTTATTCTGCCATCTCCCATCAGATTTTCCGTCCCCATGACTGTGTTGACTGCCTAACACACCTTTTGTGTAAGATTACTACTAGACAGGAATCACTGGAAAATATATAGAAATTGCAGCATAACAAATTGTGATTGTAGATGATGTTGTTTTTCTTTTTTTGGGGGGGGAGTTTAGCGTCCTTTAACCGGGTAGCTAGTTCTTGTTCATTTTGATATATGTACAAAGAGCGCCAAAGAAAATCTCACTGCACCTCTCGCCTGTCACTTTATTTATCGCTGTGCGTGGCCTTGCGAAGCCACGGCCATTTCATTGGTTGCTTTAGACCCCGGTACAAGGTTGCGCCACTCCTTCTGCTAAATAGTTGCACCAATAACCACAAAAAAAAGGTTACGGAATGGCGTAGAAACGACATATATGTTTACGCTCCCGATCATATTGCCTAAAACAGAAACAGATAGAGTGAGTGCATTCAGTTTGTCATACCTCTTATCGTGATTGGTAGCCCATACCTTATCGGTTAGTGCAGGACACGCTTTTGAAAGGGTTAAAATTAAGGGGAAAACTTGATGAGCGCCCAGGTTAGCGAAATGTAGAATGTGCAGTGTGAGAAGATCTTCAAATTAAAGTTTGAGTGGTATTTATTAAATACATAGTAATACTTTATAACTAAACAGAACTGTATTCTCACAGTAGTAAAATGGCTTGTTGCTGCGTAGAAGCAAACATAACTAAATAATAAATAAATAAATAAACAAAGCAACATGTTTTCCCTCTAATTCAAACTACAATTGGTTAATATACCTTTACTAACATATTGCTGATCATAGGACTACAACAGGATTATAGACAAAAATATAACCCAATTTTATTGGTATAATATGTATGTCATATTCGGTAAACCATTTATATGTACATATTTATCTTTAGTTTCTAAACATGATCAGTCAATTATAACAAAAGAGTAATTTGCATTTAGTAAACGAATATCATCTGTGGATGTTTTACGGGGACTGCCCACTTTCTGACGAGTATGTAAACCGCCTTCCCCACTTTCCTGAAATATTTTTATCCAGTAATTTACTATAAAACCCTTTTATGCATTGCCATTGCAATTGCTATAACAGTGCGACCAGCCTCCCACACACCCACGATACGTCCACGAGTAATCTCACTAGTATACGGCATGACTGGTTCTGAGACAATAAACATGTTTTGGTTTCAATAACACCAGAAAAAGCAAAGGCATCAACCTCCCCTCTTTTTCCCCTTATTGCTGTGTTATCAAGCCACTTCTGGTAGGTATATCGTCCACGAACAAATTAAAAAGTGTCGGTGAAAGAATACACTCCTGTCTTACTCCCCTCCGAGTTACAACATTCTTCGATACTGTTTTAGAATCGCATTTTACGCAAAACTCAACTTTTTCGTACTTTGACTGAAGTGCTCTAAAAATTTTTCTTGACAAATCCTTCGCCCGTAATTTTACCCAGATGCTTGTCTTTTACACAGTCGAACGCCTTACTAAAATATATAAACGTTCAGTGTAGTTTTCCCATCTTTTTTCGCGTTAGCTTCACTCTAACACTATCTAATATAAATACATTTTCTACCGTACTGTATTTCTCCCTGAAGCCCTGTTGAAATACCCATAATTTGTTGTTTTCGTTGATCCATTATCTCAGTCACTCATACATAATCTTACATAAATTTTACTGATTACTGGAAGAAGCGCTACTCCCTATAGCTGTCCGGAATTTTTGTGCTTTCCTTTTTATATATTGGACATACAATTGCCGTCGTCCATTGCTGTGGAAATGTGCTCCCCTTAAAATTTTTCTTCAACACTTTGAGGCAGTATTTTTAACACAAATGATTTCAGTCTAATTATATAATATATATATATATAATTCAATAACAATTATAAAAATTGTTAAAACAATATGTGTATGTAACAAAATATAAAAAGTGTATATTACAGTCATTGTATATGTTTATATTATTGTGTACATGTGTAATAATGTTATGTGAATGTATTACGTAATTTAATTATGTAGGAGCTGTGAGAAAAATAGGTTAAAAGTTGCTAACAATGAGGTAACAATGAGGTAACCTTGAGGCAATAATGAATTTGAAAGTTTAACAATACCACTTGTAATTCTTGGAAGCAATAGCGTAATTTTTGTGACAGTTTATAAAATAGCCAATCAACAACCAGAAAAGCTTTAGTTAAATAAGGTATTCTATTGGACTAGGATTAGCCAATCAGAAACTAAAATATAGCAAAATTTACAAATTCAGAGTTCAGTTGCTTGTAGACAGTGTTCCTAACCGGATTTGAGATGCGTCCTCGACAAATTTAATACGTATTCAGTGTGAGACGAAAAATAGATTACGTGTTAAAAAGTGCAAGTAATTAATAAAAAAATCTCACAGCTATCTCTCTCTCTCTCTCTATATATATATATGTATATATATATGTGTATATATATATTAATGCTTCACACGACTTAAATAACACTTCACTGATTATAATCTATGTAAGCCTGCGTACACCACTCCCTGCTAAGACATTCAGATCTCTAAATATAAATACTGGCGCAGCCGAGGCAAACATAAATATATAATATTTAACGAAGCACTCAAATTACAAAGTTAATATTTTTAAACTTGGGGCAAAGTACATTTGGGGCGAAGGTTACCGGAAACTTTTTACCATACTTGCGGTTGCAAATACTTCAAGTTCGGCTCCCCAACAGTCGAAATAAAATTCAACTGCTTCAATACAACAACTTCTTCAAATTGCCTCCCAAAGCGTGGGGCAAAGTAACAACGTAAAAATAACAATACAACAAAATAACTTCTTCAAATTTTAGTGCCCAATTTCTAAGTATTTCGATTTCCATTCCCTCCTTAAATAGTTGAGCTGGTATTCCGTCTAGTCCCGGTGTTTTCTTATATATTTAAACCATTTGTTGCCTGAATTACTTCCCGCATAGTTATATCCTTATCTAGGTTTTCGATTTTCGGCGCTCCTAGTAGTTGGATTTCAGTCAGTAGTGCTGCCTCCTAGTTCCCCCCCACCCGCCAAAACTTTCCTCAAAATACTGTTCCATTGCCCTGGTGTTACACAATTGTGCACAAAAGGACTCTTTATAATCCTTTTCAGAGCCTCCACACATTGCCTTCCTGTCCCTGTGACAACGCCTCAGAAACTTCCTCTCTATTTTCTGCCTCCATTCCTCCTTCTTACTGACTAATAGCTCCTTGTATGTTTTTTTTAACAAAACGAAACTTTTCCGTCTCATTCTCCCCCCCCCCGCCCTTTTCTCCTAAAGGCTTTGAGAGGCCGGTCCATTGCCCTTTTACTTTGCTTGCATCCACTGCTGTACCAACCACCGCAGGTAGAAAATGTATTTCTCCCACTTGTTACTTTCATATTACTTCCAACCTCCCATATTGCAGAGATCAACTGGTGTACAGTGATTCTGGGATCTCCAGTGTTACCCCGAATTTCTCCTAAGTTTTCTCGATATGCCTCCCCTTACTCTTGCTTCCATTGATATCGTATTATTAGTTGGCGTATATTTTCAGTATTACCAACCCCCGGGACATTCTCTCTTTCTTTTTCTACTGCGATACGCAAACCTAAAGGAAAATGGCAACAGTTAGTCCTGTCTCCTGCCCAGAAATTTCTAATTTATGGTATAATTTCTGAATTGCAGATGATATAATCCACTAAGACCTCTCCATTTGCATCACCCCGTAGATCTTATTGGAAGTAAACTGTGTGTTTTAAAGAGGTCTACATTTGTTGCGTAGTACATTTTTGCCTACCGCACATCATTTACCAGTTATGCAAGATTACATATATTTCTTTCCGAATAAAAGGACTTCACAGGCTATTCCCAGAAAATTCAAGATATACATTTTATTTATCATGTAACAAATGCCATTTTAATCACAATAGTTGGAGCTATTTTCAGAAAATCCCAAAGTTCAAAAAATGTTCCATGTAAACTGTAGTTTGGAATGGGGGATGTTCTTGAAAATCTTCGTGTTGTATTTTTGGGAGGTACTAAACTTAAATACTAAGCATTTTGTTTTTGAGTTGTTCTATTTCAGACACACACACACACACACACATAGAACCTTTTTCTAAAAAGGTAAAAAGCTTTTTTTTTATTCAGTATCCTCAAAACATGTATTTTTGGTGAAATCTCGGTATCTATCGAAATTTTTGGATGGATTGCAATACCTTCTCTAACTATAGGTACGTGGTAGAGAAAGTAAAAAAGATTTATAATAAGTCCCTGCCCTTAAAGAAAACTACCTCGAGACAGAGAATAGTAATATTTGATGTTCAGTATAAAGTGTCGACTAGGAGGCAGGCCTAATGTTCTAAAATGGCAGGCAAAAGAAAAATATCTCATCCTGAAGCCTTTTAACCCTTCTCTTCCCATTGTTATACAGATTCAAATACTTTTGTAGTATCGACCATCCCAGAAATTCGTTATTGATTTGAAATTTTCAATATTTTTGTCAGTTTTTTTATATCCTGCCACCTTTCTTTTGTTTCTCGCGATCTCGTGGAATGAGTAGGCGATTTGAAGGCCAGCATATAGCATACAATTATAGATTTGACTATAATTGCATGCTTCAGTCCCCTGTATCCTCTTTGTAGCTACAACGAAATAATGTAATGAAGGTATTTCTGTAAAGTTTAAGCTGATAAAAACAAATAAACTTTTACAGAAATAATTTGCGGAAGCTGCATAAAATGAGGAATAGGGGCAGAGAAAGTCGCATTTTTAATTTAAATGCAAAGCATATGTTGCTTTAAGTGTTTCTGAAATGCATATCACCTGTTTATTTTAGGTGGAACCATCCCGACCTTTACCACAAACGTGGTAGCCCTGCAGCGTTGATAGAATCTAGATAGTCCTCTCAATGTTGTAATCCTTGCCAGTGATGTGCAGTAGTTTAGATTTAGTTTTATATAGCAGGCTGTCTATGCATCAAACTGAACTGCAGAGTACTAAGTACTCTTAGCTTCAGGAATTACTATTACATGAAGTCATCACGGATTATTAAGAAGTAATTGTAATCAAGCCATTCAAGGATTAACTTTCGAGATCACGTAATAATAACTTCTAAGGCATAAGTATCTAAAATAATTCGTCCAGCTTTAAAAACCAGTTTCAGTTGAAAATAACTCGGGCTACAAAGGGTTGACAGCATATGATATTCTGCAATTTTTACTTTCTCTACTACATACAGAGATTTCACTGAAAATACATGCTTTAAAGCCCCCAGATTCCAAATAAAGGTATTTTTGGAAACATGTCCTTGAGTGTATCTGTGTGTTTGTTAACACCATAACTCAAAAATCAAAAGTCGGATAAATACCAAACTTGATGTTTAGGTTTAAAATTTTTCGAAGATTGGACAAGAATATTTTTAACAAAAACCCTCCACCTCAAACTACCCTTTACATGGAACATTTTTGATATTCTTTATTTTATAAAAATGACTGTAACTATTTTGATTAAAATACCATATACTAAAGATATTTACATCACAAATAAAGTGTATATTTTGAATTTTCTGGAAATAGCTTGTGAAGTCCTCTTCATTATGAAGGAGTTTTGTTTAATCTTGTATAACAGGTAAACGTTAATCGCTAGAAGGTAACGTACTACACAAGAAATGTAGATCTCTTATAAACACACAATTTATTTTAAATACTTTTTTATGGCATAAACCGTTTCTGAGATACACGTTATTAAAGGTCCGAATTGTTCATTTTTTGGTCATCTTCTACAGTTCTGTCAACTTTCAGTTGTTTTTCGCGATAGCATGGAAACAGTATGGAATTTTATGGCCAGCATATAGCTTCCAGTTCTTAAACATTCGGCTGTGGCTGTTCTCTTTGTATGTATAACGAAATGTGTAATGTAGCTCTTTCTGCAAAGGTTTATTTGGATGAAAATGAAGTAGATAGAAAAAAAAGCTTTAGTAAGAATAATTTGTATACCCACTAATAAACGATAGAGGATAGAGAAGATCTTGTGAATGTATCACATAAGAATATTTTTGACTCAATTACTTGTGAAATCTGTAATCCTTGCATATTGTTTGCTTTTCACACTGTTAACAGGAATCTAGAACAACAAAGAAACTTAGAAGTCTCAATTGTTTGTGTGAAATATCCCGCGTACAGAAAAAAGTCTATCCCTAGACGGTAATCTTTTTATCAGGAACTGTGTACTCAAATACTTCGCTGTGCTCGAAGCTTGTTCTGCGTTGAAAGCTCATGTTTTTACTATATTGTCTAAAACACTCACAGTTAAGTTTTTCCAATTTTAAAGAAATTCTCTATCATATATTTACTCAAATAAATTCGTATGAACAATCTCTTTATTTTGTCTTCCAAATATAGGATACGTCTGATGCTCATAAAATGCGCCAAGTAATACAAACATCCTGCTTAGTTAATACACTGTGATTCACCTATTTTCCCATTGTTTATAACTACAGATGGACTAAAAAACATATTTTTTTCTAATAGGCTTGTAAATGACGCTGGATTTTTGAGTTGCCCTATGCAATATATAGTAATATAGTTACGTATTGTTTCTGGATCTCTATAGTTATGATTACTGAAACGGATAGTTCCCGTGCTGCAGGTGCAACTTTCACCATCTCATTAACATACCATTGTCATCACGGCCTAAGCCTTATGGTTTTTGTTTCACTCTTCAACGACTTCTTCTTCAACCTAAATGCCTAGATTTCCCACTTTTGCTTGTTGAAAGGGCGATTACGTTTCTGAGTATCATATTTATCTGTATTAGAGCTGCGAACAAATTTTGGTCACTATTTTGTACCCTTCATAGCTTCGAACACAAATGAGCGTGTTTTTGGTGTACTGGATTCCGAGTGTCCCTGTCTCAGACCATTTTGTTTGGTATACCAAACGGGTGTATGTCTCATTTCCTGTTCGAACGTCCAGAGTGGCCAGACTCAAGAGGGGCAGGCTCAGTGTTTACTTCACTAGCGTTGTTGCCTTCTTTATATACAGCTCAAGTACGTGTGATAATGGAGTTGAATGATACAAGTGAAATGCAGCGCATTGCATGCACTAATAATGAATTACTAACAATAACAAACGTTATCGGCTGTTTTACAATTAGTTTATTATTCGGCTGTTGTGTATGTAGATTATGATACACTCTTGCTTTGAAGCCATGACAAAATTTCAGCTTTCCTAGAATTTGTATTGGGGATTTTTTGTTTAAGGATAGAGTGATAGCTTGCATTGTCCATTACAACCACACACCCTTCCATTCTCTGAAGGAGGTCGGTAAACCATTCCCTCCCTAAACACTGCATTACAAATCTCTTTATCATAAACACATAACGTTTTTGTTGAAACACTAAATCTGCCCCTTCTATGAAGGCGTATTTGGCCCATCTGATATGGCAAATTATTAGATACGATCTTTTACCTAATGAAATATTTAGACCACCGTTTCCTTTTGAAAAAACAACTTAATATAGTTTTGGTATACCCTAGTTTCGTAGGTGTAGATTATAGGACTTGGATGTTCTTCGGGACTTTAAAGAATAGTCATTATTTCATTTGTTGCATTATAATATGTAATTTGTAATGTTTATTTAACCAAATGTTTATACAGGTGACTAGTTGTTTTTTTTTTGCTCTCACAAAAATTCCGAATGGAATTGTGTAGAAACTTTTATAATATTTATTTTGGAACATATTTTCATAGATATTTTGCTTAGGTTTAATGATAAAAAATCTTATGTGTTACGCTCACATGACTTTCTCTATTCTTGTACAAACTATTTTTACAAACACTTATTCTCCATATGCTGCATGTTAATCGAGATGTTAATCTTATTGCTAATTTTCTTGTAGGTGCAAGGGGAATTGGTAGGCTTTAAGCGATAGTCAAATATTTTAAGAGCTGGTTGCTATGTGGAGTATTCCATTCTCTCTGCATTACCAGGACAAAGAAAAATGAATAACGAATTTCCATTTGAGAAAAAGTATAAGTATTGGAAAATTTAAGGGAATAACAAGCAATATCTCGAAAATGGTTCACTTAACCAAAAAAATTTATATGACATAAATTGTGTATTTTAACGCGATCTACATTTTTTGTGTAGTAAAATTTTGTCTATTTCTTATGGTTTACCAGTTATGCAAAGTCGTTCACAATGAAGAATACTTTTTGAGACATTCCCAGAAAATTCGAGATACACATTTCATTTGTCATAAAAATATCTTAAACATATGATATTGTAATCAAAATCGTTACAGCCAGTTTTGAAAAAATTAAAATTTTCGAAAAATATTCCATGTAAAGGGTAATCTGCGGTGAGGAGATTTTCTTGAAAACCTCCGTGTCGCATCTCTGGAAGATACTGAACCTAAATACCAAGTTTAGTGTTTATCCGACTGTTCGTTTCTGAGTTATGCTGTTCACAGACACACACACGGACATGTTTCCAAAAATGCCTTTTTTTTTTGGATTCAGGGGTCTCAAAACATATATTTCCGGGAAATCTCGGTAATGAATATTTGGGTGGAATACAATACTTCCCCTACTTACTCTACGTAGTAGAGAAAGTAAAAAACATGAAAATGAAATTTGTGTATCATAATGTAGTAAAAGAAATCTTGACCGCAACAAGCAGGTACAAAGAAAGTTGAAAAGACAGTAACATGACATAAGCTATTGTCATTTCGCTTCATTAACGCTCTGAAGCAATACACCTGACAACACCGCTATGATGTGGACTCTTGAACGAGAGAATACTCGAATAGGTAACTACTTCCTACCCATTTACGACGAGAGGGTAGGGAAACCTGAAGCTCGATCGGTATATTCGTTGTTGTTTGTCGAACGAGTTGGGTTGGAAGAAATGAACGAGTCTCATTATGTACCATATGAAGCGAACGAGGAAAACACTTGTCCTCTAATCTGTATTCTGACGCAGCGGCTACAGCCCAAGATCGGCGTTAGGCAGTCTGAGATAAACAAACATAAGTCGCGCTCTCGCCCGGCGTAAACTCCAGAAACACTATAGAAACGCTATCGCCAGATAGCCAGAATTTTATGCAAGTTTCTTTCCCTCCGCATCCAAACGTGTGTCCAGATAGTTCTAGAATGTTCTGTGGAAGATTCCAGTGGCCATATAAGCGAGCGTTCTCGTGAGAGGAGTCAGCCAGTGAGTAGATAAGCGAGTTGGTGAGCGCGTTTCTGTAGCGACCTCACGTGTGGTTCTCCGAGGGAGTTCGTGACGACTGCTGTGACATGCAGCGACTGAACCGTCCGGAAGAAGCGGCTACGACACGGAAATTGAACTAGTTCGCAATAGTGAAATGTCAGTGTGAACCAAGTTAAATCCCACTGAAAGTTGAACCAGATCAAAAAAAGTGACAGTGAGAACTCAGAGAAGTGACAGTTGAAAAACTGGACAAAGTATGGTGCATTGGTATGGATCCATATGGCGTCTGCCCTTCTTCGAACTGCACGTTTAGGTATTTGTCATTATGCCCCTCCCCTACGTGGATGAATATGTTTATGATGAAAAATCCAATGAGGAGTACTCCGGTAAGGTTTAGCATCAGTTCAACCCCCAGAATTGTAAATTAAATTGAGTTTTTATTTATGGACGCTCTTTAACCTCTGTGGTTATTAGCGTCTCATTCTGTATTGGGCATAAAAGAACGATAATTTTGCTCAGAGGCCTCTTTATTAGGCTTGAGGTTCTTTTACGTGTCATAAATCTACGACACGGGACCACCTGCTTATTTCCCTTCCGAAGGAAGCCACGCCCGAAAAAAATCCATCGCCCTCCGCCGGGAACTAGACGACCACTACACCACGGAGGACGATTCTCTAGAATTGTGAAGATTTAATTCACAATCGGCATTTTTTAAAACGCTCCGTGCCACATTATTTAGTGTTAATGGAATTCTGTTAACTTTAAGAAATTTGTATAGAAAATAGGGTAAATTGGATGACTGGAAGAAACAAGTTTACACAGTGAAGTGATAAGATCCGCCCAAATAATAATAATAATAATAATAATAATAATAATAAGAAGAAGAAGAAGAAGAAGAAGAAGAAGAATGTTAATAATCATTTAATCATAATAATAAGTACGGGAATACTAATAAGAAGGAGGAATAAAAGATAATATTAAGGATTAGAAAAGGGGGGAATAAAATCATTACGAAAGAAATAAAGTAAATAGCAGATACGAATAAATAATCACAACGTGAAATAAAATGTAGGAAAACGCGTATTTTAGAACGAAGAGACACACGGTGAAAACTGTAAACGGTGAAATACCTTAGGAACATACAGGAAAGGAAACATTAACAAACGCTTAAGTCCTATAGAAATCTGGTGAAACTCACAGGAAGCTAGAACAACGGAACGGAAGTCGAATGCAGTCAAGTGCACAGAAAAGTTAATCAAGCGAACGTAAGGGGTAACGGTAGACGCGGGAAGGTCAGCTCGACGATATAACGAACCAATGGAAAGCGGAGAAAAATTTAGAAAAATGACCAATGAGAAATTATAAAAGTCACGTGCATAGTAAAAAGAAGGAACGAAACTAGAAAAGAGGCGGAGAATAGAAAAATTATCTATGACGGAGAGCAGTTTCAGACGGGTGTAAGATGGATCACTTCGTGTCGTACACTGGGGAAGAATAGATGACTTTGTGTCGTACAGGGAAAGAGTATAGATGTGGAAATTCACAGCATTTCGTGTCAGATAGGGAAACAGTGTAGATGTCGAAACTTAAGCATTTATGTATTGGAAAGTTAGTGTTAAGTAAAAGTGAGGAAGGGTAACTAGGTATGACAAAAGTCAAGTCATTAAATTCGCGTCGTGATATGTTTCAACTTTTAAAGATAATTAGGAAAGTGTAAAGCACGTAAACAATAGCGGGGGATGATAGCCGTAATCACGTCTTGTGTGAAGGGCATTCGGTCAAGGAAACCATTGTGGATCTTCAGAATAAATGGGCCTTTGAGAGGAGAACTGTGAGTATCATTCATCTCCCATCCACACTTCCCAAGAACCCTCTACCTGAGTAGCCGGCAACAACAATCCTGCCGAATAAGAAACCCGACACCAAGAAAATCCTATTACCCATTAATCTCCGCTACAACAGTCCTGTTCGAAAAGTTTTATCTACTGTTGACGCACATTGTCAAAAAGAAAAATAATCCATTGGCATCGATTTCTCCCAGGGGAAAACGGGAAATGTAAGCACCTTGAAATTATTTTATCTTTAAAATCAAAGTGGTTCTTTACCCGGACAGAGGTTCTTATTTAAATATTGATCTACTCAGTCTCCTCAGACCTTTCTACTGGAAATTTTCGAGCACTCTGTATACAGGTTGAATCACCTAAAACTTGCACCGCAAATATTTCGGAAATGTAAAATGCTATTTATGTGCAGTTTTCACAGCATTGATTGGTGCGTGCGTCATGATGGCAGGTTGAGGGCAACCCGATGGTGTGTTAGGCGTGTACCTGTCCTAATTAGGGCTTAGCCACGTAGTGACGGGATATGGGGGTTATGGGGATGGCGGTTGTTCTTTAGGTAGTAAGGAGCTCATATATTTATCCTATAAATAGATTATAATAATACTGAGAAAGTGCATGTTTTGAGCAAACATACAATTTTTTAAATGGAACAATGCCTAGTTACATATACAGAATAAAGGTAGGGTAAATTAGAATGTCAGTGGTGTTTGTTGCAGGATTCTAGTGCAAGTGGTTTACGAGAAATCGTATTTTGAAAAGTTTCCACCCCGACAATTGTTCGTTCCATTCAACCTGCTTAGTTGCTAGATACGATGTTGTTATGTTTGTTTGCATTGTGTTTTCTGTTCATTGATTGCATTGCGACTCTCTGGTCAGTTAGTTTGTGACAGTTCAAGCAGTAAGTCGTGAGTGGAAGATGGGGTTTACTAATGCAGAAAAAGCCGACATGCTCATGGTGTATGGAGAGTGTAGGAAGAATGCAGTTTGTTCCTGTACGGTGTATGCGGAAACGTATCTCAATAGACGTCAACCATCTCGACAATAAGTTATCAACCTCTTCAACCGTTTACGTGAAAGTGGTACTGTAACATCCAGAAAACATAACAGAAACAAATAAGTGACTGAAGAAGAGGCAGAAATTAATGTTTTGGCTGCCGTCGCAGTAGATCCGCAAATTAGTTCCCGCACAATCGCACGTGGAAGTGGCATAAGTCAGGCAAGTGTACTGCGCATTCTCCATCGACATAGGTTCCATCCCTATCACATCTCTCTCCATCAAGAGTTGCATGGAAACGATTTTGAGAATCGTGTTAACTTTTGTACATGCGCATTAAGACATGATACTCCAGATTCATCATGTATCTTGTTTAATGATGAGGCAACATTTACTAATCATTGTCAGGTAAACCGCAGAAACATGCACTATTAGTCTGTTGACAATCCCCGTTGGCTTCGTCAGGTGAAACGTCAGGACCATGGAGTTTAGACGTGTGGTGTGGGATAGTGAACCATCAGCACATAGGCCCTTTGTTCATAGTCGGAACAATGAACTCGCACAAGTATCGCAGCCTCCTGACAGACCATCTGCCACAGATACTAGAAGACGTTCCTTTGCAGACTAGGAGGAACCTGTGGTACCAACATGATGGCTGTCCAGCCCATAGTGCACGAAGTACTACAGTTTGTCTTAAGGGATTGTATCCAAGTCGTGGGATTGAACGAAGAGGACTTGTAACTTGGCCGGCCCGTTCAACGGATCTGACCCCTTTAGACATTTTTCTGCGGGGAAGGCTGAAAAACACTGTCTACAAGGATGTACCAACTACACCAGATGATATGAAACGACGTATTACTGCTGCCTGCTCTGAAATGTTCGCTGAAATGCTACAACGTGTGCAGCAGTCTTTCCATAGCAGACTGGAAGTGTGTATTGAAGCTGCCGGTGGTCATTTTGAACACAACCTTTGAAGGGTTATGTTCTCTTTACTTGTAAGAATCTACAGAAGTATTGTAATTCCCTTTTTTTTTCTTTAGTTTGTGCTACCACAAGTGTCGGTGCGTAAAAGTTTCAAAATAAGATTTCTCGTAAACCATTTGCACTAGAATCTTGCAACAAACGCCACTGACATTCTAATTTACCCTACCTTTATTATTTTGATGTAACTAGGCATTGTTCCATTTAAAAAATTGTAGGTTTGCGCAAAAAATACACTTTCTCAGTGTTCTTAACATCTGTTTATAGACTAAATTACGAGCCCCTGACTACCAATCAATGCTGTGAAACTACACATCAATAGCACTTTCCATTTCCGAAATATTTGCGGTGCAAGTTTTAGGTGATTCACCCTGTATAATCAACAATAATGGGGTAACAGAAATTAACAAAGCAATGAATTATAAGAGAGATTTCTGAATGACAGTGCACTTCTTGATTTTAAGGTCCACAGGTGTTGATCTCTGTGGTGAGAAGAGACGTAGATATATATAACTGAGATCAAAGACACTAGTCTTCAGTTCTCACCTTTTTGTTTTAAATTTAGAGCCTCTCTTTATAGAATACGTAATTAATTTTCTTCCAACTGTGTTCCTGCCGCATGTTAATTCTTTGATTTGTACATGTAAAAAAACTTGTTTTAAGATTAATTCTGTTAGAAATGTACGGAGCGCTGCGGAGAGGCAGCTTCTCTTAGTATTTTAATTGACCTATGAACTTAATACACAACAATTTCTTAGGTCACCTTCAAAATTCCTCAAGTGTCGTCGGGAAAAGCGGTGTATAGCGTCATATGCCCTCGGTACGTAAAATAATATTCCAGGAAAACCTTTAAAAGTTCAGTAGATATAATTAGGTAGATATTTTTGCTCCAGGCATGAAGTAGTTAGAGTAAACGAAGACGACAAGAAGGATAATATAGAAAAACTGACTTTGAAAGGAAATTGGATCGTATAAGAGATAACAAGAGCGGGGCGTACACTGACAGAGTAACAACTTTGCCAGTAGTTATAAGGCAAGGCTCTTTGAACCACAATGCATTCATATTTTTAAGACCCTGTCTTGATTTCAGCATATATACTCCTATTTTCTTTATTTTTAACGTGTACGGATTAAAATATGTGTTAGAAAATTTTCTTCACCCTCGAGGTACAATTATTATATTTTATTTAATCATTGAAATCAATAACCATAACGTGTTAACATATCCAAACTCATAATTATATTGTGTATTACGTACATTCTGTTAGTTATTATTATTATTATTATTGTTGTTGTTGTTGTACATGTACCCTCTGGTTTTTTCCTTACTGCCAGTTTTACGCCCGTAGCAATAGAATGCACCCCTTAGTCATACCGTTGTACGATGCTGTGCAGCTCCAGGAAAAATGATTTTTACGTTATTTTACTTTATACAAAATGCTGCCTGGTGAAGTAAAATGCTTCTAATTATATAGGTACTAATTGGCTTGCAATCACGGGGTTACCAAAACATTTTAAGCATTTGGTCTCCTCTCAGATCATAATCTAAGTAGGCACACTTCTGTTCAGTCAAAGGATCAGATAATTTTATTTAGTATTGCTGAAGAATAATTTTATTTGCGTTAGATTGTGTATCAAAAAGTCGGTGTTTACCAAGTGATTCTGTGTTTTCTGGAAGGAATTTTGATTCGATAGCTTCTATACTGATATTTACGATTATGTGACATAAACATACAGAGATGTGATTTTTTGGAATTGAACTGCTGCACACCTATCACAAACTTTAGGTAATTTAATTCTTTATTAATTACTCTATTGTGGTTGTGCCCATGAGTTTCAAAACTAAAATGTATTATCTTGCACCTTGAGTTTCTAATGAGTTTTTCAGCAACTGATGTTAAATTAAATTGAGTTTTACTTATGGATGCTCTTCAACTGCTATGATTCTCAGCGTTACATTTTACGTTGAAAAATCTGATGCGTTACACTCACATGACTTTCTCTATTCTTTTACAAACTATTTTACAAACGCTTATTCTCCATATGCTTCATATTAATCGAGATATTGATATGTTAATCGAATTTCTAATTTTCTTGTTGATGCAAGGGGAATTGGTAGGTTTTAAGAGCTGGTTGCTAAGTGGAGTATTCCATTCTCTTTGCATTAGCAGGACAAAAAAAATGAATAACGAATTCCCATTTGAGTAAAAGTATAAGTATTGGAAAATTTAAGGGAATAACAAGCAATATATATAAAATGGTTCACTGAACAAAAAAATGTATATTACATAAATTGTGTATTTTAACGCGATCTACATTGTTTGTGTAGTAAAATTTTGTCTATCTCTTATGGTTTATCAGTTATGCAAATGTCGTTTACAATGAAGAAAACTTTTGGAGACATTCCCAGAAAATTCAAGATATACATTTTATTTGTCATGAAAGTATCTTAAATATTTGATATTTTAATCAAAATCGTTAGAGCCCTTTTTGAGAAAACTAAAATTTTCGAAAAATGTTTCATGTAACAGATGATCTGGGGTGGGCGAATTTTCCTGAAAACCTTTGTGTCGCATCTCTGGAAGATACTGAACCTAAATACCAAGTTTGGTGTTTATCCGACTGTTCGTTTCTGAATTATGCTGTTCACAGACAGACATACTGACACACAGACACACACAGGGACATGGTTCCGAAAGTACTTTTTTTTGGATTCAGTAGGCCTCAAAAGATGTATTTCCGGTGAAATCTCGGTATCGGATTTTTGGATGGGATGCAATACTTACCCTATTTATTATTACGTAGTAGAGAAAGTAAAAAGAGGCTCAGAGGCCTCTTTATCAGGCTTGAGGTTCGTTTACTTGCCATAAATCTACGACACAGAACCACAGGCTTTACCACCCTTCCAAAGGTAGCCATTATAAAGGTTTTTACGCCCGAAAAAAATCCAACGTCCTCCGCCGGGATTGAACCCGCGATCTCGGAACTAGAGACTAACATGCTTGCCGGCCCTCGTTGCTGTGGTCACTGGAGTGTATAGTTCCGGCGCTCCGCCAAGCTAAGGATCCATGGTTTGAGTCCCGCCATGGGCATGGGTGTTCGTGTATGTCTGTGTGTTGTGTAATTGCGGTAATACGAAAACAGTAAAAAAGTAATCATAAAACTGGGTAAAACAAGGGAACATATAAAATATGGTACCACCACACCACAGAGAACGACAGCAACTGTTGTGTTGCACTACAGCATTATTTGATCAACAAATCGTCTACGTTTCTCTGCTTAAGATCATCATCATCATCATCAAACATCTCATCGCTGTCTTCAAGTTATCCACCGTGGCACAGAGATACGATGGCTATTTCTAATTCGAAGACCACGACTTTGAAGTGTAGTTTAGGGTGAGTTGCTATTCTTTAAACCATAATATTTTCCCATTTAAATATTATATATGCTTCTTATGAATTTATAACTACATTCTTTCTTTCCTTTCTACTTTCGTTCTGTGTTACTTTCTGCTTTCACAAGTTTTTCATGCAACAGCTTATCTTAAAGGGAAGGTTTTAAGGCCTATCCTCGCAATGCTAATTATACCTATTTTAAATCCCATTTTCTTGGGTACCACCAATTCTAGAGCAATTAAACTGTGCACATTAACAGTTTAACTCTTTCTTATTTACTGACCTTGTATTGCGCATTAATTCTTTAATAAGTATTTTTTAAAAGATTTTTGTTCTATATGACCAACCTTTTCTGCATTTTTCATTGGGAAAATGCCATTACTACTCTCACTTCCTCCTACACAGAAAAAAGTCAGTAAATTACTAATTAGTGAGTAAACAACTGGTAAAAGTTTCATTATTC
Organism: Deroplatys truncata; assembly: GCA_030765065.1. Lineage (NCBI taxonomy): Eukaryota > Metazoa > Arthropoda > Insecta > Mantodea > Mantidae > Deroplatys > Deroplatys truncata. The sequence continues at coordinate 40,229,730 of CM060980.1, forward strand.
TAGATCTAGTAGTTCCAGAGAAATAGGGACCAATGTGCCTTAAAAATCAACTTAGCGGAAAATAACAAAAAAGTGAAATTCTACCTTTAGTATAATCCAGAACACACTACCACACACACACTAGATACAAACGAAAAGTTTTGTAAAAATTCTGTTTTTTAGGAATCCTCCAAACGTATATTTTCGGTGAAACTTCGACACCGCAATTTTGGGTGGAGTGTAATACTTTCTATACTTAACAGGAATGTGGTAGAGAAAGTAAAAAGAGAAAAACATTATTGGAAACGTATTTAATTAATTAAAAACTGAGCACTGGGAAAATACAATTACTTCCATGTATATAATTTTGGTTGTAATAATGGAATCCTCAGTTAATTTTGTAGAGATTTTTATCTACAGCTGCTTAAGTTTTTGGTTTATTTTGTTCTTGAGAAAGCTGCGAGAATGTTTTTAAAGTAAGTATCGTTTTAATATTTTGCTGCTGCAGCGCCGCTATTTTGAGCATGCGCGATCACTTCTTCCATTAATTAGGATGCCAGAAGCAGCTATGAGCGATGTCAATTTGTGTTTTCCTGTCGTTGGAGCGTTTCGAAGTGTTCAAAACAGCCGAACGAACCGCCGACTGTGAAGTGAGATCAGTGATTCGTTTTTTGTTACGCCAGCAAACATTCATCGCCAATTGTGTGAGGTTTATGGAGAAACAAAAATGAATGTTGGAATGGTGTGGAAGTGGATTCAGACAGTTTCACGAAGGTCGGGAATATGTACATGAGCCGCGGAGCGACCGACCGTCTGTGGTTACGTATGATTTGGTGAAATCGGTTGAAGAAGACATTCGCGACGGCAGACGTTTCACCATACCGGTGTTGTCTTCGCATTTTCCAAAATATCAAGCTCAGTCCTCTACAGCATTGTGACACAACGCTTAGGGTTTCGGAAACTGTGTTGAAGATGGGTTCTCAAAAATCTTACGATGAGCACAAGAACAAGCGATCTGCCGCTGCACTGACTTATCTCACACGATATGCTGAAGAAGGCGAAGATTTGCTAATCCATCGTTACAAGAGATGAGGCATGGATGTCTCACATCACCTCTGAATCAAAAAAACAATCCATAAAGTAAAATAAGTTGAATTTCATTTATGTACGCTCTTTAACTACTATGGTCCTCAGCGTCCCACTCTACATTGTGCTTGAAAGACCGAAACATTTGCTCAGAGGCCCCTTTATCAGGCTTGAGATTCTTTTACGTGCAGTGAATCTAAAGCACGACTTTACTTTCCTTCCAAAGGAAGCCATGCTAAGAATTTTTACGCCCAAAAAAATCCATCGCCCTCCTCCGAGTTTTAAACCGCGACAAAAGTCTAACAGATACACATGGTCCATGGAGGATGACAAAGCAATCCATGGAGTGGAGGCACACAACGTAACCCTTGAGGAGGAAGTTCAAATAGACGATATCTACTCGCAAGATTATGTGCACGGGTTTCTGGGACAGACAAGGTGATATGCTGGTTGAATTCTTGTCCAGGAATGTGACAATCAACAATGATGTTCATTGAGAGACACTACCAGATCTTAGTCGTGCAACACAGAATAAAAACCGTGGAATGCATTCGTGTGGAATGCTTTTGCTTTAATAAATGCACAACTACACACAGCCCAAACAAACTCAAGATGTGATCACATCATTCAGTTGGGAACAGTTCGACCACGCTTCCTACAGTCCGCATTTCGCACTAAGCGATTTTCATCTGTTTCTTCTTCTGAAAAAATTCCTTGGTGGAAAACATTTCAGCGACGACAATGTTGTGAAACAAGAAGTGCTAACTTAGCTTTCATCACAGGTGGCATCATTCTTTGAAGAAGGCATATAGAAACTGGTTTCCCGTTACGACAAGTACCTGAATAACGGCGGTGACTACGTAGATTAGTTCCCTATGTAAGGTTTAAGATATAAATGATAATAAAGTATTTGGAAAATAATCTAGTTATTTTTTAAAAACTTATCCACACTTACTTTAAAAGCTGATCTCGGTAAAAATATTCCTGCATTTTGTAAAGTTTGTTCATGGGCTAAAAATTCTGATCCGTATCTGCATATACTCAAATTGGGTTATATGCTGGTGTAAACTGTGTGTAATGTGAAATAGTCTATTTGTTCACCTGCAAACGACTATTGTTGTGATTGTTTTGTTACACTGTTTCTTTATAGTGTAGCGTTTTTAACCGATTAGGTCATATCGGGTGGTGAATGATGCGAGTTAAGGATGCTTATTAAGGGAAACCCCGAAAAAATCTCAACTGGGTAACACACCCTAATCAAATTCGAACTCGGGACCTCTTGAATGAGAGGCAGACATACCACCCTACAACACAGAGGCGCGCAACTCATGTTGTACTCAACATGGAACGTTTTTGCAATCTATACTTTCTCTACCCACGCAGCTTCTGAATTTTATAGCACTTACATTGTGTAACTTTCGTTAGCTGGCTTCACTTCAGCTCAGTCTAGAAATGCCGTCCTGTTCCTCTATAGCAGTTTCGTAGGCACAAATCAGTTGTCGCTTATTAGCACCACAAATGAAGCTACAAATGTTAAAATCCATATGAAAAATTGGGGAGTGAACACTTCAGAACACTCAAAACATCCCCTTCTTCCGCAGCATAAAGTAGAGCCAACACGTATATTACTTTATTACGTCATAACTTCAAGGAAAGGAGACGGAGACCGGGGTAAAGCAAACGAACGAAAGACACACTCTTTGTCACGAAGAGACCATAAATTAATTTGTAGCGCTATTCACGACAGTCTGGTATACTGCAGAAAACACTACTGCGGAAATCTGATTCAAAAGGAAATTGGATGGCAAGCCGGAAGATAGCATACAAGTATTGCGAATATTGTTTGTAAAATTAGAAGAAAACAAAGATTGTATAAAACCTTACAAAAATATTCTTCATATGTGGAGGATATCTTTTTATGTCACAGATTAATTTTTGGATCACTATTTACATATTATTAAGGTAGGAAAAGCATGCAGCCAAAATATTGACGCTTTTTATCCCTTAAATTATTTAAAAGTGCACTTTTACTTTCTCTACCGCGTACATAAAAGATAGAGAAGATATTGCATTCCACCTAAAAATTCGATATCGAGATTTCACCGAAGTACATGTTTTCAGGCTCTCTGAATCCAAAGAGCATTTTTAGAAAATAGGTCTGTGTGTGGTGAGCTTGAACAGCTAACTCAAAAACGAAAAGTCGTTTGAGACTTCCAAAATCCAAACAAAACTCTTTTAGAAAAATCTCAACTCGCACTTGTGTTTGTGTGTGATCAGAATAACTCGAAAACGTAAGGTCAGTTAAATACCAACCTTTGTATTTAAGTACAGTAGATTTCAAAAATACAACACTACGATTTCACAAGAAAATCCCGCCATCCAAAAATTCTCTCTTTACATGGAAAACGATTCGTCACGTTTTCTTTCCCCATAAATAGCCGTAATGATTTTCATTGACGGCTCCAGCAGTGGGAAGTGTCTGCGAATTTGGAAACGTTAGGGACTTCCACGCGTCCCTGTAGCCGTCTCCCTATGGCTTGCAGCCTCCTGTGGTTCCTTCATCTAATTCCTTCCTCCTGAGGGGCGACAGCTGCAATAGATCTGAGGTTGTAACGCGCGAGTTTACCTCTACCCCTACATCCAGTAAACATTTGAAGCATGTGCTCACAGCAGCCCTAAAAGGCAAAGTGTTATGGATCGTGCAATAAAGGATAAAATGTTTTCAATATTAATGCATTTTAAAGATTAATTTATCTAGGACTGTTATATTAATAACAATTATACGACTGTGGTTTTAAATGAGGTAATTGAATAACAACAAATGAGTGTCATGGAAAATACACTACCTGATCAAAAGTATACGGACACCTGGCTGAAAATGACGTACAAGTTCGTGGTTCCCTCCATCGGTAATGCTGGAAGTCAATATGGTGTTGGCCCACCCTTAGCCTTGATGACAGCGTTCACTCTCGCAGCCATTTTTTCAATCAGGTGCTGGAAGGTTTCTTGGGGAATGGCAGCCCATTCTTCACCGAGTGCGGAACTGAGGAGAGGTATCGATATAGGACGGTGAGGCCTGGCACGAAGTCGGCGTTCCAAAACATCCCAAAGGTGTTCTATAGGATTTAACTCGGGACTCTGTGCAGGCCAGTCCATTACAGGGATGTTATTGTCGTGTAACCACTCCGCCACAGCCCGTACAGTATGAACAGGTGCTCGATCGTGTTGAAAGATGCAATCGCCATCACCGAATTGCTCTTCAACAGTGGGAAGCAAGAAGGTGCTTAAATTATCAATTGTAGGTCTGCGCTGTGATCGTGTCACGCAAAACAACAAGGGGTGCAAGCTCCCTTCAGGAAAAACACGACCACACCATAACACCACCACCTCTGAATTTCACTGCTGGCACTACACACGCTGGCAGATGACGTTCAACGGGCATTCGCCATACCCACACCCTGCCATCGGATCACCACGTTATGTACCGTGATTCGTCACTCCACAAAACGTTTTTCCACTGTCCAATTGTGTAATGTTGACGCGCTTTACACCAAGCGAAGCGTCGTTTGGCATTTTCCTGCGTGTTGTGTGTTTTATGAGCAGCCGCTCGACTATGGAATCCAAGGTTTCTCACCTCACGCCTAACTGTCGTGGTACTTGGAGTGGATCCTGATGCAGTTTGGAATTCCTGTGTCTGGATAGATGTCTGCATATTACTCTTTACGACCCTCTTCAAATGTCGGCGGTCTCTGTCAGTCAACAGATGAGGTTGGCCTGTACGCTTTTGTGCTATACATGTCCCTTCACTTTTCCACTTCACTATCACATCAGAAACAGTGGAGCTAGGGATGTTTAGGAGTGTGGAAATCTCGCGTACAGACTTCTGACACAAGTGACACCCAATCACCTGACCACGTTCGAAGTCCTTGAGTTCCTCAGAGTGTCCCATTCTGCTGTTTCACGATGTCTAATGACTACTGAGGTCGCGGATAATGAGTACCAGGCAGTAGGTGGCAGCACAATGCACTTAAGATGAAAAACGTATGTTTGTGGGGTGTCCGGATACTTTATATCATGTAGTGTATGTTCTTAATGTGCGGTGTTGATAAATAAGCTGAAGAAATTTGCACACAAAAATTAACAGAGTAACAATTCTAGAATCATGAACATCTGCAAATTTTAAATTGAGGATAAATAAACCCTTTTTATATAACACACCCTTTACTTTTAAAATTCCTCCCAAAAAGCAATAGCAAATCAAAGACAAAAGTCAATGTTACTGTGTATTATTTTCCTCATTTACACCAGGGCTTGCTTAGCAATCACGCTACACTACTTTTACCCACATCAAAATGTAACTATTTCCTGTAAAAGGGAAACAAGTTCCACTATAACAAATATGGAATGTACAACTCTTTATATGGTCAAACTAATTGCAACTGTAATTAAAGAGTGATACAATGTCTTACACATACTAAAACATATATTTCCATATTCATTCGACCAGTGCAGGATTAAAGCTAATGAACTGGATGAACTGGAGCTATTGACCGCAACGTTCTAACCACATTGCAAAAACCAAAAAAGCAAAAAAAAAAAAAAAAAAAAAAAATGAGGGGCACATAGCGTTGAGAAACTCATATTTATCTAAAAACTTTTTATTCTCTTTAACTCTATTGGTAACTTAGAGGGAAATACACGTTTTGAGGTATCTTATACCTCAAAAAAAGCATTTAAAAAGAAAGTCAATTTGCCTATCACCATGGATAAAAAACTAGAAGTCGTATAGAAACCAAATTTTATATTTGATTCAGGTATCTTTTAAGAATACAAGGTGAAGATTTTGAAGAAATTCCTATTTACTAATAATCCCTTACGTGTAAAAATGTTCGTTATTACTTTCTTTTATGTAACTATTTTAAAACATTCATTCCTATTCGAAATTTATATATGTAAATAATTCCACGAATAATAACATTTTATACTTTGAACTGTCTCCCTGTGAAGTCCTCTCCTTTCTTACCGGCTTTTATACAAATACGAAACCATAAGAGACGGATATTTATTCTAAAGAAAATATGTATTTCCATGTGCTGTATAATCCATTTTGTAACATTAACCGTTGTCGAAGTATTTACATTTGTTTAAGTTTTCTGTGGTTGCAGTTTACTTTCGCACTCATCTGTAGAAACGCTAGAACATGTGTGCTTCTTGTTACTTTCTCTATTACGTATAGTAAGTAGGGAAAGAATTGTATGCCACTAAAAATTCGATGTGGAGATTTCACCGGAAATATATGTTTTGAGGCACTCTGAACCCCCAAATAGGCATTTTCAGAAATAAAGCTTTGTTATGTGTGTATGTGTATGCGTGTGTATTGTGGCGTATGGTGTGGTAATACTGTAAGTATGTGGTGTGATAATACTGTATGGTTAACTCTTAGGTTGGCAACGAAAACAGGTAGTGACGTAGAAGGGGAGGGTTTAACTGGTTTTTATCTTGAGGTAGGAAGTAAGACGCCCTCTTTGAGCCTTGCTTGAACAGAGCAAGACGTGTTTAGGATGGTGCTTAACCAAACAAGAAGGTAATCTGTATCACTCTCTTTTGGTATAATATAATTGACATCTAACTTTATAATATGTGAATTAATTACATAGGTGGCCCCATCTTTCCTAATCCATGTTGATTTAATAATATTTCCGTGGTTTTCAGGTGTTATTAAGTATTTTGCTAGCTTGCTCCCGTCGAACCTCATGTTAGGAAAGTGTGATGTGATTCTTTAGATCTCGGTCCTGTGCTCTAAATATAAAAGAGGTTTCGACAGTATGTGTGTCTATATCTGTGAACAGCATAATTCAATAACGAAAAGGCTATTAAATACAAAACTTTGTATTTAAGTCCACATTCTCCAAGATTGCAACACGAAGATTTTCAAGAATACCTCTACTCCAAACTACCCTTTCCATGGAAAGTTTTCGAAAATTTTGATTTTCTAAAAAATAACTAACAATTTTGATTATGTTTACGTGACAAATAAAATGTAAATCTCGATTTTTCTGGGAATAGCCTGTAAATTCCTCTTCATTCAGAAGGAATTTTGTATAATCTTGCATAACTGGTAAGCCTTAAACGATAGGCAATGATGTACCATACAAGAAATTTAGATCTCCTTAAAACACACAATTTATTCCAAATAACCCTTTTTGTGTCATTTCTGAGATATCCGTTATTAATGATTCGAATTATTCATTACTAGATCATTCTTGGCTAGTCCTGTCGACATTTAGTTGTTTCTAGTGATTGCATGGAAACATGGAATTTTAAGGTCAGCGTATAGCGTCTAATTCTTAAACACTTGACTACCGCTGTCTGGAAGGACTTATCTTGATTAAATTTAAGTATGTGGGAAATTAAACGACCATAAGAATAATTTGTATACCCACTAATAAGCGATAGAGGATAGAAAAAGTTATGTGGATATAACACGCTAGAGTTTTTCCATTTTTTGCAGCCTTTAACATCCTAGGTAAAATCGGCGGCTTTACCTTTGGAACAGTTACTTATGGCAATGGTATTCACTCGTTGGATGTTGAGGTTAATCTTTGTGTTGTATTTAAGTTCATACACAAATTTAGACTCTATCATACTTCCACACCCTAGGAAGGAGAGGGAATAATCCTGGCTAATGAAATATTACCACCTTCGGAAATCGAACCGAAGGATTTAGAGATTACCTACTTCTTGTTAATCGATATAAACTTTCATTACACATTTACACATTTCTTGTAGGTATAAGAAAAATACAGTAGGCTAAAGCCTAGTCAGATTTTTACTTTCTCGCTAAGTATAGTAAGTAGGGGAAGTATTGTATTCCACCCAAAAATTCGATACCGAGATTTCACCGGAAATACATGTTTTGAGACCCCCTGAATCCAAAAAAAGCATTTTTGGAAACATGTCCGTGTGTGTGTGTCTGTGAACAGCATAACTCAGAAACGAACAATCGGATAAACACTAAACTTGGTATTTAGGTTTAGTGTCTTCCAGAGATGCGACACGAAGATTTTCAACAAAATCCCCCACCCCAGATTACCCTTTACATGGAACATTTTTCGAAAATTTTAATTTTCTCAAAAATGACTAACGATTTTGATTCAAGTATCATATGTTTAAGATATTTTCATGACAAATGAAATATATATCTCTGGGAATGCCTCCAAAAGTATTCTTCATTGTGAACAAGTTTTGCATAACTGGTAAACCATAAGAGATAGACAAAATTTTACTAGACATAAAATGTAGATCGCGTTAAAATAACTAATTTATGTAATATACATTTTTTTTTGCTGGGTGAAGTATTTTCAAGATATTCCTTGTTATTCGCTTAAATTTTCCAATACTTATACTTTTTCTCAAATCCGTTATTCATTTTTTTGTCCTAGTAATTCAAAGAGAATGGAATATTCCACATAGCAACCAGTTCTTAAAATATTTGACTATCGCTTTAAGCCTACCAATTCCCCTTGCATCTACAAGAAAATTAGCAATAAGATTAACATCTCGATTAACATGAAGCATATGGAGAATAAGCGTTTGTAAAAATAGTTTGTAGAAGATTAGAGAAAATCATGTGAGTGTAACACATCAGATTTTTTAAAAATCTGGTAGATATGTGATGGTTTTGAAACTTCATTCTATTTGCATAATCACAAGAAAAAACGAATAGGGACTATTCACCTGAAAAATCTATAATTAAAAGGAGTCAAACCATTAACATAGAATATCTCGAAAATGATTAATGGCATGAAAATATCTTAAACCTATGACATTTTAATAAAACTCGTTAGAGTCGTTTTTGAGAAAATAAAAAAAGGAAAAGATTTAACGAAGTTTAGTATTTAACTTTTTATTTTGGATTTATGAGAGAAATAGATAAGAATGATCAAGGATAAGGTTGACTATGAGGCAATCATTGAAGATCAATATGTTAAATACGTCTAAATAGGTATTTAGATTTATGAGATGAAGTGGAATATTTTTAGGTAGTTGTTAGTTGGAAAATGCTTCATGTTTATATACCCCATGTATGGAAGCCAATTTGTCGCAGTCACTTCGTGTTATCTTATGGCTGGGAGCCTGTTATTGTTTTATTATTTTGCATTTTGGGTTCATTGTGCTCCGGCTAGCTATTATTATTATTCAGTCGAGCAAATCTCTTAAACAGGATGTGTAAGCGGAAAGGATTTTGTTACTCAAAGATAACACTGATAAAAGAATTTGTTTTTACACTTTTATTACCGTCACAATTAAGTTCACATATTGATTCGTGATACACGCCAAACTGAAACTGTTATATTTTCTAATATCACTATAATCACTTATTTACTGCACATTATTAATTCGCGTTTCACATTTATAACAAACTTTAAGACGCGAGAGATTCTGTAGAATTGCGACGTGTACTTTATGTATGCTTCCGTTGAACTACGCGACGTGTAACCCGCGAACGATTCTGATGAACTAACTGTGCGACGTATAACGCGTGAATGCTTCTGTTGGACTGAGCGACGTGTAACGCGTGGATGATTTTGTTGGACTGACGAAATCTGCCTCTGACTTTAGCTTTTTATACTCCCACATCCCGATATGCCTAAAGATTTTAACCGAGCTGCTATTGGTTAATAAAACGCGCCAACATTAGCGTCTATTTTTATATCCAATCAAAAATTACGAAAACATATGCTCTAGGGAAAATATTCCCGCTATTTCTAAGAAAAGCGCGCCAATCTGACGTCATTTGTTTGTCTCTTCTAATTAATATTCAACTCACCCCCTCGCACATTGTTATCCGCTCCTATTGTCAGTTTCAGTGAGGCCGTGAAAACTTATTTCCTAACAATGCTTATAATTAACAAACATCTCAAATCAATGTCATACAATAATGCTTATTTACACTAAAATCACTCTGGCATTTACATTATTGTGATACAAATTACTGCCACAGAGAGAAATAGATAAGGCTAATCAAGGAGAGGATAGACGTTGAGGCAATCATTGAAGATCAATAGGTTAAATAAGTCTAAATAAGAATAGTAAGGCAGTAAAACTATGATTAACAATATACTACTAATTTGGAGTTGCATGTGTTGGGACCAATAAAAGTAGGCAAGCATACCTAGAGAAGAGATAAACAGATTGTATTTTGTAATAGATTGTATACAATAGCAAGTTATGTATCTAATGTTGCAATGAAAAAATAATTATCTATCTATTCAAAACCGAAAATTAGGAGAATATTTTTTGTTACAGTTTTGGTAAATATAGAATGTACATCTGAATTTGAAATAAATACTAGTATTCTTGTTGATAATGTAATCAATCAAAACGCGAACTTACCGAAATAAATTGGTTGGGTAGTCGGATAGATATATCCAATCAATAATATTATCCTGCGATATTCCGATTTTCGCACGTGACAGAAAATGCAAGTGATTTCACCATGAGTTGGTATGCCTCTAAACAGAGCCACGTGCTGTCACACTGAGTGGAATGGAAAGGGGTGAGGTAATTTAATTAAAAAGTGGTTCGTCCTTTACCTCCCAGGTGCCATCGACAGGTCGCCCCCACCTCTGCACCAAATCGGGTGTTGAACCTCGCTGTCAAAGCTCCGGAAACCATTATGATTGATTGTTAATTTTGTGTTTCAAGGTCCGGGGATATAGGAAGCGTTGTGCCATATGCCTTTGCTATATTCACTGCCTATATTGACTCTACACCGGAGAGCAATTAAAATAGAATGTTTATAGACATTTTATTTTACTTCTAATAAGGGAAAATATGGGTCAAAGGTATACCCACAGGTGAAATATCTTAAATCTTGTAGTTTTTATCTAAATGTTTTCAAAATTTTGTCATATGCTGCTTTAACATAATTACAACCGAGCTAGGTGGCACCGCTGTTACGTGCGAAATTTGCAATCGAAATGTCCCGGGTTCCATCCCCGGCGACCGCCCACTCTGTCCCATAGTTTCCCCGGGTCGACAGGCGAATGCTGAAGTGGTCCATCTTCTACCACGACTCTTTTGCTCCCCATCACTGTACCCATCAGCTTCCTTATCAACTGTTTCAGGGTTGTACGGTCAAGCGACGGTTTTTGGCGGGTGCCTGTAGAAGTTTCATCCTGACGTTGTCCAGGGACAGCTCGACTGTAACCCGCCTCTGGTGTAAGCTCCTTCGGGGGACCCCTGGAGGCTCGGCTGCATTGGAGGCGCTCATTTGGAAACATTAGGGACCCCGTCTGTGCTTGCGCCTGTGGTTATCCGAATGTGGTCGCCCTTCGGGTGTCTCCCCTTATCACTCTCTCCCGGTGGTCACGGTAGAGACACAAGGGGCCGGGGTGCGGTGCTCTGCTCCGATTTTGAGGGACTCCTCTCTTCGTCCGTACTTTTAAATTTGCCTATCACAAGTGTAAGTGTGTTTTAATTTCATATACATAGGTTTAACGGTTTTTGAGAAAATAAGATTGTAATTAAATTTTATTACGCTAATACATTATTTAAATACGAATACACAAAAACTGACATATAGACATTGTTTCACTCTTAAACTTTAATTATAATTTGTGTAACAATTTATCCTCAGTGGTTGAATTAAGATATATCTTGAACAATTTAAAAGTATAGCAAAACCAATATACAGTTATTTTGATTCATTCTCTGTCTGTATGTGCTGAAAATTTGAACAAGAACATTTTGAATGCGCAAAAATATGACAAAACTCAAAGTCGAGTAAAAGGCAATGGAAGTAAATGCTGGTCATTAGACCGCGTATTTAAGGGTATTCAAATATCACGTGTTGAAGCTTTAAAAGGCTTTGAGCATAAAAGCCATATTATACAATTGAAACAGGAGGTTCAAAGCATTTTTGGACTTATAACTAATTTTTTAATTTTTTGACAATTTTGACCAAATTTCACCTGTAATTGAGACGCGTTCTGCACATTGTTTGAAATGTTGAAACTTACTCTGCGTAATTTACAAATGTTTGTGCTTATTTTTGTCTTTTGCTAATTTTTTTAAGATATAAGGTTTATTAATGTATTTGTGTATGTGTTCTCAAATACATTCTCTGTGTATTACGTATTACGTAGTTTTTTTTTGTATATCCGTCTGTAAGCATTTAACTGCTCACGAACCTCTGCACATATGGAAGTGGATTTTATTAATAAAAGTTTGAAGGCTTGTTATTACGCTTCTATGTAGTTAAAATCGGAACAAAATTACAGGTAGTTAACCTAAAGCGCCTCCTAAAAGGAATTAATGCAATATACTGTACTTAGGGAGTTGAGAGTTTTTATATACAATACTTTAAAGAATATTTATCAATGTACTTCCAACTTCACTGTAATAAATATAAAATAAAGGCAGAGAGCTTTCTAAAATAGGTTATAATTTTAAGGATTATTTCCCAAAATATTTATAGTGTAACATTATTTTTTCTGATAGCTTTTTATCCATTTCCCGTTCATGCTGTCATGATGGAAAGTTGAATTTTCTGCATTTAGTGCTGGAAACTTATTAAATCCTCTAACTTTTTAAATATTCACTATTGGAGGCATAGCACACAATCTATGAAATAATTGAACTTTACCAGTTAAATATTACTTGGGTTTTTACTTCCGTTTTATTTGTTAATATTTGCTTATGAATTAATTCATACAGCAGCTGATTATAAGCTGCAAGCTATTTACGTTCTAAGGCCAACAACCAGACGTAGACAATCGATGGCCAGTTCGTCAACAATTCTGATGCTGGTGACCTTAATACTGGAACCACCACGTTCAGCAGTTGTCAGTAATTAAGTTGTTTTTTTTCGCGGAGGAACTATTTCTATTATTCACTATAGTACGAAATATTATACGTTAAGTGCATTGTATTCTTAAACTCTTCCTCGTTCTCTAATGAGCACTTACCGCACTTGTAACGCAAATTAGTGTTACCAAATGCAAACACATCAAATTTAGCTAGGTGTACATTTAGTTTGGTTCTATAATGATATGTTAACGACTTTGTAGGACGGAACCTTAAACTTGTGTCTTACTTGTCTTGTAGACTATTAATTTAAACACATGCTTTAAATTATTTACTATATCTATTTTCTCATTTGCATACTTCTGCTCTTAATTTTCACGTCACTTAACCCTCGGAGCTTCAACAAGTTGATTTTTTTTTCTCTAGGATGAATAAAAGTTCAAGAGAAAGCAATGTGAACAAAAGCTCGCATTCTTGGCTGGTTTAACTTTTCCTCGCTTTGAGTTTCCTTCACTGTAATAATAATTAATGAGAAAATCATAGAAAGCTGGATTTTATCACTTTCTTGCATTAAACATACGAAGCTCTCAATTTGAGCTTTTGACAACTCTTTGTTATTGAATAGAGGAACTGAAAAGTTCGTAGCCATGACAAAATTTCCACGCCTTCAGTACAACCTGGTTGAATGCTTCTTCACCATGCTAGGTACTTAGGAAAATACGGGTCATTCGCAAAGAAAATAAACCGCTAACATAACCATGTAAAACTTAAGTTAACCCGATATGCTGCCATTCATAACGAGTAACGACACTATAGACAATGTCTGGAAGAAGAAAAAGGATGAAACATACCAGGTGGCCCATCCGCACCGAATTTCACATGTGCAGATGTCCCTTCGTGCGCTAAAAGTTGCAGAACTCAACGGGGCAATTCCAAATAAACACAGGTCAGCAAGGAACCAGCGCATTAGTTGGACCGACCTGCGTTCTACTTCTCTGGTTTATCATCGAAAATGACAACGGATTGCGCTCATTGAGAGGTAGTTCCCAGTCCGTGACGATAGTCAAAAACAGTGTAAACAGACCGAAAAGGTCTTAGAATGTTTTCCACTTCAGTTACAGAGACTTTATTTTCAAGGGAATAAATCCACCTTTTTGAGTAACAAATAATTAAAATGTCTTTATCTGACCTATCAGCATGTTAGCTATTTTTACTTTCGCTACCACGTACATATTAGGTAGAGAACGTATTGCATTCCACCCAAAAATTGACACCGAGATTTAACCAGAAATACATGTTTTGAACCACGCTAAATAAAAACAAATAGAAAAACGTCCGTGTGTGTGTGTGTGTGTGTGTGTGTGTGTGTGTGTCTATGTGTCTGTGTATGTCTGTAAACAGCGTAACTCAAAAACGAAAAGTCAGATAAGTACCGCACTTAGTATTTAGGTTCAGTACTTTTTAAAGATGCGAAACGAAGATTTTCAAGAAAATCCCCCACCCCAACTACACTTTACATGGAACACTTTTCGAAAATTTTGATTTTTTAAAAATTGGTTCTAACGATCTTGTTTAAAATATCATACATTAAGCACATTTACATGATAAATAAAATATATATCTTGAATTTCCTGGGAATATACTGTGAAGTCCTCTTCATTCAGAAGGAATTTTGTATAATCTTGTATAACTGATGAACGTTAAGCGATAGACAAAAATTTACCATACAAAAATGTACATGTCTTTAAAACACACAATTTACTTAGAATGCGTTTTTCTGTGATATAAGCCGTTTCTCAGGTATCCGTTATTAAAGGTTCGAATTGTTCAATATTCTCATTCGTTTATTATCATCGATTTTCAGTTGTGTCTCACGATTGCATGGAAGCAGTATGGAATTTAGGGCCGGCATATAGCGTTCAGTTCTTAAACACTTCACTATCGCTGTTCTCTTTGTATCTATAACGAAATGTGTAATGTAGTTATTTTTGCAAAGGTTTGTTGTGTTTAAAATGTAGTAGATAGAAAAACAAGTTTTACTAAGAATAGTTTGTATAACCACTAATAAAGATAGGGGGCAGGGAAATACATGTGAATGTATCACATAAAATGTTTTGTGTTTACGCTGTTTTGTCTAACATTACGTAGTATTGTAGACTCAAATCAAAACATTTAAGCGTCTTAACGAAAACCATGCGGATATAAGAAAACGTAATGCTTCACTGTCGTTTGTTTCCTTGCTAATATGATTATTATAGTAGTAACAGTAGTAGTATTGTTATTATCGGTGCGTAAACACGATTAAAAACAGCTATGGGATATACTGATTGGTCAAATAGACATCTTAATTATTATTCAATCTAAAAAGTGAGTTTATTCCATCAAAAATAAAGTCTCTGTAACTGAAGTGGAAAACATTGTAAGACTTTTTCGGTCCGTTTACACTGTTGTTGTCTATTGTCATGGACTGGGACAAGATTGGGAACTGCCTCTCAATGAGCACAATGCGCTTATCTTCTTTGCTGATAAGCAAGAGTAGTAGTGCGTTAACGCACCATTTCCGCACCGACCTGTGTTTACTTGGATTTGCGCCGTTTGCGTTCTGCAACTCTTTTAACGCACAAAGGGATATTTGCATATGTGAAATACGGCGCGATGCTTATACAACGGGGTATGAATATACTGTGCTTATATTTTCCAGGTGTAATAATTGTATCACTGTTATTAGTATTATGTCTGGCAGTCGATAGGAACATCGATATCACGTAGGTGAAAATATGAGGTCCACACTTGAGGCAGTATTTTTAAACACTTAATGATTTCAGTCACACTATATAATATAAAAATATAATAATAGCCCGCCTTAAAGCAATAAGTGTGTAATATAATATATAAAAATGCATGTAACAGTCATTGTATTAATGTTTATATTATTATGTACTCTTCAATGATGTTATGTGAATGTATTACGTAATTTAATAATCTAGTAGCTTTGAGAATAATAGGTTAAAAGTTGCTAACAATGAGGTAACCTTGAGGCAATAATGAATTAGAATGTTTAACAATGCTACTGGTAATTCTTGGAGGAGCAATAATGTAATTTTTGAGACAGTTTATAAATAGCTAATCAACAACCAGAAAAAAAACTTAAGTTAAATAAAAGTATTCTATTGGAGTAGGATTAGGCAATCAGAAACTGAAATGGAGCAAAATTTACAAATTCAGAAGTTAGTTGCTAGCAGACAGCGTTCCTAACTGGACGCGAGACGCGTCCTCGGGAAGTTTAATACGTATTCAGTTTGAAACAAAAATAGTTTACGTGTTAAAAAGTGCAAGTAATTATTAAATAATCTCACAGCTCTTTATATCAGTGAAGTGTTATATTAAATCGTGTCAAGAATTAATAAAAGGAGTGAAGTAAAAATTATAATCTGTGTAGTCTACATTCTTAGCCGCACCACTCTATGCAAAGAAATTCATGTCTCTAACAACAATACTGACGCAGCCCAGGCAAACATAAATATATAATATTTAAAGAAACAGTCACAAAGTTAATATTCGTAAACATTGGGGCGAAGGCTACCGAAACCTTTTACCATACGTGCGGTTGCAACAACTACAAGTTTGGCTCCCCAACATTCGAAATACAATACAACTCCTTCCTTACGCTTCGTAACTGTATAACTACAGACGTACAAGGTTGTTGATTTACTGAATTTCCATTCTGATATGTTGGTAGATTCTGCTGTCCAGCTAAGCAAGCCACAGCAACGCCACCATTGCAGTAGGCGAGTAGGGTTTGTTGATGGTTATTCTTGTGCCTTAATAAAAATACTATAGTAGTAAGAACGATGAGTTGTTTATATGATTGACTTCTAATAATAAAACAAATATAATAATATTTCCTTATAGTGTCTTACACGAACACATCTGTAGAAAACAAAATGGTAGATTGCATGATGAGTTGGTTAACCATGCTAAGTTTCAATATCAGGGGAAAAGAAGCAACCTTACGTCAAGGAAAAGGACATGAAGGGCTGGAAGATTGAGGACGTGGGGATTTCTCAAGTAACGGGAACAATTACTAGCCATGTGCTGATAAATGACTTTGTCACGCTCTTTTCTGAAGCTGTAACGCAAGGGAAAGAAAAGAAAAAAGCGCCTTGGCCGGAATCTTTCATTCCTTTAACTGGAGCCAGTCTCATCGTTTCTTCCGCTGGTTGTCAAGGTTTCCTCTTTGATCAGTGGCGTTTCATCTAAACCCTTGTACGCCTCTTAGATTCTTGATACTGTTCTTACACCTTCGTACATTTCAGACATTTTTTCTCAGTTCTCCACTCAAATTAATTTTTCCATGTGTTGATTTTCCAGTGTATAACTTTCCTTTGAGAAACACAAATGTAGGGTGGCGAAAACGACTTCCTTCCGCGAGTCACCAAATATGCAACACGCACTGCGTCACTCAGCAGCATGTGAAAAACAAAGGGACGGTTGCAGAGAGGGAACGTGCGCCTACGAGTCAAAATAACTCGCGAGTCACGTTTTCGCCACCTCTGTAGTAGATGAATGAAACAGCATTAAGGAGGTTTTGCACCACACTTGTCAAAGAAAACGTAGCATTTACCTATTTTTACTGGGATATGTATTTTTATGTTTTTCCCATATTATATTGGAATAAATCTTTTTATATTCTCGTGGAGAAAGTATAGCATTCACCCAAAATTTCGATACCAATATTTTACCAATATACATGTTTTGAAGCTCCCTACATGTGTGTGTGTGTGTCTGTGAACAGCATAACTCAAAATATTCCGAAAAATACAAAACTTTGTACTTAAATTCTGTAAGTTCCATGAATGCAACACGAAGATGTTCAATAAAATCCCCCACTCAAAACTACCCTTTGCTGGAAAAAATCTCTTTACTTTTCATTTTCTCAAAAATAGTTGTAACGATTTTGTTTAAAATACCACCTATTAAATATATTTAGATGATAAATAAAATGCATATCTTGAATGTTCTGGGAGCAGCCTATCGAGACCTCTTCATTCTGAATTCATTTTGTACAACTGGTTACCGTAAGTAATAGACAATGTAGATCTCATTAAAGCACACAATATATGTTAAATAAAACCTTTGAGACGTCAACCATTTCCACATATTGTTAATTGAACTGAATTTTCAAATACTTACATCTTTTTAAAGTGGTAATTTTCTATTCGTGCAAAGTAGACATGCAAAGAGCATGGAATTTCAAAACCATCACATAGTAACGCGCTGTTTAAAAATCTGACTATAACTTTAGCTTATACCTCTATAATGAAGATTTGTGTGGATTAACAGGAAGTACATAGAAAAATAAGCTTTTATAAGAATAGTTTATAAAAGAGTGAGTAGGGACAGTCATGTAAATGCAACACTTAACATGTTTTTTAACCCGGGATCTGAGTATTTCTGTTTATAAAACTTAATATGTTAATTTTGTAATACTTTGTTTAGGTTGGTTACTCAAAATATGTTTTTAGCATCAGGTTTCTTTAATAGTGATTGTTCATTGTTTACCTTTAGGTGTATATATACAGGGTGGACCATTTAAGTTGAGACTGTATCTCCAATTTAAGTGTTGTAGAAAGAAATGTCTTAAATAAAAGTTGCTTGATATTATGAGGGAAAATAAATGTCATTAGTCTTGTTTTGTTTGAAGGACGTTGTGAGGGTCATTTTAGGTCAATTTAATGTGACCCTAATTGTAGGTTTCCATTTAAAAAACAAAAACTTTTATAAAGACATTTCTTTCTACAACGCTTAGATTCGGAGATATTGAGTAGTCTCAACTTAATGGTCCACCTTGAATATAGAACACTTGTTAAATCCAAGAACGATACTAAATTAATTCATGCAATTATTCTTCCCTTACTACAGTTATTATTTGCTTAAAACCTAGCACTTCATTTAGTTAATCAATCAAGCAGTTATAGTTTTCCGTCCAAGAATAGTTCATCAACTGAAAATCCACATCGTCTCTTCTCCCACGCTTTTTGGTTTCCTCTTCCTCTCTGCAAGCCAAGCATTTTTGTTAATACTGTATATCAGTCAGAATCTTTTCCCCCGGTCTTTCTGCCATTCACAATTTCTTTCTAAGCAAAGAGTGTCTCCTCATACAGTATTCATGGAATATGTTTTTCTGTCTCTTGATTTTTATACCCCTTAATCTTCTCCATAATCATAATTTAATACTGTAATCGTCTTTCCTCGCTTCGTCGCAGTTTTAAAATCTTTGCGCCAGACAATGTCACAATTCTCGAAAATCACTTCTCTTTTATCTTCCAAGCTTCCTTTACAATTGTTATCCTCTAACTTCTTCCGAACAGCCTGATGTTATTACTTGCGGAACACCCCAGATACTTCTTCACCATCTCATTTCAAATTTGCAAGTCCATCTCCTTTGTTTTTCTCCTGAAAAAAAGTATTTCCATTTATCTTTAACCCATATGTCTCACTGTTACAATCTTCCTCCATTGGATGTTTCCTAGGCACTTCATTACAATAGTTCCATCAACAGGCTGCACTTCTATGCTTAAATATATTACTAATACAATTCGTATAAAGACATAATTTTTTGAGCTGTAGAATAAAATCTTCAATAGTGTAATTGCAACTACTGAGAAAAATAAGCGAATGTTCAAACTTTTCTGGACCGTTTCTCACTATTGAGCAACTGTTCAGAATGACACTGCGATTTATGTGAAATCCGGGTTTGTTGAAATGCAGCACAATTTACTCTGGGATTATCAGTTTCTTTCCTTCCTCTCTTCCCACTATCTACTGAATTTTACTATTCAAACGATTTTATAAGGAAATAGGGGATCAGAGCCTTGGTACCCTTATGTTTATATGCTCTTTGCCTATCAAAGCGTGCAGTCCCTTTCATGTTTAAACTGACGCCTGTGTCCCGACCTAAGTGTTGGAGAGATGGAGAGATCATACCATATACAGGGTGGATCATTTAAGTTGTGACTGCACTTTGTAGAAGGAAATGTCTTGGATACGTTGCTTGATATTATGGGGAGAAATAAATGCCATTAGTCGTGTTTTGTTTGGAAGACGTTATGATAGTCATTTTAGGGTGAATTTAATTACTTTCTCTACTACGTATAGTAAGTAGGGGAAGTATTGTATTCCACCCAAAAATTCGATACCAAGATTTCACCGGAAATATATGTTTTGAGACCCCCTGAATAAAAAAAATATATTTTTGGAAACATGTCCGTGTATGTGTCTGTGTGTCTGTCTGTGAACAGCATAACACAGAAGCGAACAGTCAGATAAACACTACCTTGGTATTTAGGTTCAGTATCTTCCAGAGATGCGTCACGAAAGTTTTCAAGAAAATCCCCCCACCCCAGATTACCCTTTTCATTTTTCGAAAACTTTAATTTTCTCAAAAATGGCTCTAACGATTTTGATTAAAATATCATATATTTAAGATACTTTGATGACAAATAAAATGTATATCTTGAATTTTCTGAGAATGTCTCCAAAAGTATTCTTCATTGTGAACGACTTTTGCATAACTGGTAAACCATAAGAGATAGACAAAATTTTATTACAAAAAATGTAGATCGCGTTAAAATACACAATTTATGTCATATACATTTTTTTTGTTGAGTCAAACATTTTCGAGATATTGCTTGTTATTCCCTTAAATTTTCCAATACTTATACTTTTTCTCAAATGGGAATTCGTTATTCATTATTTTTTTGTGCTGGTAATTCAAAGAGAATGGAATACTCCACATAGCAAGCAGCTCTCTTAAAATATTGGACTATCGCTTAAAGCCTACCAATTCCACTTGCATCTACACTTGCTCAGTCGTAGGGAGTGGAATCTGACCGGCGGGGTCTAGCAAATCTTCCACTACCTTCCTCAATTCTTCCTAACATTCGCTAACATTATGTCCGGACTTTCATCTAAATTCTGGGAGTGAAGTACCATTTTCATTACACAATTCGTAAAACGTAGGAATTGTTTTTTAATGTTTAAGAGCTCCGTTGTGTGTAAATAATAAATATTTCATTGCGCTTGTTTCATTAATACTAAACTTCATAGTCGTGTGACATTGAATATGAAAAACATGTTTCATATGCTCATTCTAAGAGCAGTACTTTTACTTTTTCTACCTCGTACCGAGTAGGTGCAGAAGGTATTGCATTCCATCAAAAAATTCGCTACCGAGATTTCACCGGGAATACATGTTTTGAGGCCCTCTGATTAAAAAAAAACATTTTAAAAAAAAGGTCCCTGTGTGTGTGTCTGTGTGCGTGTCTGTTAACACCATGATTCAAAAACGAAAAGTCGGACAAACACAAAACTTGACATTTAAGTTCATTAATTGCCAAAGATGAGACACTAAGATTTTCAAGAAAATCCCCCTCCCCAATTATCCTTTGCGTGGAACATGACAAATAAAATATATGTCTTGAATTTTCTGGGAATAGCCTTTGAAGTCCTCTTCATTCGCAAGGATTTTGCATAATCTTGTATAACTGGCAAACGTTAAGATATAGACGAAAACGTACTACGTAAATAATGTAGATCTCCTTAAAATACACAATTTATTTCCAATAAATTTTTGTACCATCAGCCATATCCTAGTTATCCGTTATAAATTTTTCGAATTCTTCAATATTTAGCCATTCTCTTAAAGTCCTGTCGTTTTTCAATCGTTTGTCGCGATGCCATGGAAAGAGTATGGAATTTAAGGCCGCGTGTAGTGTCCAGTTCCTAAACATTTGACTGTCACTAATCAATTTCTATCTATAACGAAATGTGTAATGCAGCTACATATTTCTGGAAAGCTTCGATTAAAATGAAGTATATAGGAAAATAAACTTTCGTAGGAGTAATTTGTATACCCACTAATAAAATAGAGCGTAGAAAGGTCAAGTGAATGTAACACATGAGTTTTTTTATCTTACGGTTACATTTTATTATACCATTTGAATAAACAAAAGATCAGTTTTACTGTCTAATTCTATGTCATCATCTACTTCATGGTTTTAATATTTTGGTCCGTTCGGGCCAAGTTTCTCTTATCTCTGCTAAGGGCAGACAACATTTTCTTTTTCTGCTTGGAGGTAAAAAAGATGACCTTTGCCATATTGGAATTTGACATACGATGGACATGACCTCTCCAGTTTTACTTGCTCGTATATCCTTACAGTCGCTGTTGACACAATAATCAGCCCGTTTGTCCTTTCGGCTTTTCAGGACGTAAACGACGTAAACAAACACACACACATGCCATCTAAATCCAGGTATTGTAATGTTTCTTCTGTTTAAGAGGACCCAGCAAGATGGCTCCGCGGTAACGTTTAAGGCTCGCATTAGGAAGGCCCCACGTTCGTTTCCACCGGATCGGCCACTCTGAGCATTTTTTTTCGTGATTTCCCCTGATCGGAGGGCGAATACTCGAGTGGTTCCCCCTCTACCACGAATTACCTGTCAATCATTTTCTGCCCTCATCATTTCCTATCATCTGTTTCAGGGTTAGAAGCACCAGACGACGGTGGTTGTGTGTTGCGGCAGGACGGTGGAGTTTGGCTATAGAAACATTTCTCCCTGGCGCTTGGCGGGACTGCTGGGGCTTATTTCCTTTCTGGGAGCTGTCTCCTATACATCCGCGACTCCCCTTCGGCTCTTTCCTTCCTCATAGGATCACACTGAAAGCTCAAAGGGCACACTCTGGCCTACATGCAGTCTGTGCTCCGTTGCTGACTGCTCTTAATCCTGTTTAAGAGGACTTAGCATGTTATAAATATCCAAGTTAGTTAAATGTCCTGTTTTCCTTAAATCTATTTTAAATCATGAAATCCAGTTACTTGGAACATGGTATATGAACATGCCGTATTATGGCAATTAAAAATCTGTTGCTTTTCTACTCACTCTTCTAAAGGCTATTCTTACATCTTATTGTCAATAGAGATATCTTTCATCACACATTTTCACTTTTCGTTGTAGTTATAAGAAAGATATATAATCAATTTTATATTACAACTAGGACTAGGGGGGACTTAGCACCTCGATTTGTGGAGATCTTTAGTGGCTAGGCCCCTAACCCTTCGGGAGAGCAGGGTAAGGTGAGAGAAGACAGAGGGCGGCTGGATCAGGTGATACGAAAGGATAGAGGACAGGGTTCCAACACTTTCCAAATGTAAACTCTCCGGATGGTAGCTGGTACAACCGGCTCCCCTCCCACCTCGAATTGTACGTCCCACCGTCCCCCCGGAGATAACCCCATTCCGTGGGACGAAGTGTTCCAGAGAGCATCCTTTTTCCATGCCATGCAACGCCGAGACTTCTATCACCAGGCAGATGAACGGTGAAGTGAAATAAAAATGGGAGTGAAATGGAGGGACAGGAAATTTTGGGGATGTAATTTACCTTCCAGCATTTACCTAGCGTCAGGTAGGTTGGCCGTGAGAATCGAACCCATTACCTCTGAATGCAGGCCACAGACGTTGCCGGCTGACCGATCCGCTCGGCAATTTTGCATTAACTTTGATTTTACTGGAAGTTACCCTAATCTGTTATTTTCAATACAACACATTATACTTTTTAGAAACCTGATCAGTACTCTTACTTAAATATGGCGCTTGTCAGCAGTTTGGCTTTATCTATAGTATTTTGGAGGGTAGGTGCTATGGCAGGTGAAGAAAATAGTGTAAAAAAATCATCAGATTAGTTTGACATAGCATACTCCGCATGAGAAACATTTGAGGGGTTATGCTCACATGACTTTCCCTAAACACTATCATGTATTTCTATATAACTTCTACAAGCTATTATTATGTAAGCTACTTTTCTATCTGCTTCATCCTGATCGAGATAAACATTTGCAGATATAATTTCATTACAGATTTTGTTGCATGTACAGGGGGATAGTCAGGTGTAAAAGCGGTTCGCAATGGCTTTAAAATCCCACTCGGTTTCCATGATATCGCGAGAAACAGCTGAATAGCGACAGGACTTTAAAAAAGTTACAAAGTGTTGAACAACTGAAACAAATTCTAATGGATATCTCGGAAAAGGCTGATGTCACAAAAAAGTTATTTAAAAATAGTGTGTTTTAAAGATCTACTTTTTTTTGTAATACGCTTTTGTCTATCTCTAAACGTTTATCATTTATACAAAATTATATAACATTCCTTCCGAATGAAGTGGACTTCAGAGACTATTTTCAGAAAATTCAAGATGTACATTTTGTTTGTCAAGTAAATATCTAAACGTATGGCATTTTAATTATTATTGTTAGAGCCATTTTTGATAAAATGAAACATTTCGGAAACGTTTCAGTAAAGAGTAACTTTGGGGGGGGGGGATATTTTCTTGAAGCTTCGCGTAGCATCTTTGGAATTATGCTTTCATACACACACACACACACACACACACACACACACACACACACACACACACACACACTTGGTTCAGGTGGGTCAAAATATTATTTCCGGTGAAATCTCAACAGCGAACTTTTGGGTGGAATACAATACTTCCTCTGCTTACTGTAAGTACATAGTAAGGAAGATAAAAATACGTGTACTTCACGTTATCCATGCGTGATTTTAAATAAGCATTTTTGCCATTGCAACATTACGGGTGATGCAAAGTTAATTACAGATTCGGTTCGAAATTATCTGAGATGAAAATAAAATAAAAAAGGGAGAGAAATAAAAGAGTTTTAAAAAGTGTTACAGGGGTGAGAAATTGAAGACAACTGCGCTAACAATAAAAACAAACATTTCTGTGAGAAAGGAAGGATCTCGAATCATGAACACAAGTTGATAGCATATGGAAAGGCTGTCTGAATAGCTGCATTCCCAGAAAGTAGCATGTTACGTCACTGATTATCTCGCTTGCATCGCGCTCTATCTCACCTTCCTGTTTTAGCGTCCTTTTGTTTCTTCTTTCCTTTGCTCTTCATCTCATTCGCAAGTTGCTTGTGTCGCATTCAGCGAGGCTCGACGAGGCGACCGTGAAATTAATGACAGCAGGACATCCCCTTTCAGCAGCAAGTGCTGTACCACTTCTTACAGCTCGGTCCTTCACAGACAAGGTCTAGTTTCTTATCCTAATGCCCGGGGAGCACGTCTTTATTGCAAGCGAATGGAAGAAAGCTGTCTTGCCCAGAACGACCTTGCATGCCGTCAAGTATGTCTTCTAAATGGAACGTCTGCGCATGTCACTCAGCACTAAGGAAATGGCTTCTTCAGCAGGATGATAGATGCCTAAAATTAAACGTAATTGAACTCCATTCCCTTCGCAGCAACTGATATCATACCAAGAGAGGGTGAAGGATTATCAAGAAAATAAGACCAAAAAATGAATAAGGAATTCCCATTTGAGAAAAAGTATAAGTATTGGAAAATTTCAGGGAATAACAAGCAATATCTCGAAAATGGTTCACTCAACAACAAAAATGTATATTACATAAATTGTGTTTTTTAACGCGATCAACGTGTTTTGTGTAGTAAACTTTTGTCTATCTCTTATGGTTTACCATTATGCAAAAGTCGTTCATAATGAAGAATACTTTTGGAGACATTCCCAGAAAATTCGAGATATACATTTCATTTGTCATGAAAATATCTTAAACATATATTTTAATCAAAATCGTTAGAGCCATTTTGAGAAAATTAAAATTTTCGAAAAATGTTTCATTTAAAGGGTAATCTGGAGTGGGGGAATTATCTTGAAAACCTTCGTGTCACATTTCTGGAAGATACTGAACCTAAATACCAAGTTTGGTGTTTATCCGACTGTTCGTTTCTGAGTTATGCTGTTCACAGACACACAGATACACACACAGACATGTTTCCAAAAATGCTTTTTTTGGATTCAGGGGGCCTCAAAACATATATTTCCGGTGAAATCTCTGTATTGAATTTTTGGGTGGAATACAATACCTTCTGCACCTACTCAGATGTGTAGATTACGTTAAAATACACAATTTATGTCATATACATTTTTGTTGTTGAGTGAACCATTTTCGAGATAATGCTTGTTATTCCCTTAAATTTTCCAATACTTATACTTTTTCTCAAATGGGAATTCGTTATTCATTTTTTTATGTTCTGGACATACAAAGAGAATTGAATACTGCACATAGCAACCAGCTCTTAAAATATTTGACTGTCGCTTAAAGCCTGCCAATTCCCCTTGCACCTACAAGAAAATTAGCAATAAGATTAACATCTCCATTAACATGAAGCATATGTAGAATAAGTGTTTGTAAAAGTAGCTTGTACAAGAGTAGAGAAAGTCATGTGAGTGTAACACATCAGAATTTTTTTGTCCTGGTAATGCAAAGAGAATGGGATGCGCCATATAGCAACCAGCTCTTAAAATATTTGACTATCGCTTAAACCCTAGCAATTCCCCTTGCACCTACAAGAAAATTAGCAATAAGATTAACATCTCGATTAACATGAAGCATATGCAGAATAAGCGTTTGTAAAAATAGTTTGTACAAGAGTAGAGAAAGTCATGTGAGTGTAACACATCAGATTTTTTGTTTTAGTCTGAATTATGAATAACACAATAGCAGTACAGAATGACATGTATATAAGTACTCAAAATAGTGCATTATAGGTATATTTATTATTTATGTGTCAAAGGCGGTGCCGTAGCACAGTGTTTAGACCGCTCGCGTCTCACCAAGGTGGCTTGGGTTCGATCCCAGGAGCCCGTAAGTGGGATTTGTGGTGGACGAAGTGGTGTCTGGCAGGGTTTTCTCTGGGTTCTCCGGTTTCCTCCGCCATTCATTTCACCAATTGTTCCATCATCACCTTTACTATTATCCATTTTGCCTTCACTTCACATCATCTTCTTCCTCATGTTCGTACCTAGCTATGGGCCCATCTCCCGTTCCGGGTTCTTCATTCTCTGATTCAGTGTTCGTCTACTCCTCCACAGGCCTCTGACCCTAGGCACAGTTGTAAGTCCCAGAGAGTGTAAGCCTTACATACGAGGAGGGTAAGCCGATTAAGTAAGTAGGTAAGTATTTACGTTTCATTTACTACTTTCTTATGTAAAAAATGCATAATGTTATTAGTTTAAGTAATAATCTGATAAATCCGTTTCAGTTCTATAAGGAAATTCCCTTTTACGTTTTCTCTTTTATACATCATATACATCTTTTATACATTCCTTTGAAAACATATAACTGAGGTCATACTGCATTTACTGAATACAGTGACTGTTAAAGGACCTCTGCTTTAATGAAAGGGTTTGTTTGAGCGTACATGTTGCAGCAAATCTAACAGGTTCCTGGTATACCTAATTGAAAGGACATACAGACTTACTGATACCGGAGAGCTTCAAAGCAAAAGTATGGAACATAAAGGAATTCTCCTTATTTTTCTCCTTCCTTTTTTTCATTTTATACTATACCTAACTTACTGTTCTATTACAACAGCAAATCTTGCATCTTTTCCACACTCCTAATACAGCTTTGTATTCAGGGACTCCAGAAAGTATTCCTCTCCACTTTAGAAATTCTACGAGTAACAGCTAAATTAACGGAGAGAAAATTCACATTTTTAAATATCACAAAGAAGAATCGATATTACTTTTAAGCGTTCTGGAATTTTGAAGATCTTTCATGTCATTGGTTTTATAAATTTTTAAAAATTCCAATGAATTTTCAGCCCGTTACTATATGGCGTTTACAAAAACTTCAAATGTGTTTAATAGAACGAATTGCTTGGTGTAACACCTGAAATAGCGATGAAAGGTGGTTTTCCTAAAATTGACTTTTTTTGTTGATAGTTTCTTTATCCATTTCTATCAGAAATTACTGCATTCCGTGAGTTTTGCATTTTTTATCGTAAATATTAACAAAATGTACTTAATCCTTCAACCGTTGATATGTATATTTATGTATCATATTATTTTACCGTTTAAACCTTATCTCTTAACTTCCCTTTATTTATTAACAATGACTTACGAGTTATTCATACAGCATTTAAATATAACTCTTTAGGCGCAAGCAGTCATCTTACCTTCAGTTGTTGACTAGATTGTTGAACCATACCAGCCGTGACTAATCGATTACCAATTTGCAGAGGCTAGCACGGTCGACCTTGATACTGCTTTTGAACAACAGACAGCAATTTTATTTTCCAGTAAATATTTGTATTATTCACTATCGTGAATCCCTTTTGCATAAACTCGTTCTGCAAAGATGCACTCATCCCAACATGCTTATTACCTTACTTCTTCATGACGTCTCAGTTTTTACTCCTTCACACATATATGGTTTCCATTGTTCGGTATTGTATAAAAATGTGTCTATTAAATGTATACAGTACTTCTGTAAATACCTCACGTTAGAAAGTTGAAAAAATCAGTTAATTTTAAAATATATACTCGTATAAACGGAAAAATGAAAAATCTATAAAAACAGCAGAGCAGGTAAACTGTAGAAATTTTACCCCCCTTATACCGCCTCCACACACAACCCTACCCTTGTATCTTAATTAAGTAAGAGATTATATATCTACACCCAGAGGCTGTCACAAGAATAACACGGAAAGTATTATTTAAGCAAATATACTGTATCGTATTTCCGCATCATACCCATTAGGTACATGATAGATAAATACAGATATTCGGGTTTACATATACCTTTCTAGAGGCTTCTTGCTTAATATATCATATTTCCACCTTCTAGTCTTTGTCTTGCTGCAGGTATGGTTAAAATTCTGCCTCAACAACACATTAAAGGGATAGGCATTATTAAAAATACAACGGCCCCATAATTCGGCCCAGAAATCCATTATTACACATTTACAATTTAAAACGGTCATTACCAATGATTTACATTCCACTTACGGACCAGTAATTATAAACCATAACATAGTCATAAATGCATTAAATATATAGGTTTTTTAAACTAAAAATGCCAAAATTATTCTGAGAAAGCTGACACACAAATGACCCAGCGAGAAGAAACAAAAACACGGTCAGAAATGAGAAGACCAAGCGAGTCGTATTACGCGTATGAGTATCTAAGGTACATTAAAATTAAATTAAATTGAGTTATTTATGGACGCTCTTTAACTACTATGGTTCTTAGCGTCCCATTCTATATTGGGCGTGAAAGACCGGTAATTTTGCTTGCTTAGAGCCCTCTTTATCAGGCTTGAGGTTCTTTTACGTGCCGTAAATCTACGACACGGGACCACCGGCTTTACTTCCCTTCCCAAGGAAGCCATGCTAAGTATTTTTACGCCCGAAAAAAATCGATTGCCCTCCGCCGGGTTTGAACCCACGACCTTGAGAACTAGAGGCTAGCACGGTACCACTAGTCTACGGAGGACGACTGTCTGAGGTACAGGCGGACTTACCAAGGAAGAGCACCGCAACTTGTCAGAGTTCCAGAACACAACTCACTTCGTGATTTTAGAAGCACGACCAGACCTCAGGTGCCGACGGCGGCTCTGTCCTTAATACACGAACAAAACCAGACGCCTGTGAATATGGAAGCATGAAGATTGAGAATACTTAAAGAGTAAATGCGAAGCTTGTATGGTAACTTGTGAAATGCGGTGAGTAAATGCGGTTCAGTGCAGTCATTTAAGAAGTAGGTATATAAGTATGGGTAACAAGAGAAAGCTTGGACGCAAGAAAGACGAGTTTGAATTTGATCCCGTACCGAAGCATGTTGTTGTGGCCCATTTGAGAAATCAAGAAAAACGTTTGGTAATCATTTTGGAGAAAGCTCATTTGGAGTCAGTGAAAGTTGGTAACAGTTTCCAGCTGCTGAACTGTGATGACCATGTGAGCATCCTGAAGAAGTACAATCGAGATCCAGGATCATGTCGGCCAGATATAACACATCAATGTCTGCTCATGTTAATGTACAATCCACTTAACAGGGCAGGACTGCTGCAGGTCTATGTGCATACGGAGAAGAGCGTTCTCATTCAAATAAATCCTCAGACAAGAATACCGAGAAAATTCAAGAGGTTCGCTGCACACATGGTTCAGCTGCTACACAGATTCAGTGTGAGATCGAGTGAGAGTTGAAGGTGATACGTAACCCAGTGACAGATCACCTACCAGTTGGCTGTCGCAAGATTGTCGCGTCTAATGTGGTGAACCCACGAGAGCTTGTGCCTGCAAATGAGCCAATCACATTTGTGGTGGGAGCCGTGGCATACGGGAAGATGAATCCAGATTACATAGAAGACGGTGTTTCTATCAGCAATTACCTTTTGTCGGCGGCACTGACATGCACCAAGCTGTGTTCAGCACTTGAAGAACTGTAGGGCATCATCTAATATTTTATACATATGTACATATATTGAAAGATTAATAAATTATGGATTTTTTAACTTAAAAAAAACAATCCCAAGTCAAGGAGAGCACGACTGTTCTCGGGAGGCGATCGGCAAATTATTTGAGACATCCGCCATACGCGGGAAAACAAACAAACGTGGCGGATTTAGGTACATCTGGCACACCGTTAAATTGGCTGCTAGAGGTATTTAAAGTGGAGACATTATTGCGCTAGGTTACTACAATATGACTAACTGAGAATATCTGCAAGCTACTCTTTTACCTTTAAAATTACCAATGCATGCACAACATTTTGCTCTCCTGAGGAATTGAATAGAGCATTTAATGGGTCTACATTTGTAGAGTTATTATTGCTAAAGTTAAGGAAGCTATGTTTTGGTATAAGACAGAGTAGGAAAGTAACGTCACTGGAAATAACCGTGCTTTTTATTTCGCAAGTTTCCGTTTACTGTTCACATAATTCGAGTAATATTTTGGGAAATTTCAACTAAAGTAAAATTTATTTTCATATTGTAAGAGCAGCCAAGGTAGAAATAAATAACACTACTGTTTTCATATCTTTATTTGTTTAAAATGTAGGCATATTCATATTTATAAAATCCAATTAAATACACTTTCCACTGACGTACACAGTCTCATGGCATAATGAGTACAATGTAGAATCCGTTACAATCAGAAGACTTTCTCTGCCTATCATTGACTTCTATATCTCTTCTACAAACTATTTTTATAACTAATAAATGAATTACAACTATCCGGGCTTGTAGGCCGTGGTAAAGAATAAAGAAGGCATCGTGGATACCGACGTTTCGCCAAGCGCTGTACTTGGCGAAACGTCGGTATCCAGGATGCCTTCTAGACCACGGCCTACAAGCCCGGATAGTTGTAAATGCATTTGTTAGTTATGACGCCGGCCGTGAAAGCCTCAGTATGTACATTATATTTTATAAAATCTTCTTGTTTTATCTAGTTCACGTTAATCAAGATAAATGTTTACAGAAATGCTTTCATCAAAATTTTCGTTATAGGTACGAGAGGAATGGAAGAGACTGAAGCGATAGTTAAGTCTTTAAAAAGCGTGTCGCTATATGCCAGGTTTGAATTCCATTCTTTGTATGATCACGAGAAATAAAAGAAGACCACTTAGCGCTTCAAAAAACATAAAGTCTTTCGAGAATATCCTCCCATTCCGCACTATCCTTTACATGGAGAATTTTCAAAAAATTTTGATTTTCTTAGAATGTCTCCAACCATTTTGATTAAACTACCATATTTTTAATATATATTCAGGACTAATGAAATGTATATCTTGAATTTTCTGGAAATAGCCTCTGAAGTCCTTTTCATTCTGAGTGACTTTTGTATATTAACTGGTAAACTGAAAGGGATAGTCAAAATCTTACTACACAACAAATGTAGATCTCGTAAAGGCACACAATGTATATAGTTTTTTGTGGAGTTTACTATTTTCGAGATGCCTAAGCCTTATTAATGGTTTGAATTACATTTCTCAACTGGGAAGTCATTCATTTCTTTCTCGTTGTAATGTAAGCAGCATGAAATTTTAAAGCTATCTCATCGAAACACACTGTGACTGTCGGTTAATCTATTGTACGCTACATAGAGATGTGTAATCAAAGTTTATCTGGATTAACAAGAAGTAGATGGAAGAACAAGTTTTCGTAAGAATTGTTTGTAGAAGAGTGAGTATAGAAGGTTATGTGAGAGCAACACATCAGATTATTTCATTTACGTAACCCTTATAATCCATGCAAAAAGCCATTCAAATAACTTATTTTAATAAGATGTATATTTTCCTTGTTTCGTTTACGATTTCCCAGTAGCATCGGTTTAAAGAGTAATTTCATAAAATTACAGCTAAATTTGAAAGAAGACTGCATTCTTTGATACATAATATTGGATTTCCATCGTGTGTATGCAGTGAATAAGTGGTTAACGAAATCAGAGCACCAACCTAGTTAGAAAACGGCAAAGCTCATGACGTAATACACGCGATAACTGCAGCACTGATATAGTTAGAGCTCTTTTATTTCTTTCTTTGTGTTCTACAATCGCCCCTCCCTTGCAGCCGCTATCTAGTGAAGTCCATGCTGGTGGAGGGCTCGCGAGGTCGAGTTTATTACACCCCATTAAGTTATGTAATGTATGGGTGCGGTGTTCCTAGGATAGTGTGTGTGTGTGTGTGTGTGTGTGTGTGTGTGTGTGTGTGTGTGTGTGTGTGTGTGTGTGTGTGTGTGTGTGTGTGTTAGGAGGAGGATCAGAGCGGAATCCTGGATGAGCGATTTATTGTCTAGCGTTTGTATGTGAGTACTCAGCGTGTGTATATGTGTGCGTTTCACTTCGCGCAGCTGTGGGAAATTATCCTCGAAATGGGGTAAAAATGAGGCCTCTCTTTCCCTCTCTTCATAATCCTCCTCCCTCCATTCGGTTACAGCAAAGGGAGCGATTGGTGTACGTAGCTAGGAGGGGCAGTTAATGATTATCCTATCTGTGAAGATATCGCATTTTCTTGTGGCAAATGGCAGGGGAGGTAGCCTAAACTCAGGCCTGAAACATTCCCTTCTCAAATATCATTTCATTTTAAGCATCATTAGTGTACACCGCCTGTGGTGTTGTTTGTGGTAAGAACGGGCGTCAAACACTACAAGGAAATCGCATTTTCTTGCACACATATAAACGACAGAAGAGAAGAAACGAGGAGAGGAGAGCAAAGGAGAGCAGAGGAGAGAAGAGAAGAGTTTATGAACCCACTTTGCGTTACTTGTTTGAATTGGACGGGAAGTAGGCTGTAGAAACCGAAGTTAAGTTGAAAAAGTGATAAAAATAACAAAATAAGAATTTGAAGCCTCCGAAATAAGTATCAGTTCGGCATACCAGGGTTACCCCTCTTGAGCTCGGACGATTGATTACTTCGTCTGCCCCGGCTACTTCCAGCACATTAAATGGCAGTAAGAGCATCGTTCTGAAATAGCTACTGAAATCAGCACCAGTAATCACGGAGTTGTGCTAAGCATACTTCATTGGACTTCGCGAAGTTGGGTTTAGTCTGCGAATGTTCCTGAAACGATGCAAAGAGAAGGATTTGAGCATTATTTATTTATTTACTGTGGCGGAGCTAAGTCCATATGGCCTTCTCTTCCCCTCAACCACATAGTAAAATCCTGAATACAGTATTCCGATCGCATTGATGGTACACAGATAAAATCTAAAGGAACACAAATATAGAGGAACAGTAAGGTTACGTTAATAGAAAATATAAAGAAACGAAGTTAATAGTAATGAATATCTTAAACATATGGCATACATACAATATATACACAATGAAAATGATATTTCTTCAAGTTAAAAATTATTTTTAACTAAAATCTGCAACCTGCGACGAAAAGCATATAAGGTATGACAGCCCCTGACATCTTGTGGAAATGAATACCAAAGCCCAGCAACTTTCACAGTAAAATATGACGAGTATAGAGATGTTCGATAAAGTGGTATTGAAAGTATGTGACGATTTTCCGAGCGTGTATGAAGGTTGTGAAACGAGAACAGACTTTTAGGTATGTGGGGGAAGAAGTGTGAATGAGTATAAAGAGAACTAAAAGACAGTGAATGTTTCTACAGTCAACTAGATGGAATCATGACAACTTATGGAGAAATAGTGTTATATGATCGTAACATCGTGCATCACAGATGTAACGTACGCATGTATTGTGAGCTAGATGTAATTTACGTGACAGATCAAACCTTAAAACTGTGAGGAGGGAATCACAATAATCGAAGTGGGGCATCACCATTGTACCTAAGTCTTTCTTGGGTTCCTAGGTACGACACATTTAAAGGCAGTATTCCAACATAAACCTTTGGGCAAGCATTAACAATAAAACCCCATGTTGCCACGACCGATACAGGGCCTTGGTCCGCTAACCCCACTACCGGCCTCACGTCCATATAAGCATGGCAGAGATGGGGATCATCCAACCGATAGGGGAGGAGATGTAGTCAGCACCACGCATCGCCGAGGCGGAACGTTGGCTCTCGAGGTCGGGTCGCTGCCTATCGCAGCTCCTCCCTTTCCTCACAATGCTGAGTGAGCACCGATCCTATACCCGGAACATAAGATCCGCACCCTCACGGGTGGAATCGAACCCGAGCGTATTCTGTGGTCGGGAACCAGAGCACCACACTACAGCCCTTTGTGCCACGGCACGTTAAAAAGATCTGATGTGTTACACTCACATGACTTTCTCTACTCTTGTACAAACTATTTTTACAAACGCTCATTCTCCAAATGCTTCATGTTAATCGAGATATCGAGATGTCAATCTTATTGCTAATTTTCTTGTAGATGCAAGGGGAATTGCTAGGCTTTAAGCCATAGTCAAATATTTTAAGAGCTGGTTGCTATGTGGAGTATTCCATTCTCTTTGCATTACCAGGACAAAAAAATGAATAACGAATTCCCATTTGAGAAAAAGTATATTTATTGGAAATTTTAAGGGAATAACAAGCAATAACTCGAAACTGGTTCACTCAACAACAAAAATGTATATGACATAAATTGTGTATTTTAACTCGACCTACATTTTTTGTGCACTAAAATTTTGTCTCTCCTATGATTTACCAGTTATGCAAAAGACGTTCAAAATGAAGAATACTTTTGGAGACATTCCCAGAAAGTTCAAGATATGCATTTCATTTGTCATAAAAATATCTTAAACATATGATATTTTAATGAAAATCGTTAGAGCCATTTTTGAGAAAATTAAAATTTTCGAAAAATGTTCCATGTAAAGGGTAATCTGGGGTGGGGGATTTTCTTGAAAACCTTTGTGTTGCACCTCTGGAAGATACTGAACCTAAATACCAAGTTTATCCGACTGTTCGTTTCTGGCTTATGCTGTTCACAGACACACACACACAGACATGTTTCCAAAAATGCTTTTTTTGGATTCAGGGGTCACAAAACAGGTATTTCCAGTGAAATCTCGGGATCGAATTTTTGGGTGGAATACAATACTTTCCCTACTTACTATACGTAGTAGAGAAAGTAATATAAGTAAAGCGGAGATAAAATCTAAGCGAATTGTAAAAGTGGCGATCCATATCAAATAAGCAGTAATGCAGGAAAACCCATGATCACTAAATAAAGTCAATTAAATGTGCATTGAAAGGTGCATTATAACGTGATAGTTCAAAAGAATCGGAGACTATAATGGCGTCATTAAGCATATGGGAATATCTTGTGAGAATTACATTTCAAGGTGCGCTTCACTAATGCCAGGAAATTATAGCATCAGTATCTGTGAGGTAACAAATGGCAATAGGTGGTTTCTTTAGATGAAAGGTGTGTATATGTCACGAAAGTAATAAACACCATGCTTCTTGCTGCCATCCATTAGACCAAAAATTGGCGCTCCGACTTTATTCGGAGAAGCAAAGAAAAGTAATCCAAGGTGATCTGCTTGCAGGCTTTTAGACCCAGAATTAACTAAAGATTCCCAGAGTAACTAAATATTCCATTCCAAAATGTGCAACTCACTTCCAAAAGAACCTCGGAGATCCCGTTTTCGATGAACGGGTTACTTGCCTCTATATATATATATATATATATATATATATATATATATATATATATATATGTTTAGCTTCTAATTAATAGCTGAACGCAAGGTTGATAAGTCCAATAATGTAACTTTGCAATAGATCCGTGATTTTTATGCCATTTTTACTTTCTTTACTAGTATCTAATAGATAAAGCACTTATTGTATTCCACCCAAAAATTTGATACCAATATTTCACCTGATACATGTTTTGATGCTCCTGAATCCAAAAAAATAGTTTTTTTAGAAAAAGTCCCGTGTGTGTGTCTGCGAACAGCATAACTCAAAAACGAAAAGTCGCATAAGTTCCTACTATATTCGGTGTTTATGTGCAGTGGCTTCCAAAGATGCGACACGAAGATTTTCAAAAGATACCCCACCCCGAACTACCCTTTACAAGGAAAACTTTCAATTTTTTTATTTTTTAAAAACTTCTGTGATGATTTTTATTAAACTACCATGTGTTAAAACATATTTAGATGACAAATGAAACGTATCTTGAATTTTCTGTGAATAGCTTGTGAAGTCCTCTTCATTCGGAAGGAATTTCGTATAATTTGTGTACGTTAAGCGATAGACGAAAATGTACTGCACAAAACGTGTAGATCTCTTTAAATCACCAATTTATTTCAAATGACTTTTTTATGGTATCAGTCATTTCCAAGATATCCGTTATTAATGGTTAAAATTGTTCAATACTTAGCCATTCTGTAAAAGTCTGTTGATTTTCAGTTGTTTCCCGCGATGTTATGAAAAGAGTATGGAATTTTAAGGCTAGCTTATAATGTATAGTACTTAAACAGTTGACTATCGCTATTTCCTTTGCATTTATAACGAAATGTGTAATGCAGCTATTTCCACAAAGATTTATCTCGATTAATATGAAGTAGAACTTTCGTAAGTATAGTTTGTACACTCAGTGACTTAATAAGCGATAGAGTCATGTGAGTGAAACCTTAGATTTTTCAACTTCTGCATGTGAACACACCATCAGTAGCTCTATACTGTGACCATATTAAAAGAACGCGCTTAGCTGAGACAAACGGATCATTCAAGATTATTCGATAAAAGAACTCAACTATTGATACCCAGTGTTATGAAAAAACCACTCACTGTTTTCAACATTTATGTAGGTGATGCAGTTAGTAAATAAATAAGCCTTTTTAACCTAATCAGTTAAAGAGGTAAAATTAGAATTTTAATTTACCTTCAGAAAAGAACGAAAAATAGTTTGCAATGATCTATATGCAACTTAAAGTGTTTATAGAGCGGTTTGGACTTGTCTCAGAAAAGTAAGAAGTGTGTAGGATATACACGTAAAGCATTATTTCCGAGTATATGTTCTCTTATTTGAACAGTTATTTTTCTGAAGCTTGGAGCCAATTCCAGACTGGCACCGTCTACACTCATAAGCGCTGTGTATAAGGTTACGTTGTATGTTTCTACACGTTCTTATGGGAGAGGTAGAGCTTATGTGTCACCCTTAAGTAAAGCACAGAACCTAGCGACTATGGTATATTCCGCGCTGAACCTTCCTTTAATACAGTGTTACCATCTTGCTGCACGTTAATGCTAATGCATTCGTAAAAACGCAAATTAATGCTTAATTAAATCGAATGCAGAAATAATACATCAAAATATCGTTATAAATAAAAACATGCGATTTTGAATACAAATATATAGTTAGTTTACGAAATCAAGAGACATTATTTCAATATTTATATGACACCCCCACAAACATACGTTTAGCATCTTAGATGCATTGTACTGCCACCTACTGCCTGGTACTCATTATCCGCGACCTCAGTAGTCATTAGACATCGTAAAATAGCAGAATGGGACGCTCCGTGGTTAGGTGATGGGGTGTCACTTGTGTCAGAAGTATGTACGCGAGGTTTCCACACTCCTAAACATCCCTAGGTTCACTGTTTCTGATGTGATAGTGAAGTGGAAACGTGAAAGGACATGTACAGCACAAAAGCGTACAGGCCGACCTCGTCTGTTGACTGACAGAGACCGCCGACATTTGAAGAGGATCGTAAAGAGTAATAGGCAGACATCCACACCATCACACAGGAATCCCAAACTGCATCAAGATCCACTACAAGTACTATGACAGGCGTGAGGTGAGAAACCTTGGATTCCATTGTCGAGCGGCTGCTCATAAGCCACACATTACGCAGGAAAATGCCAAACGACGCCTCGCTTGGTGTAGGGAGCGTCAACATTACACGATTGAGCAGTGTCAAAACGTTGTGTGGAGTGACGAATCACGGTACACAATGTGGCGATCCGATGGCAGGATGTGGGTATGACGAATGCTCGGTGAACGTCATCTGCCAGCGTGTGTAGTGCCAACAGTGAAATTTGGAGGTGGTGGTGTTATGGTATGGTCGTGTTTTTCCTGGAGGGGGCTTGCACCCCTTGTTGTTTTGCGTGGCACGATCACAGCGCAGACCTATATTGATATTTTAAGCAGCTTCTTGCTTCCCACTGTTGAAGAGCAATTCGGAGATGGCGATTGCATCTTTCAACACGATCGAGCACCTGTTCATACTGCACGGGCTGTGGGAGTGTTTACAAGACAATAACATCCCTGTAATGGACTGGCCTGCACAGAGTCCTGACTTAATCCTATAGAACACCTTTGGGATGTTTTGGAACGCTAACTTCGTACCAAGCCTCATCGATCTACTCGATACCACTCCTCAGTTCCGCACTCCGTGAAGAATGGGCTGCCATTCCCCAAGACACCTTCCAGCACCTGATTGAAAGTATGCCTGCGAGAGTGAACGCTGTCATGAAGACTAAGAGTGGGCCAACACCATATTGACTTCCAGCATTACCAAAGGAGGGTGCCACGAACTTGTACGTCATTTTCAGCCAGGTGTCCGGATACTTTTGATCACATATTTTCGTGTCATAAAACAGTTCAGTCCAAAGAAATAGTTCACCGTGGAGTCAGGCAACTAAAACAGCTGTAGCTGTGTGTAGAGTGTTTTCTTTAAATGAATATTCAGTTGAATGTGAAAGTTACAGAACATGAATAAAGTATGTGAATTATTAAAATATCCATTTAGCAACAGGACTCTCAGTGAAAAAAATCATGTGAATACATTAGGTAAGCCACTCCCAAATCTGAATTTGCAGCCGCAAACAAAAATCGGTGTCGTAAATTCAATCCGGAAATTTACTAAAAGAACAAATGGATTTGTGGCTGTGAGGAAAACAGTGCTCTTTTCCTTTGTTTTCCTTACGCTTTATCTGGAGGTATGTCCATTGGTATGATACCCGAATAACTGATATTGTACATATATGGCCTAACGTGAGAGTACATTCAAATATTGCTAATTGCCTAATAAGTTTGATGCTACTGCACGAAGTTGCTCAACATATATTTGAGCAATTTCTTTTAACATTTTGGGGGAGGGCCACCGCCAATAGAAACTTCAGCGGCCGTCATTAATATGTAGTGCATATTAGAGCACTCTACGTAAACAGTATGACCTAACCAAAAAATCTGATGTGTTACACTCACATGACTTTCTCTACTCTATACAATCTATTTTTACAAACGCCTATTTTCCATATGCTTCATGTTAATTGAGATATCGAGATGTCAACCTTATTGGTAATTTTCTTGTAGATGCAAGGGGAATATGGTAGCTTTTAAGCGATAGTCAAATATTTTAACGCTGGTTGCTATGTGGCGCATTCCATTCTCTTTGCATGTCCAGGACATAAAAAAATGAATAACGAATTTGAGAAAAAGTATAAGTATTGGAAAATTTAAGGAAATAACAAGCAATATCTCGAAAACGGTTCACTCAACAAAAGAAATGTATATGACATAAGTTGTGTATTTTAACGCGATCTACATTTTTTGTGTAGTAAAATTTTGTCTATCTCTTATAGTTTACCAGTTATGCAAAAGTCGTTCAGAATGAAGAATACTTTTGGAGACATTCCCAGAAAATTCGAGATATACATTTCATTTCTCATGACATTATCTTAAACATATGATATTTCAATCAAAA
Source organism: Deroplatys truncata (assembly GCA_030765065.1). Classification (NCBI taxonomy): domain Eukaryota; kingdom Metazoa; phylum Arthropoda; class Insecta; order Mantodea; family Mantidae; genus Deroplatys; species Deroplatys truncata. The sequence goes on from CM060980.1 coordinate 40,269,626, forward strand.
TCGTTAGAGCCATTTTTGAGAAAATTAAAATTTTCGAAAAATCTTCCATGTAAAGGGTATCCTGGGGTGGGGGGATTTTCTTGAAAACCTTCGTGTCGCATCTCTGGAAGATACTGAACCTAAATACCAAGTTTGGTGTTTATCCGACTGTTCGTTTTTGAGTTATGCTGTTCACAGACACACACACAGACACACACACAGACACACACACACAGACACACACACGGACATGTTTCCAAAAATGCTTTTTTTGGATTCAGGAGGTCTCAAAACATGTATTTCCGGTGAAATCTCGGTATCGAATTTTTGGGTGGAATGCAATACTTCCCCTACTTACTATACGTAGTAGAGAAAGTAAAAATCATGAAACAATTAAAAAAGGAAGGTGGGAGAACATCAAATCTAATTCAACATAACTGAAACAAGAAGTAATAAAGTTCGATTATTTATTGTAAGGGAGTATTGATATAGATAAAGCATTTTTAGAGGTCAAGACTATAAACCTGTACCCACATGAAAGGTTTTAAAAATACAAAAAGGCTAAAATTAATTTTATGTTACTTGCTTGTAGTGTATTTCGAGAAAAAAGTTGATGACAATTGCACACAAAAAAATCTCAGAAAACAATATGCATTATGGAAGACAGAATAAGAAACAATAAAATTAATAATCACCTGAATGTTAAGGAGTGATAAAGGAACGAAGGAATATACAGAGAAAGGAATAAATCACTAGGGAAATACATAAAGCATAGTTATTACAGTAAAAGGAATTACAACAGATGAAGAAAACATAGATTAAATGCTATAAAACGTAACATACCTGAAAAGGATAAAGATATGTATAAGATAAAACGGACCTTAGATCTTATTAAGATCTGTAGTTAATGTTGTTGTGGGTGTTGTTAGTGGTCGGGACAAAGTGGGGTAATATCGCTATCAAACCCACACGGCTTCTATTTAGAGGAGACTGCATCATGATGACCTTTCCACTAATAACTAGGGAAATAGTGTGTACATTTCTCTCTTTGATTTGAGTCATGATATCAACAAAACATGACCACACATTGGCTAATTACAGGTTATCAAACCCGTACGTTCTTATATTCAAGAGCGTACAATAAAATATAGAACAGATATTGTAAAAACTTTATATTAGTTGCATCTAGGTTATGACTTTTTACATGTTTTTATCTTTATTAACAAGCTTTCTTTTTTACTTTTTCCACTATGTACCTACAGCAAGTAGAGGAAATAGCGTAATTCACCAAAAACTTGTTACCGAGATTTCACCGGAAATACATGTTTTGATGTCCCCCGAACCCAAAATAAAAGCATTTTTAGAAAATGGTCCGCGTGTGTATGTTAACAGCACAACTCAAAAATTCGAAGTTGTTTAAATACCAAACTTAGTGTTTAACTTCGCATTTTCCAAGGATGTGACACGAAGATTTTCAAGCAAATGCTGTACCCCAAACTACGATTTACAAGGATAAGGTTTCGAAAAGTTTGATTTTCTCAAAAATGGCTCTAACGATTTTGATTAAAAGACCGTATGTTTAAGATAATTCATGAAATGTATATCGCGAGAATAACCTCAGTAGTATTAGTCCCGGATGAGCCAATTGGTTTAACGATAATCCTGCCGCTAGGGGCGCTCGTGTCGCTAGTGTCGCTGCGTGCGACGGCGGCGGCGGTAAGTTTGAAAAGCGCCCTGAGCGGTAGGATTATCGTTATTGCAATTGGTTCATCTGGGACGAGTTAAAAGAATTGAGGATTAGGGTAAGGTGAAGGAAGAAGAGGAAGTGACGTGGAGTGTTTTGATTGGTTCGTTAATTTGGGTGGAAGATGAAGGAAGGAAGATGGAAGAGTATGGAGGTCGCGTGATGGAGAGGAGCTGGGTGGCGAGGTGTTGTCTGTGCGGAGGTCGGGACTGAAAGAGGGAAAAGATGGGGGAGCGAGGGATAAAAAGTGTAACAGAAAGTGACGTGTGAAGTTGTGATTGGTGGGAATAAGAAGTGATGTTATTGGTGGAAAGGAACAAATGAAAGTTGTTGATTGGTAAGAATAAGAGAGATTATGATTGGTGGAAAGAAAAAGGTGTGGGAGTGGGGTATGTTGGAGGTGATGGGAAAGGTAAGTTTTGCTAGCAACAAGATTTGCAAAAGCCTGTTGAGAACTGATCAGCAATTTTTTTGAACGTTGGATGGTAGTTTTCTTGAGTGGATAGAGAGATGGGGATATATGAGATGCGGTGGCGAAAATGGGAACTAAATAAGATGGTTGGGACAAGAGGTTTAAGGACGAGGAAATTTGGAGGTTAGTGGTGAACATGGCGGTCGCAAGAGGTGGGGGGTAAGGAGACGCGGTGGTGAGAATGGGAACTAAAAGAAGATGGCGGTAGCAAGAGCTTAGAAGAGTAGATTTTGAGGTTAAAATAGTGGGAACTAAAAATGGCGGAGGGTCTGCGACAAGGAGATGCGGTGAGAACTAAACAAGATGGCGGACGCAAGAGGAGGGTGAGGAGATTTGAGGTTACAGTACCAAAACACGAAAGGATATATTCCTACGCCAAGCAGGTCCGAAAAATAATTATGCGTGTGGTACTGTTACTGGTGTGGATGCGTCACCAAAAGCGCGGCACGCGACGCGAAAAAATAAAAGCAAACTGTTTTTGAAAATGCTTAACCAGCTTTAAGATCAACCAACATCACTACGCACTGATATACCTAGGTTTTTAAAGCGGTACAGACACCCTTTGCAGAGGCGTAATTTAACTATACCAAAAACCTGGTACTGGACCATCGTGATGGTCGCTAGCGTACGTAGGAGCAGGGTTCTCATAGCCGGTCGAAAGCGGTCAAAAACGTGTACGACGTAGGTGTTCACAGTAGCTGCTGTCGAGTCAACCGTCGAGGTGTGAATGAACGAGATCTGTTCTTGCCGGCAATCTGGTTGGGAGATGAGAGGCGCGGTGGTAAAAATGGGAACTAAATAAGATGGCGGAGGCATGAAGTTGAGCTTAAGGAGCGGTGAGGTATTGTCTGTGCGGAGGTTGGGGCTGAAAGAGGGAAAAGATGGGGGAGCGAGGGATAAAAAGTGTAACAGAAAGTGACGTGTGAAGTTGTGATTGGTGGGAATAAGAAGTGATGTTATTGGTGGAAAGGAACAAATGAAAGTTGTTGATTGGTAAGAATAAGAGAAATTATGATTGGTGGAAAGAAAAAAGGTGTGGGAGTGGGGTATGTTGGAGGTGATGGAAAGGTAAGTTTTGCTAACAACAACATTTGCAAAAGCCTATCCAGAACTCATCAGCAATTTTAAATAACTGGTGTTGCGGGGTTTTCTCTGGTTGGTAGACGAATGCAAGCTGTTTCTGCCATACTTATATTATTCGTCTTTTCCTTTTTTTTCTTTTTTCTTTTTGTTTTTTCGTTTTTTTAAAAAATAACTAGTTTTTTGGGGTTTTCTGCGGATGGTAAACGAATGCAAGCTCTTTCTGCTTTTTCAAAGGTTTTCCCTGGTTGGTAGGCTTTTTCTGTAGTGGTTGACGAAGCCGATTCTAATTTTCGAGGTTTTCTCAGGTTTTTTAGCGGTTGTCCCTGCCCGGTAGGCAAATGATGAAGTTTTACCTTGTCGGCGCACGGATACTAGGCACATACTCGCACACACACACACACACCCGTTGCAGTTGCCATACTTATATTATTCGTCTTTTCCTTTTTTTTCTTTTTTTTTCTTTTTGTTTTTTCGTTTTTTAAAAAAATAACTAGTTTTGTTGGAGGTTTTCTGCGGTTGGTAAACGAATGCAAGTCCTTTCTGCTTTTTCATAGGTTTTCCCTGGTTGGTAGGCGTTTTCTGTAGTGGTTGACGAAGCCGTTTTTAATTTTCGAGGTTTTCTCAGGTTTTTTAGTGGTTGTCCCTGTCCGGTAGGCAAATGATAAAGTTTTTCTATAATGTCGTCGTTCAGGCTTGTGGCGCACGGATACTAGGCACATACTCGCACACACACACAGACACACAGACAGACACACACACGGACATGTTTTCAAAAATGCTTTTTTTGGATTCAGGAGGTCTCAAAACGTGTATTTCCGGTGAAATCTCGGTATCGAATTTTTGGGTGGAATGCAATACTTCCCCTACTTACTATACGTAGTAGAGAAAGTAAAAGAGTATAAGTATTGGAAAATTTAAGGAAATAACAAGCAATATCTCGAAAACGGTTCACTCAACAAAAGAAATGTATATGGCATAAGTTGTGTATTTTAACGCGATCTACATTTTTTGTGTAGTAAAATTTTGTCTATCTCTTATGGTTTACCAGTTATGCAAAAGGCGTTCACAATGAAGAATACTTTTGGAGACATTCCCAGAAAATTTGAGATATACATTTCATTTCTCATGACATTATCTTAAACATATGATATTTTCATCAAAATCGTTATAGCCATTTTTGAGAAAATTAAAATTTTCGAAAAATTTTCCATGTAAAGGGTAGTCTGGAACAGAGCTTTATATACAATTTTACAAGTTGTTTTAAGAAATTGTTAAATTTCGGTACCAAAAAAAAATAAAAGATACGGTTTTCCAAAAGATTTCGAAAGAACTAAGTTGCTGTATCAAAATTGCCTTGTTACAAATTGTTCATTTATTTCTTAAGGAAACCAGGAATACAGATTTTTTTTATAAATTTTAGCGTGCACCGATCTATATTTTTAACTTTTACGCCTACGTTTCTCGTCACCATTGCTGAAGAGGTTGGTATTTCTACTCTCTCTACCACGTAAAATAGTAGGTAGAGAGTGACATACTGTACCGGAAAAATGATACTGAGATTTTTCCAGATATACAGGCTTTGAGGCTTCCTGGATAAAAAAGTCAAAAGGTATACTCGCACACACACACACACAGACATACAGACAGACACACACACGCACATGTTTCCAAAAATGCTTTTTTTGGATTCAGGAGGTCTCAAAACGTGTATTTCCGGTGAAATCTCGGTATCGAATTTTTGGGTGGAATGCAATACTTCCCCTACTTACTATACGTAGTAGAGAAAGTAAAAAAGTATAAGTATTGGAAAATTTAAGGAAATAACAAGCAATATCTCGAAAACGGTTCACTCAACAAAAGAAATGTATATGGCATAAGTTGTGTATTTTAACGCGATCTACATTTTTTGTGTAGTAAAATTTTGTCTATCTCTTATGGTTTACCAGTTATGTAAAAGGCGTTCACAATGAAGAATACTTTTGGAGACATTCCCAGAAAATTTGAGACATACATTTCATTTCTCATGACATTATCTTAAACATATGATATTTTCATCAAAATCGTTATAGCCATTTTTGAGAAAATTAAAATTTTCGAAAAATTTTCCATGTAAAGGGTAGTCTGGAACAGAGTTTTATATACAATTTTACAAGTTGTTTTAAGAAATTGTTAAATTTCGGTACCGAAAAAAATCAAAGATACGGTTTTCCAAAAGATTTCGAAAGAACTAAGTGTCTGTATCAAAATTTCCTTGTTACAAATTGTGCATTTATTTCTTAAGGAAACCAGGAATACAGATTTTTTTATAAATTTTAGCGTGCACCGATCTATATTTTTAACTTTTACGCCTACGTTTCTCGTCACCATTGCTGAAGAGGTTGGTATTTCTACTCTCTCTACCACGTAAAACAGTAGGTAGAGAGTGACATACTGTACCGGAAAAATGATACTGAGATTTTTCCAGATATACAGGCTTTGAGGCTTCCTGGATAAAAAAGTCAAAAGGTATACTCGCACACACACACACAGACACACAGACAGACACACACACGGACATGTTTCCAAAAATGCTTTTTTTTGGATTCAGGAGGTCTCAAAACGTGTATTTCCGGTGAAATCTCGGTATCGAATTTTTGGGTGGAATGCAATACTTCCCCTACTATACGTAGTAGAGAAAGTAAAAAAGTATAAGTATTGGAAAATTTAAGGAAATAACAAGCAATATCTCGAAAACGGTTCACTCAACAAAAGAAATGTATATGGCATAAGTTGTGTATTTTAACGCGATCTACATTTTTTGTGTAGTAAAATTTTGTCTATCTCTTATGGTTTACCAGTTATGCAAAAGGCGTTCACAATGAAGAATACTTTTGGAGACATTCCCAGAAAATTTGAGACATACATTTCATTTCTCATGACATTATCTTAAACATATGATATTTTCATCAAAATCGTTATAGCCATTTTTGAGAAAATTAAAATTTTCGAAAAATTTTCCATGTAAAGGGTAGTCTGGAACAGAGTTTTATATACAATTTTACAAGTTGTTTTAAGAAATTGTTAAATTTCGGTACCGAAAAAAAATCAAAGATACGGTTTTCCAAAAGATTTCGAAAGAACTAAGTGTCTGTATCAAAATTTCCTTGTTACAAATTGTGCATTTATTTCTTAAGGAAACCAGGAATACAGATTTTTTTATAAATTTTAGCGTGCACCGATCTATATTTTTAACTTTTACGCCTACGTTTCTCGTCACCATTGCTGAAGAGGTTGGTATTTCTACTCTCTCTACCCCGTAAAATAGTAGGTAGAGAGTGACATACTGTACCGGAAAAATGATACTGAGATTTTTCCAGATATACAGGCTTTGAGGCTTCCTGGATAAAAAAGTCAAAAGGTATACTCGCACACACACACACAGACACACAGACAGACACACACACGGACATGTTTCCAAAAATGCTTTTTTTTGGATTCAGGAGGTCTCAAAACGTGTATTTCCGGTGAAATCTCGGTATCGAATTTTTGGGTGGAATGCAATACTTCCCCTACTTACTATACGTAGTAGAGAAAGTAAAAAAGTATAAGTATTGGAAAATTTAAGGAAATAACAAGCAATATCTCGAAAACGGTTCACTCAACAAAAGAAATGTATATGGCATAAGTTGTGTATTTTAACGCGATCTACATTTTTTGTGTAGTAAAATTTTGTCTATCTCTTATGGTTTACCAGTTATGTAAAAGGCGTTCACAATGAAGAATACTTTTGGAGACATTCCCAGAAAATTTGAGATATACATTTCATTTCTCGTGACATTATCTTAAACATATGATATTTTCATCAAAATCGTTATAGCCATTTTTGAGAAAATTAAAATTTTCGAAAAATTTTCAATGTAAAGGGTAGTCTGGAACAGAGTTTTATATACAATTTTACAAGTTGTTTTAAGAAATTGTTAAATTTCGGTACCGAAAAAAAATAAAAGATACGGTTTTCCAAAAGATTTCGAAAGAACTAAGTTGCTGTATCAAAATTTCCTTGTTACAAATTGTGCATTTATTTCTTAAGGAAACCAGGAATACAGATTTTTTATAAATTTTAGCGTGCACCGATCTATATTTTTAACCTTTACGCCTACGTTTCTCGTCACCATTGCTGAAGAGGTTGGTATTTCTACTCTCTCTACCACGTAAAATAGTAGGTAGAGGAGGTATGCATTGCATCCAAATATTCATAATTGAGATTTCACTGGAAAACTAAATACTTGTTTTGAGGTCCCCTGAATAAAAAACATTTTTAGAAAATTATGTGTGTATGTGTCAGAGCAGCATAACTCAAAAATGAAAAGTCGGATAAATACTAAACTTGGTATTTAGGTTGAGTACCTTCCAAAGATACGACACAGAGATTTTCAAGAAAGTCCCTCCACCCCAAACTACCCTTTACATGAACTATTTTCCGAAATGTTTTATTTTCTAAAACTGTCTCTGACGATTTTAATTACAACACCATATATTAAAGACATTTATATGAAAATAAAATGTATATCTTGAATTTTGTGGAAATAGCCTGTGAAGTCCTCTTGATTCGGAAGAAATTTGCTATGATCTTGTATAACTGCTAAGGTTTGAGGAAACACACACAATTTATTTGAAATAACTTTTTTGTGACGTCAGCCATTTCCGAGATATCTGTTATAAATGGTTCGAATTGTACAATGCTTAGCCATTCTTTTTTAAAAGGCATGTCGCTTTTCAGTTCTTGCTCGCAATGTTGATGCAAAGAATTTAGAATTTTAAGGCCAGTGTATAACGGATGTGCAATGCAACCATTTCCCGAAAAGTTTATCTGGATTAAAATTAAGTGGATATGAAAATAAACTTTCGTACTCACCTATAAGAGATAGAGGGTAGAGGTCATACGAACGTAGCACTTGAGAATTTTTATTCAACAGTTGGTGTTACTCCTTAGAAAGGAAGTATCTGCTGATTGTATTTAATTCTTACATTTTACATAACACGTATGCACAGCACAACACAAAACACTACACACGACACTCATAGTTTTAAATATTGCACTAATAACATCAGGAATAAGTGAGCTCTGCTCATTCTCATACAGCACTACACGCAAAGAACGTGTGCTGATGTAAGTGAAAACAGAGGCGTGAGAAGCGGAAATTCGTCAGCGTTAAAGTGCAGCTTATTGTCGGTGGTAGGGATTGCGCAGTGGTGGATCGTGACAGGATGACCGCGTTTTTTACAACTTGACAATTTTGTGCCGAAACGAGGCATTTAACTCGACGCGCATGATGAAACAGCGGTTTGCGATAAGCGAGCTTATAAAAACCCGGTGCCAAGAGCAAACGCCCGTAGTGAGAAACGGGAGCGATAGTGGATTTTTCTACAAAATCGTTCTATTTGACGAAAAATAGTTTTAAAATAAAAACAAAATAGCAGCAGCACTTTGCAGGGAAAGAGCGATCGGTGCATTCGGACGATAAGATGGACCCACAACCCGGGGGAAGTCGCGATGGCACCTTGCAGCCTACGTTCGAAATTATAGGACACAAGCAGAGAAGGCTGCCAAAGCTTTTTTCCGGCTTTACGGAGTCTCAAATTACCGTAAACCCGGTCCCCAGAGATGTTAACCCGGAGCAATGGGTATCGCATTTGTTTAACGATATTCTAAACTTTGCGAAAGAGAACCTGTTAGAAAACGAACCCGGATATTAGGCATATCCATAACAGACGAAAAGGAGACGTCCAAAGCCTTCAACATGAGCGTGAGGCGCGTAGAGCAATTGAATGCGGATGTCATTGTTGGAAGCATCGAAAAAGTAATGCAAAGTAACCAACAATTCTTGCTAAGCGGGTCTCTTCACGTGACGTTTGTGTGGACAAAGGAGGTCTCGGGTTTGTGCCACCAACCTTGCGATGCCTGTAGGGACAATAAAGGCATTGTCGAAATAGCCAACAAAGACAACTTGTGTTTAGCAAGAGCCATTGTTGTAGTTAAAGCCAAAGTGGATCGCGACGTCAACTATAGAACGATGACGCGCTCCGAGTATCTGCAAAAATCGAAGGCCGTAGCCTTGTGTGCGAGCATCGGTCAAGGCCACGACAGCTGCACGATAGATGACGTCAGACGCTTTGACGCTGCGTTAAAGGGCTACGCTGTGACGGTGTTTGGCGATCATACGGGGAAGCACGTGCTGTACGCGTCGGATAAGAAATGCGATAAATACATCGACGTCATGCTCCACGCCGGGCACTTTAATGCTATCGTGAACCTTCACAAGTGCTTTAAATGCAAATGGTATTGCCGCCAGTGTCATCATCCCTCGGCACACAGAATTTCATAGGTGCGACGCCAGGTGTGCTAAATGCCATCAGCAGTGCAATGCGCGATTTGACGCCTACATACGCTGCGCCGAGTGCAACAGAGATTTTAAGGGACCGACATGCTTTGCAAACCACGCAAAGAAAGGCGTTTTTTACCCAAAGGCGCTGTCGGTGTGCGATGTAGAAAAGGTGTGCACGTCTTGCAATAAGCTGGTGAATGCGAGGCACAGAAAAACCACGCACCAGTGCGGGGAAAAGTACTGCAATCATTGCAAGGCACACGTGAATTCTAGCCACATGTGCTATATGCAGCCGTATGCCACAAAGAACAAAACAAACCGGTACGTGTTTATGTTTATCGACTTTGAATGCACGCAAAACATTCCATATACCGGCAAAAAGGACACATACGAGCATGTACCAAACTTGTGCGTGTTGTACCAAGCCTGTTCGCTGTGCATCGACGAACGCCACAAGACGGCATACTGTACCGAATGCGGTTGCAAAGAATGGGTGTTTATGGACGAGCCCGTAAAGCAGCTTTTCGAACACATCGCGCAGGCGAGGTTCGAAGCCTGGGACGTCTACGTCGTGGCGCATAACCTCAGAGCTTACGACGGGCAGTTTTTATTAAAGTACATGGTGGTGCACTTAGACTGGGTGCCGGAGCTCATCATGAACGGGAGGAAGATCTACAGGATGAGGTACGGTGACGTCACATTTCTAGACTCGCTCAACTTCATACCCATGCCACTCTCACGCTTTTCCAAGACCTTCGGATTGAAGGAATGCAAAGGTTATTTCCCGTACCTGTTTAACACGAAGGAAAACGAGCAGTACGTGGGTTCGATTCCCGACAAAAGGCATTACTGTCCGGAGGGCATGTCGGCGGAAGGTCGGAAAGCCTTCGAGCAGTGGCACGAAGAAAAGGCGTCCTCCGGGTACGTTTTCGACATGAGGGCGGAAATGGTGACGTATTGCAAGATGGACGTATTTCTACTCAGTCAGGGAGTTTCCAAATTCAGAAGGGAATTCTTGGACGAGAACGGAATAGACCCGTTCAGAGAATGCGTCACCATCGCGCAGGCGTGCATGTGCGTGTATAGAAAGCGCTTCATGCCGCTTAAAAAAATTGCGCTCTTGCCAGCGGGCGGGTATCGACTAGCGGACCGGCAGTCTCGCGCCGCATGCATATGGCTAACTTGGCTAGAGATGCAAAACCGCATCGTCATCCAGCGCGCCATGCGAGGACGCGAAGTTAAAATCGTGGGGCACAAGGTGGACGGGTACAGAGAGGCTGAAAAAACCGCGTACTTTTTCCACGGATGCTATTACCACGGTTGCAGGCGGTGCTTTCACAATCGCCATGCGGCGATATACAACTCGGGACACGACACCATGAGCTCCAGGTTAGAGAGCACCGAGAAGGTCACGGCCAAGATCAAGGCCGCCGGCTACGCCGTGGTGGAAATGTGGGATGGCGAGTTTAACGCCGCGATGAAGGCCAACCAGGACCTGGCGCGCCACGCAAGGGACTTTCCGGTACCCGAACCCCTGAACCCCAGAGACGCCTTCTACGGAGGTCGCACCAACTGCACCAAGACGTACTGCGAGGCAAAGGGGGATAGCAAGATCTACTACTACGACGTATGCAGCCTGTACCCGTACGTGAACAAGACGAAACCCTACCCCGCGGGCCACCCCAAGATCCACGTGGATCGATTCCCGCGCTTGGAAGACGTGGGGGGCGGGTTGGTGAAGTGCGAGTTTCTACCGCCGCAACACCTGTACCACCTGGTGCTACCGGCGCGCATCGGCGGCAAGCTCATGTTCCCGCTATGCCGCGCTTGTGCGGAGGCGGAGAACCAAGACGAGTGCCACCACGGAGAGCGCGAGAGGGCGTTGTCGGGTACCTGGGTGATCGACGAGATGAAGGTCGCCCTGGAGGAGGGGTACCGCCCGCTGCGGGTCCACGAGATCTGGGAGTACGACGTGGTGCGGCACGAACCGACCACCGGAGCAAAGGGTCTCTTCGAGGACTACGTGAATCAGTTCTTGAAGATCAAGACCGAAGCCTCCGGCTGGCCCTCGGATTGCGACGACCCTGCCGCAAAGCAGCAGTACGTGGAGCAATTCTTCGAGCACGAAGGCGTCGCCCTGGATCCCCAGGCCGTCGCCACCAACCCCGGCAGGCGGGAGCTGGCCAAGCTGATGCTCAACAGCTTCTGGGGCAAACTCGGGCAGAGGGAAAACCTCCCCACGTGCGAGCTGGTGGACCGGTACGACCGCCTCCTGGAGCTGCTCAACGACCCGGGCGTGGAAGTGCAGACCTACGTGCCCGTCACCGACCGGATCATGTACGCGGTGTGGAGGTACTGCGAGGAGTGCCGCAAGGTCAACCGCGCCGCCAACGCCGTCCTGGCGGCCTACACCACGGCTCACGCGCGCCTGGTGCTCTACTCCTACCTGAAGAGGCTGGGAGAACGGGTCTGCTACTTCGACACCGATTCCGTCGTCGTCGCCGCCGCTCAGGGCGACTGGACGCCGTCCGTCGGACGCCTCCTGGGGGACATGACGGACGAGCTGGAGAAGTACGGGCGGGGCTCTTACATCGCCCGGTTCGCCTCCACGGGGCCCAAGAGCTACTGCATGGAGATCGTTTGCCCCGAAACGGGCAAGACCTTCTCGGTGTGCAAGGTGAAGGGGATCACGCTCAATTCGGGCAACCTGGAGCTGGTGAACGCGGAGGTGATTCGCGACGTGGTGCTCAGGAACAACGACCGCGCGGTGAAGCTGGCGGGCACGCAGATTTCGCGGAAACCGTCTTGGACGGTCGTCACCGAACCCAGCTCGAAGACGTTTAGGATGGTGGTCAACAAGCGCGTGCTCGCCGGCGATCACGATTCCTATCCCTGCGGGTTCAAGAGGAACGCATAAATGAGACGTCCACAGCCGCGCCAAAGTCATTTCGAACTGGGCGCCCTAAAGAGACGATGCCCGGTCCCCGAGACCTGGGGTGATTCGAGTTTCCCAGCACGATGCTCGTGGGGGGGCCGTCGCGCTGCGGCAACTCGACCTTCGTGAAAAACCTGTTGCGCCACGCGCACCGGATGTACGACGTGCGCCCCAGGAGGGTGCTGTGGTGCCACCCTCCGGAGTATTCGCCGAGACTCGAACCCTAGGCTCTGCGTTGCGAGACCCACGCGGGCATACCCGAACTTGCTTCGGTGGGCGAGAACGACCGCGTCTACATCCTGCAGAACGTGTTTCCGCAGGGTCAGAAATATCGCAACATCTCTCTGAATGCAAACTACGTCGTGGTCTTCAAGAACAACCGGGACAAGATGCAGATCGAGAGACTGTGCCAGCAGATCGAACCCAGGAACTCTAGGTTTCTCTTGGAGGCCTTCGAGATGGCCACCGAACGCCCTCACGGGTATCTCGTGTTGGACTGCACTCAGTACACGCCCGCCCGATACAGGTATCGAACCGGCGTGCTGCCGGGGGAAAACCTCTCTTATTTCGTACCCAACTGAGACCGCCAAGAGGACTCGGGTTCGTTTCGTTCTATATTATCCCGGCAGAACCTTACCCAACTGAGGCCGTCGAGTCTAAATAAAAAGTACCGCTTTCGGAGCGAACGTCATTATCGCGCAAGCATGGCTAGAGGTAGGTTAAGGCTTGCGACGCTGACCAGTCCTCGCATAGCGAGACAGCACGGTAATTTGACGGCTCTGGCCAAGGCGAAGGCCCCTCTGCGCAAAAAGTTGTTAAAAATGCCGATGGCGATCTGATCAAGGCCATTAGCGAATGAATGCTCAACGTGTGCAGAGGTCACGTGCAACTTCCCGCAAAGTGCTTGGGTCGCCTAAAGAAGCACAAGGCTTCTTGGAGGAAGTTGACGGATAAACGGGTTCCTCTGAAGAAGAAGAAGAGCATCTTGGTTCAAAAAGCAGGTTTTTTGCCGGCATTTCTCCTACCCGTCTTGGCTTCGCTCGGCGGCGCGCTAGTGTCGAAATTAACAGGATGAAGTACGGCAAGCAGATCCTCGTTGCACCGCAACCGAAGACCGTCGATAAGCTTCACGCTGTAGACCGCACCATATCCAGATTGGCTAAAGAAATTCAGAACCTGCAGAGCGCAAAGCTCTCTGCCGACGAAAAGTGGCGGCTCGTAAAACATAAATTGGACAACTACCTCGATCTCGTGGCACAAGTCAGAAAGCCCTTCCTCGGCGACGACGACGACGACGACGACGATTACGAAGGCGTGTACGAACGCGTGCCGGTGAAGCAGGAGTTCGAACCCCGAACGATAAAGGTCAACCTCCTCTCGCCTCGCAAAAAGAAGAGGGCAAACCCTGCCACTCCGAAAAAGAAATCGAAATCGCCTTCCGCGTCGTACCATTGTTATAAAAGCGTCTGGCAACCCCTGTACAAGTAAAGCATGAAGGAATGGAAGGCGCTAAGGCGATACTGTGCCAAACCGGAACACTATGCCGGTTTGGGTACGGTCAAGCCCCTTCGAAAGGCCGCGGGTGCGTCTAAGGCGAACATCGAGTCCTTCCTTCAAACCCAGGACAGTTACACTCTGCACAAACCGGTCAGAAAGCGGTTCCCCACCAGATGTTATCACGTGACGAATTTGGACGATCTTTGGGAGGCCGATCTAAACGTCATGAACAGCGTGAGGGAACATAACAAACCTTACGTGTACATTCTGACCGTTATCGACGTATTTTCCAAATATGCTTGGGCCGTACCCCTGAAATCGAAGCTGGGTACCGAGGTTGCGCAAGCGTTTCGCTCCATATTCTCCCAACGCGTCCCCAGGGTCCTCCAAACGGACAAGGGAACCGAGTTTACCAACAAGACTTTTCGCGTCTTTCTGAAGAAACACGACGTGAAACATTACACAACCAAAAATAACGTTAAAGCCAGCGTCGTGGAGCGCTTCAACCGCACCTTAAAAACCAAGATGTGGAGGTATTTCACGCACAAAAACAGTTACAGATACCTTGAAGTCCTTCCGGCCTTACTCGAGTCGTACAATAGCTCGCATCTCAGGTCCATAAAAATGGCTCCGAAGGACGTGAACGAATCTAACATTTTACGAGTGTACCGCAATCTCTACGGAAATAGGACCCTACCTCGCGCAGGGAAACCCACATTTTCCGTCGGCGATCACGTGCGCATCTCTAAAGAAAAAATGAAATTCGACAACGGCTACGAGCAGAATTGGACGGACGAAATTTTTCGGATAGCCGAGGTGGTGCGCGGTCGGCCGGTGGTATATAAGATGAAGGATCTGGCCGGAGAAGACATAGACGGCACATTTTACACCGAGGAGCTACAAAACGTCGCGCTCCCTCGGACGTTTAAGATCGAACGCGTTTTACAGACCAAGGGCCGAGGGCGCCACAAGCAGGTCTTGGTAAAGTGGAAGGGGTATCCGGCAAAGTTTAACTCGTGGGTTCTGGCTTCGACCATCAATTCGACATGATTAAGACCGAGCCCTTCTCCATCACTCTCGTGAGCAACGCTTCCATGGAACACTTTACCGACAACACCACGGCCAGATTTTCTAACATCTTGCCCGAGAGAATCGTTCTGCAGGGAGAATGGGAGGTCGCCCTGCAAAAGGTCAGGTATCCTGTGAAATTTTATAACCTTTCGCCAGACGATGCCCGTCTGGCGGGCACCAAGTACACCATGACGCTCCTCCCCACGCATTCCAAATTCAGTTTGCAAATGCCGCAAGGCATCGTGCACAATCCCAAAGACTTGGTGAACCTCGTCAACGCCGTTCTACTCGAACACTTGCACGTGGAAAACGTCTTCCTCTTCGACGAGCGCAAGCAGACGGTGGGCGTGAATGCCGCCGTCGCCCATTCCGAACCACTACCCGACATTCCGTTCGACGGGTTTGTGGAAAATGTCGCGCGCACGGTCGTACCGTACGCGGTCGGCGAATACGAAGCTCTCAACGATGCGCCCCACCAGAGACCCAAGCCGAAACCGAAACCGAAGCCCCGGGCTTCGGGGCAGCAGAAACCCGCGGCGGCTCGTTCCGTCAGACCCAAACGAGACGTTTCAAAATCGGAGGACCCTCCGGGACCTCTACACCGCATCCACAGTTTGCTCTTAACGCCCGCTATGGCAAAAATGTTGGGTTTCGAGCCCTACGTCAACGTTATTCCCGAAAAATCTGCTAAACACCCCGTAGATCCTTATATGGGGTTTCCTTACGAAATGTTCATCTATTGTAATCTAGTGTCCCCGCAAGTCGTGGGCGAAACCTTCGCCCAAGTCATAGAGAGCGCGGCCGTGGAATACGAAAGAAGCAACAACACTTACATGAGCGACGAAAAGACGTTTTTCCCCAAAATTGGGTACCCTTGATTCAGCAAGACTTCAAGACGGTCAACATAGATTTAAGGAACGGTTACGGCGATCTCTTGCCATTCGCCGACGGATTTTCCTCTACTATAGTTCTCGCTTTTCGTCCGAAACAGGCGTATTGGACGTGCACGCCGTAACGCGGTACTACCTCAATCAGACCGGCGGCGCGTTCCACATCGCGATTTCACTCTCTACAGGGGCAAGCGCTACCAAAGAGGCAGCGGTCTCTTTTCAGCCCTCGGAGGACTCTTCAGAAGGTTGCTACCGTTTTTAAAGAGCGGAGCAAAAGCAGTCGGAAAGGAGGCCTTAAAGGCGGGCGCTCACGTTCTGTCCGATGTGACTGTGGCGGGAGCAGCGCCGAAGCAAGCGCTCCAACGGAGGCTCAAGGAGTCCGGATACAATTTAAAGCGAAAAGCCGACGAAAAGCTCGATGCCATGCTCGGTTCCGGCGCCAGGCGCCTCAAGAGAATAAAACCGAGCAAATCCAAAAAGAGCAAGCAGTCCAAGCTGAAACGCGGTAGGCGTAAGGTGCAAGACGTATTTTCGTAATGGCAGACGCGACCGTCCACATGAGTTCCGAACTGGACCTCTTTACAGAGGTGCCGGTTCAGATGAGCATCGAGGAGTCACGGTTCCTATACCTAAACCCTCAAAACACTTTAATGAAAAATGCCCCCATCACCTTTCATTATTCCGGAAATGCGGACGATTACCTAGACTTGACCTACGTCGTACTCGAACTCATGGTACGCATTGTAGATGACAAAGGAGAGGCCTTAAACGCTGACGCTAACGCCACTCTGGTCAACAACGCCTTAAATTCCCTGTTTCAACAGATGGAGGTAACCCTCAATAACGTCATCGTCTCCATGCCGCAAGCCGGTTACCCCTATAGAACCTACCTCGAGACGCTTCTCAATTACTCCGAAGATGCCATGAACACCAAACTAGAATCTACCCTCTGGAGAAAGGACACGGCAGGCATCATGGACACTTTTATCGCCAATGCGGCTTTTCAGTGGCGTCAGGGGTTTACCAAAGGGAGCAACGTCGTACAGCTCATCGGTCCTCTGTCCAACGCTCTTTTTAGACAGGAGAAGCTGCTTTTGAGCAACGTTAGCATGACCGTCAAGCTCACTCCCGCCTCTCCCCAGTTTTATCTGTTTTCCGACGTAGATACCTTTAAGGGGTACGCCGACATCGTGTCTGCCACGCTGCGCTTAAAATCGGTGCGGCCCTCGCCGACCATAAAGCTCGCGCACCAGGCCGTGCTCGCAAAGGGCAACGCAAAGTACCATCTCAAAGACGTCAGCTTTCACGCTCTCAGCATCCCCAAGGAGTCCAGGGCAATGACGTTTAGCGACGTGTGCGTAGGGCAAGTTCCAAGGAGAGTGGTAGTAGCCATGGTCACCGACAAGGCCTATTCCGGCCATTTTAACTCAAATCCGTACAACTTGAAACATTTTAAAATGAACTTCTTTCAGCTCTACGTGAACGGGCAACCCGTTCCCTCCCAACCTCTGCAACCCGACTTTACAAAGGGACACTATTTGCAATGCTTTCAAACCCTGCAGGACGGCCTAGGCATTCATTTCAAGGACGAGGGACACTCCATCTCCAGAGAAACCTACCCGCAAGGGTATACGATAATGGTTTTCGATCTCACTGCAGACATGAGCGCTAACGAGTTTCACATCTCGGGTCAGCGCCACGGAACCGTCTCTATAAGCATCGGTTTTGCCGATAAATTGACAGAACCGGTCATACTTCTGCTGCTAGCGGAAATACATCGCACGGTCGAAATCGACGCCAACCGATCCATTTTGGTATCATGAACACCTTTCAAATTCAACGGTTTCTATCGACATGCCCCTCTACGCGCTCTCACTTTTTAGGCGTCTACCCCTGCGATAAACTACCCGTACTTCACGGCATTCGAACGCCTCCCTTGGCGCTGGTGGCTAACACCGACCCCAGCACCAAATCCGGGCAACACTGGGTTTGCATCTTTGTGGACAAAAACTCGCATGCAGAATATTTTGACAGCTACGGCATAGGACCGCTTTCGCCCCATTTTCTCCGGTTCTTAAATTCGGTCTGCGGGACGCGTTGGTCCACCAACGCCAGAAGGCTGCAAGGTTTCGACAGCACCACTTGCGGTCATTACGTCATCGCCTACCTCACCCACCGCTGCTCCGGCTTACCTAAGCATACATTCTTCTCAAAATTTCACGTCAGCAATCACGCGCATAATGATGTCGTCATTCGCAAAACGTTCAAAAACGCATGCCGCGTAAAGTACTCTGACGCTCAGCAAACTTGTCAACCCTTGAAGGTGAGTACGTGTGTGTGTGTGTGTGTGTGTCACTATTCAGCACATCTAAGCTAATCCATCGTCTTGCACGTGCTTTCAGAAGACGCTCCTGCTCATATAAAAAGCAACGTCACGGCGCCGCTCGCCTCATTCAGAGTGTACCATGCAGCACGCGGATACAGTCCTGCTGCCATGCAGCACGCCGACCAGGTAGGTCCGCACCTATGTATTAGCTTGCTTTTTTTCTATCCCGTTTATCTCTCTATCCCTCACATTATTATTATTGTTTTGTGTGTTCCAGTATAACCGGATGTCAAACCCCGACCACCTCAAAACCCGGGGAAAAAAGGAAACTACCCATCTTCGACCTCCAACAGCATCCCGACAGCCCTGCTCCGCCAGCACAGTTCCAACACAGTGCAGTTGTGGGTCCTCTGGCGGATATCTACTTCCTCAACCCGCAACAAACTAAATTCGTCAGTGTGGGATTCTCCCCCAGCCGCCGCACCATCTCGTCGTCACCATTGCCAAATGCGGACAGCACAACGCAGTCGTCATGAGTTCCTCGCAGTGGCACAAACTCGTCGAAGCCATCCCCATCATTCACAAACGCTTGAATGACCCGCAGGGACGTCTACAGCAATTTCAGTTCAGCGACAGCGTCACCATCGTGTTTAAGTTTGTGTTCGGAAAGCTAAAGCTCGTTTTCAAAGAACCGCAAGGCGCATCCGTTACGCTCAACCAACAAGAATGGCACGTGTTGCATACCCTGCAGCGCATCATTACCGACAGCATGTATCACAAAAAGAAGGAAGAGACGGACGTGCAAAATCAAATCATGGCATACCACAAGTACATGCTTCACAACCATGCCTCCAACGTTCCCTTACATGACATGAATTTCACGCAGTTCACCAAGTACATACGGTGCGCCAATTTTAGAACATTCCTCGAGGTTCATCATTTCCTCAACACCCATTTCGCACTGTGCATCTCACAAAATAGTCCTTAGTGCGCATGTATTTCTACCAGCGTTCCAACCGCACCTCACCCAAACATCTCGCGCCCTTCGCTCCCGCATCATGGGTTACAGAAATTACCTGTCGGTATACTACCATGGCAGTAAGATGTTTAAAAACTACGAGGTGGACAGTCACCCCTATAAAAATACACCTTATGCACTTCGCTTCGTCGACAGCACCTACGACGGAAAATCCGTCTCCGCCAGAGTTCACAGCTGCGAAACCAAAATTCATTTTGTGCTATCTAACATGTGCTTCAACGATATCCAGTTCAAAGCAGATAAAGAAGACGTACAACATCAGTGGTTCCAATTTGTGCCCGCAAGAGGTTTATACATCGTTTTCTACGAACAGCAATACATTTCCACAGACAAAATGCAGCAAATGTTAAACGAAAACCCCATGTGCTACGGCACGTGCTTAGCGGCGCATTTGGGTCCCGAAGCATCCTATATCATACCCGATCACATTCACGGCGTTTGCATGTTCAGCACCGTTCAAAACAGAGTTCTCCTCCAAGTCGAAAACCGTTAAATCAACGGACACAGTGTTTTTCCTGCGGATGTTGTGCAATAATCGCTAAGCGCTTCCGGCGGATGTAGTGAACCTCCAACGAACGTTTCCCCACCAGTGCTTCCCCTGATGTGGTAATTCTCCAACCAACTTTTCCCCCACCAGTGCTTCCCCCTGATGTGGTCGTTTGCATGTTCAGCACCGTTCAAAACAGAGTTCTCCTCCAAGACGAAAACCGTTAAATCAACGGACACAGTGTTTTTCCTGCGGATGTTGTGCAATAATCGCTAAGCGCTTCCGGCGTATGTAGTCAACCTCTAACGAACGTTTCCCCCACCACTGCTTCCCCCTGATGTGGTGTTTCTCCAACGAACTTTTCCCCCACCAGTGCTTCCCCTGATGTGGTAAATCTCCAACGAACTTTTCCCCCACCAGTGATTTCCTGCTTCCGGCAGTTGGGTTATATTTATGCACGCGCATTCTTTTCCCCTTCATTCGGTGCTAGCCAACCGTGGGGAATGCCAGGACCGTCGTGTAAAGACTTCCACTGCTCGTTTTGCTTTCACCAAACGTGCAGCTGCGAACTTAATCACCGTCTCACCCGCCTGTGCACGCAGTGTCAACTCGGTTTCTACGAAGACCTCGATCATCTCAACAAGCAAATTCAACAATTCCTTCGAAGGTACTCCGCTAGAAACACCACATGAACTGCTTCATCGTGCTCTTTCGGTATCTCGATAACGGACGAAGAATCCACCTGCTACTGCCCACGGAACGCCAAGTGCTGCTGCAGAACGGCATATACATCTTCGAACGTTATCCCCCAAGCGACGTCGACCCTGTGTGGAACCAACTTCCCACAGACGCACAGGTAGTTTGCGCACCTTATCGCAGGTGTAAACAACACTACAACCTTCCTCATCAAACCACTCATACAGACGGTCCTCCCCCGTTTATCAAAAACTGCCATCTGTGCCGTCATAATGTCACAGGACGTCCTTAAAGAGCTAGAAGAACTTTCCAGCAGCGCCCACACACTCAGCGTATCTACGCTTCAACAGCACGTACCATATCGTGTCGTTGGCGTCAAAACAATCGACACCGTTCACGGTACAAAGCTCGTCGCCAAACTCGACAACGACACAGAAGTTTTCCTACCAACAAGATTTGCAAAAGCCTCTCCAGAACTCATCAACAAACTCAACTCTACCTCATTCTGCATCATATACGCAGGCGAGGAAAAACTACGCAGCGGTTTCAAACGTCACATCGTCACGTTCTCCCCATATAACCCTAAATAATGTCCGACGAAACCTATCCCGTCCCCGTGGGGAACAATCTTAACCTACAACTCATTCTCAACGCAGCTTCACATATCCGTATCCTCTGCATCTCCAACTCCTATTTCCGCAACAGCAGAGTTGTCACCATCACACTCGACGTTCAAGGGGCTCACGCCGTCCACGTCAAATGCGTACCTACCAAAGTGCACCAGCATAAACAAGACGCACTATGCATCATATACCTCGGCAACAGCAACATTCCTGCTCTAACCAACAAAGTCACATCCACAGGATGCTTCTCAACCAGCCATTACAACGAATTTACCATCCCCATCTATATACCAACCTTCACCGAGTTCGTCAACGAAAGTTTCTCTCACCTGCTCGTCACCTGCATCACCAAACCTATCCACCAATTTACCGCCGATAGCAGCAGCAGCGATGACGAGGACTCAAAGTGCACCACGTACTTTAAAATCATTGTTGTGCGCGAAATCTGTGTGTCCTAGTGCCTCAACAAACTATGAATTTTAATGTGTTTTTTTTCTCATAATATTTCTTATATTGTCCATTTATTGTATTCATATGTTAATCTCCTGTAATCAAATAATCCATTATGTTATTCTCAAACTATGTATTCATATGTTAAGCAAATAATACATCATGTTAATCAAAACTATGTATACATATCTTTATCCAATGTACTGTATTCAAATTATAAATAAAGAAAACAGTCCCGGATGAGCCAATTGCAATAACGATAATCCTCCCGCTCAGGGCGCTTTTCAAACTTACCGCCGCCGCCGTCGCACGCAGCGACACTAGCGACACGAGCGCCCCTAGCGGCAGAATTATCGGTAAACCATTTGGCTCATCCGGGACTAATACTACTAAGCTCTAAATGACTTTTACATAACTGGTAAACTATAAGGAATAGACAACATCTTACTATACAAAAATGGTAGTTTTCGTTAAAGCACTTGATTTATGTCAAATACATTTTTGTAAAGTTAAGTGTTTCCGAGATAATCCTTATTATTGATTTGGATTTTCAAATACTTATACTTTTCTCAAATTGGAAGTTGTTACTCGTTTTTACTTTCTCTACTACGTATAGTAAGTAGGGGAAGTATTGTATTCCACCCAAAAATTCGATACCGAGTTTTCACCGGAAATATATGTTTTGAGACCCCCTGAATCCAAAAAAAAGCATTTTTGGAAACATGTCCGTGTGTGTCTGTGTGACTGTGAGCAGCATAACTCAGAAACGAACAGTCGGATAAACACCAAATTTGCTATTTAGGTTCAGTATTTTCCAGAGATGTGAAACGAAGGTTTCCAAGAAAATTCCCCCACCCCAGATTACCGTTTACATGGAATATTTTTGGAAAGTTTTAAGTTTCTCAAAAATGGCTCTAACGATTTTGATTAAAATATCATACGTTTAAGATATTTTCATGACAAATAAAATGAATATTTCGAATTTTCTGGTAATGTATTCTTCATTGTGAACAACTTTTGCATAACTGGTAAACCATAAGAGATAGACAAAATTTACTACACAAAAAATGTAGATCGCGTTAAAATACACAATTTATATCCTATACACTTTTATTTTCAGTGAACCATTTTCGAGATATTGCTTGTTATTCCCTTAAATTTTCCAATACTTATACTTGTTCTCAAATGGGAATTCGTTAATCATGTTTTTTATGTCCTGGACATACAAAGAGAATGGAATACTGCACATAGCCACCAGCTCTTTAAATATTTGACTATCTCTTAAAGCCTACCAATTCCCCTTGCACCTATAAGAAAATTAGCAATAAGATTAACATCTCGATTAACATGAAGCATATGTAGAATAAGCGTTTGTAAAAGTAGTTTGTACAAGACATCAGATTTTACTATCACATATACTGGCGTGCATAAAATGTGGCCCATGGAACGGAGTTGGTACTGACACCCTCTAGTGCCCCTACCAGCGTGTGAGCCTCTGTTTTTCGAGCGTAATTCTAGCCACTAGATTAGTAGGGTGTTTTATCTTCCCCAAAGTACGGCCGAATTTCCGAAGGGTAGCTTTACAACTTAAATCTTATATTTATATACTACACTACTTTTATTATTGCCGTTTAGTAATGGCAACAACTTTCACCTTCGTCTCCGTCGCTGATGAAAACTCTCACATATGTAAATATAATAGTTACCGTTCAGTTTAACTACACCTACAAATTATTCTTCACCCCTTCCTCTAGAAGGCCGAATTATTTGTAATTAGCCTTACTTTGTGTGGCATTCGTAGCAAAATTGTTTCATAAAGGTGGTATCCGAACCACCTTTTCATTCCACGTAGATTATAAACAACGTTCACCGATTAGTTTGTCCCTGAATGGTTTTTCAGGACAGTCATATAGGGAACTAATACCGGCTGTTGGAGTGAAGAGATGGTTAGCTGAAGGTAGACAACTTATGGAGAGGAAAACACTATGGCGATCCAGGGGAATGGGCCACCTTTTTCTTCGGCACTGCACATAGTTGGTAGAGAAGTTATTGCATTTCACCAAAAATTTGATGCTGAGATTTCACCGATACTTGTTTTGAGGCTCCCTGAATCCGAAAAAAACCCTTTTTAGTAAAAACTGCGCATATGTGTGAACAGCATAACTCAAAATCGACATCTGATAAATATCGAATTGTTATTTAATTCTCAAATTCAATTTAAAACCCAATTTAAATTCAGTATCTTACAAAGATGAGACATGAAGATTTTCGGGAAAATCCTCCACCCCAATTACCCTTTAGTTGGAAAATTTTTTCGAAATTTTTTATTTTCTTAAAAATTAATCTAACAATTTTGATTTAAATAGCATATATTAAGATATTTACAGGACCAATCAAGTTAATATTTGTTTTATTAATTGTATTATCAATAATATTTTTAATTTTTAGCCCAAATTTAATTAGAATTTTATTAGGTCGAGATGGGTTAGGTTTGATTTCTTATTGTCTTGTTATTTATTATCAAAATGTAAAATCTTATAATGCTGGAATATTAACTGCTTTATCTAATCGAGTTGGTGATGTTGCTTTATTATGTATCTTGAATTTTCTGGGAATAGCCGGTGAAGTACTTCTCATTCAGAAGTAATTTTGTATAATATTGAATAACTAAGCAATAGACAAAAACTAGTTCACAAAAATGCAGATTTCTTTAAAAAATAGAATTTATTCCAAATGGTTTCAGCCATTTCCAGGATATCCGTTATAAATGGTTCCAATTGTTCAATACTTTGCCATCTTTTAAAGTCCTGTCGATTTTCAGTCGTTTCTCGCAATGTCATGGAGACAGCATGGAATTTTAAGGCCAGCATATAACGTCCAGTTCTTAAGCATTTGACTGTCGCTGTTACCTTTGTATCTATAACGAAATGTGTAATATAGCTGTTTCTGCAAAGGTTTATCTCGATTAAAGTGAAGTATTGACAAAGAATGGTTTGTATAACCACTAATAAGCGATAGAAGGTAAAGAAAGTCATATGATTTTATCATTTAAGATTTTTTATATGAAAACTCTTTTTCACAATAATTAAATACGCAGAAATCTTTTTACTCCAGTGGTAGCATGGTACTACATATTTTATTGTGTTCAGGATGACGAGTTAATTGACAACCATTTATAAAGCTTCATAGGAAACATAACCAAAATGGACGCTTCCCACTTGGTCGCAGAGTTTTAAAATCTAGAAAAAAAATCAAACATGCAGTGAATGATTCGGAAATGGATAATGCTACAAAATATTATTTGAACTAAATGAGCTCTATAATTTTTAGGAAGATCCCACTGTGCTACTCTTGAACGGTATAACTAAATAATAAATCAAATATCAAACTCAGTTTATAAATTAGACATATTTAAAAATAAGGTTTTCACTTCACTTCTCCATCAAGTTCCTAATGGAAGCATTAAATGTTAGTGATTTAAGAATGATGAATATAATATATACTTTGAATTTTCTATTAATGATCCACAAAGTCCCATCATTATTCGTGGTTAACCTGGGAAATCAAGAAAGATAGATAGAGAGAGAGAGAGAGAGAGAGAGAGAGAGATTACATAAAAGCTTACCTTAGAAAAATTTGTAACCGATTATAACAATTTACATCAATTGAATATTTCTGTGGCATTAACCATTTCCGAGATATATGAACTCCTTTGTTTGACTTTTCTGTTGCTTTCGATAATATATTTTGACGTGCCAAGTCGCTGCTATTTTATCTTTGGTGAGATCTGTAAATGGTTTGTAATATGAAGGCCAACATACAGATATGTGCTTATGAAATATCTGATTGTGATCTCAGTTTCCTTGAATAAAGTGCATTGTGGAACCATTTGTGTCAATATGTTCTAGAATTAAATGGATTAAAAGTTAGAAAACATTATTTTAATAGCAGTGTGTAAAATTAGACGTGAAAATAAATTATAGCGTTAAGAGAAAGTAATGTGAGTGTAATTTTTCATTTATCTCTTATAATTTCCTACCGTTCATAAAATGCAATAAAATGATGGGATATCGCCCAAGGATTATAAGAAATATAGGATATACATTTATATTTCAAGCTTTTATCTTATAACATGTGATATTTTAATTAAAGTGTTTAAAATAATACGAGATGGTGTTGGCACTACAATAAGCTTTGCTTTCGGAATATGAGGTTACTGAAAACCTTTGCCTTGCATTCGACTTTTATTAGTTACGTACTTATAATGTGATTCACAGTGCCTAATTTGAAATGGAATTCTTTGCCTAGGATTAGGAAACTTAAAATCATTCGAAGGGTCGGGGGGAAAACGCTTTCAATCCACAAAAAATCCAAAATCATGTTTTGAGCGAACATGGACAGAAAGAAAAAAAATATCTGACGTGTTACACTCACACGACTTTCTCTACTCTTCTACAAACTATTTTTACAAACCCTTATTCTGCATATGCTTCATGTTAATCGAGATATCGAGATGTTAATCTTATTGTTAATTTTCTTGTAGATGCAAGGGGAATTTGTAGGCTTTAAGCAATAGTCAAATATTTTAAGAGCTGGTTGCTATGTGGAGTATTCCATTCTCTTTGCATTACCAGGACATAAAAAAATGAATAACGAATTCTCATTTGAGAAAAAGTATAAGTATTGGAAAATTTAAGGGAATAACAAGCAATATCTCGAAAATGGTTCACTCAACAAAAAAATGTATATGACATAAATTATGTATTTTAACGCGATCTACATTTTTGGGCAGTAAAATTTTGTCTATCTCTTATGGTTTACCAGTTATGCAAAAGTCGTCCACATTGAAGAACACTTTTGGAGACATTACCAGAAAATTCGAGATATACAAGTCATTTGCCACAAAAATGTCTTCGACTTATGGTGTTTTATTCACAATCGTTAGAGCCATTTTTGAGAAAATTAAAATTTTCAAAAAATGTTCCATGTGAAGGGTAATCTGCGGTAGAGAGATTTTCTTGAAAACCTTCGTGTTGCATCTCTGGAAGATACTGAACCTAAATACCAAGTTTGGTGTTTATCCGACTGTTCGTTTCTGAGTTATGCTGTTCACAGTCAGACACACAGACACACATACGGAGATGTTTCCAAAATATTTTTATTTTGGATTCAGGAGGCCTCAAAACATGCATTTACGGTGAAATCTCTGTATCGAATGTCTGTATACTTAGTATACGTAGTAGAGAAAGTAAAACAAAAAAAAAACGCCATCAACAAGAGAAGTACTATCGACGAACCCGAACCGAAAGTTTTGTACGAGGCCCATCCCAATATCTCGTATGAAATATAAGAACCTGCAATCTTAACAAGGTTTCTCATTGCAGCTAAGAGCTTTTACAAGAATCTGATGTAGGATGGACGTGAGAGCAAGGAGCACAATGATAAAGTATACTTGGACTTCATCAACGAAAGTGATGACTAAAGGTGATTATTTTTCGACACTACAACCAATGTTACCTACGTTTACCTGTTTTGACCATACCATAATAATAATAATGATCAAATACCTACATTATATAAATTTTATACACTGCAAATTAAACACTACAACTGTGATTTCAGAATTCCATATACATGTATCATTATATCATATTAAAATCAGGATTATAACAGTATAATTAAACCGTATTTTAAAAAGAAACTTTGTTTTTAGTCTCCTGAAACTTTTCGAAGCGTTTTTTCCCCTGACCCTTCATTTTATTTTCCCTGAAATCTCAATAATGACTTTTTGAATCGAATGCGATACTTCCTTCATTCGACATTAGTCGAATTGATCCTCCATATGCTAAAGCAAGTTTAAATTACAATTGTGGTATATTATCTAACCTTGCCAATACAAAGCCGTAGCCTGCAACCCAGTATTATAATTCATGATAGAAGCTACACGAGATGATCTTGCTTATGTCAATATAACAATTTACGTGTATCTTGTATGTACGTGACACACTGGGTCAGCTTGACAATAAATCCATCAAATTTGCCGTAAAGTGTTTCAAATGGGCGTAAATTTGTCATTCGCGTTTCAAAATTGATGAGCACACCAGGAGCCCTGACACAAACACCGAAATTACAAACACGTTTGGGCTACTGCTCGTGTGTTTACTTTGTCTGTTCCTGATAACTAGTGCAGTTTTTTCCGATAGAAATATGCAGTCATAAACTACTCATAGGTCTCGTGGGATGGCAAAGATATCGCCAATGTTAAATGATTGGTTGGAGTGCTTTCTATCAATAAGGCTTTCGTAACAAATGCGAATTTGCACGATAAACGACCCTCACGTTCCTTTGATGAATGTTCACCGCGGATGCCTTCGATTAAATCAGGATGGCTGTCTTTAGTAACTCTGGGAAATTATGTTTCCCGCTGGTATAGTTGGCAAGACTGCAATTGCGTTGTTCCTAGCTATCGATTTCGCGTTTACCGTCGCAATACGATTTTTGCAGAGACGAAAAAAAGAGAGAAAGATAAAATTAGATGGAGTAGGAAGGGAAGGTTTGGTGAAAATATGGAAAAGTAAATCATGACGTAAGCTCTGGGATATAAAGTACCTCTGTATGTCAAGCGTTTATCTCTGAGCCGACAATAGGCAAAGCGAACACCATTCTTCAATATCAAGGCTGTATTATGTCAACAAACAAAAAAAGAGAATGGACAACGAATGTTCTATCCCGATCGGTGCTGGAATGACATCTAAATTTGGCAAACGAGACACTGCTACTGACTGAGACGGTATCACTGCATGATTAACAATGTTTTGGTGCACAATTGTCAGATTTGTTGCTACTTTTTGCGTCATTTGCTTCAATTCACTAATAAGAAAGAAACAATAACAACCGACAGCATGAAACATTATTTTGGGCCTCTGACAGCCATTTACAGTATAAACAAAATTTTGATAACGAAAATTGCACTAAACCACACATGAAATAAATGTAGGTAAGTAAATTTGTGATTTTAATCGCCATCATTGTGAACAGAAATCATGTTTGCAGTGTCTCTAATTGTTCAAATGTTGATAATAATTAGTATAAGAATTTTAAATTGCAAATTATGGCCAGAAAAAGGAGGGAAACGTTCTGAAAATAATACAAAAGGTGCAAAAAGGGTGCCGATGAAATTACTTTATTTGGGTTTAAACCAGCTACATTAACTTTCTTTGTCCCATTTAGTTGGTTCTAATATTGCATACGCTTGTTATACTGGATTACACACAGCATTTCAATGTTTTTGACACTAAGTCGCTGGCGATTTGAGCTCAATAGCTCCTTATGTATGGAGAAACTCCGCTCGACATCTACAGAAACCAATGGAGCATATCTTGTCAGCACCCGTAAAGGAAGTTCAGTCAAAGTTGTAAGATTTCTACATCTGGATTGTTCTTCAAATTTAATTCAAATTTGTCTTTAGCAAATCTATCAAGATTGTCCCTAACACGCATCAGCTTCTTCCACTGTTCCTCCTTTTCCATACCTTGTTCTTCCAAACTCAGGCAAATACTTGTAGGCATGCACTGCAAAAAGTTCCAACTCTAGGTCTTTGTTGTTGACTAACTGTTGGGCCTGCTTGATGGCTGCTGCGTCCATTGAGTCTAGAGCATAAATGAAGTGTTTAATTTTATCAAAGTTTTCGCACAAGAAAACTACACATCTTATCCAAGTACCCCACCTTGTGATGACAAGAAACTGTGGAAGGTGGAGCCCAGTCATTCCTTGATATAAAACTTGACGACTGGGGGCCTTTACCAGAATCTTTTTCAGAGCAGCAATGAAGTCATTTACCCTGCAGTAACTTTCCCTGATACTTTCGCAAACACGATGTAGACCATGTGCAATACATGTCACATAGTTGAGGTTGGAA
The DNA here is from genome assembly GCA_030765065.1 of Deroplatys truncata. Lineage (NCBI taxonomy): Eukaryota > Metazoa > Arthropoda > Insecta > Mantodea > Mantidae > Deroplatys > Deroplatys truncata. The sequence goes on from CM060980.1 coordinate 40,299,201, forward strand.
TATATGCCCTTCAATTGTTGGAAAGTCGAAAGCATGTAGCGTGCTTGATCGGTCATCACAAACCTGGCCACAGGTTCATACATGAGTCGTTGACTGACTGCATTATTGTGCAGGCATTTGTCTTGTCGAGTTGGTACATTTTAAAAAGCATAGGTTTTACCATTCACCACAATGGAAAAACCAACACATTCAAAATATATATTTGCAGCTCATTAGTAGTTTCATCTAAAATGAATCCCACTTCATGTTTTCTGACCGTTTCTCTGAGACATTCTCATAAATTGGCTGTATGTAACCTTTTCTCAGAGTACTCTCATCCGGTATTGACCTCTGTGTGCACTACTCAAGAAATGCAGTAAATTGGATTGCAATTCCTGACTGGATCAATGCCATGGCAAGCTCCGCACTAAATTCATTCAATGATCGCTGCTTTTCAGATCCTGAAGTTAAGGCGTGTATTAAAGTAGTTTGCTTAGGTTTTGACTTGCGAAGTTCAATGTTCTTTAAATGTTTGTTGTTCTGGATGTGCTGGTTTATTGTGTTTCTTTAATGCTTGTCATCAATGGCAATATTTACTTCGCAGATGGTACATCGGAGAATGATGCCATCAGTTTCGATAAAGTGAGTCTTGAATTCTTCTGAAAGTGTACACAACTTCTCCTTCGGCATGATTTTGTGAAAAATCTGTTCTGGTAAATCAAACAGGCTAAGAAGATAGATAGGTACGGGTAAATTCATGCCAGTGCAAACTGAATTTAGGTTTCAACGGTTTCAGCACCATTATGAGACAGTATTTTTAACACTTGAATAATTTCAATTAAATTATATAATATGTAAATTCAATAGCAGCCCACCTTGAACCAATATGTATGTAATAATTTGTAAAATGTATGTAACAGTCGTGCAAATGCTTATATTATTGTAAACATGTTTAATAATGTTATGTGAATGCATTAAGTAGTTTAATAATGTAAGAGCTGTGAGAATAATAAGTTTAAAGTTGCTAACAATGAGGTAACAATGAGGTAACCTTGAGGCAATAATGATTTTGAGAGTTTAAATGTTACTATCATGATTAGAGCAACGATAATGTAAATTTTGTGACAGTTTAAAATTAGCCAATCAACAGCCAGAAAAAGCTTTAATTAAATGCATGTATTCTATTGGACTAGGATTAGCCAATCAGAGACTTGAAATAAAGAAGTTTACGGGTTTAAACGGTTGAAATATGTTCAATTTCCTGCAGACCTTGGTAGTGACCGGATGGAAGACGTGTTCTCTAAAGAAATATTACGTATTCGTGTGAAAAGAAAATTATGTATACGGGTTAACAAAGTACAAGTATTAAATAAAAGAATCTCACATACCTTAATATCAGTATAGTGCTATTTAATTTGTATCAAGGATTAATAAAAAGAAGTGATTTAAAACTTAAAATCTATGTAAGCCTACATTCTTGTCGCACTACGCCCTGTCTAAGAGATACGTGACTCTAAAACAATACTGACGCAGCCGAGGCAAACATAAACATAAATAATATCTATAGGAGCAGTTTAATAACAAAGTTAATATAATATTTTTAAACTTGGAGCTTAACAACAAAAATACATCTTCAAATCAGCTTTACATACGTAGCAGCATATTACGTAACAAACAATCTTCTTCAAATTAACGCCCAAAGCGTGGTTCAAACTAACTTCAACAGAGTAACACACCTACTTCAAATTGGTTTACCAAGCGTGAGGCTAATAAACAAAATAAATAAACAACTACATCAACTACAAAAACATCAATAAACTCCTAAAGACAATATCTACTTCAATATAGAATGGGACGCTAAGGGCCACAAGTTAAAGAGCGTCCATAAATAAAAACTCAATTTATTTAATTTTATTGAACTAAAAGGTAAAGATTTAGATATCAATTTTCTTCTAAAGTATACTGGGTAACGGCGACTCGCTAATGACCTTTTTCCGGACAAATCTTCCAATTTAGGCTTATTACGTTATACATTGATTTAATGTACAAAATTATTTATTGCAATTGTTTCTCTAATCTCACTGTTATTTCTTTGTTTAATTACCTTCTTCACTAGTTACCTATAGTAAGTGGAGAAAGTTTTGTATTCCACCCAAAACTTTAATATGGAGATTTCACCCCAAATACAACCTTTGTCCACTAAGCACGAAAAAAAGGTATTTATAGAAAATTGTTTGTGTGCATGTGTGTATACGTGTCTGAACAGCGTAAGATAAATACCAATTTTATTACAGTATATTCCAAGAATGAAAGAGATAGACAGAAACTTACTGCTCAAGACGTGTAGTACTCATTGAAATCACTGCTCATATCAAATACATTTTAAATAATCTCGGTTGTTCGTTGTTAAACATTTAGGTTGTCCCAAGTTTGCTCCGTGGTATTTACAATGCATCTTACGCAGTTCTTATTTTTTTCCCACATTGGTTCATTAGTAACAAAAGAATAACTTAGGATACGAAACGATTGTGTTTTGTTTAGCATATCGTGCATGCAACCAAGTCCATATTGCTTAATCGTGATCTATAATTGGGATTGTTTCTATACAGTCATAAACGTATCGGGAATAACAGTGCAGAAATAGAAGAATCAGATTTTATATGCATATATTACTATATGCTATGACCGTTCAGCCTTCACTGTAAGTTCACTAGTTTGATTTAGTTCAGTTATACTGTCACTTCACTAAGGTAGCGGCGAAATGAGGCACGCGCGAAGCAGCCTCTTTTTCCTTCCGCTTCGCTCAATGGGGCGTCGAACACAAGACTTCTCCAAACGCTCGCAGTAGCAGTACTCACTATACGTTACTCTGTCGCCAAAATCTCACTCTTAGAACGCACAGAGTAACCAACACCTAATGTCGCATCAAGAACAACTCACTATTGCAGTCCTGACAAGTGAGAACTGAACCAAGGCGCATTAGAAAAAATATAGTGAAAACTGAACAAAATCACTGTATACACATCTATATTAATCATACAACAAATGCATGACAAATGAATGCATATATTCACTGCATTTTGTGCTTTATCTTCTTTCCTTGAAAAAAGCTTCATTAGTAAATGACTAAATATTTTTCCATCACGTAGGTGAGGAAGTAAATATCCCACCTCGCCCTCGGATATTACAGTAAACTTTTACATCCATCTTTCACAGTACGTACGTTTTCTCAGCTCAGTCGTTGTTTAGTTAGTCATACACCGATCCGCACATAATATTTGAAATGTACTTTCTTTCTCCATAAATTAAATAGAAAATGGAATATAAATATTTTCTTAGACATATGTAACATAACATTTAGAGAAGACTTAATTATATCAACGTTTCGGAATAAATATCTTCACCGATTTTCAAAACCTCATACTTCAGGTTTTTCCTAATGGTACTAGATGGATCTGGTCTGTTGTTTCGTCGTAGACGAATTACACAGATTCCTCCTAAGTAATAAAAACAGCGTTGCTTGGGAATTAATTTAGTTCCGGATAAGATCTTTGTGTTGTAAATGAAGGTGGTACAGGAGAAATAATAAAACGGTTCTTAAATCTTACTTCACTGTAAGGTTGCTTCCTCCAGCCTTCTTAGTATGTATTATTTTTTTCTCCTTCGTCTGTTTCTTTTGCAAATTAAACATTCGTTCTTTTGCATCTCGCACCTCCATCGTCTTCTTTCTTTTACAGCGTTTCCTTTCCTCGGCTCGTCTTCTTTAAACGTGATTTATTCTTCCAGTAATTGCGTCATAGCTTCGCCTCAACAAATTTTACCGCTTGTCACGGGAGGGAGTGAGAGAGTGAGATGAGAGAGAGGGACGAAATGAAGGGACCATAATTCTCCAGGTCCTTCCTCGCCCCTCAGCTTCCCAAGCAATGTCGCCAAAAACTGAAGGAGGAGAGGAGAAGCTGAGAACACCTTACATCCTTCGTGCAGCTCTGTCCCAACCGATATGCCTACCCGCTGCTCTGCCGACAGAGGACGTCCACAAGCGCCGCAAGACATGTTGTTTCCGCATTCAGTGGCGTACAGTCTAAACCATGTTTTAATGTAGTTTAACATAGCGTTTTCTAGAAACAAAAAGCAAATCTTAAGGCATTCACAATAGGCGTGCGACCACAAAATAAGGAGGTGAATAGAATATAGACCAGCAAAGTAGACTGCACGGGCGGTTGAATGTGGTCAAGTACTACTGCTACGAAAGAATCCCATAATTGATTGCAGCTGTGCAACAAAAAAGCCGACATTGAGAAAACTTACCAATTAATAAATTCCTATTCTCTCATCAATAATTATTCCGTTTTTTGAAATGTTTACATCTTTGGTACCCCTATAAAAATGGCTTTAATTGAAACTCAAAAATGACAAAATACAATGTATATTTAGTACTTGTTTATAATAATCAAAATCTAAAGACGACGACGACTTTCAAACTGAAAAAAGAACAGTAATGTTTGCGCTTCTTTCCTGAGGAAAATAGTGCTTGTGCACTTATAAATAAATTTATTGAAATAAAGTTCCCCATTTTAACCTGGAGAGACTATACAACATTCTCAGCTTGTGTTGTATAAAAATAATTTTTGGGATGGACAGAGGGGACATATTACTGACGAGTTTTTTTTGGTAACAGGCCTTTCCTAGTCATTTTGCGCACATTCGCATTTATGACGGCTAAGGCCAATTCATAAAAGGAACTACTCTTGAAGTAGGTTGTTGCTTCACGTATGGAAAGCCGATTTGAAGTCGGAGTTGTATTATAGTTCAACTGTTGGAGAGCCGAACTTGAAGTAGTTGCAACCGCACGTATGATACCCGGTAGCCTTCGTCCCAAATTTAAAAGTTTAACATTGTAATTTGACTGTTTTTTTAAATATTATATATTTATCTTTGCCACGACTACGTCAGTAGTTTTGTTAGAGACATGGATTTCTTTGAAGGGAGTAGTGCGGCTAAAAATAAAGGCTTACACAGATTATCATTTTTACTTCACTACATTTATTAATCCTTGACACAATTTAAATAACACTTCACTGATATAGAGAGCTGTGAAATTCTTTTATTAATTCTTGCACTTTTTAACACGTAAACTATTTTCGTCTCACACGAATACGTATTAAACTTCTCGAGGAAACATCTCGCGTCCGGTTAGAAACACTGTCTCTAACCAACGCGTCCTGTTATGAGCGCTGTCTACTAGCAATTGACTTCATTTCTACCGCTTAAATTTATAAAGTTTGCTATATTTCAATTTCTGATTGACTAATCCTACTCCAATAGAATACCTTCATTTAACTAAAGCTTTTTTCGGGTTGTTGATTGGCTATTTATAAACTGTCTCAAACTTTACATTATTGTTGCTCCAATAATGACTAGTAGCATTAAACTTTCAAATTCATTATTGCATCAAGGGTACCTCATTGTTACATCATTGTTAGCAACTTTTAACCTATTATTGTCACAGCTCCTACATTATTAAAATACGTAATACATTCACATGACATTATTACATGTATACAATAATATAAACATATACAATGACTATAATATACACTTTTTATATATTTTTACATACACATATTGCTTTAAGACGGGCTGTTATGATATTTTTTTATTGTATAATTTGACTGAAATCATTTAAGTGTTAAAAATACTGCCTCATACTATTTGCAAAGAAAATATGTTTTCGGAGGTTTGTGATCGAAAACAAAGCTGTTTAGTTATTATCCTGAAAAGTAAAACTAACACTTTTATTGGGCCTTCTTTTGGGAACGTCCTTGCTAAATCTGCAAGTGCCGTTGGTTTCGTTTTGTATTTACGGCACCTCGATCTAAGGGGACACGATGTGTGTTCCTCACCTGGCAAGAGTAGGTAAGTGCGCTTAGAACCTCTAATACCTGGCCAATGCTCCGCTTTAGAACATTAAAAACTATACAGGAAAAGTATATTGCTTATATTCTTTAGAATCACCAGCAATGGAAGGAAAGGAAATATTACTGAGGTAGTTTGATTAAAATTATTTTCTCTATCATAAAGGAAGAATCTCACTCAAGTTACGGCTTCAAAGTGTAATTAACATGCAAGAGTCAAAACAAATACATATTTGTGATCTATGAAACTTTCAAATGACTTTCCTTTTGCTTCACTTAATATTACTCAAATTAATAAATTATGTTTGTGCCAGGCAGAGATAAGGGCAGAAGGAGAGATACAAGAGTGAGAGAGTTAGGAGTTAGGCGTATTCAGATGTAGTGGGGCTACAGCACCGCACGTAGGCCATATAGGGGCCTTTGTTCTTCAACTAAACCCTGGGAGAAAGGGTTACTTGTATACACACGGGACCGGGTCTGCCTTCGCAGACTCCACACCCTCGCATGACCCAGGATTGCTCGTGGGCCCATTCCATTAGGGGCGATACCTATATTAAAACCCGCCCCCCTACCTGATCGAGTTTAGGCTAGGACTCATCCTGCCCACCCTTTCAAACAGGGTCGGAAGTGGATACGCCACTGACGCGCGTCAGGCCAATAGGGCGAACCCTATTGGACGAGACTACCGAACAACCTCGGTGGGGCCGACAGTTTCTAGCAACCGTCTACCAGCTATCCCTCATGGCTGGTGCCGGAGAGTCTCGAAGCGTCTCAAAACCCCGCCTGGGCGGATAAAGTTAGCCAAGCGTACCCAATCTCCCATGGGTGTCGGGAACCACTGCCCCGCCGAATCCAACACAATCCGAACAACTCCCTTTCGGGAGGGGGGAGGAAGGGTTGTGACGCAGGTAATTCTTTCTGCCCCACGTTTAGGTGCAATATGACGCAGCCACGCTACGTCCTCCAACGACAGAAGCACTACCTTTGCCTCACGGTTGCTGCTTGTCTCCTCCCAGTTGGTTCTTCTTTTGCCACGGCTGCTCCAGCATGAAACCGTAAACTCGGGGTATGCGTGGGTGTGTACAGAGAAACACGCAAACGCTGTCACTATTTAAAATAATACTGCAGTTTGCCGATCACTATTAAATGCATACGATGATACTTTGTCTTTACCAAGACCGAAGAATATTAACTACGGCTAAGCGTTCTACCCTCTAGCATGTTCGCCGCCAATGTTCACAACTCGAAGAGAACGTCGTCCCGTCCTCGCCAGGCACTCAGGACAGACTGACTTACCCACGCTACTACAAGGAAAAGTAACGCCTCAACTTCCCCTCTCTCCCCTCAAACTTAGCGTCATGATGCTTAGAGAGTGGCCTTCACCAGGCTAAGTGCAGCTGCACTCGGCTGGTACCAGGAAAAACTTGCTTCAATGGTATTTATCCTTTCTACCTGAGGCTGGTCCCTAATTAACAAAACTGTGCCTGTCTGGTCTTTCTGTCGCTTTTACAGTCAACAATTTTCACAATGCTTCTCCTTTTTATACATACACTGATTTTAAATATATGATTATTTATTTTATATCACTATCCTTCTCAGATTATTATGATAATTATTGCCTTTATAATTTCGGCTTCAGTTGTTGGGGAGACCCAAAAGACGTCCAGATCCTGACTACGTGTGCTAGCAAGAACGGGGTCACTAACGATCTCAACATGACACCACGTCGGCTAGACTTGCCATAACCAGCCTCAACCTAAGGGTCCTGGGTGTAGACGAGAGAGCTCCCAGAAGGGAAGGGTACCCCAGCAGTGCCACTAAGCGCCAGGGAAAAATCTTTCCATAGAGTAAATTCTGCCGTCCTACCACAACACACCAACCGCCGTCACCTGGTCCTAGAACCCTGAAACAGATGAGGTGAAATCGATTAAAGAAAATGGGGGACAGGAAATTCGTAGTAGAAAGGGAACCACCTCAGCCTTCGCCTACCGACTCTGGGAAACCATGAAAAAATCAATGGTCAAAGTAGACTGCTCGACGGTAATCTAACCCAGGACCTCCCGAATGCAAGCCTCATACGTTACCTTGTAATCATCTCGCTCATATTAAAAATTATAAAACATTTCTGCTTGAATTTTCCCTTTTGGTTACCTATTTATGTATTCACAACATTTATTTTATTGCGAATTCAAGCCTCTTCGTTCATGCTCTCTAACGTATTTTAACGTTATTCAACATTTCTTTTTCTTTTCTCAGTATCCTAAATACAATTTCAATTAATTATTTAAAACACACAAATGTTTTATGCAAATTTCATGACATGCATGGTGTTTTAAAACAATAACACTTAACAACTATTGCATTCATAAATGCACAAGTTGTAACAAAAATGTACGGCACAAATTGCAGATTATATTCCTCACAAATAGACGAAGAAATTATGTTATATGTACATGGGTCTGGAAACGCTTTGTTACCATGATACAACTCATTTTCTCCAACTCATTAATCAGAGAAAACACACAAGAATAGAAATTACCAACATACCACGTGCAACTCTTTCTCACAGGAGATGTTCAACACGTATGCCCTCGGTGAGCACAGATACATGCATCAACCCGCCGTCGTAGTGAATCCCGGATGCGCTGATGTATCCCTGGAGTATTGCGAATGGTTTCGTAGCCTTCCATGATACGGGCACGGAGAGTGAACATCGATACTCATGATCTTTCCAATGCTCCCACAAATAAAATTCCAGTCGGGTTAGGTCCGGGGAGCCTGGAGGCCAGGCAATTGTATCCATCTGTCACCGAATCTGTTATTAACACATTAACACTAAAATGAGGAGGTGTTCCATCGTGCATGAGGTACATGTTTTGTCACACAGCTAAAGGCACATCTGATAATAGATCAAGTAGAACATTCTCTACGAAATTATGGTAACTTTGTCCGTTGAGCCTGGGTGGAAGAACGTGAGGCCCCACAAAACACTCACCAACAATGCGGCCCAAACATTGACAGAAAGTCTTTGTTGATGACTTGCTTCAACAGTTGCGTGAGGATTGACGTCAGCCCATACATGCCGATTATGATAATTTACAATCTGATGTCGTTGAAACGACGCCTCATTTGTGAACAGCACCGTTGCACTAAAATTAGGATTGACACTTTGTTGCCTAAACTATTCGCAGAAGCGTACCCGTGCAAGAAAATCAGCTGCTGATAGTGCCTGCACACGCTGTAAATGGTATGGATACAGCCGGACCTCGTGTAACACTCGCCAGACAGTCAAGTGGTCAACATTCACTGTTGCAGCTACTTGTCTTGTACTGACACTAGGGTCGTTGTCAACTGCCTGAAGAATTTCCGCGTCCCGTTACGGTGTCCTCGTCCTTCTAGGCCTCCCGGTCGCGAGTATCAGGCTGAAATGGTCCATGTTGCCTAAAACGGCGATCAATGGCTTCAAACGTTTTCCTGTCGGGGCACCTTCGTCCTGGAAATCTCTCCCGGTACAAAGGTACAAACGTTGAACGCAAGCACCATTGCCGTCTGCTAATCCATAAATGAAATGAGCATCTGTCATCTCTGCATTTGTGTACACCGCCATTGCATGAGCCTAGTCTGTGTTCAACTCTACTAGTACATAGTAACGCGTTTGCTTGCCAAGGCCGTACTGTTTACTGGAACAGTTTATGTTACCTGTAAACAAGCAATGACGTAAGTCGCATGGCAACAGGGATATGTAAAACAAAACACTGGCGGTGCATCTACGATAATGACAACGCAACCAGACGTAACCAAGAGTGCATATTCCCCATGATTCTAACGTTCTGCTCGTGTGTGTTTCCCATGATTAATGAGTTGGAGAAAATGAATTATTTAATTACTTTAAAGTTGTAGAAAATTACCAAGTTGTGTGGTAATTAATTAGTAATTTATAAATTATAATTATTTAAGAATTCCTTTATGTGTATGAGTAATCAGGCAGAAATATCGCGTTTCCAGACCCATGTTCAATACAACACAACTTCTTCGTCTACGTGTGAGGAATGTGTCCTGCAATTTGTGTCATACATTTTTGTTACACTGTGCAGAATATATGAAATTCTTATCCACTCCATTGGATTCCAGTTTTGTCACTGCTTAGCAAGTTTAGAAATTACTTCCAATCATTTTATTAATATGTTTCAACTTTTACAAGGTACTGTTGAATAAATAATTACATTGCGTTTTGTGTTTTCCAGTAGTTCTGTGACTTTTTCATACGCATTAAGGGGTTCGACGTCCCAACGTTCCCTACAATTTTTTTGTTCTTGTGTTTTCCTAACATCATCAGCTGTCACCACAAATTCTGACTAAATATTTTGACTATTAGTTTCCAAGCCTATCGCGGGAACTTGTTCTTGATGAGAAGGATTTCCATGGTGACCGTGGTTTGATGTAGTTGACCTAAATTGGCCCTGGTCTACACTATCCACAATCATCTTCAACCTCATTATGGTAGCTCAACCCAAGAAGCCTAGGTATTCGCTATGAATGAGGGTTACCATTACGGTGCTAACAGATTAGTGTCGCAGGTTAGAGATTCAAAAGTTTATCATTGCCTGTGATTTAATTTTACGCTGTCATGTATTGTATAGTAAATTAGTTTACACAGTGTGATAGGGGTACAGATGTGTAGCGACATTTCTGCCTGATTACACCTACACAAAAAGTAATTCTTAAATAGTTATAATTGATGAATTATTAATAATTAATTACCACACAATTTGATAATGTTCTACAACTTTAAAGTGATTAAACAAACAATTACATTAATCAAGAGCCCGTCAAAAAGTGCGTATATGTTTTAAGTTTCATTAATATTGCCCAACAAATAAATGCTTAATTGCGTAGGAAAATCTGCAAGATTTAGGCGAAACAGAGCAGCTTCGCTTAAAAACTTCATTGCATTTTTCCGATCGTGGGGCTATAAAAATCCAACGTTTCTTTGTGCTTCGAGGGGAAGAACCTAGTTTTAAGAGGAAATAGGCGCTGCAGGTAACGGACTTTGTTTACCGTTTAAGCTTCGAATTTTCAACCGGAGAGTCAATAAAGATACAGATTAATTGTTAGAACCAATGAGAATTTTGCATGTACAAAAATCCGGAGGTGAGTAGTAGGTTCATATATGTAAACTTAATCGTGGATTTCACACAGTTTGTCATGATTCTTCATTAAGTGAACACGTAGTACTCCGAGTTAGAAAAGTTCCGCTAAGTTCCGAAATTTGCTAAGTGCCGCGCAATTATGTAATCATAAAGTGATGTATGTGGAATATTTGTCAATGTGCTAATAGCATTTGTTGCGATAATTTTTGCATTCACTTATAAACGAGTTAATATTTCTCAAGTGACTACTTCAAGTTCGCACGAATCTAAAGAACGGTGATAGAGCACCGAGATATTAAACAACTAGCCGGAGTAAACTTTAGTGGACGAAGGGACAATAATGGAAAGGCACTGTTAAAAGAATCACACATGTTAGGGAATACCAGAGAATCTTCCAGAATTTCCAGCATAAAGACGCGCCGGAGTGAGAGCAGTGAAAACAATGTTTCTTTCAAGACAATATCCTGGTCTCACCACTCCCGTATCCTACCCTGACATAATCACAGTAGAGAATTTCAGATCGATTCGCCGACAGATGACCCTGAGAGACGAGGACGAAGGCGTGCTTCCTGCTGGCATCGGTGAAATCAATTCCTGAAGATGACCCTTACGAAGTAGCGGCAAGGACGACTACGACGCAAGGTAAGAACCACCTACCTACGACGGGGAACCACTACAAATGCCATTCTTTAAACCATAGAGAGAGAGAGAGAAAGAGAGATTAATGAGAACATTGAAACGCATATGAGTATTGTTATTTGATGTTTCATAGATTTGTAGAAATACACTTTTCAAGAGGGAGAGGTTTAGCAACCTTCGCTTTAAGTGGAAAATGGGAAAGACAATTGACTCTTTAGGAGTACATTACGGTAGCCTCACAGTATAATGTACGGTTAGGTTTGGAAGACAATTTAGGGAATGATGTTGAGGCAGACTTAAAATAGGGGAAAAGTGCAAATTAAAGCGGCAGACACGACAAAACAGCATTCCCAACCAGACGCTAGAAGATATCGTAACTGAGCAGTTTGTTCGATCGGTACGTATAGGATATATCAGTGAAGTGCTATTTAATCGTGTGAAAGATTAATAAAACGAAGTTAAATACTACTATAATTTGTGTAAGCCCCTGCAAAGAGATACGTGTTTCTGCAAATTAATACTGACGCAGCCGAGGCAAACATACATATATAATATTTAAATAAACATTAAAATACAAAGTTGATTTTTTTAAAAGTGGGGCGAAGGTCACCGGAAACTTTGTAACATGCGTGGTCTAAACAACTTCAAGTTTGGTTTTCCAACAATGAGGCATTAATCTACTTCAATGTTAACGTTTGGTATTGATATTTAATCTCCAAGGCAGTTTATAATGAAGTTTTTAGTACTTAATGAAAACAGATAAAGGCGAATCACTTACTTTGAATGAAACAGTGAAAGAAAATAAAGGTTTTAACCTAAACATTACTATGCTGCTTAAAGCAAAAATATAATACATATGGTATTTTCTAACTGTCCAATGAAAACAAACCAAACGTTCACGTGTTTACCTAAGAATGCGAAGGTAGTATTTAGTTATTTAATTACTAATACTACCAAAATAAATCGAAATAGATGGCTTCATTTAGGGTTTTAATAGAAGAGACTAATAATTGATCTATGTCGCAACGTATTATATTACAGCTGTCCACATCGTGCGCCACGTCAGCACCACACAACGCCGATTCATATAACTCTAGTGAAATTATAACTTACCCATACAAACAAAAGGGGTCTGCTGCATTGTGACGAAACAATGCTCTTAAGGGAGAAAGAAGCTGCAAATCAGCTGCAGTTATGTCGTATACTTCAATAAAATTTGTCTAATTGTTCCACATTTGAATTAGGAGGTCAGCAAAAATGAGGAAAACTTATTTTGAGCTGATAGACTCTAAAACAGCATTATGCTTTTTCATTTCTCTCTGTAGAAATGCCTGCTAAGAAGGTTGATATTGAAAACCTTTCCATCCTGTGAAACCTTGTTTTTTCTCTGTGCAATATTACGATTTATTAAGGAGCATATTTTTGGACAGCCTGTGTAAACCTCCACAAATATTATCGTAACCTCACATATTAATATCACAAATTTAGACGGTAGAGCAGAAAGGTACCCGGGAATTTACTTTACTTCTCACATTAACACGAGGCCGACGGGAGCGAGCCTAAAATAAATTTAAATTATACTTAAAACATGCTTAAAATTGCATGATTAAGGAATAGGATTACCTGTTCAAAATAAGCACACCATACTCAACTTTGGCCAGTATATTCCACCGAAATTTACAGATTACATTTTGTATTTTCTTCACGAGGACCTCCATGCCCACCACGTGCTATCTCTTCCGTGCCAGACTCAAAGAGAGAGACTTCCTGACCTTGCCGCAAATAACACTTTATCCCCTCCCTTTTACAATACGTCACTCCTGTCCGTGTTGCCAACACTAGCATTCACAGTGCTACCAACACGTCACAATATATAGCAATATATGTTTATAATAGAAATTGGTGAAAATAATACATTTCAGTGCCCCAGGTTTGTCGCAAACTCTGCTTAGCCCTTTCAATGAAGATTTCAAACTTGACGCGTGTCGTAAATGCTTTTGCCATTAAAACCTTCTGTAATGTGATCTCAGGTTAGTTCAAATGTCTAAGACATTGAGCATCGCCGCCGGAATTTGAACGTCACAAGCTGGCGAGGTTGAAATACTCACAGCAGTGTCTCAAACCTTGTGGCAAAGAATGGGGTGATCCCAAACAAAATAAGCAGCGACTAACTTGTGAGGATGTTAACAAGACTTCGCTTATCGTGTGCCTGAGATAGTGTATTTTTTATTTTAATTTTAAATAAGCATTAAACTTATTCATTTAACGTAAGCTTGCTAACATTCAATACTTCAATTACCTACGTTTAAATGTTTCATACTGCCAGAAAATAACATCAACATAAAGGTTCAGAAATTACCAAAACTATAAGTAACTATAACAAGAACATTGAGGAAACACATGACAGGAAACACAATTAAAATTTTACAGAGTAACGGCACTTCCACTATACCTATGGGTGTGAAAACCAGGTATTGAACAGGATAGATAAGAGAAGAATTCTAACAAAATGAGATTTCATAGGTCACTACATACAGAAACAAGACATGAATTACATTTGATCTACTAGAAAAAAATCTGATGTGTTACACTCACATGACTTTCTCTACTCTTGTACAAACTATTTTTACAAACGCTTATTCTCCATATGCTTTATGCTAATCGAGATGTTAATCTTATTGCTAATTTTCTTGTAGATGCAAGGGGAATATGGTAGGCTTTAAGCAATGGTCAAATATTTTAAGACCTGGTTGCTATGTGCAGTATTCCATTCTCTTTTGCATTACCAGGACAAGAAAATGAATAACGAATTCCCATTTGAGAAAAAGTATAAGTATTGGAAACTTTAAGGGAATAACAAGCAATATCTTGGAAATGGTTCACTCAACAAAAAAATTCTATATGGCATAAATTGCGTATTTTAACGCGATCTACATTTTTTGTGTAGTAAAATTTTGTCTATCTCTTATGGTTTACGAATTATGCAAAAGTCGTTCACAATGAAGAATACTTTTGGAGACATTCCCAGAAAATTCAAGATATACATTTTATTTGTCATGAAATTATCTTAAATATAGATTTTAACCAAAATCGTTAGAGCCATTGTTGAGAAAATTAAAATTTTCGAAAAATGTTCCATGTAAAGGGTAATCTGGGGTGGGGGAATTTTCTTGAAAACCTTCGTGTCACATCTCTGGAAGATACTGAACCTAAATACCAAGTTTGGTGATTACCTGACTGTTCGTTTCTGAGTTATGCTGTTCACACACACGGACATGTTTCCAAAAATGCTTTTTTTGGATTCAGGGGGTCTCAAAGCATATATTTCCGGTGAAATCTCGGTATCGAATTTTTGGGTGGAATACAATACTTCCCCTACTTACTATACGTAGTAGAGAAAGTAAAAATGGATGAAATGAGAAACTAGCAAGACCATCTGAGTGGTTGGTTTCCGAAGTAGAGCACGGCGCTCCACTAGATGGAAGCATCGATTCTGAAGCCGGAAGAGGTCGACAGAACTAATTCTCGTTGTGAATAATGATGATGACGATGATGCTAATATTCAAATATTTAAACAATCTATAGGAATTTTAGCGATAACATTAAAGGATTTTTGCAGTGGTGTTTGTTTTAATAATATATTTTAAAGAATTGCCCATTGTTGTACTTTTTACAGGATGACAAACACCACACATGCCTTCAGCATCAAGGTTTTATTCTAGACGGAAAGCATTCGAGAGGCCAATTTCCTATGAATAATGTGAAAATCAAATGACATAGAATTTATTATTAAAGCCACTGTATTCTCGTTATTTGGTAGCTTCTTTCGGCCTCCCTGGATTTTGGCATTCAGCCACACGCCCAACTGTTTCGTTGTTTGTTCACAGCTGGCTTGTATGAGAAACTAGCAAGACCATCTGAGTGGTTGGTTTCCGAAGTAGAGCACGGCGCTCCACTAGATGGAAGCATCGATTCTGAAGCCGGAAGAGGTCGACAGAACTAATTCTCGTTGTGAATAATGATGATGACGATGATGCTAATATTCAAATATTTAAACAATCTATAGGAATTTTAGCGATAACATTAAAGGATTTTTGCAGTGGTGTTTGTTTTAATAATATATTTTAAAGAATTGCCCATTGTTGTACTTTTTACAGGATGACAAACACCACACATGCCTTCAGCATCAAGGTTTTATTCTAGACGGAAAGCATTCGAGAGGCCAATTTCCTATGAATAATGTGAAAATCAAATGACATAGAATTTATTATTAAAGCCACTGTATTCTCGTTATTTGGTAGCTTCTTTCGGCCTCCCTGGATTTTGGCATTCAGCCACACGCCCAACTGTTTCGTTGTTTGTTCACAGCTGGCTTGTATGAACCAGACCAAGAAGAGTAATCCTAGCTAATTTTGTTTCCGGACCACAAGATCCTATTATTTCGTTACGTTTAAAACATAAATATAAGATGCCCACTAAAACCTTGCACAGTTCTACTTTTTCTTTATAATGGAGAGTTTATTTTCATAGCTTATGAAATGTAAAATATGAAGAGAAAAAAATATAGCAACATTTCATTTACGTAAATCAAATGTATTTTGTGAATTTCCTGTACTCTTGATTTGACTAAAGGTACGATAAAGTAAATTGAAATTCAGAGACATTTAAAACTATAAGGTATTTAAAACAGGCTTAAATGAGGTCAATGAACACAATTATGTACTAATAATGCCTATTTGTACGTTCTTCCAAACGGTTTATTTTTCGGGTAAGTCAAAATATACAAGCATTAGTGTTTTGGATTTCTTACTATGATCTTATTAAAACCATCAACGATCAATGGAAATGGTATTCAATGAGTTTGGAGTCCTTGGCGCCGAAAGTTACCTAACATCCGTCTTTTTTCAGTGTGACAGGATACTTAGAAAAAAAAACTGTACTCACCAACCTGTCCCTATCTACGAGGCGTATATTGGTATTTTAAGATAAGTACCGATAATTTTTTCAAAAATAACAACACTATTTCCGAATACTTTATTGTTATTCATTACCTTACACCTTACACCTCGGTCATTATTTAGGTACTTGTAATGGGATACCAGTTTTTGTATGCCTTCTTCAAAGAATGATGCCGCCTGTGATGAATACCAAGTCTGCACTTCTTGTTTCGCAACTGTTTCAGTACGTCATCGTGATTGAAATGTCATCCATCAAGGAATTTCTTCAGATGAAAAACAGTTGAATATCGCTTGGTGCCAAATCCGGACTGTTATAAAACAAATATTGTACACCAAGCTATAAGGAGTTAAAGAGCTAACCATAAGCATAAAGTGAAAGTAACCGGTAATTGTAATTCCTAATAATAATAATAATAATAATAATAATAATAATAATTATTATTATTATTATTATTATTATTATTATTATTATTATTATTATTATTATTATTATTATTATTATTATTATGTTGCATGACTAGCTATAAAACCTAAGTGTTAAATTTGAACTCACTGGAAGAGCATTTAGATACTTCCAACATGAGGAATGTCTTTGGTTAAAGATAGAAAAGTGCCCAAAATGTTCCTCGTAAATGTAATCATTGCTGAACGCTGTTAATATTCTCAATAAAACTGATAGAATCTCTGGGTATATGGAAGAAGCGTATTCTATGCAGGAACCGACGTATTCATAAAATGTTGCAGAATAATTTTCGCCTTTTTGAAGGTCATGTTCTTGTGTTTTATTTCCAGCTGGAATGGCGGGATGTAGCGTAAATGTCAGACGGTGAAATGTCAAGCAAGATTCTCTCCGCGGAAGATGAATAGAAGCTTGTCTGCGACCTACTTTCCGATTGACAGCCTGTATTATATTCCTCTGCGTCGCCTAAGTCAATACGGAACAATGAAGCTGGAATAAACAGAGCGCCATATGCATTATTTGTGCGTTCGTACGTCTCCACTGCTTTCACGACGAAATTCAGAATGTGTGGAGGTGTCAGATAAATTCAAGCCGTTACAATGCAACAATAACTATCTGAAACAAAAGTGCGACATTCGAAACCGGCAACTTCTTTTAACAATGTCTTTGTTTACACTTAGCTTTATGTGTGCTTTTGGCTTTTCGTTAACCAGGATTCCAATTTCTATGACATATATTGTATTAATCATAACGATAATAGAAGTGTCTAGCAATAATACGTTTATGATTAATTAACGTTACAAAATATGTGTTATTTTGTTAAAATATAAATTATTAAAACGTATAAATTAACTAAAAAACGTGTGTACAAAAAAGCAAACATTACATCCAATCGTTAGTGCTTGTAAAACGTTAATACATTACCTATTGTTAGCACTATACTATTATTACTTTTGTTTCCTCATACCTTTAGGTAGAGGAAGTATAGGCAATACAACGGAGGGGGACATCTCGCGCACAGTGACCTACATAGATATATTGTGACACTACCCCCAAAAAGAAGAAATGAACTGAAATAACCACAGGAGGCTCAGGCCACAGAGACGCGACGAAGTCTCTAACACTTCCAGGCTCAAAGACGCGTCCCACTGCTGGAGCAGCCTAGAGAGTGCTCTAAACGACCCGTTCACCAAGTAGCCCTCTAGTGTCCACGGAGAGTGCTCTTTAATTTGAGCAGGCATCCGAGGCATCTGTCCGGCATCGCCATATTCTACGAAACCTAGAAGCACACTTGAAATATAAGAAGAAACGGATGAGAAACTACCCAGCCTTCGCCTATCGACCAGGGTAAATCACGAAAACCCCATGGTCAAAGTGGGCGTTCGACGGGAATCGAACTCGGGATCTCACGAATGCCAGCCTGACACGTTACCGCAACTCATCTCGCTCGGGTAGAAGAAGGATTCCGCACAAAAATCCGATATCCAGCGCTCATCGGAAATAAAAAATAAGCTGTTTTTAGGAGAAAGTAAATGCGTGTTTATTTGAGCAAAACGAAAATTTACATACCAAGCGTCATATGTGAATGTATCATCTTTAAATTTTCGCCGCTTCAAATGACCTTTCACACTGGGTAAAAATCATAAATTTTCTAAAAAAACAGATACACGATTTCAAATAAAATGGCATGCGTGTGGGATATTCACATGGGAAATTAAACACAATTCTATATATAATTAAACTTTGAACTTCCCTCCATTTTTGCTGAATAGGGTGTCGACAAAAACTTACTGCAGAAGAATTTAATCAAACTTTATGTTTCTAAAATAATTTGTTTCACACCCCTTTCAATGGTAATATCTTTAGGGTGTATTTTGTAACCCTGAATGCTGAGTTTAGCCACTGCCGCGTTCACAATAGCCACAAACCTGTCGCCATATTTCTCACTGACGGCGATGGTGGTAGTGGTGGCGGTTTGTGGTAGTGGTGGTGGTGGTAGTTTGGTCTAGTGATGGTGGCGGCAGCGGTGGTAGTGGTGGTTATAGGGTTGTGGTGGTAGTGGTGGCCTTGGTGGTGTGGTCGTAGTGACGGTGGTGGCGGCGGCGGTTGTAATAGTGGTGCTGGCGGTAGTGGTGGTGGTGGTCATAGTGGTGGTGGTTGTAGTGACAGCAGTGGTAGTGGTGGTGTTGGTCGTGGTGGTAATGGTGGTTGTAGTGGCGACAGTGGTAGTGGTGGTGGTGGTGGTAGTGTGGTCGTAGTGGTGGTGGTGGCGGTGGCGGTTGTAGTAGTGGTGCTGGCGGTAGTGGTGGTGGTGATCATAGTGGTGGTTGTAGTGACAGCAGTGGTAGTTGTGGTGTTGGTCGTGGTGGTAGTGGTGGTTGTAGTGGCGACAGTGGTAGTGGTGGTGTTGGTGGTGTGGTCGTAGTGGTGGTGGTGGCGGCGGCGGTTGTAGTAGTGGTGTTGGCGGTAGTGTTGGTGGTCATAGTAGTGGTGGTAGTGGTGGTTGTAGTGACAGCAGTGGTAGTGGTGGTGTTGGTCGTGGTGGTAGTGGTGGTTGTAGTGACAGCAGTGGTAGTGATGGTGTTGGTGGTGTGGTCGTAGTGGTGGTGGTGGCGGCGGTTGTAGTAGTGGTGCTGGCGGTAGTGGTGGTGGTGGTCATAGTGGTGGTTGTAGTGACAACAGTGGTAGTGGTGGTTGTAGTGGCGACAGTGGTAGTGGTGGTGGTGGTGGTAGTGTGGTCGTAATGGTGGTGATGATGCGAACGGTTGTAGTAGCGGTGGTGATGGTGGCGGCGGTAGCAGGGTAGTAATGGTGATAGTAGTGGTCGTAACGGTGGTGGTGGTGGCGGTGGTACTGGTGCTTGCAGTGGTGGCGATGGTAGCGGTGATAGTGGTCTTGGACGTGTTAGTGGTGGTGGTAGTTGTAGCGTGATGGTGGAGGTGATAGTGGTGATGTTGGTGGTGGTGATGGCGGCGATGGTGGAGGTAGTGGTGATAATATACAGGTGTCTGGTCTATATGTTTAACATTACAAACTTTTATAACTTTAATTCCATCAGATGCAGATAAAAAAAAAACATTTGAGATGATTAGTAGGACCCTTGCCATTTATGATTACAATGACAATGACAACAATTATTATAGTATTGGGTTAGATTAAAATGTGCAAAGATAGCGACGTGGACACTAAAACAAAAGGTTTTCTGTATTCTTGGACCAGCTGAAACAAAAACTGTGAAAAAACTTTCGCCGTGAATTTAATCTTGGCCGTCACGTCGACGTCTCCTTTTATGTAAGCATTATGAAATGGTTAGCTACGAAAAGTGGTAGTCTTTTGTTTACACGTGGAATGCATAGGAAACGGGATGTGTCCATGGAAAATATGGAAAGAATTCGTATGATCTTCGTTAAGAAGACCGGAAAATAAATTCGACGCGCCATTGTAGAACTTGCCAATCCTTGGTGTGCGGTTCGCCATGTAGTCCACAAAAGATCACGTCTGCGGGCGTGCAAGATTAAGTACGCCAGCGAATCTATCCGCAGGGCAAAAACTTACAACTGGAGTCGTAACACCAGGTTCAGATTCTCTGCCCCTAAGAGCCAATGCATTCTGTTTACTCGTTCTCGTGGTCTATTACCACCACCTCTTCTAGGGAAGCAACCAATTCCTGTAGTCCCCACCATGCGCATATTAGGGCTACATCTTGACCACCGTTTAAACTAGATCACGTACCTAGAGCGTTTGAGAGCAGAATGCTTTCGTCGTTTAAATATCATAAAATAATGGCAGCCAAAATTTGGAGAGCTGACTTTACAGTACTACTTAATACGCATAAAACGATTATACACCCCAAGTTGGATTACGGCTGTATTATATATCGTTCAGCGTATCCAACAAGCTTCAAAATCCTTGATAGTATTCAATCTTCGACACTGAGGATCTCCTTGGATGCCTTTCACACCACTCCCATAAACGGTCTCTAGATTGAGGCAAATGAACCTCCGCTGAATACGAAGAAGGAAGTCATAAGTTTCATGTACGCTACACGAAGTGCATCAAATATTTTCAGGCATGTTTTTTCTTCCAAGCCTTATAACGTGGAAGCCACCGTCGTTTTGTGCCGTTTTTTCGGAAAATTCTGCTCTTTCTGCAGGAATTTCATTTGAATTTTCTACCAACACTCACCTGCTCCTTGAGAGCTACAACCACTTGTCATAGATACCTCCATGACCCTTTACAACTGGATACTTCCATCTGTCTTCGTTTATTCTCTGCCCTTTGTACCTCACATTCTACATCACAGCAAATTTACACCGATGGTTTGAAATTGAAAATCACTGCGGCTGTGTAGTAATGCTGTGTAGTAGTACTACCCCTACAGTCTACTGCACTTCCTATCCGTCTTCTCTTGTGAACGCATAGATATTCGCCTCGCCTTGAAGTACGCTCTTGAGAATGCTGCTCTCTCCAACACTATGTTCACGGACTCGATGAATGCTCTCCTCAGTTTTCAGCAGTGAACTCCAGCCAACAACTTTATTATAGGATATCAACCTTGGGTAAACAAGTTCTGCTAGTATGGGTACCTTCTCATGCTGGCATACTAGGGAATGAGAATTCCAATGTTGCAGATAAGGAAAAAACACATCCTCCAAATTTGTGAGACCTCAATATTCCCCACCAAGACTTCAACCGCTTTACGCGTGACACCATTATCCGGCAATGGAAACAAAAGTGGTTCACCTTATCTAGAAGCAAACCGCGTGATTCCTATCCCATTCTCATTTCTGTCTATCCTCTCACATATTTCAAGCGTCACCATCAAGTTCTCCTATGTTTTCTACGTCTCGGACATACTGCTCTTCCCCATGCCTGCTTTGTGTCCGGTGATCTTCCGCCCATGCGCAATTATTGTTCGTTCTCCACTTACAGTCACTCACATTCTTAAAAGCTGTCGTTTCTACAACAATGAAAGGACAACCATCTCAACCGCCCCTGATGATCCAGCTTTCTCCAATAATGTGCTGAACTTTCATGTAACACAGTTATAAGGAATTCTAAAACTTATTGTAGTCGCGATTTGACCTTGTTGTTAAAGTGACATTAAATAAATTAATTTAAAAAGCGGAAGACGTTCGCCGGAGACGTTTCGGATAAAACTGAAGAGGACGGTGCTTTCCTGGATAAAGTGTGCTTCTCTGATGAGGCAACTATCCATGTGAATGGGAAAACGTATCAGACATAATTGTCGTATCTGGGGCAATGAAAATACTCGTGAAGTTCTTGAGGTCCAAAGAGAATCGCGAAAATTAAATACGTGGTGTACACTAATGAAAACTGTCTGTCCCATTTCATAATGCTTACATGAGAGGGAAACCATCGTGACGGACAAGGTTAAATTCACGGCGAAAATTTCGTTGTACACGCTTCACAGATTTTCTTTCAGGCAGTCCAAGAACACAGAAAACCTTCTATTGTGCTGTCCAGTTGCCATCATTCTAATCTAATCTAATAATGTGATCATTGTTGTCATTGTCATTGTTGTAAACATAAATGGCAACATACCTACTAGTCATATGTCAAATTTTTAACTGGATCTGTTGTAACTAAACTTATAAAAGTTTTTAATGTTAAAGGTATAGGCTGGGCACCCCGTAGTGCGCTTCTAAAAATACCTGCCATTTCTTCCGACTATATGCTGAAGAAGGTTTATTTGTAGGAGTGGTGTTCTGTTGTATTGCTGCATTTGGAGAGCCAAAGTTGATGTAGTTTCTTGGAGTGTACGCCCCACGTACGGTACAAAGTTTCCAGTGGCCTTCGCCCCAACTTTACTTTCCGGTGACCTTCGCCCCAAGTTTAAAAATTAACTTTGTAATTTGAATGTTTCTAAATTTTTAAATATTTATGTTTGCCTCGGCTGCGTCACCTTAATTTGTAAAAACATGTATCTCTTAACAGGGCGTGATGCGGCTAAAGAATGTAGGTTTACACAAATTATAATCTTTTACTTCACTTCTTTTAGCAATCCTTCACACGATTAAATAACACTTTACTTATATAGAGATCTGAGAGATTATTTATTAATTACTTGCACTTTTTAACACTAAACTTTACAATGTTCTCGCCGTAATGAATTTTCGTCTCACACTAAATACGTATTAAACTCGCGTCCGGTTAGGAACGCTGTCTACTAGCAACTGACTTCTACCGCCTGAATTTGCAAATTTCGTCTATTTCAAGTCTCTGATTGGCTAATCCTACTCCAATATAATACTTTTATTTAACTTTTAGCCTTTATAGTTGTTGATTGGGTATTTATAAACTGTTTTAAAAATATTACATTATTGTTTTCGAGAATTACTAGTAGCATTATTAAGCTTTCTAATTCAT
The DNA here is from genome assembly GCA_030765065.1 of Deroplatys truncata. NCBI lineage: Eukaryota > Metazoa > Arthropoda > Insecta > Mantodea > Mantidae > Deroplatys > Deroplatys truncata. The sequence goes on from CM060980.1 coordinate 40,322,692, forward strand.
AATTGCCTTAAGTTTACCTCATTGTTAGCAACTTTTGACCTCCATTCTCACAGCTCCAACATTATTAAATTACATAATACATTCACATAACATTATTAAGCATGTACATAATAATATAAATATAATACAATGAATGTTATATACGCTTTTTATATATTGTTACATACAGATGTTGCTTTAAGGCGGGCTGTTATTGAATATATATATATATTATATAATTAGACTGATATCATTTAAGTGTTAAAAATACTGCCTCAATGCTCATGTATCCATACTGCAAGTCTAAGCAGAAAGACATTTTCTTCCATTTTCTTTCTTTATTTTAGGTGTTCAAAGACACATTAAATGAAAGTCTTCCAGAGCATACATACTTAACTATGCTAAGTATGTTTAAAATATTTGCTACAATTGCTTAAAAATAGCGCATTTTCTGTCCTTTTTGGGGGTAACTGCTAAAGAATCCTCGTTTTTCAGACTTCGCATGTATTTTGCTTTATTGCAATAGAAACGCCTGCTATTTAACTTCTGTTTAATGCACAACATTCATCACCACTACCCGCCAAACTGTTGAGGAGTAACGAACAGCTACAAACAGGAAACATGTAGTCCCAAAGTAATCCTCGAAGACAAATATACGAACGTGCCCAGAGTCCGGCACTCACATCGTGCAGGAGTGAACATGTGAGGCTATAACCCAGTGACTCTGAACTCAGCACTCGCTATATCCGTACTAAGTAGGATTATAAGATATATTGTTGGCGCAGAGTCAGTTCTTAAAGCTACTGACCGATATGCTGGTCAGAAGGCTCGGTCTTCTTTAGGGGCTTGGGTTTTTATGACCTAAACATGTTTGAAAATGACCTATAAAATGACTCTAAAATATTTTTAAAAAATTACATAAAATGATGAAAGATGACCCTAAACTCGGACTTATTTAATGGATTAAAATTAATGAAAGTTATAAATCAATGTATACATGAATATTTCTGTTATACAAGTGGAGAAAGTAGGTGTAACAGTAATGAGATAATTTACAAAATTAATTTAAAAATATATTTGTTCATGTTCCTGCTTGAAGAATATAGAAGGAAGATTAAGAGAATTGTTTTGAAGCAGATCTTAGAAAACTATAGCAATAACTCTTGTGGGTTCTGGATTATACAAAATTCATAACGAATAAAAACTTCACAGTCTATGACACAACACAAGGAATATAGCATCCTAAATGTTACCACTCCTTAATGCGAAAGTTACAAAACTGGCCTGTTTCATTCCTAGTTTGGGACATGAATAGGTGCCTCCTGACAATAGCCACCCCTACACATGAACTTCAAAGCAGTCTCATAGCTACCCGTTCTTAAAAGATTTCACTATTGCTTAAGCCTTATTTCCCTTGTACCAATAAGGCGATATATAATAAAACAATTTCTACAAATGCTTATCTGGATCATCATTAAGAAGATAGAAGAATAAGCTTTTGTACGAATGAGTATAGAAGATCATGTGAATGTAACATCAGGGTTTTCTTTTACAGATACATGCTGAACCTACTACTCTTCCTCCCGATGTTACTCAATTGCAAATATATCGATTTCTATTCTAAACATAGACCTAAGCATTAGTGTTTATGTGGTGTTATAGGAGGAGCTGTTGGTGGCTTGTGCTTGTTCCATTTAAACGGTCTTGGGTAAAATTAGGTTTACCACAATTTCTAGGCGGCGGGTTAATCTTCTGCCAACAATAATCCTTGCTATTAGCATTAACACACAAGTTTCATTCGCTTAAGCTTAATCGTGTTTGCAGTATTGAAAGTTTTAAAAAAGTTTGAGGACTTTTTTCTACTATGTATAGGGTCTTTCAACAAGAGTGTCCTATCTTTGAACTTAAATAAAACACGTTCTATAAATAATAGAGGTTTATTTCTTTTTTTATTTTGGAACATAATTAATGTCATTGCGTGTGGAAGAGAACATCAGTTAAGTGACCGCTGCGACTTTGTTGGGTTACGCGTATACGGTTGATCCAATTTTCAATGACAAAGAACGTAAATTAGGTCCAACTTCACGAATAACACGCGTGATGTTATTCATAAGATCATTTACTGTTTCTGGCTTGTTGACATAAACTCCAGATTTAACATAACCGCACAAGAAGTTAAATCACATGACCTCGGAGACCAGTTAACGTCACCACCAGGGGAAATGATGAAACCTCTGAACTTCTCCTTCAAAATATTGATTGTTTCGAGAGCAGTATGACACGTGGCACCATCTTGTTGGAACCAGATGTTTCTGATATCCATACCATCTAATTGAGGCCAAAAATAGTCCCTTATTAGAGCCCGTATCTTTCTCCATTGACAGAGCTTCATCTTGGAAAAATATGGACCAATGATTCCACCATACCAAAATCCACACCACACAGTAAGCTTTTGGGGACGAAGTGGTCGTTCTTGAATCTGTATTGGATTGTGATTGCTCCAATAGCGGCAATTTTGTTTGTTAACACAACATCCATCCAAAAGCGGGCTTCGTCGCTGAAGATGATTTTTCGACAAAAATCCGGGTCAGCTTCCAATTGCTCCATAGCCCAGTCAGTGAATACACGGCGCAACCTATGGTCGTTGGGCTTTAGTTCTTGAGTTAACACCATTTTTAGGCGTGAAACTTCAAATTCAGATGCAGAATTCGCAAAGTTGTTGTCGGCGAAAGCCCCAATTCTTGCGCTCGACGAGCAATTGATTTGTATCCGTTCTCGCGTACACTCTCACGAACGGCGCCTATGTTTTCGTTGGAGCGCTTACGTCAATTACGTACAGGCGTTCTTTGATCGCAGACAGAACCACTTCTTTCAAATTTATCGATCAAACGCCGAATCGTTCTCTCGCAGGGACGATTATGCACGCCGTAAACTTCACGCAATACACGGAAGGTTTGGTGAACAGATGATCCATTTTGACAATAAATTTTCACAATTTCTACGCGTTGCTGAATGCTGTAACGTTGCATGGCTACTTGTCAATAACAACTGTAACCACATGAAAAAATGACTGCTGTACCTCAATAACAACGGCAGCTATCACATGTTCAAGATAGGACACTCTTGTTGAAATACCCTTTACGTATCTATTCCCATAAAATATCCATAAGCCACGGGCCTGAAAAAAGCCTAATTGCATCTTTGATAAGAATCTAGTTTAACAGTAGAATATTGATTAGAATATTGGATAATAAAAAAAATCAAATCCATGGGATTTCAAAAATATTAATTTATCTAGAGGGCAGGTAACTCTAAAAATACCTACTTTATATGAGATAGGGTTGTGTAAGGCTTGTAATGAAAGAAAAGTTTTCATATTCCTAGCATGAAATTGAAAGCGAATACAAAATAACTTTAAAAATAATTTTTAAGCGTGGGCATTTAAAAGTAACATAATAAAGGCCTCATTAGGAAAACGCACAAATTTGTTATTAATTTTATCGAAACATGCCCCATTGCCCTAGACAATATTAAGGTTCATAACAATTGTTCTTACAATGTTACATTACATCTTATTACATTTTTATTATGTAACTAAAATGAAAAAATGATCACCATTTCACCCAAGATAAGCGAGCAAAATGGCTCCACGGAAACGTGTCAGCATCGCATTCAGCAGGTCCCGAGTTCAATTCCCGTCGTGTCGGCCACTCTTACTGCGGTTTTTTTCGTGGTTTCTCCAGGTTAGTAGGCGAATGCTGGGGTTGTTGCTCTTCTACCACGAATTTCCTATCCGTAACCTCCTGACCCCGTTATTTCCTTTCATCTGTTTCAGCTCGTCTGTTTTAGAATTGTAGGACCAGACGACGGCGGTTGGTGTGTTGCGGCAGGACGGTGAAATTTGCACTGGTGTCCCCTTCCTTACTAGAAGCTTCTCATCTACACCCGGGACCCCCAAGTGGCTAAGGCAGGGCTAACCGGCTTCAGGATTGGTGCCATGTTGAAATCGTTAGGGACCCCGTCGTAAGCATATATTCGCCCTTCGTGTCTACCCTTCATCGCTGCCTCCCAGGGCTCACTTTGGAATCAGAAGAGCCCACGGTGGCCTCCATAAAATGCTGTGGTTCAGTTACTAGGGACCACTAGTCTGAGTACTCCTAACTGCTAACTCACCCAAGATACCCCATAAGGAAATAGTAGTCGTCGGATTTTTTAAGGTCGCACCTGCAACTTTCTAGTTGTAATTCAAAGAGGCGATAATTTATACAAATAATAATAATTTATTAATCCAGTTTATCAATTTGTACATTTGATTTTGGACACGTCATTTCTTAAAAGTACAAGTAAAGAAGTAATACATTTCTCCAATAAATATACCAGGTATTACATAAATAACTTACAGTTCATTTAAGCTATATATACATTTTCTTAACAAATATTCTTTTAATTTGTTTTTAAATTTTGATTTTGAAGTATTGGTAAAAGTTTTAATCTCATTAGGTAGCCTATTATAGAATTTCATCCCTCTGATACCAATATCCTTTTCACTGACACACTTGCTAATATTATACATGTGATAGTCATCATTGATTCTTGTACTATAATTGTGAATTTGATTGTTTCGTATCAATACAAGCCTGTTGGTTGCGAATAGCATAGTTCTATACACATAAAGAGAATAGACTGTGAACATGTTTTGATTTTTGAATGTCTCCCTGCATGATTCTCTTAGTTTTAAGTTATAAATCAGTCTGACGTACTTCTGTAGCATTAATAACCTGTTCATGTGACATGTTGCGGTTGTACCCGATATTTCAATCCCATAATTAAAGTGTGAATATATACATCGTCTCAGAAGCTAGTGTCTTTGTAACTTTGAAAATATCTAAGTAAGTATATAGATTTACTGAAAGTATTACGTATATGATCTACATGTTTAGCGCATGATAACTGCTTGTCTACTATTTTCCGAGAAACTTATATGATTTAACTTCTTCAATAGAGTTATTTATTTTTATTTCTGTGTTTGTGCAATTTTTTTTATGTACTGGACCACATTACTTTAGTTTTTAGCATGTTACATTTTAGATTTATGGATTCAAAATATTATTTATATTTTTACTTTCTCTACTACGTATAGTATGTAGGGGAAGTATTGTGTTCCACCCAAAAATTCGATACCGAGATTTCACCGGAAATACATGTTTTGAGACCCCCTGAATCCAATTTTTTTTGGGAAACATGTCCATGTGTGTGTCTGTGTGTGTGTGTGTGTGTGTGTGTGTGTGTGTGTGTCTGTGAACAGCGTAACTCAGAAACGAACATTCGGATAAACACCAAACTTGGTATTTACGTTCAGTATCTTCCAGAGATGCGATACGAAGGTTTTCAAGAAAATCCCCCACCCCACATTACCCTTTACATGGAACATTTTGCGAAAATTTTAATTTTCTCAAAAATGGCTCTAACGATTTTGATTAAAGTATCATATGTTTAAGATATTTTCATGACAAATGAAATGTATATCTCGAATTTTCTGGGAATGTCTTCAAAAGTTTTCTTCATTGTGAACGACTTTTGCATAACTGGTAAACCATAAGAGATAGACAAAATTGTACTACACAAAAAATGTAGATCGCGTTAAAATACACAATTTATGTCATATAGGCTTTCTTTTGTTGATTGAACCATTTTCGAGATATTGCTTGTTATTCCCTTAAATGTTCCAATACTTATACTTCTTCTCAAATTCGTTATTCATTTTCTTTTTGTCCTGGTAATGCAAAGAAAATGGAATAGTCCACATAGCAACCAGCTCTTAAAATATTTGACTATCGCTTAAAGTCTAACAATTCCCCTTGCATCCAAAAGAAAATTAGCAATAAGATTAACATCTCGATTGACATGAAGCATATGGAGAATAAGCGTTTGTAAAAATAATTTTTACAAGAGTAGAGAAAGTCATGTGAGTGTAACACATCGGATTTTTATTTAAAGCACCTACTGTTTTGTTCCAGCATATGGCTGTTGTGTCATCCGCAAAGATCGTTAAATAAAGAAGAGTAAATTGTAGAACACTTGTTTCTATAACCAGCATTAGTAAATAAGCCTACATGAGTAGTCAAAACTTAATGCAAAATAGTCCAAAAATACATTGGAAATTATTTCAAATCAATTTTGGGTAACAAAAGTGACCTACAATTCAATACCGCTAAGGTCTCCTGTGTGATTTTGATTCAAATGGGTAAGATAAGCAGCCGTTATTTAATTTTGATGATTCTTGTACCGGAATGGGCTAAACAAAAGAACAGAAGACAACATAAGACTAACATTTTAACCAACGCCGCAGTAGTTACTTGCGCCATTTGTTATATTCGTGCACGCTAAAAAAAGTTTCCGGTGAAAGGCAGACCTGTATGGGGAATGCTATTTGTTACCTCAGCTCGGATATGAACGTTTGTCCTGGATTTTTTAATTATTGCACATCGGTGTGTAGCTTCAAAACCACTACCTACAATTAATTTTAGAGGAAGGCACTCGTTTAATTAAGGTGCTCGCATGCTTTACGCGGGAGTGATGGCGCTCGGCTCCGTTTTAATTAAACGCTCTGATTGGCCGAGAAGCCACAAGGTTTTCTCCACCAAGACAACAACTCAGTGTGACCATATGCGGGAGAGGACAGTTTACATTATTATCAGACACGTCGCAATTATTTCTCGCAATTAAAAGAAACGTGAATAATTGTGAAGCAAATAATCTAGCCTGCAGTTTTAGATACTATGCTGTGAAATTCATTTATAATGTTATACCTTATTGTGATTTTGAGAGCTATTTTAGCTAGGGCCACTAAATTTATAGGATTTATATGAAGGACCATCTAGCTAAATTTATATTAATAGCTATTTTGACTTTTAACTAAAGTATTATATAACCAAGCGAGATGGCTCCGTGGTAACGTGTGAGGCTCGCATTCAAGAGGACGCCGGTTCGATTCCCGTCGATCGCCCAGTCTGACCTTGGGTTTTTCGTAGTTTTCCCTGGCCGGTTAGCGAATACTGAGATGTTTTCTCATCTACGATGATTTCCTTTCCATAATTTCCCTTTCATTTCGTTTCTTTCTCATCTTTCAGGTGTCCTTCTAGATTTCGTGGCGTATGGTAGTGCCGGTGCTCAAAGGAAAGAGTACTACTCCCCGCGGACTCTAGAGGGCTGTTTGGTCAACAGGTCTTTCGTTGCCCTCATCAAGCAGCTCCAACAGTGGGACGGGTCTTGGACCCTGGAATTGTTAGAGTCTTCCGCGCGTCTCGCGGCCTGTATCCTGTGGCCTCTTGCGGTTCCTACACTTCTTACCTTTCTCCTGGGGGGTGGTAGCCGCAATGGATATATGTGGGTCTAAGTGTGCGAGGTGTCCCCCTCGTTTACAAACTATAAAGTATTATATAAACATTAGTAAACCATTCAGGTAAGTGTAACAGTAAGTCGATATATAAAACATAATGTTTTAAAAGTAATATGGATTTTCAAAAACTGTAAAATACATGGATGCAGAAATTATCGAGGTATATGCCTATTAAGTGTAATGTACAAAATATACTCTAGATTTATAATTACGAAATTAGAAATTTTATGTGAACATCAGTGAAGAGCAAAATGGATTTTGAATTGGCAAGATAATGAGTCGTGTGAATAAAACTGAAGTGCAAGCGAGGAAGATAAAAGTAGAACTTAGAGAATTTGCTTGCATGCAAAAGGTAGAAGCGAAAGCTTTGACTTATTTATGTTTTCCTCATACGTTCGGTTTATTTGTTGTAAATGAGCCCACGTGAACGGTCATCATTCGATTCCGATGGAAGTGGGTTTGTGCAGAAAGTACAATGGTGTCTTTAGCTGCGGCTTTAGACATGTGCCCTGGCATACTAGAGAAATCTCAGCTTCCGGGGGCAGAAAGGAGGCATCAAAGTTATTCATTTATTTGACGCTAATCTTGGCACACCGATTAAAACAAAATTGTTGCTAAAAAGGTTAGTAATATGAAAACCAGGCTAAAAAGGAAAATGATAGGAAAACTAAACTGACGTACACACTGCTCTTTAGACGGCGATGAACCTAAATCCTGTTTCGCATAACCTTGCCCCAGAGATAAGTATTCTTCCGGGCTGCGTTTCCTTCCTCTTTCCCCTGGTTAGCTGATGTACACCTTCACTCGGTGACAAAGTCGAGTGCAGTGCAGCGATATAAACGCATTGTCGTGATGGATGCACGTGTTTTTGTTATTCTTAAACCGAAGGATCCTCCCATCTATTTGTTGATAAGAATTTGCATGCATTCCAGGTGCATCATTAACTCTGTTACGTAATATACTTAATTACGATTATGAAAATGTAAATTTGACAATTATCTTCGAACATGTTAATTTAAATAATCACGTTAAATAAGGAACTATTTTGTATCACCAACAACCTATTCCACGACAGTAGCCAATGAGAGGTGACTAGTACACGTGATCGTTAAGAGATATGGTAGGAATTTATCTGGAACAGACCTTAGCATAGAGTTTCTAATAGCTTGTTATAGTTCTAACTTTTATGATTAGCAATTTTGTACGTGATAATTGTTATAAATAAACCAATTCAAATTTATTCCATTTATAATACAGCTGTAGATTTGCTTCTCCTTTATCTTCCCCTAAGAATTACCTTTCAGTTCTTCGCTATCATCATCTCATTGAAGTACTGTGCAGTGTCTTCAAAACCTTCATCTTGCAAATGTTTCGCAATACTATGCCACAGAGTCAGTATTTTTAACACTTAAATGATTTCAGTCAAATTATATAATATTTAAATTCAATAACAGCCCGCCCTGAAGCAATATGTGTATGTAATAATTTGTAAAATGTATGTAACAGTCATTGCATACGCTTATATTATAGTATCCATGTTCAATAATGTTATGTGAATACATCACGTAATTTAATAATGTAGGAGCTGTGAGAATAACAAGTTAAAAGTTGCTAACAATGAGGTAACCTTGAGTCAATAATGAGTAAGAAAGTTTAACAGTACTACTTGTGATTCTTGGAGTAACAATAATGTAATTTTAGTGACAGTTTATAAAATAGCCAATCAACAACCAAAAAAAGCTTTAGTTAAATGAAGGTATTCTATTGGAGTAGGATTAGCCAATCAGAGACTTGAAATACAGAAATTTACAAGTTTAGACGGTTGAAATCAATTCAGTTGTCTGCAGACAGTGCTCATAACTGGATGCGTTGCTTGTGCGTCCTCGAGAGATTTAATACGTATTCGTGTGAGACGAAAAATAAGTTTACGTGTTAAAAAGTGAAAATAAAGAATTAAAGAATCGCACAGCTCTCTATATCAGTGAAGTGTTATTTAAATCGTCAAGTGTTAATAAAAGAAGTGAAATAAAATTATAATCTGTGTAAGGCTACATTCTTAGTCGTACCAAAACCCTGCCAAAAGAAACATGTCTCTAACAAAAATACTGACGCAGCCGAGGCAAACATAGATATTAAATTTTAAAGAAACGGTTTAATTACAAAGTTAATTTTTTTAAACTTGGGGCAAAGGCCACCTGAAAGTACATTTGGGGCGAAGGCTACCGGAACCTGTTTACTATACGTGCAGTTGCAACTACTACAAGTTCGGCTCCCCAACAGTTTAAATAGGATATAACTCCTAAAATACACCTTTCTCAAATTGGCGTCCATACGTGGTGCAAATAACTCCTACAATAAAATAAAATATATTTCTCAATACAAAGCAGCACTTTTGGAATGTTTGATATCCAACTCTAAAGACACATTACAAAATAGGGAACAGCCTCTTTAGTTGACCAAAACTATTACTTATTATGATTTCTTTTTTTTTTCTTTTTTTTTAATGTTTGTTAAACAACTTTTGACTGTCCTGTGTTGATTACCATGGGGGAAATTAGCCAGGGCTCTAGGCCATATACTTCATATATAACCAAGATAACCTTTTTCTCAAATCCTCCAAGCACACCCTTAACATTTGAATTTCTGCATATTGGATTGTGATGCACTGACTCGGGCCAGCTAACTCAATACTTGTGAACTGTTCCTTTGATTATAGCCTGCACATTGATACTTGTGTTAACTATTTCTACTAACATATTCGTCGCGTTTGCTATACAAGTAGGTTTTATTTTATTATTTCTTTAAAGAAATCCTAGTCACTGTTTTACTCACTGTAGTTTGATGAACCCATTTCTTCCACCATGACGGACAGCAATCCTGAATCAGCCAAACACCTGAGGAAAATCTTCTTCCTCTGTTCTAATGACAGTGCTCCACCTCTTCTCCTCTTTGTCTGGCACAGGATGATTTGCAATCCACTTAACATTTTCTTCATTGAAATGGTATAAAGGTTTATAATGCGCTCCAGGTGTGATCTGTAGCACTTTTCATTGCATATGCATGCTGCTAGTTGAGTCGCGTCTGCAGTCTGCAAAGATGAGCCTACAGCTGGCCGGACTTCACATTTTAGAAGTAATTGCTTCCGGAATGATGCCAGAGCCTCGCTTTATTCATACAATTTATCTAACGTCAAAGCCAAAGCTTCAAGGCGACGGAAAACCTTCTTCCTTCGTTTCGTCATCAAAACCTAAAGCTTTGCTTCCCATCTTATTCATAAATTTCGAAGTGTATGCTTCAAAATTCGACGTAAAAGCTTCTGCTTGCTTTATCCATGCGGCTCAATGTCTTCACACCACAAAGATTTATAGGGAAACACAGGGAATATAACCTTGAAATCCACATGAAATACATTCACTTACCGAAAGCTTTCGATAAGGTGAAAAGATTTGTATGTGACGTATATTACAGAAGAGAGGCCATGCAATGTATTTATTATTTTTAAATATTTATTTATATCGTATAGTCTCATTGGCTATACAAAGAATACCAATTCAACATAAGTATATAAAAATGCTGCTACAATGCTCCGCAATGATACACTACTGTTGTGCGGTCCTCTGGTCGTGGCTTCTCTGCTGCTGCTGCCTCCATCTATTGGATGATGTAATCGTAATAATTTAGTTTTGTCTTTTGCCCTGGCTAGGTTGGGTCTCAGTGGAGATATATGCATGCACTCTGCCTATCAGAAAAGGATAGGCTACGGCAATCCAGGTTGTGGGATAAAGAAAAATTCAGGGAGGATTGAAGAAGCACCACGGGGTTCACTTGGCTGTGTTTTATGACCACTTTATTCTTTAAGGACACTAAGTAACGTTCCTGATCACTGGGAACAACAAATTTCTCGCGCGTCTCACGACTCTTTGTCTTCTCGCTGCGCGTGTTCATCACTTATTCTTCGACACAGTACTACAATTACATGCGACGAGGTATACCTTGAATATGTGCCATAATTAGCACCTCCGCGGTTCTGTCACAAAGCTCACCGGAATGTACTTCGGCACAGTATGCTTTCCGCGGAAAACAACTTCATCACGGGCCCCTATCTGTGCGCCAACTTCTGCTGACAAGTAACGTGAAGTCTGTGTCGGGATTACATATCGACTGCTGAAATTTTGGGGTGAACATGGAACATTTGTGCACTCCTATCTCCCTCTCAATACATTTTTCGCAGAATAGTAAGAGTCAGTCTAACGTTTCGTCATTTATCTAACTCTCATTGGCTATTTATTCATCATGTGACTTTTTCCTTGCGTCACATGTGTCTTCCCCGTTACAAGTCAAAATCTACTCCCTCATGCGTCTGAATAGAAGAACCTCACAAAAATACTTAAACCTTGAGCCGGCTAAAGAATGGGGGTTCCACATTCCACGCGGTCGCACACAGCATTCTTTCCTAGGAAACTGTAGCGTTTAGGGCGTCTACTAACGAGTGGACCAGGAGCATTATGTACAGGCTAAATATTACCCTATATTAAAATGGACAGTTACACATGAACCGGATTACATACATCTATCATCTATATATCAAAATAATGGGTAAAAATAGCGTAATACAAAATTGATTCGGGTGCCATAGCTAAATCCGTCACATATGCTCCAATCATGGATAATAAGTAATAAATGAGCTTGTTGATGTTTTATTTACATCCTAATGATTTCTTCCTCTACATAGTGTTACCTTTATGTCTAACATAGACAACATCTTAATGACATTATACATTCTAAATCCTTTCAATTTCACCAATGATTGCTTAATACTACATACAATGTACTAGGGTTTAACCTACTGACGTTGACCCTCGTCAGCTTGAAAGTTTTGAATGAGTACGGTTTGTGGTTGAAGGAAGAAGAACAAAAATGTTTGTTTCTCACCCCCTCTGCACGTTTAAATGACCTCACATCTTTCACTGTGTAAACACTGGCACTTTTTAGATCACTGACACTATCATTCGCGTATTAATAGTACTTCCGTTGTAGCGATTCATAGGTGTCCCTACATTGAGGCAGTATTTTTAACACTTAAATGATTTCAGTCTCGTTATATAATATATAATTTCAATAACAGCCCGCCTTAAAACAATATGTGTGTATAACAATATATAAAAAGTGAATATTAAGTCATTGTATTAATGTTTATATTATTGTATACAAGTTTAATAATATTATGTGAATGTATTATGGAATTTAATAATGTAGGAGCTGTGAGAATAATAGGTAAAAAGTTGCTAACAACAATGAGGTAACCTTGAGGCAATAATGAATTAGAAAGTTTAATAATGCTACTGGTAGTTCTTGGAGCAGCAATAATGTAATTTTTGAGACAGTTTATAATTAGCCAATCAACAACCAGAAAAAAGTTTAAGTTAAATAAAAGTATTGTATTGGAGTAGGATTAGCCAATCAGAAACTGAAATGGAGCAAAATTTACAAATTCAGAAGTTAGTTGCTTGTAGACAGTGTTCCTAACCGGAGGCGATATACGTCCTTGAAAAGTTTAATACGTATTCACTGTGAGACAAAAAATAGTTTACGTGTTAAAAAGTGCAAGTAATTAATAAATAATCTCACAGCTCTCTATATCAGTGAAGTGTTATTTAAAATCGTGTCAAAAATTTATAATAGGAGTGAAGTAAACATTATAATTTGTGTAAGTCTACATTCTTCAGTCGCACTACGGTCTGTTAAGAAATTCATGTCTCTACAAATTAATACTGCCGCAGCCGAGGTAAACATAAATATATAATATTTAAAGAAACAGTAAAATTACAAAGTTAATGTTTTTAAACTTGGGGCGAGGGCTACCGGGTACATTGTACCATATATGGTCTAAAAATTGCGGTATACTCGTGGAGGGCGAGCATAACTCGCAGTATGTCCGATATATTAATATATGATTTAATATATGAACTCTGGTGATACTGATAATTATCTTGTGTTTTGGTTGTTACTCTTAAAGTTTATCTTTATTTCTTGCCACGGCTGCTGTTATTTGGGTTTCTGGTAGAGCTTGTATAACTTAGCAGGGTGTGATACGGGAAGGAAGGTAAAAAGTAACAACTCTAACAATATATTAAGTTATTGAAGAACACTATGCTTTAATGGCACACGCATTGACTGTCTTAGTAATAATCTACACAGTTCTTAAGTTAGTTGGAGCTGTAGAACGGTCGAGCCCTACCCTGTTCGTAAGCCAAACTTGCGGTCGCTGAGCAATCAAGTATTTTATACGTGCTCTAGAAATAATTGTAATATTTATCACACGTTCCTATAGAGCTTTAAATCGATAACGTTTCACCGTTCCTACTACATTATAAGAAGTAAATAATATCGCCTGCTTCTGAGAGCTTACATGTATCTTATTCACATCGCAGCACTTTATACTCAACCGCCCTGGCTGATGGAGACGTTAGAACTAACCTTTCTCCCCTTGAAGATTTTAAACATATTCTTCCTTAAAATTTCATTGTCTGTCTTCGTTCAGCTTGGAACCTTCCAGAAGACTTACCGGGCTATTGTTCTACGTTTGCAAGCAGGTGGCCTCTCTACAAACATATGTTATTTTCGCTTGTCGCCTTTCCTTTTTCACAAAGACTCAAGGTCTGGCTTTTATGACCTTCCCGTAAAGTCCTTTTTGCCTGGGCCCTAATTCTAACACAAAGATATGTTTGTCGGCTTTTAACAAGAATTCCACAGCTCCAGCTACACTTGCACATACATAAAACTTATGCCTTAACTTCTATTTATACAAGTATTTTTCTTATTAATACCGTTTCACATTATAATTCACATTATTATACATATGACATACATATAACCATAGTTACTGTCTCAAATATGCCCCCTTTAAACATATTCAAAATTTATATGTGTACGTGTAAATTTTTAATATTGTTTAATGTCTCATGAATATGTTGGTCATGCCATAGGTGTCTAGTGTTCTTGGCACACCCCATATACCTACGTGAGAATTTGCTCAGTCTGTTACAGACATTTAGTATGGGTCGCCTACCTGACCATACTATACAATAACACACACTTCACTGCACTTTGTATTGTGTTTTCGGCTAAGTCATTACAGTTTCTTTGCTAGGGTTATGTTTACAAACACAGCTGTCAGTTTTGGGCTATTGTGTGTAAAACACGTTTTTCACTATCCTTTTAGTATAAACAATTACAATGGACATTGATTGGTATTAACTTAATTGAATAAAACATGTTGAATACTATATAATCCAGACACATTCATTTATGTATATTAGGTTGTAATCAGATATATATATATATATATAAAAAGAAACACATAGAAAATGGTTATACATACATAAAACTGAAAAAACAATTGACATTTGCTTGCTATGCATTTAGGTTGTTCCAGTGTTTGAACTATGGACTAATTATTTTATGAGTTAATTCTTACTTCTATCTATTTACATTAGCATATTTACACACAGGTTACACTAACTAAAGCTTTATGAGATATTATCATTTGAGTTTTCTGTTGATTATTACACTTATACATAATTCAAGTACCTTGAGGCTAATCAACTATATGATTTTATATACATACACATATATAGTTTACCTATTTTACAGGTCTCAAATATACTTATTTCATACTCTTATTCCTTACATTTACAATTATTTACAAGGCTTTCCACTCTTACTATCCGTACCTTTTTTTTTTAACTTTACTTCCCAATATTCTTATTATAAGCCTTCTTTTCTTATTATCATGTTTTCTTTTTCTTTTTCTAGTTTTCTCGCGTATTACTCTGAAAGTTTCGAAATTTAACTCACCGTCGGCCATCATCTGTAGCCATTCCAAGGTTTTGTTGTCAAGGCATTTTCTGACCACGCTCATCTTAAGTGATTCCGGAACGCTTTTCAATTGAAAGTGTTCAGTTATTTCATTAATGAATTGGACCGGACTGGTGGTAGCACTGAATTTAGGTAAAGGTAATTCGTTAAGTATCATGTGATATCCTGCTAAGTTATTAGATACATTAGTATTGGATTCTGAATTTGCATGTTGTCTACGAGATAGTGCAGCTGCTATAGGAGAAGCACCTCGTGAACTACTGAAACCAGAGGATATTGTACCCCTTTCAGTTACATTATTTTCATGCATATTTACATGGTTTACAGCATCAGTAATTGTACTATTGTCTACCCTAGTTCTATTATTCATGATTGAATTCAAGCTATATTCTAGTTTCTGAAATTTCTTATTGCTATTCTGCACTACAGATTAAACTTTTCTTGCATTATTTTACCTTCCTTTTGAATTTCTGTAATTCCCCCCTTATGTCTATTTGATTTTGCACTAAGTCTGCATTTGTATGGTCTATAATTTCTCTTAGTTCAGTTGTCTGACTATCCAACTTAGTACTCATTTCTTGACTATTTATGCTAATCTGACTAGCAATTTTACCTTCAAGCCTTTTACACTGGTTATTAATCTGTTCTTCTATTTCAGCATGCATTGCTCTACTAGTATCGTTTAGTTTACTTTCTATTCTCTTAATTTCAGACCTGTTTTCCTTTAAGTTATTTGCAATCTGTCTACCTATTTCTTGGCTTTGCTGATCTAGCTTTTTATCTAGTGCTATATTATTTTGCTCCAGTATCTCAAATTTCCTTTCAATTTCCTTGTTATTACTACCTAGCTTTTTATCCAATTCTTTATTATATTCTTCTAATTTATTGTCCATGTCAGTTTTAAGGTCTGATATAGCCCTAAGAATTGTCATCAGATTAAGCTGATCGTTATTACCTAACTCGGATATTTCCCTTTGAGTTGTGTTGTCTTTCTGAGGGACTTCATTATCATGTAACCCTGTATGTTTCTTGTTCACTCTCGTTTCTGTTGCCTGACCCTGTTCTGTACCTAACGGTATTTCTGCCCTTACACACTGTTGAACTTGCATATTATCTGTTTCTGCTACTATATTTTGAATGTTATCATTAAAATTAGTTACATCGTATATATCTCTATCCAACGAAATTAAAATGCTTTCATTTGAATTTTCCCCTTCCATTTCTGTAGTGTCTATTTAATTGGATATTACTACTTGAGTTTCTCCTACTAATCTTACCACTTCGAAGTATCATTTACACTTCCATTAAATTATAACATGCACAATACACATTTACAAAGAAACTTTATCACTATTACTGTATAAAGTTTTGCCTGACCTTTTTGCTGTGATCTTACGGTGACCAAACGTAGAGTTGAGGTGTAGTCGTGCTGTCCGCAGTTCGTGCCCCTCTCTCATGAATAACGTGTTCTTGTAGACCTAAGATGCTGTGGATGTGTTCGTCGTTTCTTGACGTTCTGCGTTGTTTGATATCCTGTTGGCAGTCTGAAGATCTTCTTGTACCCGTAGTTTTTTTCTTACTTTGCACCTTGATTTCTCTGCTGGGCTCTTCGCTGGGTTTCTCTGCTGGGCTCTGCGATGTGTTTCTCTGCTGGGTTCATCGATGGATCGTCGTTGTTCCTTCCCTGCGTTCGCGTAGCTTTTATTTTTTTACAAGTCATACGGCGTTGGCCTCCAAACTTGCTACATTAGCCTTCAACATTCGGGCTCCAAACTTGCTACGTCGGGCTCCACGTTCCGGCGCCAAACTTGCTACTTCAGCCCCATGTTCCGGCGCCAAACTTGCTACGTCGGGCCTCACGTTCCTACTACATTATAAGAAGTAAATAATATCGCCTGCTTCTGAGAGCTTACATGTATCTTATTCACATCGCAGCACTTTATACTCAACCGCCCTGGCTGATGGAGACGTTAGAACTAACCTTTCTCCCCTTGAAGATTTTAAACATATTCTTCCTTAAAATTTCATTGTCTGTCTTCGTTCAGCTTGGAACCTTCCAGAAGACTTACCCGGCTATTGTTCTACGTTTGCAAGCAGGTGGCCTCTCTACAAACATATGTTATTTTCGCTTGTCGCCTTTTTCTGTTTCACAAAGACTCAAGGTCTGGCTTTTATGACCTTCCCGTAAAGTCCTTTTTGCCTGGGCCCTAATTCTAACACAAAGATATGTTTGTCGGTTTTTAACAAGAATTCCACAGCTCCAGCTACACTTGCACATACATAAAACTTATGCCTTAACTTCTATTTATACAAGTATTTTTCTTATTAATACCGTTTCACATTATAATTCACATTATTATATATATGGCATACATATAACCATAGTTACTGTCTCACAATACAACTAACTTCCTCAACATTTAGACGTTCACATTTGAGGATTTTCTTCTGAACTGGTATGTATAATACACTATAAATAACCCTTATTCACAATAAATATTCATTTAATACATGTTTCTAATCACCTATAATTTCCAAGATTAGGTGCAAGTATACATTCAAAGAAAACACAAGTTAAGTGTAATATTCCCGAGTTAATGGTTCTCGCCCGAAGCAATAGAATAGTTATCACTGATTTGACGCTAAGCTCTTGCATTGACGCAATAATAGTTTACGGAATCTTCCAATAATGATGTTGAGGGTCCGTAAGTTAATATGTCTGTACCTAGATTCTTACTTATAAGGAATGATCTCCTATGTATGTATGTATGTATGTATGTATGTATGTATGTATGTATGTATGTATGTATGTATGTATGTATGTATGTATGTATGTATGTATGTATGTATGTATGTATGTATGTATGTATGTATGTAACGTTTTAGCTTCGGTTATTTCTTGCTGGTCTTCCTTTTGAATAACTTCAGGAACCCTCTCATCTGCGTCGTTGCACATTTTTTTGCACCAATTCTATTATTTTAAACTATATAGTGCGGTTGACCGAATGGTTAAAGATATCTTCAATCATTTGAATATAATTTCGCGTCTTTATCTCAATGGCTATGCGTAATTCACTGTTCTTCTTGAGAACCCAAACTAACCGTATTTACAATTAGATTATAGAAGCTTCAAATCATCCTTTTCTTCTGTGTTTTAAAATCACACTCTTCACTGGTGGTTTCAGCGCGATTGGAAGTTCACTGTACTTCCGTAAAGGGTTGCAAATATTTGACTTCCAACCTATGCCTGTATATTTTACATTTTCCGGGTTTATCAGAGAAAACTTTCTTCACTGAGAGATTCTTCGTCGGAGATGGGTAAAAGAAAGACACGCCGAGCCGCCACAGAAGAGATCGCCGCCGCCCCTTTGGCACGTCGCCATGCTGTCTGCTGCTGAGGATACTCCGGGTCTCGCCGACGCTGACTTGCCGGCCGCTACCCTGGCATCTGCCGAGGGCGCTGCCTCACCGCCTCCGGTGACCGGGCATTCTTGGACAACGGTCACTGCTTCGCCCCGGCACCAACAGCAACATTTCTCTTGCCCAGTCAACACCGCACCTCACCTTCCACCGCAGCAATCGACTCCATCAGCCTTACACATCATCGGAACTCAACACCCCACGCAGCAGCCAGCACCACCACCTACTTCACCACCGACGCTGTCATCGCGATGCAGACCTCAGCACCGCCAGCTCCAACTGTTGGAGGAGTTTAAGCGCACGTTATCAGGTCTTGCTGACCTGGTAAAAGGCCTGGACACGACAACGGCCGAGTGGACTTCGGTCCTCTTCGACCTGAAGAGTGGCCAGGAAAAAATGTGCAACTACATGATTGCACACGTTCAAGCAGGCTCCTTTACGTATGGCAGCTCAAGATACCATCGCCAAATCGCCATACTTGAGCGCACCTCTTGATGGACCCTCAACAATCCTCAAATTTATGCAACAAAAACTCAATAAAGATAACCACGCCACAATCCCTTCCAATTCCGCTCAACGCAACTCCCCGCGTGTGGCGCCAGGGGCCTATGTTATGATCGTCACCGGTCATTCCTCACTCCACTGCCAGCGCAATAAGCTGGCAGTCACCTTCCGCACTAACGGGGGTGCAAAAGCGGAACCCTAATACTTCTCCCTCCTAACCCACTCCTAGACATAACTTATTCCCAAAAATCCAACCAAAAAAGAACTGTTTGATTTTTATTCAAAATCTCGAATAGTGCCTCTTTTTGTTCTCTTGACAGGTTATACTGGCAAGATAGCTTGTCGGTTTACCAACAGTATAACAAAACAGGTCCAAATGTTTTTATACCTGCCCCATGCTCCTTATAGTCTTTCACAGAGCTAGCTGTAGCTAGCTTACAAGTTATTTGCAGCGGGTATAAACATTTCATTTCTAATTCTTCATGTTTGCAATTCATATGTTCTTTCGCCCTGCTCTGTCGTGATAATTTGCACAAAAATGTTTCATCGGCGAGTTCTATCTCTCCAGTGGTTTTAATAATTGGTTATATACCCGCTTTCATTAAAAAAGGAACACTGTACTCTGCATTGTCACTCCTGTAGTAAAACATATGGTTTTCAAAGTTTTAGGTCGCTGTAATCTCGCATAAAATACCAACCCTATCAAGAAATCACAAATTATGTTTATTATTAGGAAAATAGATTCTAATTTCTCACACCCGAGTTTGAAGTTGAGAATTGCTTGCATTTTGATCCTTTGTACTTCTTTATTCACTGCATATTATATTCTTTGTCGGAAAATTCATTAATTTTAATTTTCTGTTAAGCAGATGACGGTACAATTGCGTACTACAAACACTGACACTAGCTCATGAGTGAACCTAAGCTTAATAATTTTGTTTGGCAATCTCAATAGCAATCTATGGCGTGTCTGTAATTTTTTGGTTCTATTTATAACGAAACGTAACAACCATCTCTCCGGTATCACGCATCAGTAATTTGGGTTCATTGTGCATATCATTGTTGCAATCCTGTATGCCGGTTGGAACCAAATTCCTGTCCCTTAATCGTTCCTATCTTGTCTTCCGCCATTATTGCGTGGAGGACTCGCATAATTTCTGTCTCGGTTGAACATTTCCCCTTCATCCTGAGACCTATCATCATAGTCACTGGCATGTCTACCAAATCTATCTTATAGAAGTTACGCCGTCTGTTTTGGCGTCCCCGTCTACATCCTCGGTGCTGATTCTCATTTCTGACCGCAACGAAAATTATACCATGTTCTCGCACATGTCCTGTTTTGTATACCTGTTTCTTCCCTCGAGCCGTGGCATTTCTTGTTCATACATCTAGCGTATGTCTGTTTCCCTATTACGCCCAGAGTAATTTATTCCCTTGTTGTGGGTTATGATGTTGCACGTGCATTTCCCCTCTGGTAATGATCTGGACTTTGGCGTATATTCCTATGCCCTTGACGGCGTTCAAAAGCGGAAACTAATTCAATAAGTTCAGCAACGTGCAGATTTCACGATAAAGAGGTTATGTGTAATTTGTTTCGGGGAAGTGTTGTATTATCATCTGCTGTATTGAACTTTCTCTAGAAGGTTGCGAAGAGCATCCGTCGTAGCGGCCATTGCTCAATGCGGATCTCACATAATTTTGTGCGTTTATGTCCCAAAATTTGTTAACAAACATTTTCTTAAAACAGTCGAAGCTGTTGTTTTCACCAAGGGTTGATCTCACCAATTGCTGCAGCTTTGTACGCAAACCTCTACGAACAATGAGCATCTTAAATTGTTCCGGTATCTGCTTTAATACAAAATACAGCTGTTGTGAAACTGCTATGTCTGCTGTCTGCCTCTGGTGGTCGCTATTTTCGTCATTAAAATTAGGAAGGTCTATTTCAGTGACTAAATGGTAGAAACCTCCACACATTTCCATACTTCGCACATAATTATGTGAATTACAGCTAGGTGAAGGCTCAGCAGTTGGATGTGCCTGCCACGCTGTTTCGCTTCCACACAACTCACATTATTGTCACCATTTTACATGTTTACACTAACATTGGAATTCATATTGGTTTCACTACTGGGCATGAAAGTGATTTCTTTGGCCATATTCTAGTCTCTTTAGAGAACCTGACATTTCTGTGACCCAGCTCTTAGTTACAACTATTCGAGACTATCTCATGGTGAATAGAGGTATCTTGATTAATTACTTCATTTAATTTCTCAGCTTAATACTTCTGATGCATCTTTCGCTCCCTAAGGCGTCGTTTCTACCTTTTAATTCTTTT
This sequence comes from Deroplatys truncata, assembly GCA_030765065.1. NCBI lineage: Eukaryota > Metazoa > Arthropoda > Insecta > Mantodea > Mantidae > Deroplatys > Deroplatys truncata. Next base: position 40,344,207 of record CM060980.1, read on the forward strand.
TGTATCATTGATTCCAGTTCATTTTGCTTTTTAAGGAATATATAATTTCTTTATTTAAGTTCACCATTAATCGCTTCTCGAGCTGTTGGCTAACTTTTTCACATCTTTCCTTACTACTAAGGACCTCACTTCGTGTTCACAAACAATTCTGCTTTAACGCTTGAGATAATCTTCTCAACTATTGTTTGCATCAATTCTCTTCCCCTGTTTAGCTCAATTTGCGTTCATCTTACATTCAAGTTCCTCATGCTTAGTATATAAATATTTCTTTACTGGTAGCTAATTTCTTTGCTTAAGCTGTAATCTACTGCTGTACATTCGAATTGCTAATAGTTAGCTGAGCCATTTGGGCTTGGATACACTTATTATTTTCCAGTATGTTTTTGTGGCATTTTTCAACTTGTTGCGTATATTACTTTCTCTACTACGTATAGTAAGTAGGGGAAGCATTGTATTGCACCCAAAAATTCGATACCGAGATTTCACCGGAAATATATGTTTTGAGACCCCCTGAATCCAAAAAAAAGCATTTTTGGAAACATATCCGTGTGTGTGTCTGTGTGTCTGTGTATCTGTCTGTCTGTGTGTGTGTCTCTCTGTGAACAGCATAACTCAGAAACGAACTATCGGATAAACACCAAACTTGGTATTTAGGTTCAGTATCTTCCAGAGATGCAACACAGAGTACCCTTTACATGGAAGATTTTTCGAAAATTTTCATTTTCTCGAAAATGGCTCTAACGATTTTGATTAAAATAGCATACGTTTAAGACATTTTTATGACAAATAAAATGTATATCTTGAATTTTCTGGGAATGTCTTGAAAGTATTCTTTATTGTGAACGACTTTTGCTTAACTGGTAAACCATAAGAGATAGACAAAATTTTACTACACAGAAATGTAGATCGCGTTAAAATACACAATTTATGTCATACATTTTTTTTGTTGAGTGAACCATTTTCGAGATATTGCTTGTTATTCCCTTAAATTTTTCGATACTTATTTTCCCAAATGGGAATTCGTTATTCATTTTTTGTGTTGGATATGCAAAGAGTATTAATCTGTGGGTAAAGGGAATGGTGCTGCACCTAGCAACCAGCTATTAAGAGATATGTATGTGCTTAAAGGCTACTGTATTTCCAAATTGCCCTTGTAAATATACATTTCCCTTACATTTACAAGAAAATTAGCAATAAGATAGACTCTGCAAATGTTTATCTCGATTAACATGAAGTAGATGGAGAATAAGCGTTTGTAAAAATAGTTTGTACAAGAGTAGTGAAAGTCATGTGAGTGTAACACATCAGATTTTTTTTATGTCCTGGACATGCAAAGAGAGTGGAATACTCCACATAGCAACCAGCGTTAAAATATTTGACTATCGCTTAAAACCTACCAATTCCTCTTGCATCTACAGGAAAATTAACAATAAGATTGACATCTCGATATCTCGATTAACATGAAGTAGATGGAGAATAAGCGTTTGTAAAAATAGTTTGTACAAGAGTAGAGAAAGTCATGTGAGTGTAACACATCAGATTTGTTTATTACAGCCACTAATCTGCTCGCTCAACTGTTTAAACAAGTGTACGAATTACTCTGTTCCAAGGGTAACGTATTGTGAAGCAGATGAAATTTTGCATGTAGAAGAATCCTGGTTTTCATATGTTTTCAATCCCCGTTCCTTGTCTATCAGCTGGCTGCTACTTGTCTGCTTCCCCCAGTCTGCTGCCTCTACAGGTAAGAATTCTACTTGTTCAAATTTATTTGTTCCCCTTCCAATTCCTTTTCTGATTGATACCTAACTGTCTTCCAATTCTTAGTAACATTAATTAAGTAATATTTTCAAAACTGATTTTCCATGCATTTTCATTGTCACTATACACCAGAATATGAGGCAAAACATTCAGTAACGTTTAGTTTTTGAAGAGGTGTCCGTCTTGCCCCACGTTGAATGTTCGTTGTTATGTCGTGATGTTACGGTTTTCCCACGATGTAGTCTTGATGTTCCAGAAGTTCTCCAATGTTCGTGTTGTGCCCCTTCCTCTGAAATCGATAGCTCGCTATCGTTGTTGGTATCCTGGAACTCCTTCTCGTCGTCGTCTCCTGAAGTTTCCATTCTCGGACGCCTCACCTAGAAGCCTACGCCTGAGGGAGACGCGCCTGGTTCCGCACACCGTGGGCTGTGGTTCGCACCCTGCGCGGGTCACCGTAGAGCGTAGCTGTCAGCAGGTGCGTTAAAGCTAATGCTACAGTTGTGGAGTTACCGTACTTGTTGTGAAGTCCTCCAGCTTCTGCTGCCGTCTCCATCTACGGATGATGTAATAGTAATAATTTAATTTAGTCTTTCGCCCTGGCTAATTTGAGTCTCAGTGGAGATATGCGCATGGACTCTGCTTATCAGGAAAGGATAAGCTACGACGATCCAGGTTGTGGGATAAAGGTAATTTCAGGAAGGGATTGAAGAAGCGCCACAGAGTTCACTTGACTGAATTTTATCACCGCTTTTTTCTTTAAGGACACTAAGTAACGTTCCTGGTCACTGGGAACTCACCAATTTCTCTCGCATATCACGGCCTTTTGTCTGCTCTGTCCATAACTAAATCCCGTTTCAAAGTCAATCAACAGGCGTGGGAGGGTACCTAGTGCACCAATCATCAATTCTTTGACTCAATTGACTCCAGATGGTATGTTTGATGAAATCTACTGTTGGTCTGTAGTTGTTCTTCTCTTCATCCACTTCTGTAGGCTGGTTTACGTGATCCTCAAATGTATTGGTAAACTCTATGATGCAACCTTGAGAAGAAGTGGGCTTAAAAGCTATAATATCTATTCTACGGTTGCTTGCTACCTTCTTTGGGGAGACCATGTACTTCCTGAAAAACAGTATAATCTTTTCCTCTTAAGCCATTTGCCAATGCAGATTTTATATTGTGATGTCGTGAGTTGGTATTAGTCGCCGCAAGGGCAGGCCCCCAGGACGAGTCCAAGAGTTTCGAACTCTCAGCGGCAACGCCGACAGAGGCTGTTGTTCTGGAACCAAGCTGGTGTACAACGCCAGCTGATACATTTGTCGTTATCTTAATGCCTTCCCTCTATTCTCCGCAATAAAATCCCTGTAATCTCTAATCCATCTAGTGGCTGGAGTTCATTGTTTGAATAATACAACACCTTTGCTTTATGGTCCTTTTTGCTCCAGCTGTCCAACGATTTTTTTTAACTGAGCACATAATTTTCTTGTGTCGACATATCCATGTTTGTCAGGAATGCTTTTTTCTCGACATTTAGTTTATGTGCCGAATTCAACTTTTCCTCTGCCAAGTACTGAGCTGCTCAAAGTGCAAAAATAATTTAAGTATTATTCTTCTTCCCTACAAGTGTTTGATCCAATGATCTGCTATGATCTCACAGGTAAGTTTTCTGCCCAGCACTTTCTTGGATGGCCCAGAGATCTGTTCCCTGTTGGGCTATAACGGAGCATGAATTTGGGGACTATACGAACTCATTCGTCGTAAGTGATATTCTTACATGTAGTTGATGGCAGGTTCTAAGCGTAGTTCCTTCATCACATCGTCATTGCGTGTGTAATCCTACCTGGTGTTTCATGCTGTGAATCTCAAGACGGTAAAGTCCATACCTCACTGCCACAGCAATGTATAGGTCTTGCTAATGCTTTGCATAAGGCACTGCGGTATCTCCCTGCACTTATGAAGGTTTAATTACTGTGTTTATTATTACCATGGTTTTATTAATATTAATAATTTTGTTTGAGATGTATACTTCGTCTACCTCACATACAAGATCGGGAATGAATTTGCTCTTTCCAATATTTTTAATCTAAACAAATTATTCACCATGAAAAGCCATTTTTGCATTAATTTTCATATTATACTTGACTCCAATTTTGTTGAAGTTATGTACTTAATGTTTTAATTCATACTCTAAAGTGTCGATAAAACAGTTAATTGAGTCTTTAAAAATCATTATTTGCACTATATGTTACGTATATTCTAGTATATGGGATAACCTTTAGCGGTGAGATAATAGGTGCGGACCTGATAATGTTTCCTCAGTTGTTGTTGATAGTATTTTTCAGGATGTAGCACCACAAAGACGTCCCGTTTTATATATGCTTCCTTATCATTTCGTAACACATTTGCATAGTCTTATTTATAACTCCAGAAAGATTCTAATAAGTGTACAATTTCCCTAGACTTTTTTCTTCGTAACTTTTGTCCCTTCTCTTTAATTGTAGTATAGCTAAGTGCAGCAAAATCAGTACCAATAATGATCAATATGAAAAATCCAATCCTAAATTAACTGTTTTCTTATCTATCATGTAATGCATGAATGTTGTGTTATGAATTAACAGCTGTACGCTTTTCTTTTGTATGCATTTTTTCTGGGTATTTAGTTTTACTCATAGTGTTTAGGAAAACGCTACCTCTTATATTGTTCTATTACTTTTTAATTTCTATCTCAATCGGATGGTGTTAGTTGTAGCCTGATTATGTCAAATAATACAGCATAGAGTCCTGAATCTACTAAATATATCTTTTCGCATTTATATTGATAACACTAATTTAGGAACAAGCAAAAGTCAAACCGGGATGGGTAATAGTAGCTTGAAATTATAAGTATGTAGTCCTAGTTTCGCTGAAACTACACTGTATGACTTTATTTATGACACTCCTAGAGCGTTCTTATGGTTGTATCTACTTACTTTTTAATTCCTCATATGAATATTAAGAAGGTATACAAATTATCGCTTGCTATAAAAATCCGCTTTCAAGATCCAAAATTCTTGTGGTATAAAAACAATATAATAGACAATGGACGTATGAGAGATGCATTGTATTAATTGTGTTTTATGTGCATATTAGTGATGATCGTAAGAATAAGTTAACACTATAAGTGTATATAATTACAATACGGATCTTCTCAGTCACGTTCGTGACAACATTACCTGCAAAAAGTAACACGTTTAAATGATTAATTCTTTCATATTATATAACTTAATTAAATATAATTTAATTAAATCCTATTAACAATGTTTACACCTTTAAGCAGAATAGCACAGAAGTTCCGTCTCTGATTTTTCAACCAGTAAGGAACAGGAACGGAGAGGAAACATTTTTGTCGAATTCTACGTTAGGCTGCAAAATTTTAACACAGCAGCATAAAATCGCAGTACATGGACAGAAGCTCAAGTCACTTCTTACCTCATTTTCCTCCGTCCTATTTCTTTCCACGGAAGCTGTCTAAAGAACCTTTGACTTATTCCTTTAAAACATATCTTTCTGTACCACTCTCTATATTTTTAAACTACGTCTTCTTATGCTTGCCTTTGTTCGCTGTCTTCTACTGAGACTGTAATAAAGGAGTTACAAATGAAGGAAATCTGTTGGCCCGCTCACGCACGGGATACAAAAAGTCAAGACAGCGAGGAAAGATTTTTCTTATTATTTAAGTCAGCTTCTCACTTTATGAACCCACCGCTGTGCTTCACAATAACCTTTCATGCGGATGTCAAACGTGTCTCTTTTATCTGAAACATCTGTGAAAACTAAGACCAGATCTTTCACTTCTATATGAAACATTTCTTTTTTTCTGTCCTCTCTCGGTGGCTGACAGGTTTAAAAATGTGACAGAAGAAATATCTCTCCTCAATTATTCTTTTCTCGGATATTATGAAGTAACCTCCCCCAAAAAAGTATTTTAAATATTGCAAAGATTGGACAGCTGAAATGTATAGAGGTGTAAAATACATAGATCTGGGTCATTAAAAGAAGTGAATTCCTCACAGTTTTTTATTTGTTTTTACTTATTTATATAGACAATAAAACTCTCTGTATATATGGGCTGCCATCAAGAATAAATGAATTCTCAACTAAAAACATTAAGGAAATATTAACCTACTACAAAGGATAAATATGAACTGTTGAATTAAAATATATGTGCATTCAATATAGCAGTCAAAAACAAAACTAAAACGTGCAAAAGGACTGTTAAACTTGGTAATATAAAATTATATGTAGTAAAGAATTTATAACAATGGAATATAAATCGTAAAAATCCCAAAAAGTGATTATTATACACGTGGTGTCAAAGAACGGCAGTTGAAAATTGCAGATATAGCAGTTTATTTTATTTTATCCTCACTTAAATGTTACTGACACTATATTTTGTCTTGAATTGTGGATTTTGGGTGTATAAATATTCCTTTTTTCTTTCTCTACTTCTGATTGTAATTCAACATTTGTAATGTTAGCTTGAACAGGTAGCTATAACAATAAATGAATAAATTATTTATGCTAATACTTGGGTCATTATTGATGGAACTCTGCATTTGATGCAATAATAAACAATTTTATGCGTTGCATTCACATGACCTCTACACACGTATATGTTTATATAGCTTCTACAAGCTCTTCTTACGCAAGTTTATTTTGCCATCTACTTCACGTTAATCGAGATAAACATTTACAGATGTAGCTTCATTGTACATTTCGTTGCAGGTACGCTCGCTTCCATTTATGCCGTCACCGCAGCTTTGGGAGGCATTCTACTGGACTTCACAGGTGGAGTGTGTTTAACAATTAGAAGGGTGTGTATCTGTTTACCTTACGTGAACACTAATTCTAGATTATTCAACATGAATGTATAACTCTAAACAATAGCTTTGCTCGTCATGACTCATAATAACCATGTTTAAATCCACTACTAAATAAAGCCCTGTTTTGCACAATATCTCCACGAAAAAATAGTTTTAATGACAACATAATCTAAAACGCAAATACATTACACTTTTATACTCTCAAAGAGGAAACATTTACTAGGCATTATTGGAATCATCTATCCATTTCATATATAATAAAAAATAAATAAAACACTGTTTTGCACAGTTTCTCCATGAAAAGTATTTTTATGACAATATATGTAAAACTGAAGTAAATTATATTTTTACTCTCAAAAAGGACATGTTAACTAGACAGTAGTTTAATATTCTGTCTAATCCTGTTCTTGTACAATACCTGATTTAGCTGCCTAGGCACTGAATCACTTAGGTACTGGAAGAACTCCCTGAGGTCGACGGGTGAGTAGTGCACAGGCGGCTAAATCAGGTACTCCTTAAGAACAGAGACTCGACAGATTATTAAAATATTGTCTAGTAAATATCTCTTCTTTGTGAATAAAAAATATAATTTACTTCATTTTTACATTATATTGTGCTTAAAATTTTTCATGGAGAAATTGTACAAAACTGTTTTCATTTAGTTGTTTATTTGGATTGTATAGATGATGCATTAATGTCTAGTAAATGTTTCCTCTTTGAGAGTAAAAGGCGTAACGTATTTCAGTTCTATATTATGTTTCCATTAAAAGTATTTTTCGTGGAGATATTGTACAAAACAGGATTTTATTAAAGTTATTACTTAAAGTTATATATTTATATGCGAATACTCTAGAATTGTGCACGTTTAACAGAGCACCACTGCATGCGCGAAAAGGTAAACATATACACGCACTTCCTCCTTGCTATGCATACTCCACCTATGAAGGCCAGTAGAATGCCTCCCAAAGCTGCGGTGACGGATAAATGGAAGCGAGTGTGCAAGAGGGATAGAGAAAACGAATCGATAGTCAGATGTTTTAAACGCGGTTTGCTATGATTTTAAAATTCTATACCTTTTCCCCGTGACATCGCGGGAAACAAGTTTATAGCGACAGGACTTTTAAAAAAGCTTACAAGTAATGAACAATTGAAACCATACGTAATATCGGATATCTCGGAAATGGCTAATGTCATAAAAAGTTATTTCAAATAAATTTTGTGTTTTAGAGATTTGGGCTTTTTGTGTGATACGCGTTCATGTTTTAACATTTACTAGTTATACAAAGTAATACGAAATTACTTCTGAATTCCTTTCAGGCTATTCTCAGGAAATTCAAGATATAGATTTTAATGTCACGTAAATACTTTAAATTTAATGGCACTTTAATCAAGATCGTTAGAGCCATTTTTGAGAAAATAAATAATTTCAAGAAATGTCCATGTGAAGTACTTGGGGGATTTTCTTGCAAATCTTCGTGTCGCTTCTTCGGAAGATTATAAACTTAAATACTACCAAGTTTATTTATCCGACTTTTCGATTTTAATTTATACTATTTATACTTGTTTTCTAAAAATGATGATTTTTATTGGGGCCCTAAAACATATTTGGATGGAATGTAATACCTTCTCTAAGTATGTGGTAGACGAAGTAAAAAAAAACAAAAAAGCGTTATACTTATATACAAGTGTACAGCACATTTTGGGGATAGAATAATGACTGTAAAACGTAACAACGAAGAAATATTCTTACATTAATAATCGTATGTATATTTATAAGAGAGAGAAGATAAGGGAAGTATGATCTTTCAATGAAGTTTGTGGCGGGTTCTTTGTGAACTGAATACCTGGATTCTAAACTCCTAAATAAAAAAATCAGATTTTATTTGGTTTTCTATTTATTTTTCTAAAAATATTAACATAAGAATCCACCACAATACATTAAGGTACAAAATACTAGTACATTTTAACATGTTGTTGTGTAGAGGTTGCACTATTTTGGATACAGTATTAGCTCCTTTCATTTTTTTTGGGGGGGGCTAAATATATGTATACTCCGTAACTCTACTTCTATGTTTTTCGTTGTTTTTATTTGTTGGTTGAAGCCACTAAAGGTGCTCTATCAGTCCACATTCTCGAATTAACAGAGCCTCGATTTCTGTTTAACCCCCCCCCCCCAAATTGTGCATTAGGTTTCTCCTTTCCTTCTTGTTAATCGGGGATTACTTATTTGGATTATTTTGTGTAGTCGAAAGAGTATGCCGCTCTTTATCTGTAACAAACTTATAGATTCATTAATTTTTAAACAATTTTTGAACCTCTCAAAGGTCGTGCATGACGACGAAATAAGCATATTTTACCAGTACGAATTTTTATTGCGGGATGCTTTTCGCAATGATATTCATAAGTGGTTTAAACTACTGCGTGGTAATCAAATTGCACAATTCAGTGTTATTCTCACCACTGGTATTTCATATTCTCATACTCACACACGTAAAAGTTGTGCCATAATTACTGATTAACATTGAGGCAGTGTTTTTAACACTTAAATGAATTCAGTCAAATTATATAATATGTAAATTCAATAACAGCCCGCCTTGAAGCAATATGTGTATGTAATAATTTTTAAAATGTATGTAACAGTCATTGCATATGCTTATATTATTGTAAACATGTTCAATAATGTTATGTGAATGCATTACGTAATTTAATAATGTAGGAGCTGTGAGAAATAGGTCAAAAGTTGCTAACAAAGAGGTAACAATGAGGTAACCTTGAGTCAATAATGAGTAAGAAAGTTTAACAGTACTACTTGTGATTCTTGGAGTAACAATAATGTAATTTTACTGACAGTTTATAAAATAGCCAATCAACAACCAGAAAAAAGCTTTAGTTAATTGCAGGTATTCTATTGGAGTAGGTTTAGCCAATCAGAGACTTGAAATACAGAAATTTACAAGTTTAGACGGTTGAAATCTAGTCAGTTGCCTGCGGACAGTGTTTGTAACTGGATGCGTGATGCGTCCTCGAGAAATATAATACATATTTGTGTGAGACGAAAATAGTATAGGTATTAAAAAGTGCAGCTCTCGATATCAGTGAAGTGCTATTTAATTTGTATCAAGGATTATTAAAAAGGAGTGAATTAAAACTTAAAATCTGTGTAAGCCTACATTCTTGTCGCATCACGCCCTGCCAAGATATTCATGTCTCTAAAATAATACTGACGCAGCCGAGGCAAACATAAATATTAAATATTTAAAGAAACAGTTTAATTACAAAGTTAATATTTTTTTAAACTTGGGGCAAAGGCCACCTGAAAGTACATTTGGGGCGAAGGCTACCAGAAACTGTTTACTATATGTGCGGTTGCAACTACTACAAGTTCGGCTCCCCAACAGTTGAAATATAATACAACCCCTACTTCAAATCGGCTTTTCATACGTAGCAGCAAACAACGTAAAGAACAATTCTACTTCAAATTGGCGTCCATACGTGGAGCTAAATAAATAAACAACTCCTATAACAAACTACATCTTTAACATATGCAAAGATTGTGTGATCCAAGTTCTGTAAGCTGGTATATGAATCTGTTAACTTTTAAAGATGTACATTTTAATTTCCTATACATAACGTTTATCAAGCCTAAGCAAGAGTAACAACACTGCTCTTTGACTATGCCTGTTATTTCAACTTAACCCACAAAAGCATTAGAACGGCTGTTGATACTACAGTTCGCCTGGCTGAGTAACGGGCCTCCAAATATGGCATTTAATTTATATGCTTTATCTCGGATGAGCGTCTAAGCGCCAGATTCTAGATCTATTGTAATGGATGGGTAAACAGTTCTAGTCCAGAGGCGCCAAGGTTTCCGGCTGGTAGTAATAGTATCGGAGTAAGGTATATTTGAGAACTTCTACAGGACAAGCAAAACACTGCGTACTATTTGATAGGGATGGCCAAACAGTGACGTTACGCTTACATTGTAACGGCTACAAACTACAATACAAAGGTTACAGATGTAACCAATAAAGAACGTAACGGATTACTCAGTAACGCTTAGGAGAATAATTACAGGGTCTTCATTTGAACGCGTTGCCGGCCTAACGGGAATTTTCCTGGCCCAGGGAAGCACATTGTTTGGCGGAGGACTTGGATATTCATAGCCCCTTTAAATTTAAGATAGATTCCATAGATTCCTCATGCAAATTTTAACTAAATTAATCACATACCTTCCTCAAAGAATATGTTGAAAGTTATATCCTTGTGGGCACATCTCTCATATCTTTTAAGAAAATTGTCATTAACACTCATTAATTATTTACAGTCATGTACATAAAACCATGCTTCGTCAGTAAAAAGAATTAAACGGGTAAATAGAGCGATCATTAACATTATCCATCAGCCAATTGCAGAAATTAACTCTACGTGCATTGCACTCTATCGCATATTTGAAATTCCTGAACTACAGTTCTTATAGGGTTTTAATTTTAAAAGTTTAGTATCATTCCAAGCTGAGGTATGCGAAAGTACTGATTCATGTACGTTTCTCAGTTTTTTTTGTTTTTTTTTTTTTTTTGGAGTTAATTCTAACTTTTCTCCGATGTCATCGAACTTTTTCCTCTATAAGAATATGGCTCCATTTCTCTAAATTTATTCACAAGATTATGAATCGTTTCTCGGTGGGCGCACAAACCTCAGGGAATCCGTCTAAAAAGCGCCGTCTCACTTCTCTACAAGAGTTTTGTTGTCACATAGGACTCATGCAAGACATCCTAAGGTATGTGAAGTTTTAGGCATTATAACAGCACTAACACACTATAGTAGGATATATAGAGGAATTCGAGGCCACTTTTTTGCGTTTATATGGGAAAGGATAGGGAAAACGAGGCTAGATGCGACGGTTCAAGGAGGAAAATGCGTTTATGTGGGAGAGATAGGGAATACGAGGACTGACGCTAGGCTAGACAGTGGTAGGAGGGGGAGTGTGCTTTATATGAGACAGATAGGGAATACGTCGAGAGGTGCTAGGCTAGACAGAGGTTGAGGAGTAGAGTATGGTTTATATGAGAGATATAGGAAAACGAGGAAAGGTGTTAGGCTAGACAGAAGTCGAGGAGTAGAGTATGGTTTATATGAGAAGTATAGGAAAACGAGGAGAGGTATTAGGTTAGGAGAATTGAGTATGTGTTTATAAGGAGAGACGAGAAAACGGAGAGAGATCCTATGCTAGGATAGACAGGTGTTAAAGTTAGGTTAGATAGGAAACCAAGGAGTGATACTCAGCTAGAGGGGGGGCAGGAGGAATGCGCTTTATGAGAGGTAGGGGATCAGGGGAGTGGTGTTAGGCTAGACAGAGGTTGAGAGTAGAGTATGCGTTTATATGTATGGGAAGTATAGGAAAACGCGGAGAGGTGTTAGGCTAGACAGAGGTCGAGGAGTAGAGATGGTTTATATGAGAGGTACAGGGAAACGAGGAGAGGAGTTAGGCTAGGCAGAAGTTGAGGAGTAGAGTATGGTTTATATGAGAGGTATAGGAACAGGAGGAGAGGTGTTAGGCTAGACAGATACTAAAGGAGTAGCAATATGGACTTATATACAGGAGAGATAGGGAATAGGAGGTGCTAGACTTGAAAGCAACTTTAGACGTGAACTTAGTGGAAAACTGTTTGATGTCAATGTTAGACCGCTAATTCTAGACATGCCCATCACGTAACCTATTCAGGGAAAAGGTGAGTCGTTCAGGGGAAAAAAGGTGACTGCTCAGGGAAAAAGGTGACCCACAAAGGGAAAAAGTCGACCACTAAAGGGAAAAACGTGACCAGCAAAGGGAAAAAGGTGAGCAACAAAGGGAAAAAGGTGACCACCAAAGGGAAAACGGTGAGCCATAAAGGGAAAAAGGTGACTGCTCAGGGAAAAAGACGACATGCAACGGGAAAAATGTCACCAGCAAAGGGAAAAAGGTGGGCAACAAAGGGAAAGAGGTGACCACCAAAGGGAAAACGGTGAGCCATAAAGGGAAAAAGGTGACCTGCAACGGGAAAAGCTAACCCACTAACACTAACAGGTAAGTAATTCAGCTAGTATTGCAAGAGGTCGACTGGATCATAGCAGTGTATGATTTCACAGGTAATTCAGCTAGTATCGTATGTATTTAGGCTAATTCAGCTAGTATCACAAGAGGATACATTCTAGGGTTGGGTATAGCATAGTTTCATATTTCACAGGTAATTCAGAGGGTATCGTAGGTATTTAGGCTAATTCAAGTAACATAGGTGTTTAGAGTAATTAAGCAAGCATTACAGGAGGGTAGGTTCCAGGGGTTGGTTATAGCCTAGTTTCGTATTTTACAGATAGTTCAGGTAATATCATAAGTATTTGGATAATCAGCATAGTTTCACAGACGCTCGTAATAATTTCGATCAGAGATTTTGTATCACGGCTATTTAAGGTAAATGCAGGTGATTCAGGTTGTATCAATGGTATTTGAGTCATTTTAACAGGTAATTCAGGTAGTATCACAGGTGCTCGTGCTAATTTAGAGCAGGAATTCGTATCAGAGCTAGTTAAGGTAATTTCACATGATTCGGGTAGTATCGCAGGTATTTAAATCATTTTCATAGACAATTCAGCTAGTATCGTGAGCATTTAAGCTAATTCAGCTAGTATCACAGGAGGCTAGATTCCAGAGGCTAACTGCATCATAGCTATGCATGATTTCACAGCTAATTCAGCTAGTATCATAGGTATTTAGGCTAATTCAGGTAGTATCACAGGAGGTTAGATTCCAGGGTTGGGTATAGCATAGTTTCATATTTCACAGATAATTCAGAGGGTATCGTAAGTATTTAGGATAATTCAAGTAACATAGGTGTTTACAGTAATTAAGCAAGCATTACAGGAGGGTAGGTTCCAGGGGTTGGTTATAGCCTAGTTTCGTATTTTACAGATAGTTCAGGTAATATCGTAAGTATTTGGGTAATCAGCATAGTTTCACAGATGCTCGTGATAATTTCGATCAGAGATTTGTATCACATCTATTTAAGGTAAATGCAGGTGATTCAGGTTGTATCAATGGTATTTGTGTCATTTTAACAGGTAATTCAGATAGTGTCTAGGTATTTGGGCGATTCAAGCATCATAGGTGTTTAGAGTAACTCAGCTAGCATCACAGGAGGCTAGATTCAATGATCAGGGTTTCGTATCAGAGCTATTTAATGTAATTTCACTTGATTCGAGTAGTATCACAAGTATTTAAGTCATTTTAACGGGCAATTCAACTAGTATCACAGGTACTCATGGTAATATAGAGAGTAATTAAATTATAAAACATTTCTCATCCAACGTTACAACAATTTATATACTTTTTTCTAAATCTTACAAACTTATTATATGTTAAACAGTTATTGTACGATGCGGAGAGGGATAAACTGCATATTGGTTCACAAATTGAAAAGCTTTACGTCAACATACCTTTATTTTAGTTCGTGTAGATGTCTCTCCCCTTTTATCTAGGCTTGAGACTAGCACTAGGATTGCTCCTAATGGCAGGGTTACCACCTTCCCTTCCATCTTCTTCTTTCTTCATCAGGCGTCAGCTATCCGCATATACAGCACACAGATAACCTTCTTTTTAAGATTGTAGACTCACGATAAAATCTTTATCTTTAACTTACATTCTTTTAAGCACTGTTTGTAATGGCGTAATGTCCATGCGCATATGTCGTTATCCCGTCCTCAGCAATAATTCTTTTATCATCAAACGGAGTCAATGCAATTTTATTCACTTGCACTGTAGCAAGAGCATGCTTTCGTGATAGGATCAGATTCATAGGTGTTCTGATGATTTCACAGGTTTTAAGACAGTCTGTATAGCTGTCAAACGAAATGTACTGCTTAATAGCGCTACGTTTTATACCTTTAATCTTTTTTATCATTGACCCTTGAATATCTAAGGCATACATCTTAGGACGTAGTCCAACAAAGCGTAGGATGATTTTGCTATTAGCCTCATCTTTAAATTTTCCCAATACCTTCTTGTTCTGAGTAGAGTAACATATATGGTTGGCAGGGTAATCAGCTGTATCGAGATGCTCAAGAAAACGTAGCTTGTCCTGGTACACATCTTCAGTTGTTACACGATGAATGAACGAATCAGTGTCCATATACATAAGCTTCAGGTTTTCAGCTCCATAATAAGGCAACAAAACGTCGTAATGATAGTTATACATTAATGTCTTGGAGATGTCCAACACACTCATACCAATGTATATAGGCTTGTTGAATACAATCTGACGAGAGGCCATATGTACAGCAGCTAGATTATCAGCATATATCGTCCTGTCGATAAACGTAGGCTTGGCGATCAGCTTCTCTAAAGTTTTTTCATTGGTCACCAGTCGTATATCCATACGGTTACGCAGGTTCTCCATAGTTTTTCCAAACATAGCGTTGTTAAAGAGCTTGTAGAGATCCTTCTCGAAATCATTTGCAGCTTGTTGTCGTAGCCTGTTGTTAAATTCCACATAAGGTTTCAACCACTGAGACTGTCGGAATTGTAGCACACGATGGATTTTTGTTAGTCGTAGTCCATGACTAAGAGCTTGCTTCAAAGCCATGTAATGCACTACATACTTCTTTCGAGGTCCAAGATGAGGTATCAGTTTCTTTGTAGATGATTCCAATGGTTTCATACACTCTGGCAGGAAAGGTAGATCGTTGTGTAGATCGTGAAGTTCAGCAGGATACTCGATGTCGACTTCTAATATGTACCCACGAGGATCATCTTCTTGTAGTGTTTCTAAGTTGATTTCTTCAGGTGACACCCACTGAAATCCACCAAAAGGAAGAGCATGACACATTGCCCACCCATATTGGTTATTAGCGTCCTCGTATGTGATAAATTGGGTAGGTCTCGACGGATCAAACTTATCCATATAAGTGTTATTAGCCTCAGCATACCGATGGGAAACTTGGCATAAACCTCCTCTTATACCTGATTCCACCATGAGTAGTTGATCATAATCTTGTAACAGCTCTAACTTAATCCCAGTATACAGTAACATGGCGTCCCATGTAAGACCTGGAGAGGTAAAATAATGGGCCGGATCGACTTTATGTGTTTTGAGAGTTTGCTCTCTGAACGTCTCAAAGACGTCAGCTAGAAGAAGTACATCCGAAGTTAAGTAGAGATCGCTGTACTCTCCCAGGTTTCTCACATTGAACAGCTCCCATACATTTCTAGCATGATCGTAGTCAGTATCAGTAATTTCTTCTTCATTTAATCTATTGTAGAAGGAGTCCTTAGGTGGCAAGCAGGTCTCGTTCAGGGCATCCCATGACGTAACAAAATCATATGGAAATACACCCTTACGGGTCATCAACTTCAATTTGTCTTCTCCAAAGTACTTTAGCGTTTCAGGATACGAGGTTAGATTTGTTATCAACTTATCCAAGCTTGTACTGAGGAATCGAAAGCTATCTACAAATCGAAGCTTTATATCTCCTACATACTTGGTGAATGAGATATAGCTTTCTTCAGAGTTAGGAATTACCTCCACACGTTCACTTGTGCACCCCAACTCCTTTACAATGAAATGCGAGTCATATCCGCTAAGGTTATGCATGAAGACTGGTATATATTTAGGTGTTTTACAGGCTAAATTACATTCATTATGAAGACTTCCACGATATTCACCACTGATGTGATCATGGTCGCGTACTTTATAGTTCTCTTCTGTAAAGGGTTTTCCACACAAGTAGCATGCTGAAGAAGACTCAAAATCCTTTTGCTGTTGATCCGTAAGTTTCAGAGGCTTAGCAGATTTATATATATTACCAATCATTTCTGCAAGAGATGTAAGGTACAGCATAAACTTCTTAGCAGCATCAGCACCACGATACACATAGGGTTGCTTAGGAAGACCAGTTTCGAGATGTTCAACACTGGATGTAGGCTTCACGTAAACACAGAAGCTCATTGGTGTGTGCTCTTGATAAGGGTTTGTATAGGAAGTTTCAGGATTGGGTATACACGTATGGCATGGAGTGAGAATACTCTCAAAATCCGCATAGATGACATAAGGTACTTTCAGCATCCTCTCAACATTTTTAAACTGTACAATTGCTTTCTCCTTGGTAGGCATAACAACCCTTGCAACACCATGTTGAATACAGACGGCTGCATGTTCTTGTAGTTTTTCCAGTCCACTTCGTCCATATCGATTATCAAAATGTGTAAAACAGCGCTTGCAGGTATAAACACGTTCATTACATTTAGTTTTCTGGCGTCGAACGAGCTTCTCAAAATTCTTTATATACACGTAGTGATGTTTTCCACTGCTGTCATTCAATAGTAGCAGGTCGCGATGTTCAGGTAGTTCAATGTCAGCAACCTTTATTGGATACACTTCATGCTTCTCATCCACCCCGAAAACGTTAATGGATATCTTGTTAAGCTTCTCAAATTTAGGTATTTGAGAAAGTGTTGTAGGATAGGAAACACAGCTGAAGTCGTACTTGTCTTGAAGTTTTTTGTATTTGCTGACGCGTTGAGGCTTGATGCTCACGAATTTGGCCAGTATAGAGTACATGAAACATTTCTCGTCGCTAAAGTTCTGGATGTTTATACACGCTTCTTTAGCTCCGACAGATGGTGGTAATGGTATGTAGCTACTTCCTCGCAATGGATTGTACTTGTTGATACGAAGTCGAACTCCTTCTACAGCAAGCAAAGCCCAGCTGCTACCCTTAAGCTGAGACTCCTCCATTTCAGTCACCAATTTCTTGAATTTCACTTCAATCGTTGACTCCAGATCTGTTTCTAGGAAAACAGGATGATTCCTTGTTTTAAATGTTTTGTCACAGGTTTCTCCAATACTGTTAACAAATCGACACTCAGCCAACAGATTAATTTTAACACTCTTATGAATGCTAAGCTCTTTATGCACAGCCTGGATTATACGTTGTTTTGCCTCTTGCAGATACATATTTAGGTCCTTAGCTGATTCGCATCGTATAAAATACGATTTCAATCGTCCTTCGAATGAAGTTTCGTATTCTTTCATATCGCAGTCCTCCATTGTTGACAGCAACTGATGTTTAGTTGGCTCCAATCTTCTTTTCTTCTGAGGGCTGCTTATTTCACATATATCTTCGTGTCGCTGTCCCTTATAACAATCTTTGAAGGGTACATTACAATGTTTACATTTGAAGAGCTTCTTGCAGCTCATCTCGTGTCTTCTCTTGTCATAACCTCGGAGAAACTTCTTCCCACATTTTCCGCATGCATATCCAGTAGCGCTTGGAATAATATCCTTATACGCTGAGTTATTCATCTTTATTCTTGATGTAATAACGTATTAATCACTGATCAATGAAATGTAGACCTCTTCACCTTGACACCACTTTAGAAAGCTGATTATTCTTGGAGAGAACACGATGTTAACACCTCAAGACTAATTAGCACAATGAAGTCCAATGCCCTAGATCACCATATTTATAGAGGGAGCACGAACCTTTTAGATCAATCATAAACTCGCTCCATAACCACCTGTATATGATCGCTCAACGTGTACTAACCCCCCAGCCATATAACCTCAAGTCTAGAGACAGGATGTTTATGACGTCACACCCAGAGACAGGATGTCTGGCAGCATCAAACACGTTTAAACTCGTCTCATAACTACCTGCTTATGATGTCACACCAGCAAGAGAAGTATTCCCACACGCTCATTCAGACATATATTTCAAATTCAAGCCCACCACCACCATCACCACCTATTGTACCAAGGTTAATTCAAGCTTTATTATCACAATACTTAAAAGTAAAAGCTTAAAAGGAAACCTAGAAGATTTTCCCCCTCATTTACTTAATTATTTCATGTTTTTATTCCCTTTTCAATTCTTCCTTATATCTCCTGAATGAAAAGAGATAGAACAATGGGATAAAAACTAATTAATTCATTGGAATGCGCCGCGTCATTAGGACCTTGTTCCAAGTTGACCGGGATGCCTGGGTTCGAATCCTAGGAGTGAATGCAAATTCATCTTCTAATAACTCAGAGACTAATTAAGATAAAGACGCCAAATAAACTTTATTACATTAATGTCATTAGCTAGTTTCTTGTGGATGTATATTTTGGTATCTGGTGTCCTGGGTTCGATCCCTAATTTTAAAAACATCATTATCTCGGAAACTAAGAAAGCTAGAGGAATGGACCAAAGCATGTTTGATAGCTGTTATAATGTGTAATTAATACTGTATATAATTTTTAATCAGTTGTCTCTAGTTCGAATCCCGATTTTTTAATGACTTCCTTAATTTTACTCTATACTCTAGAAAATATCAGTTACATTGATGCTGTAACTACATACAGCACCTTTAAGCATACCAAACTCATATTATAAATTATTTTGTTCTTGGTGTTCTGGGTTCGAATACTGATTCGATGGAATTTACTTATAAATTTAATAACTCCTAAACCAATTAAGATAAAGACGCCAAATAAACTTTATTGCGTTTATGATATTAGGTAGTATCTTGTAAATGTGTAACTAGATACCTGACGTCCTGGGTTCGATCCTTAATTTTTAAATTTTCATTATCTCGGGAACTAAGTGAGGTAGAGGAGTGCAGCAAAGCATGATTGATAGCTTCTATGATGGGTGATTAATGCTGTATATAATTGTCAATCAGTTGTGCTTGGTTCGATTCCCCATCGTTTAATGACTTCCTTAATTTTCCTCTGTACACTAGAATATATCACCTAGATCGATGATGTAACTGCATACAACTTTGTTTAACATGTCAGACTAATATTATAAATTATTTTGTTCCTGGTGTTCTGGGTTCGAATACCGATTCAATGAAATTTACTTGCAAACATTTAATAACTCGTAATTTAATTTAGATAGACATGTCAAGGTAAACGTAAACAGAGTATCTAGTCCTTAAATATCGTTATCGTGACAAAAAATTACTTTAAAGTACTTAGATCGAATCCCGAAGGGTGATTTCATATATCTTCAAGCTTATGGATCATATCAGGTTCGAGTAAAGATTATATGGCAGATGCTGATATTGGGGAGCTAAAATACATTTATTAAAAGTATTACCGGGTTCGATTTAGAAGCTTAGAATCTGTGTAACTCTGGAAAAATTGCTTTTCTCATGATTGTAGTGAAATGTAATGGTCTTTTTGTGAGAAGATGGAAGGGAAGAATTGAAAAGGGAATAAAACATGAAATAATTAAGTAAATGAGGGGGAAAATCTTCTAGGTTTCCTTTTAAGCTTTTACTTTTAAGTATTGTGATAATAAAGCTTGAATTAACCTTGGTACAATAGGTGGTGATGGTGGTGGTGGGCTTGAATTTGAAATATATGTCTGAATGAGCGTGTGGGAATACTTCTCTTGCTGGTGTGACATCATAAGCAGGTAGTTATGAGACGAGTTTAAACGTGTTTGATGCTGCCAGACATCCTGTCTCTGGGTGTGACGTCATAAACATCCTGTCTCTAGACTTGAGGTTATATGGCTGGGGGGTTAGTACACGTTGAGCGATCATATACAGGTGGTTATGGAGCGAGTTTATGATTGATCTAAAAGGTTCGTGCTCCCTCTATAAATATGGTGATCTAGGGCATTGGACTTCATTGTGCTAATTAGTCTTGAGGTGTTAACATCGTGTTCTCTCCAAGAATAATCAGCTTTCTAAAGTGGTGTCAAGGTGAAGAGGTCTACATTTCATTGATCAGTGATTAATACGTTATTACATCAAGAATAAAGATGAATAACTCAGCGTATAAGGATATTATTCCAAGCGCTACTGGATATGCATGCGGAAAATGTGGGAAGAAGTTTCTCCGAGGTTATGACAAGAGAAGACACGAGATGAGCTGCAAGAAGCTCTTCAAATGTAAACATTGTAATGTACCCTTCAAAGATTGTTATAAGGGACAGCGACACGAAGATATATGTGAAATAAGCAGCCCTCAGAAGAAAAGAAGATTGGAGCCAACTAAACATCAGTTGCTGTCAACAATGGAGGACTGCGATATGAAAGAATACGAAACTTCATTCGAAGGACGATTGAAATCGTATTTTATACGATGCGAATCAGCTAAGGACCTAAATATGTATCTGCAAGAGGCAAAACAACGTATAATCCAGGCTGTGCATAAAGAGCTTAGCATTCATAAGAGTGTTAAAATTAATCTGTTGGCTGAGTGTCGATTTGTTAACAGTATTGGAGAAACCTGTGACAAAACATTTAAAACAAGGAATCATCCTGTTTTCCTAGAAACAGATCTGGAGTCAACGATTGAAGTGAAATTCAAGAAATTGGTGACTGAAATGGAGGAGTCTCAGCTTAAGGGTAGCAGCTGGGCTTTGCTTGCTGTAGAAGGAGTTCGACTTCGTATCAACAAGTACAATCCATTGCGAGGAAGTAGCTACATACCATTACCACCATCTGTCGGAGCTAAAGAAGCGTGTATAAACATCCAGAACTTTAGCGACGAGAAATGTTTCATGTACTCTATACTGGCCAAATTCGTGAGCATCAAGCCTCAACGCGTCAGCAAATACAAAAAACTTCAAGACAAGTACGACTTCAGCTGTGTTTCCTATCCTACAACACTTTCTCAAATACCTAAATTTGAGAAGCTTAACAAGATATCCATTAACGTTTTCGGGGTGGATGAGAAGCATGAAGTGTATCCAATAAAGGTTGCTGACATTGAACTACCTGAACATCGCGACCTGCTACTATTGAATGACAGCAGTGGAAAACATCACTACGTGTATATAAAGAATTTTGAGAAGCTCGTTCGACGCCAGAAAACTAAATGTAATGAACGTG
The DNA here is from genome assembly GCA_030765065.1 of Deroplatys truncata. Classification (NCBI taxonomy): domain Eukaryota; kingdom Metazoa; phylum Arthropoda; class Insecta; order Mantodea; family Mantidae; genus Deroplatys; species Deroplatys truncata. The sequence goes on from CM060980.1 coordinate 40,365,684, forward strand.
TTTATACCTGCAAGCGCTGTTTTACACATTTTGATAATCGATATGGACGAAGTGGACTGGAAAAACTACAAGAACATGCAGCCGTCTGTATTCAACATGGTGTTGCAAGGGTTGTTATGCCTACCAAGGAGAAAGCAATTGTACAGTTTAAAAATGTTGAGAGGATGCTGAAAGTACCTTATGTCATCTATGCGGATTTTGAGAGTATTCTCACTCCATGCCATACGTGTATACCCAATCCTGAAACTTCCTATACAAACCCTTATCAAGAGCACACACCAATGAGCTTCTGTGTTTACGTGAAGCCTACATCCAGTGTTGAACATCTCGAAACTGGTCTTCCTAAGCAACCCTATGTGTATCGTGGTGCTGATGCTGCTAAGAAGTTTATGCTGTACCTTACATCTCTTGCAGAAATGATTGGTAATATATATAAATCTGCTAAGCCTCTGAAACTTACGGATCAACAGCAAAAGGATTTTGAGTCTTCTTCAGCATGCTACTTGTGTGGAAAACCCTTTACAGAAGAGAACTATAAAGTACGCGACCATGATCACATCAGTGGTGAATATCGTGGAAGTCTTCATAATGAATGTAATTTAGCCTGTAAAACACCTAAATATATACCAGTCTTCATGCATAACCTTAGCGGATATGACTCGCATTTCATTGTAAAGGAGTTGGGGTGCACAAGTGAACGTGTGGAGGTAATTCCTAACTCTGAAGAAAGCTATATCTCATTCACCAAGTATGTAGGAGATATAAAGCTTCGATTTGTAGATAGCTTTCGATTCCTCAGTACAAGCTTGGATAAGTTGATAACAAATCTAACCTCGTATCCTGAAACGCTAAAGTACTTTGGAGAAGACAAATTGAAGTTGATGACCCGTAAGGGTGTATTTCCATATGATTTTGTTACGTCATGGGATGCCCTGAACGAGACCTGCTTGCCACCTAAGGACTCCTTCTACAATAGATTAAATGAAGAAGAAATTACTGATACTGACTACGATCATGCTAGAAATGTATGGGAGCTGTTCAATGTGAGAAACCTGGGAGAGTACAGCGATCTCTACTTAACTTCGGATGTACTTCTTCTAGCTGACGTCTTTGAGACGTTCAGAGAGCAAACTCTCAAAACACATAAAGTCGATCCGGCCCATTATTTTACCTCTCCAGGTCTTACATGGGACGCCATGTTACTGTATACTGGGATTAAGTTAGAGCTGTTACAAGATTATGATCAACTACTCATGGTGGAATCAGGTATAAGAGGAGGTTTATGCCAAGTTTCCCATCGGTATGCTGAGGCTAATAACACTTATATGGATAAGTTTGATCCGTCGAGACCTACCCAATTTATCACATACGAGGACGCTAATAACCAATATGGGTGGGCAATGTGTCATGCTCTTCCTTTTGGTGGATTTCAGTGGGTGTCACCTGAAGAAATCAACTTAGAAACACTACAAGAAGATGATCCTCGTGGGTACATATTAGAAGTCGACATCGAGTATCCTGCTGAACTTCACGATCTACACAACGATCTACCTTTCCTGCCAGAGTGTATGAAACCATTGGAATCATCTACAAAGAAACTGATACCTCATCTTGGACCTCGAAAGAAGTATGTAGTGCATTACATGGCTTTGAAGCAAGCTCTTAGTCATGGACTACGACTAACAAAAATCCATCGTGTGCTACAATTCCGACAGTCTCAGTGGTTGAAACCTTATGTGGAATTTAACAACAGGCTACGACAACAAGCTGCAAATGATTTCGAGAAGGATCTCTACAAGCTCTTTAACAACGCTATGTTTGGAAAAACTATGGAGAACCTGCGTAACCGTATGGATATACGACTGGTGACCAATGAAAAAACTTTAGAGAAGCTGATCGCCAAGCCTACGTTTATCGACAGGACGATATATGCTGATAATCTAGCTGCTGTACATATGGCCTCTCGTCAGATTGTATTCAACAAGCCTATATACATTGGTATGAGTGTGTTGGACATCTCCAAGACATTAATGTATAACTATCATTACGACGTTTTGTTGCCTTATTATGGAGCTGAAAACCTGAAGCTTATGTATATGGACACTGATTCGTTCATTCATCGTGTAACAACTGAAGATGTGTACCAGGACAAGCTACGTTTTCTTGAGCATCTCGATACAGCTGATTACCCTGCCAACCATATATGTTACTCTACTCAGAACAAGAAGGTATTGGGAAAATTTAAAGATGAGGCTAATAGCAAAATCATCCTACGCTTTGTTGGACTACGTCCTAAGATGTATGCCTTAGATATTCAAGGGTCAATGATAAAAAAGATTAAAGGTATAAAACGTAGCGCTATTAAGCAGTACATTTCGTTTGACAGCTATACAGACTGTCTTAAAACCTGTGAAATCATCAGAACACCTATGAATCTGATCCTATCACGAAAGCATGCTCTTGCTACAGTGCAAGTGAATAAAATTGCATTGACTCCGTTTGATGATAAAAGAATTATTGCTGAGGACGGGATAACGACATATGCGCATGGACATTACGCCATTACAAACAGTGCTTAAAAGAATGTAAGTTAAAGATAAAGATTTTATCGTGAGTCTACAATCTTAAAAAGAAGGTTATCTGTGTGCTGTATATGCGGATAGCTGACGCCTGATGAAGAAAGAAGAAGATGGAAGGGAAGGTGGTAACCCTGCCATTAGGAGCAATCCTAGTGCTAGTCTCAAGCCTAGATAAAAGGGGAGAGACATCTACACGAACTAAAATAAAGGTATGTTGACGTAAAGCTTTTCAATTTGTGAACCAATATGCAGTTTATCCCTCTCCGCATCGTACAATAACTGTTTAACATATAATAAGTTTGTAAGATTTAGAAAAAAGTATATAAATTGTTGTAACGTTGGATGAGAAATGTTTTATAATTTAATTACTCTCTATATTACCATGAGTACCTGTGATACTAGTTGAATTGCCCGTTAAAATGACTTAAATACTTGTGATACTACTCGAATCAAGTGAAATTACATTAAATAGCTCTGATACGAAACCCTGATCATTGAATCTAGCCTCCTGTGATGCTAGCTGAGTTACTCTAAACACCTATGATGCTTGAATCGCCCAAATACCTAGACACTATCTGAATTACCTGTTAAAATGACACAAATACCATTGATACAACCTGAATCACCTGCATTTACCTTAAATAGCTGTGATACAAATCTCTGATCGAAATTATCACGAGCATCTGTGAAACTATGCTGATTACCCAAATACTTACGATATTACCTGAACTATCTGTAAAATACGAAACTAGGCTATAACCAACCCCTGGAACCTACCCTCCTGTAATGCTTGCTTAATTACTCTAAACACCTATGTTAATTGAATTATCCTAAATACTTACGATACCCTCTGAATTATCTGTGAAATATGAAACTATGCTATACCCAACCCTGGAATCTAACCTCCTGTGATACTACCTGAATTAGCCTAAATACCTATGATACTAGCTGAATTAGCTGTGAAATCATGCATAGCTATGATGCAGTTAGCCTCTGGAATCTAGCCTCCTGTGATACTAGCTGAATTAGCTTAAATGCTCACGATACTAGCTGAATTGGCTATGAAAATGATTTAAATACCTGCGATACTACCCGAATCATGTGAAATTACCTTAACTAGCTCTGATACGAATTCCTGCTCTAAATTAGCACGAGCACCTGTGATACTACCTGAATTACCTGTTAAAATGACTCAAATACCATTGATACAACCTGAATCACCTGCATTTACCTTAAATAGCCGTGATACAAAATCTCTGATCGAAATTATTACGAGCGTCTGTGAAACTATGCTGATTATCCAAATACTTATGATATTACCTGAACTATCTGTAAAATACGAAACTAGGCTATAACCAACCCCTGGAACCTACTCTCCTGTAATGCTTGCTTAATTACTCTAAACACCTATGTTACTTGAATTAGCCTAAATACCTACGATACCCTCTGAATTACCTGTGAAATATGAAACTATGCTATACCCAACCCTAGAATGTATCCTCTTGTGATACTAGCTGAATTAGCCTAAATACATACGATACTAGCTGAATTACCTGTGAAATCATACACTGCTATGATCCAGTCGACCTCTTGCAATACTAGCTGAATTACTTACCTGTTAGTGTTAGTGGGTTAGCTTTTCCCGTTGCAGGTCACCTTTTTCCCTTTATGGCTCACCGTTTTCCCTTTGGTGGTCACCTCTTTCCCTTTGTTGCCCACCTTTTTCCCTTTGCTGGTGACATTTTTCCCGTTGCATGTCGTCTTTTTCCCTGAGCAGTCACCTTTTTCCCTTTATGGCTCACCGTTTTCCCTTTGGTGGTCACCTTTTTCCCTTTGTTGCTCACCTTTTTCCCTTTGCTGGTCACGTTTTTCCCTTTAGTGGTCGACTTTTTCCCTTTGTGGGTCACCTTTTTCCCTGAGCAGTCACCTTTTTTCCCCTGAACGACTCACCTTTTCCCTGAATAGGTTACGTGATGGGCATGTCTAGAATTAGCGGTCTAACATTGACATCAAACAGTTTTCCACTAAGTTCACGTCTAAAGTTGCTTTCAAGTCTAGCACCTCCTATTCCCTATCTCTCCTGTATATAAGTCCATATTGCTACTCCTTTAGTATCTGTCTAGCCTAACACCTCTCCTCCTGTTCCTATACCTCTCATATAAACCATACTCTACTCCTCAACTTCTGCCTAGCCTAACTCCTCTCCTCGTTTCCCTGTACCTCTCATATAAACCATACTCTACTCCTCGACCTCTGTCTAGCCTAACACCTCTCCGCGTTTTCCTATACTTCCCATACATATAAACGCATACTCTACTCTCAACCTCTGTCTAGCCTAACACCACTCCCCTGATCCCCTACCTCTCATAAAGCGCATTCCTCCTGCCCCCCCTCTAGCTGAGTATCACTCCTTGGTTTCCTATCTAACCTAACTTTAACACCTGTCTATCCTAGCATAGGATCTCTCTCCGTTTTCTCGTCTCTCCTTATAAACACATACTCAATTCTCCTAACCTAATACCTCTCCTCGTTTTCCTATACTTCTCATATAAACCATACTCTACTCCTCGACTTCTGTCTAGCCTAACACCTTTCCTCGTTTTCCTATATCTCTCATATAAACCATACTCTACTCCTCAACCTCTGTCTAGCCTAGCACCTCTCCACGTATTCCCTATCTGTCTCATATAAAGCACACTCCCCCTCCTACCACTGTCTAGCCTAGCGTCAGTCCTCGTATTCCCTATCTCTCCCACATAAACGCATTTTCCTCCTTGAACCGTCGCATCTAGCCTCGTTTTCCCTATCCTTTCCCATATAAACGCAAAAAAGTGGCCTCGAATTCCTCTATATATCCTACTCACTATAATACTGAAACACCTTATCTCACAACGTGTACAGCACAGACTTCGGGTCAACTGACTAGCCGGCACACGGAGATGAGGGAAAGAGGAGGGGTACAAAACCGTTAAAACAGCGCAGTGCAGGGCAAGCAATTCCCTCTAACACTGCCACGCATCGAAACCAAGACTCTCTAGTTAATAACGAAAACAGAGGTAACGGTGCAGAAAGTAACTAGTGGGGAGGTCTACCTCTCGCTCTCATTCTCGCTCTTTCTTACTCCCTCCGTCTTTATCTCCATTTCTTTCCACTCACTATCCCCTTTTGTTTCTCCCTCTAGTTCTCTTCCACTCCTACATTCTCCCCTTTATCACTCTCGCCCTCCTCGTATAGCTTATATGTCGTAGAATGTTTTAAAAACCAGTAATAAAACTGCTTTTTCTGGAGCGTTGATAAATTGAAAACAAATGAAGCATATGGGTGTTTAACCTGTGTCCTTTACTTATGCTTGCAATATCATCGCGACTACACGGTTTCTCGAGGAAACCCGTTTAATTACGGTAATAATAATAGCAAATTCATATAATTACCTAATGCTTATTATGTACCTACTTAAAAACTAAATATAAATCATAATGAAATTTTTAGAAGCTTTACTAATGCCAACACTGCTATGTATGATTTTTTAAATGAATAATAAACAGGATATTTCTATTTCTTTATTTTGCACCCCTTTAGAAACCCCTTTCTTTTTTAGGAAATTAATTAAGATGCCAATTAGTTTATTTTATAATTGGAACGTAAGGCATATTACATACCAATCTTTACAGTCGGTTTTATCACTCTAGAGTGAAAATGTAATACGCTCAAGTGCATACTGCGATTTTTTATTTCAATATGATTTATCCGTTCAAAATAGAAAATTTCCAGAATTTTTTTTTTACATTTTTATTACAAGTAGATATATATAAACTATATCTTTACGAGAACCTAAAGTTTTCCTGCGGTAATTTTTTGGCTCTGTTTTATGGTTTCCCATATACAGAAAGTTCAATGATAATGAATAGGACTTCACATGCAATTTACAGACAATTTATGCTTCATTTGTCACGTCAATTTCATAAACATACAACTTAATATATTCATTAGAGCTAGTTTTGACAAATTAACTAAAATGAAAAGTTTTCTGTGTAAATATTTACATGAATGAGGGAAATTTCTTGGTATTCTTAGTATCTTGTTTTCTTTAAATGTGACTATGCATTACATTTTTAATTTTCCGTCTTTATACTGTTTTCAGTTTGCTTTTCACAGAAATACATAGAATCCAACAGTTTTTACTTTCTCTACTTCGTATAGTAAGTAGGGCAAGTATTGTATTGCACCCAAAAATTCGATAACGAGATTTAACAGGAAATACATGTTTTGAGACCCCCTGAATCCAAAAAAAGGATTTTTGGAAACATTTCCTTGTGTGTCTGTGATTCTGTCTGCCTATCTGTCTGTGTGTGTCTGTGAACAGTAACTCAGAAACGAACAGTCGGATAAACACCAAACTTGGTATTTAGGTTCAGTATCTTCCAGAGATGCGACACGAAGGTTTTCAAGAAAATGCTCCCTCCCCAGATTACCCTTCACATGGAACATTTTTCGAAAATTTTAATTTTCTCAAAAAATAGCTCAAAGGATTTTGATTAAAATTTTTTGGAAATGTTTCCAAAAGTATTCTTCATTGTGAACGACTTTTGCATAACTGGTAAACCATAAGAGATAGACAAAATTTTACTAAACAAAAAATGTAGATCTCGTTAAAATACACAATTTATGTCATACATTTTTTTTTGTTGAGTGAACCATTTTTGAGATATTGGTTGTTATTCCCTTAAATTTTCCAATACTCTTTTTCAAATGGGAATTCGTTATTCATTTTTTATGTCCTGGACATATATAAGAGAATGGAATGCATCACATAGCAACCAGCGCTTAAAATATTTGACTATCGCTTAAAGCCTACCAATTTCCCTTACACCTACAAGAAGATTATCAATAAGATTAACATCTCGATTAACATGAAGCATATGGAGAATAAGCGTTTGTAAAAATACTTTGTACAAGAGTAGGGAAAATCATGTGAGTGTAACACATCAGATTTTTTAGATTAATTGGGCCTCAAAGCCCGTTTTATCAGTGGGGCTGAAGCTGGATACCCTCCTCTTCGAGTAAGCTGCACAGAAATTAAAATTTAAAGGGTGTCTCACATAAAGGTGTAAACAGTTTCACAAGGATAAAATGGATTGAGCAGCATGAAAGATTCTCATGTGGTGTACCAGACTGTACAGCAAATGGGCGTTAGGACAGAGAACGATGGGTCTCCTTAAAGTGAAGTAATGCTCCTGAAGTGCACATTAATACAAATATAAGAGATTTGAAGTGCTGTGATTTTGGTAGATGAGAGTAGAGAGTGCATAATCTCTCTACGTGTCTCAAAACTGTTTTAATGTCTTGCGGACAGTTAATGTCTCAGAACTGCCATAAGACTGCGTTTTTGTTCCTGCGCTGCTGAATAATTCAAATTGCTTTGTAAGTGTAATAAGAGGAATAATTAAAACCGCCTAATGGATTTTGTGTAGCATTGTGTAAATGCTGTATGTTCCCTTTAGTGCCACACCCTTGTTGTGTTGACACAAGAGGATGTATGTCATTCATCTGTCTAAACCTCACTAGTGCCCTTATCAACCCGTCCTCCGATAAAAATCTTACCTTATAGTTAATTAAGTCAACCTGAAACAACGGTATATCCTAAAGGCATGATTAAGTTAACTGTCAGAAAAGGATTTTTATGGACTCTTAGTATTTTAATAAATGGTTGGTCGTAAATATTAAATTAATTTAAAGTGTTCTTTAAATTCAGATTGGCTTAGGTTTTTACTTTCTCTACTACGTAGAGTATGTAGGGGAGGTATTGTACTCCACACAAAAATTCGATACTGAGATTTCACCGGAAATACATGTTTTGAGGTCTCCTGAAACCAAAAAAAACCTGATGTGTTACTGATGTGATGACCTGATGTGATGACTTTCCCTATTCTTGTACAAATCATTTTTACAAACGCTTATTCTCCATATGCTTCATGTTAATCGAAATGTTAATCTTATTGCTAATTTTCTTGTAGATGCAAGGGGAATTGGTAGGCTTTAAGACATAGTCAAATATTTACTAATATGGTTACTATGTGGAGTATCCATTCTCTTTGCATTAACAGGAAAAAAACAATCTGATGTGTTCCACTCAAATGACTTTCTCTACTCTTGTACAAACTATTTATACAAACTCTTATTCTCCATTTATTTCATATTAATCGAGATAAACATTTGCAGAAAAGATATTTTTACATGCAAAGAGAATTACATTTTATACATAGCGACCAGTTCTAAAAATATTTGACAATCGCTTAAGGCCTACTATGTTCCCCTTGTTTTGTATTTGCAAGGCAATATAGAAATACAATAGCCTTTAAGCATCGACATATAAATTAATAGCTGGTTGCTAGGTGCAGCACCATTCCCTTTGCCACAGATTAATACTCTTTGCATAACCAAGTAAAAAAAATCTGATGTGTTGCACTCACATGACTTTCTATACTCTTGTACAAATTATTTTTACAAACGCTTATTCTCCATATGCTTCATGTTAATCGAGATGTTAATCTTATTGCTAAGTTTCTTGTAGATGCAAGGGGAATATGGTAGGTTTTAAGCGATATTCAAATCTTTTAAGCACTGGTTGCTATGTGGAGTATTCCATTCTCTTTGCATTACCAGGACAAAAAAAAGGAACTAAGAATTCCCATTTGAGAAAAAGTATAAGTATTGGAAAATTTAAGGGAATAACAAGCAATATCTTGAAAATGGTTCACTCAACAACAAAATGTATATGACATAAATTGTGTATTTTAACGCGATTTACATTTTTTGTGTGGTAAAATGTTGTCTATCTCTTATGGTTACCAGTTATGCTAAAGTCGTTCACAATGAAGAATACTTTTAGAAACATTCCCAGATAATTCAAGATATACATTTTATTTGTCATGAAAATATCTTAAAAATATGATATTTTAATGAAAATCGTTAGAGATATTGCTTGTTATTCCCTTAAGTTTTCCAATACTTATACGTTTTTCAAATGGGAATTCGTTATTCATTTTTTTTGTCCTGGACATACAAAGAGAATGCAATACTCCACATAACAGCCAGCTCTTAAAATATTTGACTATCGCTTAAAGTCTACCATACTCCCCTTACATCTACAAGAAAATTAGCAATAAGATTAACATCTCGATTAACACGAAGCATATGGAGAATAAGCGTTTGTAAAAATAGTTTGTACAAAAGTAGAGAAAGTAATGTGAGTGTAACACATCAGATTTTTTTCATCTTCTTTCCTTCCAACCTCTCAAGCAGCATATGCTCCACTGGCGGTAATTGTATTCTAATTTTCCTAAAGTATATTCGGAATAATGTTTGGGGCTGTAGCACTGAGAGCAGTTTCTACTTGAGCACATAGGTGTTCTAACACCGCTTGAAGGGTACGATTCCGAGAGATAAAGTAAATGGACCACAATTTGTTGAGATTTGTATCTGTAGCCACTAGATCTAGAGGGTTGAACTGTTCCTCGAAAGAATACCTTATCTACATCGGAAAATTTCCGCTATCAAAAATTGTTTCTTTATACGGTTTTATTTACTTTAACCTTCAAGATGTTCCCTCATGCTTACAAACTTAGTATAGATTCATCATTACACTTAAGTTGCAACAAGGCTTCCAGTACAGCACTGGCAAGTGTTGTCTGATGGCACTGAACAATTTATCTTCACGCCCATTTGAAGTCGATTAGTTGCTGCCCCACGTATGGTACAATTTGAAGTAAAATGATTTTTACGTCATTAGCACCACGCTTTGGGCGCGAAACTTGTAGCTGTTTATTGCCCCACGTATGATACAAAGTTTCCGGTGGCCTTCGCCCCAATTTTAAAAGTCAACATTATATTTTAAGGTTTCTTTAAACATTATATATTTATGTTTGTCTCGGCTGTGACACTATTAATTTGCAGAATAAGGTATCTCTTAGCAGGGGGTGGTGTGGCTAAAGAATGAAGGCTTATACAAATTATAATGGTATTTAACTTCGTTTTTCAATAATCTTTCACAGGATTAAATAACACTTTACTGATATATCATACTGCAGAACTGTGGGATTATTTATTAATTGCACTTTTTTCACACGTAAACTTTATTTTATACTTGCGGTAATGAAGTGTTATGTCTCACACTTAACCTGTGCCGTATTGAAGTGCTCGGGAACGCTGTCTAGTAGTATCTGGCTTCTACCGCTTAAATTTGTACATTTCTCTATTTTAAGTCTCTGATTGGCTAATCCTACTCCAATAGAATACTTTTATTTAACTTTCAGCATTTCTAGTTTTTGATTGGCTATTTATAAACGTTTTAAATATTACATTATTGTTCCATGAACTATTATTAGCATTATTAAACTTTCCATTTCATTATTGCCTCAAGGTTACCTCATTGTTAGCAACTTTCGGCTTCTATTCTGACAGTTCCTACATTGTTAAATTACTTAATACATTCACATAACATTATTATACATGTACATAATAATATAAACATTAATACAATGACTGTTACATACATTTTAGATATTATTACATACACATATTGCTTTTAAGGCGGGCTGTTATTATAGTTTATATTATATAATTAGACTGATATCATTTAAGTGATAAAACTACTGCCTCACATTTAGTATAACATCGTGATAAAAACTAACAGTTATGAATGTAAGGAAGATTAATATTAATCAAAACAGATTTAATCAGGACCACTAGTCTCCTCACAGTTCTTGCTTTGATGTGCTATTATCCACCACAGTTCTCTGATATCTGCAGTTTATGAGTAGTGAAAATGCACAAAGCATCAATATGACTAGAGAGGGATTCCAGAATACCATCTACAGGGTGTGCCCAATAACCGCTCGGCTAGGAATGGTCCAGGGATGGTAACCGGCTGCCTCAGTCCAACCTCCTCAAGCTTTCAGTGCGTGCAAGAGGCCCCTCCTATATTCAAAATATCAAAGCGCTGCAGTCTCATTTTTGTTTTCTGAAACTCTTGTATACATAAAGGATTAATATACTACATTGTACCTGTTAATAAACAAAGTAAATAGAATATTACATACATTAAAACAGTGATAAACATATTTAGGAATGAGAAGAAATTTAGTCCGTTGTTTTGGGTAATTATCATTCCAAAGTTGGCTGGCAACATTGATGAAACAGCTCGCTCCGTTCATTTTACTGTCCGCACACGTTTAGTCACAGGTAATTCGTGTAAGCACCTCCTATAGTTGAATGAGTGCATTTGTACAGTTTTATACAAGATTTTTACAACATAAAATATTTCTCCTAGAATTAACTATACCCATGTATAAATTGTCTGGTCGCTAACCCTATTTTGTGCTACTCGGTTTACTTGGTTCCCTAGCCTTGTAGCTTACTGAGTAGCCCCTTACTACCTTTCGTCCTTTGCACTCATTCCTCTCTCCCTTCTCTTGGTTGTCCCTTTTCCTTGCATATCTTACTTTTCTAATGCTAAAGTTTGTTTTACCTTCTCTAAGTACTTCCCCATATTTCTAATTTCCTTTTCTTATTTTCCTATCAGGGGCGGCGCCGTGGCCGAGTGGTTAGACCGCTCGCCCCTCACCGAGGCGGCCCGGGTTCTATCCCTGGGACCCGCATGTGGGATTTATGGTGGACAAAGCGGCGTCTGGGCGGGTTTTCTCCGGATTCTCCAGTTTGCCCCGCCATTTATTCCACCAACTGCTCCATCATCACCTTTCCTTTCATCCATTTCACCATATTTCGTTTCATCTACTTCTTTCCTCCCATACCATCAGCATCGGGCTGATCACCCATCCTGGATAATCTGTCTGATCCATTGTGTGTCTGCTCCTCGACGGGCCTCTGACCCCAGGCACCCGTCTGTAAGTCCTGGGGGTGTAAGAAAGAAGAAGATTTCCCTATCAGAAGTTTTATAGTTATTGCTGTTTTTCTGTGCATTTCTTCCCATACTTTTTCTCTCCATATTATTAGTTTTTTACACTCAGCCACATATTCCTTTCCCATTTACTCCTGTAGTTGTAGTGGAGCGAGTGAGTTTCCCTCTGGTCTAATGGCTAACACACCTGATCTCTATGTACTCCTGTTTCCCTTTGGGTTCTATAAATACTTAAATAGTTGTTTGTTCTTCATGCTGACCCAATAGATCCTTTACTTAGTCAATTTAATCTATTCAGTGATCCAGTTGATAACCGCACACTTGCATAAACCTCTAAATTGTGCACAGAATGAAGGCATGATACCCCGTACTACTATCACATTGATAAAACTAGCGGAAGTCGTCTTCATAAATTCATAAAATTTTGGCACATATATAGAAACATACAAAAATTACATCTGTTATATCCTTTATTCCTATTTGTTTGTTTTTCTTTATGCTAAAGGAGAGGGGAGAAGTTTCCATTGCAACTCTAATTAAACCAACATTTATGCAAAATCCCTATTTAGTTGTAGACAGAACTTTGTAATATTATCTTAGATACTTCTGGAGAAAGAAGCACAGTAGTACCTAAAATATCACCTGAAGTAACATATTAAACTGTGTAGCAGTTAATGTAAACTTTTAATTGTGATACAGCTATTTTCGTGTCTCGGCTTTTTGGATTTGTATTTTTACTGTTTAAATTAGCTGTCAAATTATTTTATTTATTGCAGTTTTAACTTCTATAGCTATGACACGACAAATGCACCGGTGAGAATAGTTTGCTAGTACTAGGCAGATGGCATCGGGGTAGACTATTTTATCAATTATGTTTTATTTCTGTTAATGGTATTCATTCTTTACACGTTCACCTACGTTTTGCTGCGTTCCTACTGTTTGATGAGCCTGGGGGTCGTGGAACTTTGAGGCAGTATTTTTAACACTTAAATGATTTTAGTCAAATTATATAATATAAATTCAATAACAGCGCGCCTTAAAGCAATATGTGTAAGTAACAATATAAAATGTGTATATTACAGTCATTGTATATGTTTGTATTATAGTATACATGTGTAATAATGTTATGTAAATGTATTACATAATTTAATAATGTAGGAGCTGTGAGAATAATAAGTTAAAAGCTGCTAACATCGAGGTAACAATGAGGTAACCTTAAGCCAATAATGAATTTGGAAGATTCATAATACTACTAGTCATTCTTGGAGCAACAATAATGTAATTTTTGTGACAATTTATAAAATAGCCAATCAACAACCAGAAAGGGCTTTAGTTAAATGAATGTATTCTATTGGGCTAGGATTAGCCAATCAGAGACTTTAAATATAGAAATTTACAAATTTAGGCACAAGAAGTCAAGTCAGTTGCTTGTAGACAGTGCTCATAACTGGACGTGTTGGTTGTAGACTGTGTTCCTGACGCGAAATGTGCCCTCGAGAAATTTAATATGCATGCGTGTGAGACGAAAATAGTTTACGTGTTTAAAAAGTGAAAGTATTTAATAAAAGAATCTCACAGCTCTCTATATCAATGAAGTGTTATTTAAATTGTGTCAAGGATTAATAAATATAGTGAAGTAAAAATTATAATCTGTGTAAGCCTACATTCTTCAGCCGCATCACGCCCTGCTAAGACATTCATGTCTCTAAAAATAAATACTGACGCAGCCGAGGCAAACATAAATATATAATATTTAAAGAAACAGTCTTAATTACAAAGTTAATATTTTTTAAACATTTGGTGCAAAGGCCACCGGAAAGTACATTTGGGGCGAAGGTTACCGGAAACATTTTACCATACGTGCGGTTGCAACTACGTCAAGTTCGGCTCCCCAACAGTTGAACTACAATACAACTACCTACTTCAAATTGGCTCCCAAAACGTGGGGCAAACAATACAACAAAAATATCTTCTTCAATTGGCATTCTTAATCGGCTAAGGAAAATAACGAACATCATTTTTTGTAGTAATGTTTAACACCTTTTCTTTCGCATACGACACCATAGATTGTGGACACTGATGAAATCTGAAATTAAATAATAATTGGGAAAGGAAATTTGGGAAGGAATCGTTGCAGGCCTAAGTTGAGGGTACATCTCTGGCATTTATCAGGATTCAGAGAAACCTGGAAAAAATCTGTCAGGTAGGACTCTCTTGAGGGATTTGAACTACAGACTTTCCGTTCGCGAATCCGTGTCTTAGCGACCTCGCTATCGATGTCGGTGAATAACGTCGTCATGTTGGTCGAATAACAACCTTAGTTCCCAGCGTTACCACTGAGGCATCTCTCTTGATACCAAGTTATTAATTAAATACAAGATGTAGCAATTTAGGGACTTTAAACACAAATGCTCAGCGATTATAACTTTCCTCGGCGACAGTGTGTTTGTTCAACAACGTGGAGAAAAGAGGCAGAGTTTGGGAAGTTTTTGCAGTTGGTGTTCTCTCAAGCTAATTTTCTGGAAATATACTGAGTTAGCGGTACTGGTAAATACGGGTAGTTCTTGGAATAGACCTAGACTCAGCATGCAAAAATGCTAATATTGGAACTGTAATTACTACGTCGCGCGAGAACAAAGTAGGTTTAACGTAGAATATGCAATATCATTTACTCCGTCCGCTTGCTGAGTGTGGGAAGCG
Source organism: Deroplatys truncata (assembly GCA_030765065.1). Classification (NCBI taxonomy): domain Eukaryota; kingdom Metazoa; phylum Arthropoda; class Insecta; order Mantodea; family Mantidae; genus Deroplatys; species Deroplatys truncata. The sequence goes on from CM060980.1 coordinate 40,380,879, forward strand.
AAAGAGGAGTGGGAGAGGGAGAGAGAGAGAGGCGCCTGCTGTGTTTGAGAACTTATCAATAATCGCAGAGAGCGGCCTCTCCACGACCTGGCCACCCCAAGTATCACCATCCCCCATTGTTCGAACCTACGTGGAACACTTGAGGTTTAGATGGTCTCCCACACTGCCTAATCGCATCGCCTCCTCGTTGTTTGTTTTGGAAATGTCAACAGGAACCCTTAAGTGTGGTCAGAAGAGCTACTCTGTTTCTAATGCCATCTCTGCTTGCTGTAAATCTATATAAAATATGTATCATTTAGATTAAAGCAGACAGTTTGTGACGCTTGGTGTCATTCTCCTTCTTTCTCCCTCCAAATTCGTGTGTTGGGAGTGGTCAGACAAACCATGACGATGTGTTAAATCCCATGTCTCTTCCAGTGACAACCCTGGATTAAATTATATGCTTAAATTTACTTTAATGTTCATACTCGTATCAATTAATCAATCAAAAATAACTTTACGCCCCAGGGCAGGTCATACACCGCAATGCCTTCTCCATTATTCCCTTTGTTCCCCTTTAAGCTTCGAATCCGCGGGTCAACTGTTTATCTCTTTCTGTCATCTTCTGTGCGGAAAATTTTGCGATGAGAATAAACTGCTTGCTGAAGTAGTAGGTTTGTATTGTTTACCCCACGCTTTGGGAGCCAATTTGAAGAAGGTTTTTTGCTGCTACGTATGGAAAGCCGATTTGAAGAAGATGTATTATATTTCGACTGTTGGGGAGCCGAACTTAAAATAGATGCAACCGCGCGTATGGTAAAAAGTTTCCGGTAACCTTCGCCCCAAATGTACTTTCCGGTGTCCTTTGCCCCAAATGTTTAAAAAATATTAACTTTGTCATTTTTTACTGATTCTTTAAATATTATATATTTATGGTTGCCTCGGCTGCGACTATTTATATTTTTTTTAGAGACACGAATATCTTAGCAGGGAGTGGTGCAACTGAAGAATGTAGGCTTACACAGATTTTAAGTTTTTATTCACTCCATTTATTAATGCTTGACACGATTTAAATAACACTTCATTGATATTAATAGAGAGAAAGCTGTGAGATTTTTTTATTAATTACTTGCACTTTTTAACAAGTAAACTATTTTTGTCTCACACAAAATATGTATTAAACTTCTCGAGGACACATCTCGCGTCCGGTTAGGAACACTGTCTGCAAGAACTGACTTCTGAATTTGTAAATTTTACTCAATTTTAGTTTCTGATTGGCTAATCCTACTCCAATAGAATACCTTCATTTAACTAAAGCTTTTTCTGGTTGTTGATTGGCTATTTTATGAACTGTCACAAAGATTACATTATTGCTTCCAAGAATCAAGTAGCATTAAACTTTCAAATTCATTATTGCCTCAAGGTTACCTCATTATTACCTCATTGTTAGCAACTGTTAGCCTATTATTCTCACAGCTCCTACATTATTAAATTACGTAATACATTCACATAACATTATTAAACATGTACATATTAATATAAACATTAATACAATGCCTGTTATATGCATTTTATATATTGTTACATACACATATTGCTTTAAGGCGAGCTGTTATTGAATATATAATTAGACTGAAATTATTTAAGTGTTAAAAATACTGCCTCATTGCTTAGCAAGCATCCAAGCCCCAACTATGCATTTTCTATGTGGTCAGTTTCATCATTTTTTTCCTTTCACCCCCTCTTTCTAAACCAGCTTCCTAAATTATTAGGTCTGTCTATGATATTCACTCTCGAATTCCACTTTATATATTTCGAGTTTGCTTTTATTACAACCACCAGGTTCCTATACTATCCTGTGCTACACTCCACACAATGCACTTCACTTATGCTTTTCTTTAAGTATCCAGAGAAGGTGTTTCTTTATCTACAATAAGTTCCCTTTGATAATTCCTCTATTTGGCATATTCACAAAAATTGATGGTGTACTCCTTATATCTATAGCTATGCATTTGCTCGATTATCTTGCACTGAATTCCGGCATGTGTTTTCGTTTACCTTCCAATAACCATACTTTACCTTTTTTAAAATTTATTTTCATTTCGCGTTCCTCACTGTTAATAATTTCATCTTTATTAGAACGTTCGTTTGGAACTTTTCTGTACGCAGAGACTTTTTCCGGTTAGAAGAGGTGTACATGACATGATTTAAGCCAGATATATATCGATGATATAACTGAAACAGATTATGGACATTTTACATCTTTCATAGATTGTTTAGAAAAAAGTATGGCAATGCGCGCTTCACGTTGCAGTTGAGTAAGAATTCACGTTGGAGGGGTAGGTTGTTTGCTGACCAGAAACTGCGACGAGATTCTGCAAACGGCTGAGTCTGCTTTATAGCAACTATATTAACTTTCGTTGCTGGTATTTAGTTCTTAAATCAGTGTATACGAAAGCTCGAAAGAAAATAAATACTTTAAGTTAAACATTTACTTTTACGCACTTAAATATCAGTTAAATAGATACAGATACAAAAAAATCAAAAAGCTAACATGCTTTCAGTGACAATAAAAGAAAACAACGACGAGGCGTAAAGCATCAGTCATGCTTTCCGCAAGAGTACGGTATCACAGGTGTTTGGATCAAGTGCTAAGTCAAGGCCGAGCAAGATGCTTCCATAGTAGTGTGTGAATGTCGCAATTGAGATCTCCAGGGTTCGATTATCGTCGGGCAGGCACTCTGACCATGGTTGTTTTCGTGGTTTCCTCTGGTTGATAGGCGAATGCTGAGGTGGTTCCCCTTCTATCACGAATTTCCTGCCAATCATTTCCTTTCATCTGTTTCAGGGTTGTAGGACCAGGCAACAACGGTGGAATTTGCGTCAGAGAAAGATTACTCCCTGGCGCCTGGCGGGACTGGGCTCCGTTCCTTCTTGGTAGCGTCTTGTCTTTGCTGATATCCCAGGATGCGGGTGGTTAAGCAGGGCTAGCCAGCGTCAGGATTGGTGTCATGTTGGAATCGTTAAAGACCCCGTCCTTGCACATTACGGTCTGGATCTGGTCGTCCTTCGAGTCTCCCCTTTCTCCCCTCATGTTAGAAGCACAAAGGCCCCACTATGGTCTAAGTGTGATGCTAGCTCCAGTTACTGGAGCCTCTTTGTCTTACTATTCCTACTCCTAACGCGTAAGTCAAGGAAGCACAAGAGTTCGACGAATGTTTACAATCTATCAATTCTCTACGTTGTGGCGAAACTACCTCAGGAAGAAATTCGAAATAACAAAAAGTGTAGATCAGTTGCTGTTCTGCCCTGTTTTTCTTCATTTCTAAAGGTCTCCTTAATCACTGTGGCCATATCGCGGGCTTTGAATGGAAAATTTGATGATTTTCTTACTCTTTGAACCTTTAGGTTAGGTTACTCTAGGGTTCGTCGTTTTTAACTCATTTTACACACACACATTCACTCTCACTCTGTGGTGGGAATTGAATCCGGGACCTTCGGTTGAGAAGTCAGCTCGCTGACGCTTTCTAGATTTGTTTTAATCTCTATATTAGAATTAAGGTGCCATGAAAAATATAGGGAACTGATTTTTCCTACTGAAGTAAGAGCTCAAAGTATAAAATGTTTCCTTGTATTCTACTGGTGGAATCACTTCTTATGAGAATGGAATTTGCCTTCTACCCGGTATATCATCAACAGACGAAAATGTCTTTGAATACATTTTGAGTAAATGAAGTACCTCCGACCAAAGTTGTCCTATGGTCAAGCAACTCTGTGTTTCAAGTAGAATGGAACATTAATCTCCGCAGAAAACCTAAACCTTTGAAAGAATGCTGTAAACATACATATGAAACTCCACAATATTTCCTTGCCTTTCTGGTTCTAAAATCCCAGTACAGCCATGCACTAACGTACTTAAAAAATTGGCTTCAAGCATATTAGGGTTTGTTGTATGGAGAGGGAGGAGATTGCGTTAATCAGTTCCTATCAGTAGCCATATAGTATTCTCGAATAATGTTTTAAAATCCCAATGACACTGAAGTAGTTCCAGCCCCACGTACGATACAAACTTTCCTGTGGCCTTCGCCCCAACGTTTAAAAATCAACTTTGTAGTTTTAATGTTTATTTAAGTATTATATATGTATGCCTCAGCTACGTCAGTATTAATTTGCAGAAACACGTATCTCGTAGGAGGAGGTGGTGCGGCTAAAGAATGAAGGCTTACACAAATTATAATGGTATTTAACTTCGTTTTATTAATATTTCAGACGAATAAACAACACTTCACTGATATATCCTACTGTAGAACTGTGAGATAATTGTTACTTGTACTATTTAACACATAAACTTTATATTATTCATGCCGTAATGAATTCTTTTATGTCCCACATTGAATACGTACCGAGAGATCTGCTCGGGAACGCTGCTTCCTAGCATCTGCCGCCTGAAGTTGCAAATTTTATATATTTCAAGTCCTAATCCTACTCCAATAAAATACTTTTATTTAACTTAAGCTTTTTCTAGTTGTGATTGGCTATTTATAAACTGTTTTAAATATTAAATTATTGTTGCAAGAATTATTAGAATCATTATTAAACTTTCTAATTTATTTTTGACTTAAGGTTGCCTCATTGTTACCTCATTGTTAGCATCTTTCGGCTTCTATTCTCACAGCTCCTACATTGTTTAATTACATAATACATTCACATAACATTATTAAACATGTACATAATAATATAAACATAATACAATGATTGTAACAACTTTTTATATATTATTTACACACATATTGCTTTTAAGGGGGCTGTTATTATATTTTATATTATATAATTAGTCTTATATCATTTAAGTGTTAAAAATACTGGCTCAACACAAACGATCATAAAGATTTAACTATTCTAAATTTCAATTCTCAAGCACTCGTGTTACTGTAGTAAACTGTCTGCGATAGTATTCCAGATACAACGCATCTTCTCCATACATAGTGTGACTTGTCTAGTTTTACAACTGTCACTTTTCTCATTTCTCACTGTCACTTAACTGTTTCATTTTGATGTAGTTCACCTTCACTGGGTGTTCACTTCGTTCCCACTATCACTTCACTCGTGTATCATTTCACTAAGCGAACTAATTCAATTATCCGTCATTTCTTCATGACGTAGCCTCTTCATACCGGACGGTTCATTTCACTGGGGAGTCGAACAAAGACCTCCACCACCCATCGCTCCGCAGTAGCATTCCTGCACGTCACAATAGTGGTCACCAACTCGCTCCGAGAATCACTCTTGATATCACACCAGAAATGCAGTCGCTAACTCGCTCGCACACTGGCTCTAACAGCTCTCTCGCACCCGACTCGCGAGAACGCTCGCTTATATAGGCGATGGATCTTCCACAGAACGTTCTAAAATTATTCGACACTTGCTGGAGGAGGGAAGAGATAAAGCTTCCAGAAAGTTCTAGTTATTCTCCCGATAGCTCTCCCGGTGTTTAGGCTGGCGATCGGAGTTATCGTTGTTTATTCGAAACGCTCAGCGCCGACCTCCCGATAACCTTGGGCCATAGCCGCTGGTTCACAAAAGTTTATATACACTGCCGTTTGTGAAAATTGCAACAACAAGAAGGAAACGCATGAATTCAATGAAATTAATACCACAGGTTAGGTATATGACAAGTAACAAATGATAAACTTTTCAAATCTATACATGACCTTTGAACCCTTATATTCAGTATTTGGTGTGGCCTCCATGCGCTGCAATTAGAACTGCTATACGCCGTGGCATTGAATCAAAAAGGTTCTGAATAAGTTCCTGAGAGGTTTCCATCCACGCAGTTTGTATTCGAGCCTACAAATCCGTGACACTGGTTACTGGAGGACCGTGACGCACCAGGTGCCGACCAAGCATATACCAGACACGTTCGATGGGCGATATGCAGGCCGGGAAGAAATGGTACCCATCGCTCTTCGAAGAAGGCTTGTACATTCCTCGCAATATGTGGCCGGGCATTGTCCTGTTGAAATGTGGCCTGTGGAGATGCCTGAATCAGGGAGAGTACCTCAGGCTCTACAACCACCGGTTGGTGTTCAAAGTGCCCTCAATTCGTAGGAGGTGAGATCGGTTGTTGTAACCAATGGAGCCCCAAACCATGGCACCTGGCGTTTGTCCACTATGCCGCTCAACAATGCAGCCCTCCAGGTTGCGCTCACCACGGTACCGCCAGACACGTATGCGGCCATCACTGTAGGGCACGTTGAAGCGGGTCTCGTTCGAAAAGACTACATTTTGGCACTCAGCACTCCAGTGACGGTGTTCTCGTGCCCATTGCAGTCGGAGGAGCTTGTGGTTCCTGGACAATAGAAGCCGATGTAATGGCATGCAATGCAATCAGCCCAACCTGCAGCAGACGGCGACGAACCATTGATGCAGACAAGTTTACAGCTGTTGCAGTGCTCCCGTGTCGAGCCAACACTGTGGATGAAGCTGTACGGTCCGTTATGGCCACGCAGACGAGATGACGGTCATCCCGTGTTGTGCTCATGTTCCGCGGTCCAGTACCCACCCTTCGTTGCGTACGACCTTCATCATCAATCCACTGCTTCCACACACGCATCACTTCGTAGCAGCATGTCCTGTACGAGCCGAAATGTCACGGTATGACAAACCCGCTTCCTGGAGACCGATCATTCTGGCCCGTTCAAACTCACTCACATGCCGATATGGCTCCCTTTGACGTCGACGAGACATATTGTCACTCACTTTAATATTTCCACCTTGTTTGACAGCTCTGCACTGACTACATTGGGCGCAACACTGACCTTGTTGGACCGACACGAGAGGACTCTGCTCGTCCTACGTGTACCCCATCTCTCTGCAAACCTAATCACTTATTGCTTGTACACTCTTATACATTTCCACCAAGTTTGGAGTTATTTAGGAAATTCTTTCTTGGAGTTACAATTTTTACAAACGGCAGTGTATCATTTCAAGACAATGCTTCGTGGCTACGTAATATGACTCTGTAATATGTGTTACTTTCTCTACTGCTTACCTATAGTAAGTAGATAAGGCATTGTATTTCACCCAACAATTCGATATTGAAATTTCACCGAATAAGTGTTTTGAGGTTCCCTGAAACCAAAATAAAGGCATTTTAAGAAAACGTTGTGTGTCCGTCTGTCTGTGAACAGCATACATTTAAAATTAGACGTTCCAAAGCTACCGGGGGATTTTCAAGAGGATCCCCCTGCCCAAAACTACCCTTTGTATGAAAGAGTTTTTATTATTTTTGGTTTTCTCAAAAAAGGCACCAGTAATTTTTAATAAAACCTTCCAAGAATGTGGCATGTAGATTTTCATAGAATCCTCCATCACAAAGTTTCCTTTAGATGCACTATTTTTCTTTGTTTTTTAATGTTCTTAATACGGTTCTTATGACTTTAATTAAAATATCATATGTATAATATATTTAAATTACTAATATACTACATTGCATTGAGGTATCAGGGAGAAACAGGTGAAAACCTCCTCATTCGAATATATCATGCATAACTTTATACAAGTCAAAACCACCGAGATACACAAAATCTTGCTGCACTAAAGATGTAGATCTCCTTAGGACACACACTTATTCTGGTTGTTGGTTTGAGTTTTTTGACACTTTGTCATTTTTTTAAGTAGTCACTATTAGGTTGTGTCTCGTCATGACTTTGAAAGAGTACGGAATTCCATCGCCAGCATGTAAATATTTGCCTATCGTTTCAGCCTACTGTATTCCCTTTGTACCTGCAACAAATGTGTAATGAATCCATCTCTGCAAATGCTTATCTCTGTTAACATGAACAAGGTAAAAAAATCTGATGTGTTACACTCACATGACTTTCTCTACTCTTGTACAAACTATTTTTACAAACGCTTATTCTCCATAAGCTTCATGTTAATCGAGATATCGAGATGTTAATCCTATCGCTAATTTTCTTGTAGATTCAAGGGGAATTGGTAGACTTTAAGCGGTAGTCAAATATTTTAAGAGCTGTTTGCTATGTGGAGTATTCCATTCTCTTTGCAAAACGAGGACAAAGAAAAATGAATAACGAATTTCCATTTGAGAAAAAGTATAAGTATTGGAAAATTTAAGGGAATAACAAGCAATATCTCGAAAATGGTTCTCTCAGCAAAATAAATGTATGACATAAATTGTGTATTTTAACGCGATCTACATTTTTTGTGTAGTAAAATTTACCTATCTCTTATGGTTTACCAGTTATGCAAAAGTCGTTCACAATGAAGAATACATTGACAGAGACATTCCCAGAAAATTGGAGATATGCATTTCATTTGTCATGAAAATATCTTAAACATATGATATTTTAATCAAAATCGTTAGAGCCATTTTTGAGAAAATTAAAATTTTCGAAAAATGTGCCATGTAAAGGGGTATTTTCTTGAAAACCTTCGTGTCGCATCTCTGGAAGATACCGAACCTAAATACCAAGTTTGGTGTTTATTCGACTGTTCGTTTCTGAGTTATGCTGTTCACAGACACACACACACGGAAATGTTTCCAAAAATGCTTTTTTTTTATTCACGGGGTCTCAAAACAGTATTTCCGGTGAAATCTCGGTATCGAATTTTTGAGTGGAATACAATACTTCCCCTACTTACTATACGTAGTAGAGAAAGTAAAAATATAATCGATGTGTTAAATTTACATAAATTTTTGCATAAACTATTTTTACAAAAGCTTATTCTTCTAACTACTTCTTGTTATACGAGATAACGTTTGCAGAAGTCCTTTTATTACAGATTTCATTTAGGTAGAAGGGGAATGTAGTAGGTGTAAACGCTAGTCAAATCTTTAAACAGTCGAATACTGTGTTTTGGTTTTGAAATTCAACTCTTTGTATAACCATATATATAAGGCATTTGAAAACCCAATAACACAGAATATCTCGGAAATACTAAATGACAAATGTATTGTATATGAATTATTGGGTGTTTTAAAGAGATTTACATGTTTTGTATGTATTAAGTTTTACTCTATCTCACAAGGTTTACAAATTTTACAAAATCATATAAAATTCATTCAGAATGAAGAGGATTTCAGTGTAGTTGCAGTGAAAACAAGATACGCATTTTATTCGTCATGCAGATTTCTTAAACATATGACGTTTCTTTTTTTTCCAAATCGTTAGAACAATTTGTGATAAAATGAAAAATAAAGAATTTTTTCCGCGTAACGGTGGTTTCGGATGGGGAATTTTGTTGAAAATGCTTATGCCGCATTCTTGAAAGGACGTTGAACTTAAATAACAATTTTGGTATTTAACCGATTTTTCGTTTTTGAGTTTACAGACAAACCACGAACACGCACATATGGACCTTTTCCAAAAGTCTTTTTTATTATTGCTTATTTATTCAGAGAGCTTCAAAACATGTATTTCCCGTGAAATCTCAGTATCAAAGTTTTCGGTGAAATACAATACTTCCCCTATTTACTATAGGTAAGCAGTAGGTTAACTAACAGGTCTTTGCAAGATAGTTTATACAAGCGATATATTGTTAATGAACGATATTGGCTAGAGGAAGCGATGTAAATGTAGTGCATCGGATATTTTTCTCTTGTGGTCATGCAAGTAGTGGAATTTCAAAACCGAGTTTTAAATGATTCTAAAATCACTATACATTTTGTGTTTAAACAGGTTTCGTTACATAATACGCAAAAGTACTGAAACTTATGAGGGGTGCTTTTAAATAAGTGCCGATAATTTTTTAAAAATAACAGAACATTATTTTCCAAATACTTTATTACTATTATTCATAACCCTACACCTCATACTATTTCTCCACAAAGTTGTTCAGGCACTTGGTAACGGGTAACTAGTTTTTGTATGCCTTCGTCAAAGAATGATGCCGTCGTTTCATAACAGAATCGTGGTTGAAATGTTTTCCACCAAAGAAAATACTAAAATCGCTTGCTGCCAAATTCGGACTTCAGGGAGGGTGGTCCAACTAAACCAAATGATGCAATCAGGTATTGCCTTTGTTTGGCTGCGTGCGGCCGGGCTTTGGCATGAACCAAAAGGATTTCACGCGAAAGTATAAACTTCACACAATAAAATTGGCGATGAACATTTCTCGCATACAAAAAAACGAATCACTGATCTGACTTCACAGTCGGCGGGTCGTTCGATTGTTTTGAACATTTCGTAACGCTCTAACAACAGGAAAACACAAAGTGACGACCGCTCACACACAGCTGCGCATGCTCAAAGTGATCACGCATGCTCAAAATCGCGACTGCAGAGCTGCAACTGCAAAATATTAAAACGGCGCTTACTTTAAAAACAGGTTTCGTATGTCACAATAGGATATAATTTCAGTAATTTTAATGTGACCACCTTGCGCGTCTAGACAGAGCCCTCAGTGCTCCATTACAGACCAAAACGCTTTCTCAAGCATAGCTGGCGTAATCTCAGCAGCTGCGGCGAGATCCACTGTTTCAATTGTTCAATGCTGTGGATCATCACTTGGTAAACCTTAGACTTGATGAACCTCCAGGCAACAGAGTCTAAGGGCGTCAGGCCTGTTGAGCGGGTGGCCATCATATTCGGCGCCGCACGGCCATCCAGCTGTCGGTAAAAGCTTGCTTTAGGTTGTTCCGAGCAATGATACAAAATGGGGTGGTGCCCCATCTTGTTGAAAAACAACAGTATACGTAATCTCATATGATACCGAGGTGGGTTCCAAAGCATCGAGGATATGTGTTTCCAGTAAGGAGCAGAAACAACAGATATTGATTCTTCTTTGGTTAACATTCTGTCATATTATCTGCAAGAAAAAATATTCCATAACTATATCACTGAAATATGTAACGTCTTTAGAACCACTCTGTATTTGACTATAGCTGTATAACACTTGTACCTACGTACAACGGAAAGTTGAAAAAAAATCTGATGTGATACATTCAAATGACTTTCTCTATCCTCTATTGTTTATTAGTGGGTATATAAGCTATTTCTACTAAAGCTAATTTTTCTGTTTACTACATTTTTATACAAATTAACCTTCGTAGAAATACCTATATTAGCATTTCGTTATGATACAAAGAGAACAGCGATAGTCAAATGTTTAAGAATTGAATTCTATATGCCGACCTTAAAATTCCCTACTGTTTCCATGCAATCGGAGAAACAATTGAAAATCAATGGAAGCTACTAAAAAGTATTGAACAAATCGAACCATTAATAATTGATATCTTGGAAACAGCTGGTGCTACAAAACTTGCATTTAAAATAAATTATGTATTTTTAGATCTACGTTTTTTTTGCGTGGAACTTTTCGTCCATCGCTTAACATTTACCAGTTATACAAGGTTCTACAAATTTCTTTCCAAATGAAGCGGACTTCACAGTCTATTTCCAGAAATTTCAATACATGGCAAATAAAATTTATGTCGTTCTCCGTGGACTAGTGGTACCGTGCTAGCCTCTAGTTACCAAGACCGCGGGTTCAGACCCGGCGGAGGACGATGGATTTTTTCGGGCGTAAAAATCCTTACCATGGCTTCCTTCGGAAGGAAAGTAAAACCGGTGGTCTCGTGTCGTAGATTTACGGCACGTAAAAGAACCTCTAGCCTGACAAAGAGGCCTCTGAGCAAAATTACCAGTCTTTCACGCCCAATATAGAATAGGACGCTTAGGAAAATAGTAGTTAAAGAGCGTCCATAAATAAAACTAAATTTAATTTTATGTAAATATTACGGGTATTTTAATGAAAATCGTTACAGCCATTTTTTAAAAAATCAAAACTTTTGAAAAATGTTCCCTGTAAAGGGTAGTTTGGGTTGAGGAAATTTTCTTGAAAATCTTCGTGTCTCATCTTTGGAAGATGGCACTTATCCGACTTTTTGTTTTTGAGTTATGTTGTTCACAGACAAACACACATACGGACCTTTTTCTAAAAGTGCATTTTTGGAATCGCGGCGCCTCAAAACATGTATTTCCGGTGAAATCTCGGTATCCAATTTTTGGGTGGAATGCAATACCTTCTCCACCTACTATAGAGAAAGTAGATAGATAAGGTATCTTTATTGATTCCAAATTATTCAAGTTATCACACAAGTATTTAGTTCATGGGTCATTGACCATACACCATATTTAAGATACAAGTTATGGTGACAAAATAAACAGAAAAAGAAAAGAAAAAATAACAAGAAAAAGGAAAATAGAGATAAATTAACTTTGACTAACTGAACAAATTTGACCTAGCGTTGCGCACTTTAGCCAAGAAATTGCCCAACTTCTTCCTATTCCTCTGGTCAGCCAACTTGCCAATCTCTTTCTTGATGGACTTAAGGATTTTTCTTTGAGTTTAACTGTTCGCTGGTTCTCCCTCTGAGCCAGTCCAAATCACAGAATGGGCAAATTCTCCTGCCAGAATCGTCAGTGATTTTCTGTGCCCTCCAGACCCGCAGTCTAAACTATGCCATGCCTGATCTTTCCTTTCTTAATAAATTAAGTATATATGCCTGTTTACCCCAGCTCAATTATATTTCATTTGCTAGACTTAGAGCAATTTTACAATCCGATTCTATTTCCTGTTGGTTGATGTCTCGTAGTCTTCTTTTGACACCTTTCCATATGATTGTGTCATTTGTTTCAGCCCTTTGCCATACTGATCCCATTCCTGTTCTCCTCAAACCCCTTTCCAAATCAGCTGCCCAAAACTTAGGAGACAGGTTTTCTCGCTGGTATTTATAACATTTGAATCGTAGTTTGGAGTTATCCCTCTGCATCAGCCTCAGCCAGTACTTCACTGCCCTTATTTCACAGTGTATTGTGTCTTCATAACATCTCATCTTCCATAATACCCTTGTGAAACTCCAAGAACTCTTTTCCAAGATGCTACCTGTGTTTTATTTGCATGCTCTGCTCTTTCCCATCCCAAGATTTCACTTTCGTATAACAAAATCGGCCCTATCATAGAGTTATACATCCTTTCTAATCTATGTACACGTACATCCGTTATCCGCGAGAGGGTACGTAATAATTCATCTAACTGCCCTCGTGCTTTATACTTAGTTCCATTTTCCTCTCATAATAAGCATCAATCCTAAATAGGAGAAATGTTTAAAGTAAAAATGCATTTGTGCAAATAAAGAACATCCACTTTCTTCTATTTGGATCGATTTTTTTACTATATACTCAGAGCATAAACCATATAGTACAAACAAAATTTTAACGAGCTATGCCAAACCGTTGTTGGATATTAATTTTTACTTTCTCTACTACGTATAGTAAGTAAGGGAAGTATTGTTTTCCACCCAAAAATTCGATACCGAGATTTCATCCCTGAATCCAAAAAAAGCACTTTTAGAAACATGTCCGTGTGTGTCTGTGTTTGTGTGTGTGTCCGTGTGTCTGTGAACAGCATAACTCAGAAACGAAGAGTCGGATAAACACCAAACTTGGTATTTAGGTTCAGTATCTTTCAAAGATGCGACACGAAGGTTTTCAAGAAAATCCCCCACCCCACACTACCCTTTACATGGAACATTTTTCGAAAATTTTAATTTTCTCAAAAATGGCTATAACGATTTTGATTAAAATATCATATGTTTAAGATATTGTCATGAGAAATGAAATGTATATCTCGAATTTCCTGGGAATGTCTCCAAAAGTATTCTTCATTATGAACGACTTTTGCATAACTGGTAAACCATAAGAGATAGACAAACTTTTACTACACAAAAAATGTAGATCGCGTTAAAATACACAATTAATGTCATATACTTTTTTTTGTTGAATGCGCCACATGGCAACCAGCTCTTAAAATATTTGACTATCGCTTAAAGCCTACCATATTCCCCTTGCATCTACAAGAAAACTAGCAATAAGATTAACGTCTCAATATCTCGATTAACATGAATCATATGGAGAATAAGCGTTTGTAAAAATAGTTTGTACAAGGGTAGAGAAAGTCATGTGAGTGTAACACATCATAATTTTTTTTTATTCAAGGGGCTTCAAAACATGTTCCGGTGAAATCTCGGTATCAAATTTTTGGGTGGAATACACTACTTCTCTACCTATTAGGTACGCGGTAGCGAAAGTAAAAGGTATTATGTGTTACATTCACATTGCTTTTTCTACCATGTCTTCTTAAGGGTTTTCTTAAAAAACTATGTGTCGCGGAATCTTTGGAAGATGCTGAACTTAAGCTTCAGTTTCGTTATTTAATCGACTTTTTGTTTTTTGAATTGCGCTGTTCACAGACGTACATATACCAACAGGAAGCATTTTTCTAAAAATGTCTTTTTTGACTACAGTGAGATTCAAATCACGTGCTTCCGGTAAAATCTCAGTATGTAAATGTAATATTTCCTCTACTTACTAGGAAGCGTGATTTTAAGATAAGTACCATTTTAATATTTTGCCGCTATGCGCGACCGTCACTTTGTGTTTTCCTGTTGTTAGAGCGTTTCGAAATGTTCAAAACAATGGAACGACCCGCTGACTGTGAAGTCAGATTAGAAAAACATTTAAGAAGTGCACACTTGGTTCTCATAGCAGGCGCCATTATTCGTTGACGAAGATATACAAAACCTGATTTTTCGTTGCAAGTGCTTGAGTAATAGCGGTGGCTATGTGAAGACGTAATGTAATGTAATAAATAATAATAAAGTATTCGGAAATAATGTCCTGTTATTTTTTTAAAAAAAATTTGTTATCGCTATATATCGCAAAAACAGGCCTCGAATAAGTAATAGAGAAGGTAAATATATCATGAGTAAAAGAATAAGTAGAAGTGGATTTCTATGAGCACTATAACATACCAGGCGTGCTTTTAAAGTAAGTACTGTTTTAACAATTTGCTGCTGTAGCTTCCAGTCGCAGTTTTGAGCATGCGCGTCACGTCCTCCATGCATTAAGATGCCAGATGCAGCGTGACGATCGCCACTTAATATTTTCCTGTTGTTAGAACGTTTCAAAATGTTTTCAAGGCAATCGAACGACCCACCGATAATGAAGTTAGATCAGCGATTCGCTTTATTGACTGCCAACAAACATTCATTGCCAATTGTGTGAGGTTTATGGGGAAACAATAATGAGTGACAATGCCCGGCACACACAGCCAAACAACTCAAGATCTGATTGCATCATTTGGTCGGAAACAAATCGACCATCCTCCCTAGATTCCGGACTTACCACCAAGCGACTTTCATCTGTTTCTTCATCTGAACATTTTGCTTGTGGAAAACATTTCAACGACGTTGAAGTTGTGAAACAAGAAGTGCAGACTTGGCTTTTATCACAGGCGGCATCATTCTTTGACGAAGGCATACAAAAACTGCTTTCCCATTGCGACAAGTGCCTGAATAGCGGCAGTGACTATGTGGAGAAGTAGTATCAGGTGTATGTAATAAATGATAATAAAATATTTGAAAAATAATGTTCTGTTATTCTTTTAACAAATTATCGGTACTTACTTTAAAAATACGCCTCGTATAATGGATGTATGCGAATTTTGTCATTGATTGAGGAAATCTTACTAAGCATGGAATGTAAAAAATAGAAAAGTTTCAAGCTTTTGAAACAAGTAAGTGTCTTTTTTTTAATTTTTTTATTTTTATTTTGACAACAGATGATAACATTGCCATAATACTTCTTTATTATTTAATGAATAAAACGTGACTTGGGTGAGACTGGGTGAGAGCATGTTCTTCCAATTAATATGCTCAGTGAAAGCATTTTTAAATAGATATTCCTAAACATGTTTTCACTAGGTGTATTTTATGACTCTTACATTCATTTTTCTGAAATTAAATTAAATTGAGTTTTATTTATGGACGCTCTTTAACGGCTATGGTCCTTAGCGTCCCTTTCTATATCGGGCGTGAAAGACCAGTAATTTTCTCAGAGGCCTTTTTATCAGGCTTGAGGTACTTTTACGTGCCGTAAATCTACGACACGGGACCACCGAAACTATGTTAAGGATTTTTACGCCCGAAAAAAATCCATCGCCCTCCGCCGGGTTTGAACCCGCGACCTTGGTACCTAAAGGCTACCATGGTAACCACTGCACCATGACGATTGTTTTTGTGATGTTAAGTTAAAGGCTAGAAAAAATCACGGTTTCATATTGATGCAGTAATTTGTATCACAAATTATTTAAATGTCAAGAGTGATTGTAGTGTGAATATGCATTATTGTGTGACATTGATTTGAGATGTTTGTTGATTGTAAGCATTGTCGAGAAGTGGGTTTATACGGCCTTAGTGAAACTGACAATAATAGCGTGCAATAATGTAGCGAAGGGGTGAGCTGTTGATCATTATTAGAGACGAGCAAATGACGTAATATTGGCGCGTTTTTCTTAGAATTTGCTGGAACATTTTTCCCTAGAGCATATGTTTTCGTAATTTTCATTGGATATAAAAATAGACGCTAATGTTGGCGCGTTTTATTAACCAATAGCAGCTCGGTTATAATCTTTAGGCATATCGGGGTGTAGGAGTATAAAAAGGGCTAGGTCTGAGTCAAATTCGTTCAGTCCATCGGAAACATTTGTACATTACACGTCGTCGAGTTCAACAGAAAAAGTCATGGTGAATACATAGCATAGTTTATGGATTTACGGTGTACGCGTAGCAAAGTTATAAAAAAATCTCAAGTGTTGTAAAGTTAATTACACAAAAAGTTGAAGTACGCGAATTAATAATGTGCAGTAAATAAGTTATTATAACAGTTTCAGTTTGGCGAGTGTCAAGATTAATATGTGAAAGTGCATAATATGTTACGACAATAAAAGTGTAAAACAAAATTCTTTTTTCAGTGTTATCTTTGGATAAAAACTCCTTTCCGTTTACACACCTGATTAAGAGATTTGCTTGACCGAGATATCATAGCTAGCCGGAGGACAGTGAACAAAAAAAATATTAAATACAATAATAGGCGCTCAGTAAATGATAACATGAAGTGACCGCGACAAATTGTCTTTTATACATGCGGCAAATAAACAGCAGCATCTTTCAAACACTAATACCATCGCAAATTGACTACCACAACGTGGAGCTAACAAACTTAAATAAACTTTTATACCGTCACAATATTTGCAAAAGCTTTTTCTACGTGGTAATGCTTTGTTCTGGGATATGAACCTACCACGGAAAGATGTAAAATCTCTTTAGTTTCTGATTGATTTCTTTCCCACTCTTGAAATACAACGACAGTTGATAAAACTCATAACTGTTTATTGCACTTTTGACATACATTTGCCATATAATTTTTTCCCCATTTGTACTTACAGTCATAAAGAATTTTCTGCACTTTGCTGTTCTGATGCGATATTTCTTCTTTCTACCGCAGATCCTGAAATGTGAGCATCTTGATGATGTGTAAGAACTTAATTTGGAACATTTGTGGAGGAAAGTATCAAAATCATCCCTTTGCTGGACAAACAGCGTGGTTAAACTTTCATAAAACATTGGAATTTGTGGGAAATATTTTTATCCACATTGGAACATTCTTTCTATAGTGCTATGCACATGAATTGTAATACACCTTGGAATTTTATCTTATATATTCATTTTTGTAGAAAATTTTGTCCTACTGTTGGCTAAGCTACCAAAACCTGTCATTTAATTCCATTGGCACTCGACCCCCAGCAGTTGCTGCGCGTGGTGGAGGCTGCTGCCCTGGGTTTCCAGGACAGGGCTTACGCCGCCGTGGTTTCTCTGGATGTCGAGAAGGCCTTCTCGACGACCTGGAATGCGCGCCTTCTCCTGAAGCTCATCCAACTGGAGCTAGCTAGACACATTATACAACTTCTACACACATATCTAAATCATCGCACTTTTTAGTTTCAGTTGCGGGACACAAATCTACACGAAGGCCAATACGAGGCGGAGTCCCCGAAGGTTCTGTGTTAACCCCTACACTTTTCAGTGGGTATGTGGCCGACCTACCTACTGAGCAGCACGCCAACATGGCACAGTACACTGATGACTTGCTCCTGTATTGTACAAGTAAAAACCTACGCAGAGCCTTCTACCCCATTCAAAGACACCTCCGCCTCCTCCAAGAGTGGTGCAGGCGTTGGCAATTATCCATTAACCCGGCAAAAGCCACGCCATTCTCTTCACCAAGCGCGCTTTCCTGCAGTCCTCCCCACATTCAACTACCTCAGGAGAAGGATAGAATGGACGAATGCCATCATCTACTTGGGAGTTAAGTTAAATAAGGGCCTAACTTTTCAGAGACACATTAGGGACCTCGCGCATCGGGCCTCTGGAGCTACGGCTTCGTAGTACCTCATGCTGAGGTCGGCGATGCCTGTCCCCCTTAAGTTACACCTTTTTCGAGCGCTTATAGTCCCCGTCCTGCTCTACGCCTGCGAGATCTGGGGCATAATCCAGTCTGCTGCTTCTGCAACGGCCTTCGGGCTATCTATTCTGTAAATCGCTCCTTTCCCGTGAGACTGCTTCACGAAGCCTCATCTCTTCCTTACGTGGAGGATGAAATTAGACGCCGGGCCGCAAAATTTTACGAGCAGTTGCCACGACATCGGAGCGCACTCGTTCGGTCTCTTGGGGATTATATTCCCAGAACACCGGCGTCATGGCATGGCATGCGGGCACATCCGGTAACAACGGAGCATCTCCACCAGCAGCTAAGGTTGAGCTCCTATACAATCCCTTCAAGAGTAGCTTGGATTTCAAAATTACTACCCCTACACTTTGAAAAATGAAAAATTACTAACACCAGCGGTGTACAAGGGCCGTTGCACCATGACCGGCATCTATTGAGGAACAAACTTTGTTACCTCCCTTCTCTCCCCTACAAAAATCTCAACCGCCACCCTGCAACCCCATATCCCGTCCCCCTAATTAGGGCAGGTACACGCCTAACACGCCTTCGGGTTGCCCTCAGCCCACCATTATGTCGTCGTCGAAAGCCGAATGAATGATATCTGTAGATTGTGAAGGTATGATAAAGCATTCATACGGATGACACAGGTTTTGCAGAGATTTAAAACGAGAGCGTTGTTATAAAGTCTTAAATACTGTAATTTTTCTCGTGTTCTAGAATTATAGTTTGTATCTTAAAATTCCATATTGCATTGTTAAATAAATTATGATTTTATAAAATTTGAAAATACACTATGTGAAGACGAAAACTAAAAAACAAACCTATGCTGCTTTTCTATTTGCCCCAAATAACATTTATTGTGCTTTAAAGTTTTAGGCGACTTTTGAAAGGGGATATATATTTAAGATGGTCGTTGAGATTATATTTGTACATAATACATAATTAGTGACTCTACTTTAATGGTCGAGGCCTCTGGGCATTATTTTTTCTGTAAACGCTCTGCTTTCGTAAATATTAACACAAATCCGTCCAGTAATCATATCGTTCTTTTCGTGTTAAATTCTATATTCAGGGGGAAAATAATTTATAAGCGAATATTAGTTGGGGATTTCGTAAGTAAAGTTTATTTTATTATAGAATAATAAAAATAGAGTATCAAACTGTGTTTCTTATCATGGACAGCAGCTAATTTTGTGAGCAAATTCTTGATTACAAATGTCAGTTATATTTTTAAGCTACCATGTTTTGTGCTTAAAGTCCAATGATGAAAACTCGCGTGGAATGTAGGCAACAGCCTATCTTCTATTCAAAAGCTTCCGACTTAAGACCTTCGTTGACGTGATTTACCTAAGTAAAGCATTTTCAGAAGGTTTTCGCTTATCCTCAGAAGACGAATGTTGGTTAAATTCTAAGGATCCCTGGTTCATTTGAACAATATTTCACCCTTTCGTGCATGCACCTTCCAATATGGTCTAGCCAGTGATTGGATGTTAAACTCACAAACAAACAAACAAAAAATGCTGAAATAAAAAATAACAAAATAGGAAAAATGTTGCGCTGGTTATCTTTTCAAAAGACAGGTTTTACGTGTTAGTGGAAAGAAAGGAGTCAGCGAGAGAGTGAATGAGAGAGAGCAATAATTCTGCCGTAAAGTTAAAGGTGTCTCTATATAAATAATGTGTAAAGGATATAAAGAATATATATACATTATATATATATAATCTTATATAAAGAATAGCTTTTTTCCCGACTATACATTAACTAATAAGATTTCTTGGCTTTGTCGCAGATCTCGAGACTCAAATGATAATGAGGAGATTCTCTTGAATTATTAAAGGGAATAATGTAAATAGCATAGTATTAAGTTCAAGACAAAACACACACAAAAAGCTAAGTATGCTGAAGCAAGTTTGGAAAGATAGAATCTGACGACTGAAGAATTCAATGCCATAGTCGATAGATCAGTGGTTCAAATCCCTGCTATGGCATTGAATTTTTCAGTCGTCTGTTTCTACCTTTCCAACCTTGTCCTGCACATATGCCAGTGTGGAAGAAAGTTAATAGAAATTAATTAATGCTAAAGCAGGACTGTCAGGTCAGAACGCCCGGCTCCGCTCGTAATATTGAATTAACTTATAGATGCATGTTTATGTAATCCTTTCATGTACCTATTGATATCTTAGTAAAAATTATAACCAAAACGTAAATAATACTTAGAACATTACGCAAACCTGGGCATGCTTGTACTGTCTTTCACCACGAAACAATAAAACATCCAGAGTAGGGCAGAGAACATCAATTGATTCTTCTGCGTAAATAACATGAGGAGAAATGTCGTACCTCTTTATTTTTTTTTATTTTGAAATCTTCTGCACACTGTAGGCCGCCAAAGACAAAGGATATAAATTCAACACAATTATGTAAAACAATAACAGAAATTTAAATATTACTGCAGGACATTAAAATTAAAAATAAATATTCAACAATTGTAATACACCATATTATTAAATGACAAAAATGAATGACTACAAATAGAACTCATAAAACGAAACTATATAAGTAAGCGGATCCAGAGATTTACAAAACTACGAGCTAAACTTGTGATTTCTAAATATAGATATTGAACCTCTTAGTGCTGCCATAGCAATAGCGTATTTTAATGTATTTCTCTGAATGTCAAAGGTTTTAATGGACCTCAATTGATTTCAGGTGGAATTTATCTTTGAAGAAATCTACTGTTGGTCTGTAGATGATCATCTCTTGGCCCACTTCTATAGGCTGGTTTTCGTGATCCTCAAATCTAATGTGGAGTCTATGATGTAACCTTGAGAAGAAATAAGCTTAAAGGCAATGATGCCTATTCTACGGTTACTGCCTTCGTTCGAGACCATGTACTTCCTCAAAGATAGTATAGCCTTTTCCTTTTAAAGCATTTGACAACATGTAATAATGCATTCTTACTTCTAAACCTGTCAGAAACTACAGTACTTCACAGATACACTACGTGATCAAAAGCATCCGGACACCTGGCTGAAATTACGTACAAGTTCGTGGCACCCTCCATCGGTAATGCTGGAAGGCAATATGGTGTTGACCCACCCTTAGCCTTGATGACAGCGTTCACTCTCGCAGGCATAATTTCAGTCAGGTCCTGGAAGTTTCTTGGGAATGGCAGCCCATTCTTCACGGAGTGCGGAACTGAGGAGAGGTATCGATGTAGGTCGGAGAGGCCTGGCACGAAGTCGGCATTCCAAAAAATCCCAAAGGTGTTCTATGGGATTCAAGTCAGGACTCTGTGCAGGCCAGTCCATTACAGGGATGTTATTGTCGTGTAATCACTCCGCCACAGCCCGTGCAGTATGAAGAGGTGCTCGATCGTGTTGAAAGATGCAATCACCATCCCCGAATTGCTCTTCAACAGTGGGAAGCAAGAAGGTACTTAAAATATCAATGTAGGTCTGCGCTGTGATCGTGCCACGCAAAATAATAAGGGGTGCAAGCCCCCTCCAAGAAAAACACGACCACACTATAACACCACCACCTCCGAATTTCACTCTTGGTATTACACACGCTGACAGATGGAGTTCGCCGGGTATTCGCCATACCCACACCCTGTCATCGGATCGCCACATTGTGTACCGTGATTCTTAACTCCACACAACATTTTGCCACTGTTCAATCGTGTAATGTTGACGCTCCTTACACCAAGTGAGGCGTCGTTTGGCAATTTCCTGCGTGATGTGTGGCTTATGAGCAGCCGCTCGACCATGGAATCCAAGGTTTCTCACCTCACGCCTAACTGCCATAGTACTTGGAGTAGATCCTGATGCGGTTTGGAATTCCTGTATGATGGTCTAGATAGATGTCTACCTATTACTCTTTAAGACCTCAGCGGTCTCTGTCAGTCAAAAGACGAGGTCGACCTGTACGCTTCTGTGCTGTACATGTCCTTTCACGTTTCCACTTCACTATCACACCAGAAACAGTGGACCTAGGGATGTTTAGGAGTGTGGAAATCTCGCGTACAGACTTCTGACACAAGTGACACCCAATCACCTGACCACGTTCCATGTCCGTGAGTTGCACGGAGCGTCCCATTCTGCTGTTTCACGATGTCTAATGACTACTGAGATCGCGGATAATGAGCACCAGGCAGTAGGTGGCAGCACAAAGCATCTAAGATGTAAAACGTTGTTTGTGGTGGTGTCCGGATACTTTTGATCACATAGTGTAAATTGTTTTGATGGAGTCTTAGTCTTCAAACTCAACTCAAGTCTGGTAGGCTCGTGGTGAACCTAAGTAGTGCTTCTGTGTACCTGCCCTTGGAAGGGCTTAACCACAAAGAGGGTAGGATGATTGTAGGATGGTAGCTTCTATACGTTTATAAGCTCCTCAGTGGCTGCCACTTCAGGAGCAGCATCCATTCGCTGTTCCGCTGGTGACTTTTGTTCCAAATGGATTAAATGTTTTGAATGAGCACTCTCACGCGGAGAGGGGAGTACTTCCTGTCATTGTAATACTGTTGGTGGGGTACACGGCCTTCGTTCCGGGGGTGCCCACAAGCCATGCGGGGAACCCGGTAGTGTCTGTAGCGACGTTCATTGGGTAAGTAGCCACCCCACGGATCTGACAAGGGCGTTCTCATGATGGGTCAATCTGGCGTAGAAATTTGGAGCCCGGCGCCTAATCACATCCTCCACGTATGGGTGGGTCAAGGTTTCGTGCAGTAGCCTCACTGGAAAACAACTACCAACAGAATAGATGGACCTAAGTCCCCTGACATCAAAGTTTTCAACATCGGTAACTGGATAGTTCAGGCGGTAACGTCTGTGGTTATTCATTGAGCTAATCAATTCGTTTTTTCGTGGTTTCCCTCACTTGACAAGGTAAAGACCAGATTGGATATCTAATCTCGTAACATGACCCAAAGTTCCACGTTAGGTCTAAAACAATAGTAAAAATGAAAATAGATTGTAATAGTGAATTTTTTGTCATCTCTCCACGAATAATGAAAGCAGGTAGAATGGACGGCAACCTAATGTCTGCTGGGCCACAGTCTTCTTTTATGATGTGGCGTAATAATTCGGGGGTTTCATTGTCATTACCAGAAATATTATTGCTTTCCTTTCATGTTGACTGGGATGACGTCACTCTTGGCTGGGAGTACTTTGCTAATCACGAGTGATCGGGATAGGTCTGTCTCAGTTAGGATTCCATGAGAAGTGG
Source organism: Deroplatys truncata (assembly GCA_030765065.1). NCBI lineage: Eukaryota > Metazoa > Arthropoda > Insecta > Mantodea > Mantidae > Deroplatys > Deroplatys truncata. Next base: position 40,404,455 of record CM060980.1, read on the forward strand.
ACCGCGTGTGTAAGCCGGGCTTTGGATCGTTAAGTATCTCCTTCTACCTTCCATTTTTAATAATGTAGGAACCCCAAACGGTTGAGAAATAAATCTAGGAATGTTTGAGTAGATTTGTGTTATGGTTTTGTTCAGTGAAAAACCCACGCCTTCCTCTTAACCTCCACACCACATTTCTGTCGTCCTCCGCAGCCAAGTCTGAATGCATTCCCTCAATGTACGTGCTGGGTATTCAAAATTAATTTAATTTTCATGTGAAGTTTTAGGCCATCTACCCTGCATGTAACAGTATCCTAGTCGCGAAACACTGAAGCATTTTCCTGTCATTGGTAGTCCGGCTCCCGCCGTCCGGCTTTCGTTTGCACTAATGCTTGTCACTTTTTTAAGACATTTTGAACGAAAGCAACCTTTCTTTTGAAGATTATACGATCTTTTATTGCATATCTGTCAATGTATCGATATTACACATTAATGACGTTCCAAATGTTGCTTCTCAATAGTAGACTTACTGGCAGCACTTAGATCGAAAATAGCATTTGTAAGAATGCACATTCAAAAGCGGTATTTCCTTCTAAGTATTAGTTAAATGGTTTTGATAATGTAAACACTGCCTTAGACAGTTGCAAAATCTGCGGAAGAATTGTTAATCTTAAAAGTATTTACCTCTTTTTGGGCCTATATTTATCGTCCTGATATAACTAAATAGTTTGAAAATATGTGTTTTAATAAATTTAGTCTAATACCATTGATAGCTTAAAACAAAGCAAAGATCTCAGGGTGCCGCTTCTACTCCAAACCTCGCCGTTGGACACACTACTAGCACAGGAACACCCAGGAATATTTTAGTATGTCATTCCTGATGTAGCTGTGGTAAAACGACATAGGTCGTCCACGGCTACTATTGGCTGGCTTGTTTACGTCACCGATAGTAGCGCTCTCCTAGATGTGTGAAGGAACGTGAAACTCCCGGGCAGGAATAGCCCGCAGTCATCCACGAGAGACGGAGCGAGCAGACCGCCAGAGCACCTAGCATCTTCTGCGAGATTTTGGTGTACCCTGACCAACGGTAATGTTTCAGCCATTTAAAAGTTCAATCATGTGTTTTCGGTAAGAAATTAAATTTTTAGTCTTCTACCTTTGGTACTAAATTCTCTAAACTCGCGGGAGAAACATTTTTCAGTACGTGATTTTGTATTCATACTGGACTTGAAGCTTAAGAAAATACTTGTAACGAGTCAGGAATTATTGTAAAACAGACTAAACATTGTAACGAAAGGTGAAATAGAAAACACGAGAATCTTTGTACTTGAAACGTGTTAACCTTAAGGTTGCTAAGTATTAAAGAAATTACAAGGTTTATTTAAATTTACAAGACTGTTAAAGATATAAGAAGTTTATCTACAATAAATAGTTACCATATTTATGTGAATATTTGAAACCTAGCTCCTACACTAATCCACACCTCTGGGCTAAGTGAGTATTTCAAACGTGGTGGTTGAATGGGCCAAGCAGCTCCATCATGTATGTGTGTTGTGCAAGTTAAGAATTTCTTGTTATAATGCATTACATAAAGTTATCGGTATATCAGTAAATTTAAATGTTGCATACCATTTTACAAGTAGGAAAGCGCAACTACCATTTCCCAAAGTTCTGTTAAGTTTGCAGTAATCGCGACTACATATGTAGGCCAAAATGTATTTATATTTTGTCCCTTTTAAATATTTTTGAATGCTCTGTACTTATACTGCTATTCGTGTGATCACATACCCGCATTTTTTGCAAAAAGAATAAATTCCTCCTCGTCACTTTAAAAAACTTCGCGTTTTCATTACTTTCTTTAGCATTTCTTCTAATCACTGTTGCGGTGTGTTTCCTCTTCTGCATTATCTATCCAGAAAACGTTTTGCTTCTCTGCTCTCGAACATTTGCAGCACGAGCATTAGCGCGGGTTACAGTGGTAGCCCAAGAGAATTTAACTAAATTACAACAACATGTCTGCTCTTACAAATCCAAAATCATACTGATCTATAAGTAGAAACAATGTTCTAAATGTAGAGAAACCCCCACCTCTCTAAACTCACTAAGAGCTGTGCATGAGTAACAAATTGACTGGTTTACTTCTGTAGCCCGTGCGACTACTCTAGGGTTAATATCAACAAATGTTCAAGTATTGGCAATGAAAATGTGACATGCAATTTCTTCTAATAGATAATACGAATACAATACCATTTATAATATGCTATCATCCGTAGCTTGGCGACTTGTATTCCTTTTTTGCTGTGAGTAAAATATAAACAGATGGTTTCAGGTAAATAACTTGCAATATGGAATAAAAATTACAGAGCATCCAGAAACTATTTATTATAAGCAGACAAATATTGAAGCTACATAACATAACATGAAAAACAGGCATCTTTCACATAAAATGTGCAAGTATATGTGACAAAATATTTGACTTATTATTATAGCCCAGTATCAGGAGCTTCTTTTCTTTAAATCTGGATGGCAATCGCTTCTAATTATTGTGTAATTATTCAAAACAATATTGTTTAGGATTCCACATACTATAGTGAAAACTGCCATATCACAAGTTTAACCCACCGCATTAAAGTCAACGTAATAGTCGTTAGAATTTAAGCTTAAAAAGTACCAATGAATTTAATATTTGTTTTTCTTGATGATTTTAAAGAGGGTCATCCAGAAAATCATTGTTGTTCACAATATTAAAAAATAGCACACAAATGAATTAGAGTATACTTCACTTCATCTTTTGGAATATAAACTCCATCCGTTTGTAATAGATCAAAATATGTAACTCCTATGAATGTGCCTTTACTGGTTACTACAAGATCTACAAAAGACTTGAAAACAGTTTCTTCATTATACACCTAGTTGCATAAGCACAGACGTACATCCTTTCTGACTCCCCAATCTCATATGTCTCTAGGTAATCTGTATTTAATATGCATGTAAAGTCACTTACATCACATTCAATATTTCCATACACTTGTATATTCTGTACACTCCGTGTATCACCTATTTTCCACTCTTTTCAGATTCAACAATTTGTTTGCATGAAATATTGCAATTGCATCCAAAAAACTCCTCTGCTGAATCTTTTCTCTAAGCAGTCAGTTTGAAATTTGCCCATGAGGAAATATTCTATTGAAAAATTCTGAAAAAAATAGTGAACCAACTTCATTATTGTCAAAGTACTTTGACGCAGTGCTAAATAAGATCTCCACAGTGCCCTACAATTGGGGTGCAAATTAAAATTGAATTTTATTTATGGACGCTCTTTAACTGCTGTGGTCCGTAGCGTCCCATTCTACATTAGGCGTGAAAGACCGGTAATTTTGCTCAGAGGCCTCTTTATCCGACTTGAGGTTCTTTTACATGCCGTAAATCTACGACACGTGACCAACAGCTTTACTTCCCTTCCGAAAGAAGCCATGCTAAGGATTTTTACGCCCGAAAGCATCCATCGCCCTCCGTCGGGTTTGAACCCGTGACCTCGGGAACTAGAGGCATGGTAACCATTACACGACGGAGGACGACGAAATTGGGGTGCAAATTCCATCTATACAATCAATACATAAAAATCCTCAGATATTCAACTTTTTTATCATCGAGGACAGTTTTGGCTATGGCAAAATTATCCGTTTTTATTTTATCGTTAGTTGTGTTTTTACATTCATTATATCCCTCATAACCATTGCTTCTTCCTAATGCAGCAATAGTAGAATCATGAAAAATGTGACATACTAAGCTAATATTTTGTCTCCTTAAATTATTTGGATGCTGTGATCATTGTTCAGCTTAAATGACTCTTTACGATACTGTTCTCGTTACTGTGAAGTGCACGTAAATGGCTAAGATAGGCCTTTTTTAGATTATCATCAAGAGTAGGGTAACCACATTTCTTTTTCTTCATATTTTAATTTTAACCAACAGTTACAAATATTTTTAAGTATATGAACGGTATTAAACATCTGCAATACATTTCATTGACATGCTGTGGGTTTTTGATAAAGTATTTCTCGGCAGAGAGTAACTTGAACAAACTCTCATCCACACTTTTATCATAATAGAGAACTTTAAACGCAATATTTTGAACACGGTTAATCGAATACATAACAGTATTATAGAACTGCTTTCCTGTCATAGCTTTTACAGGAAACAGCCTCACTAATTCTTCGAAACTGCCAAAGTAACGAGACAGATCTCAGACATTAAAGTCCGGACAAATTTTGCTAACTCTTTTATGCTATTTTCAGCATAACCTGTAATGGCCTGACTTCCATAATCTCAGCAACTTTTGATATATATTTCATCAATCAGTGCCGAAACGATACGTTCGCGTTTACTCAGACTTTAAATAAAGTACTCACATAATTTTCATTGTTTTCCTATTGTTTGGAGAAATATTCATGCCCGCTGACAATTACTGTAAAGTCTTTTTAACACAAAATAACCTCTTTGTGTATTGTATGCAACTTGAGAATGACTATAAACAACGAAGGCAAATACTAATGCACAGACAGAATATTGTCTTCGAGAAGACAACAAAGCATTAAGTTGGCCTATGAATAACTTCAAACAAATTTCTTGTCATCTGCTTCTTACTAGCCAATCCTAAGTAATTGCATGCCACAATATTTAAAATTACTTTGATGTGTATGAACAGACACGTAGCTGGATGGTAAATTTTGTAACTGAGACCACAGACTCAATTTCAGGTCCACTTTAAATCACTGGATGGCAATTCATAACCGTTTATATTCACAGGAACTACCAGGTTTTCGTGTAACATAATGCTATTTACAATAAATACTTCTTTATTTTCTGTGTAAGCTTCACAATCGATGTTAAGGTAAAAATACCCAGGTTGAAATATTTGCCCGGGAAAGAATAATTAAAGAGTAGGCTAATAACGAAAGTATTATAAAGAATAAAAGCTAAATAAGTAAGATGTTAAAGAAATAAAGCTAAATAACAGAAAAGTAATGAAAAGGGAATTATATAAATTAAATAGAATAAATATTAAAATGTATTTCAGGGAAAAATAAAAGGTGCTGAATGAAGCAACTTGGTGTTGAACCAGCGAAAGGGTCATTACAGATATTTGAAGACAAAAGTGCAAGTGGAAGAGTAAGCCAGCTAAGTCAGAGGAACATTACCGAGGAAAAAACCAGAATGTAAAACTCAGTTAAGCGCACAGAAAAGCTAATCAGGCGTAAATAACGCGATAATAGAAGACGCTAGAGAGACGTATTTTCTAAACAATATTAACCAATAAGTGCAGTGAAAAATTTATTCAAGAAGCCAATAACAGAATCCAAAAATCTATAACTAGAGTAAGGCATGACGAAATGTGACGAAATAGAAAATGGTCGTAAACTAGAAGTTTGTCTAGACCGGAAGCTAAAGTTTCAGACGTGCGTGACCGCTACTTAGTGTCAAACAGTGATCATGTTAACAGTTTGCTTCGCGTCAAAAGTGTCGGCATTGTAAATTACAAAGAATATAGAAGTGTGAGTAACTGCTGATTTAATTTAAATACACGAGAACGCTGTTAGGAAATGGGAGTAACGAATAACCAGTTTAATTTGATCGTAGGATCGCGTAGTTCTTGTGTATATGGGGAAGGGTAATTATTTTGTATATCGTGTGGAAGTTCAGATAAAGGGGCCAGTGAAGGAGAAACAGATTCATCATTTATCACCTGTCCACGCTTCCCTGAGAGGAAAATCTCATCCCTTGTAAACCGCTCATCCTTAACCAAGCTAGCTGAGGAACATAAGATTTCCTGATCATTATTTCTCTCACATAACAACCAAACATACCCCCATCAAAATGACACCCAATGTGTCTTCCCATATCAAAACACACCCTATTTCTAACTTTTACTAGCCACTTTTCTAGATTTAATTTTTCCAACAATCAACTAGCAGAACGATAATATTAAAAGACAAACATTTGTTAATATAGTCTTATTATCGTCTTTCTCAGTCATACTGCAGGATCTGTTCAACCACTAGCCTGATATAATAAATATCCTGGAAGGATTTTAAAAACATGCAGAACAGCACCTACAATTAATTTTGGAAAAGATAATGGTCTCGAATGTTTATCAGCAGATGAATCCACATAATCTTCAGATATTATTTCGAAAGAATCAAACTGTTCACAATAAACACACGAGTGCACACTAAGAGACCAAACTTTCCTGGAGAAAGCTCGCAGGCGTGCACTTCGAAGACGTTCATCCTTCAGAAATGAAAAAGTGCTCCATGGTCCCTCGGTATTAAACTGCTATCATAGTTGGATATGCATCCAGGCACACAACAACGCCGTGGCATCTGAAAAAAAATATTCATATGTAGATGCATACACATCATCTATTTAGCTGAGTCTATAATTTCCTTCCCTCTTTTTAAAACATTTAATAATAATGACTAAAATATTACATTCAAACAAATAGTAAGTGAAAAAGACATAGTATGAGGTTTTATTCAATTTCAAGTTTATACATATACGTTCTTTTCAAACTTATCTGACAATATGTAATAAACTTACGATTTCAGACACAATAAGTACTAGATAAAATTCTTCAAATGCAATATATAGCTCGGATTCGAATACGAAACAACAACAATTCTTATATTTAACTTGGGTATACGAAAACAAACTTTACATGTTATTTGTCATTAAGATACAAACTAGACGCTTTCCTTATCTATTGCCGGCATATTCCAAACCTGGTATATTGCAAGAGTAATAAATAAACAACAAAGGTATTTAATTGTAATATCCCATTAATTTTCATCAGCGAACATTCTATTAGCTACTATAACCATGCTTAAACAATACACTGAATACAATTGCGTCTCTGTAGCCGGACTAGGTGCAGGATTATCAACTTGTTTATTTCACGGATAGTTATAAAGAAGGCTATATTCCGGCACAATTAGATGCAGAGATACAGTGCCTAACATTAAGGCCTCTGTCTGTGGACACGCATCGAAGCTGCCATCTGTCTGTTCACGTGTAGAATCAGGGATACAGTTGCCTAGCACTAAGCTCTTTGTGGAAACGTGACGAAACAATATGGTATGGTACAGGGATGAGACCTAGAAGGCTTACTGTGTCACACATTGAGCCACGAGGTATCTCCTAACAGGTTTGTCATCATATGACCACATAGTTAAAGGAAAGAGGAAAGAAAAGACAGTAATAAGTGATACTTTGCGTCATCTTATAATCTCCCTTTTGGAAAAGTGATTAAAATGTCACCTGGTCTACTCTCCTAGTGGAATCTTAAGAACGTTATAGACCAAACACATAGTATGGGGTCAGCCCCACTTGTTTCCTTATTTAAACACGGAGTTATTCCGCTGTAACTAGGGCAACCTGCGAACAGAAATTAGGACGAGACCCAGATGTTGGAGCAGAGGTATACATAACATCCTGTTGTGAAGACGCCACAGTTGGAAACAGGAAACCGGGTGACGTAGTCTTCCCTCAGCATGAAGCACAACAGAAATCACCCGAGAATCTAAAAACTTTGATTTACGTAAAACAACAATCTGTTCCTGGGCAAGGGTTGACTAATTAGCCATTCATCTGCTGCAATTGCATTTGTGAATGTTCAAGGCATTATGCGGAAGACAGAGGTGTTCAGGTTCCTAAAGCTCGGCCCTGTCTACTTTATTTGACATGTATATCTTGCAGAAATCTACTACCAAAGCAGCAGTTAACGTTTTCTCGCCATGCCAGCAGTAACTGTCTCTTTTTATCTTTTACAAATCTAAAACGAAAGTTTAAATATCTTGTATTTCTGGTTGTAAGCCGTGACAATAGTTACTGGTTCAGTTATTCTTACCTGGGAAGATAATATGCGAGGGATGTTCTTAAAGTAGGGTCCGTCATGCCATAAAATAGGAATTACTGAATATTTTGGTTAATTAACTCTTTATTACATTCTATATGACTCAAGTTTTCTTTCCACACAGTTTTCACAATCAATTGCATTCTCATTCTGGTGTGGAACAAATTTCCTCATAATAGAAGCTCGCCGCCAGGCCATAAAAAGATCGCATAATTTCTAAGGCGCATTTTATCTTAAGGTTCCATGGCAGAAGAAATTGCGTTATTGGTATCGTTGCTTTCAGGAGATGGATATTGAAACTAGTGGTCAGATGTTTGTCACAGAGTAGCTGAAAGGAAGCAATTGTGAATCTGCAAGTTAATATGATGTTAGCCAAAACAGTCTACTCAAAGCTTTCGTACATTTTCGCGTATGTCCCTTAAGAGATTATTACAGCTCATTTTCAATACAGAAACATTTAACTCCAGAAATATGTAACGTTTTCTAGATGAACTGGTGGTGGAAGCCTGTGACGGGATCTAAATAAACTTATGCTATACTAAGACATAAAAATCTATAAGTGGTAGAAAATTAGTATAAAATTTTGAAGACTTGGGTAAAAATCCGAGCGGGATGGCTCAGGCGGTAACGTTTATGGCTCGCATTCGGGAGGTTCCAGGTTCAATCTCCGGCGACCGCCTACTACGACCCATAGGTTTTTGAGGGGTTTTTCCGGATCGTCAGGCGAGTACTGGAATGGTTTCTTTCATTTCCCGAATTTCCTGTCCCTCTATTTCGTTCCATTAATCATTTCATTCATCCTTCATCCCGTTTTATCTATTTCAAGGTTGAAGGTCTTTTGGTGCAGGGTGTCAGGGAAAAAGGATGTCCTCTGTGCACTTTCTTGGTTCCTAGGCCTTCGGCTGGTTGCCGGGGTATGAGGACCGCCTTCTGGGAGGGCGTTGGACCCTTGTGTGGGGCAGGGTCCACGGTATACCTGTCCGACTGCTGGGGCGTCTATATCAGGAAAATGTAGGGATCCTGTCATTGCTGTTACAATGTATCCCTTCAACTCATCTTCCCACACGGGGATGGGTCTCGGTACAATATCCGGATTCACTAGTCGGTACCAAATCCCCTCCACTTCCTAATCCACTTCAATGGGTAAAAACTAAACTATCGTATAATATTTGGTAGCTCGTAATTTATTACAAAACGGGTCTTACTTTTAAAATACCCCTCGTACGTATATAACCTATAAATTCAAACCCAAATAGATACAAGAAATTAGAAATCCAGTTTTTGTTTTCAGGTAACTGCATTAGTTATTTATCCACACTCGGAAACTAGCAAAGGGAATTTATGTGTAAATGTATTTATTTTAATCTCCTCGGAAATGACACTGCATAAATTTCGCATAAATGTGCTAAGTCGTCTTGTTAGTTTACTGCTACTAGGTTAAACCCTAATGTGTTCGGGCACCCGAGCCTGTTCGGCGGTCAACAACGGATCTTTATTTAGTAAGAGATATCATGCTCCAGGTTTGGTAAATCACACTTTTAAGACAGGTTAGGAAGGCATAGCGTGTTTACACTCCACATCCCAAAGTGTTACAGTAACGTTTGCACTCAAACTCGTGTTTATACTAACATGTACACACATTGATAGATATTTTTTATTTTGTTATTTAAGTACTATGGTCCCATTCTATATTGGGCGTGAAAGACTGTAAATTTTGCTCAGATACCTCTTTATCAGGCTTGAGGTTATTTGGGTGCCATGAATCTACGACACGGGACCACTGGCTTTATTTCCCTTACGAAGGAGGCCATGTAAGAATGGAAAAAGATCCATCGCCCTCAGCCGGGTTTCAACCCACGACCACGGGAACCAGAGGCTTACCATGAGAAAGTAGTATTTTAGAAGGAGTTGTATCGTATTTCGACTGTTGGGGAGCCGCACGTATGGTACCCGGTAGCCTTCGTCCCAAATGTAATTTTAACTGTTTCTTTAAATATTATATATTTATGTTTGCCTCGGCTGCGTCAGTATTATATTTTTAGAGATATGAATTTCTTAACAGGGCGTGATGCGGCTGAAGAATGTAGGCTTACACAGATTATAATTTTTATTTCACTCGTTTTATTAATCCTTGACACGATTTAAATAACACTTCACTGATATAGAGAGTTGTGAGATTCTTTTTATTAATTAATTGCACTTTTTTAACACGTAAACTTATTTTTTGTCTCACTCAAATATGTATAAAATCTCTCGAGGACGCATCACGCATCCGGTTACAATCACTGTCTGCAGGCAACCGAATTGATTTCAACCGTCTAAACTTGTAAATTTCTGTGTTTCAAGTCTCTGATTGGCTAATCCTACTCCAATACAATACCTGCATTTAACTAAAGCTTTTTCTGGTTGTTGATTGGCTATTTTTAAACTGTCTCAAAATTTACATTATTGTTACTCCAAGAATCACAAGTAGTACTGTTAAGCTTTCTTACTCATTATTGACTCAAGATTACCTCATTGTTACCTCATTGTTAGCAGCTTTTAACTTATTATTCTCACAGCTCCTATATTATTTAATTACGTAATGTATCCACATAACATTATTACACATGGATACAATAATATAAGCATATGCAATGACTGTTGCATACATTTTACAAATTATTACATACATATTGCTTCAAGGCATATATTCATATATTATTGAATTATATATATAATATAATTAAACTGAAATCATTTTAGTATTAAAAATACTGCCACAACCATGCATATACAATGATAGTGCATGTGCACTGTATTATGTGCAAGCCAATCAGGGTAAAGTGGATGCGGAGTAACGCAGTTTGAAATATTTACACGCGGAGTAAGCTTAGAAGAAATAGGGGTTATCTTCAGGTTTAGGCACTAAATACTCCGGCCTAAATATATCCTTCTTTCTGTGCAGGCTGCTGCGTTTTGTCTGAACTGAGTTTAAGTCTGCTTGTCTTGACCCTACTAATTTATCCTCTAGAATTTCTAGCTCGAAACATGTTTCGTATTGCTGTTCGACGTGACCATTACAGTGTGGTTCAGTGTACGCGAAGATTTGTTTTCTATATTCTAACGTGTAAATAAATATTATAACAAATTGCAAATGATGCTGTGAAATGGCGAAAATTGAGAGTTACTTTGTCGCATCTGGCTAATATATAGAAATAATATCGCCTTTCGTTCACTGCAAAGTTATGGACGTATTAGCTCAGCTTTCTTTAATAAATGGAAGCAACATTAAGGTAGGAGATTATTAAAAATTGCTAGAATTGATAAACTGACAAGTTCTACAGCTGCAGAGAAGTTAAAATCTGAAAGCTTGGAGCAGAAGAAGCAGAAAGAAGGAAAGTGAAAGCTCAGTATTAGAGAATGCATGTTAGTCTCTAATATGGTTCTCCAGAATTCTAGTTGCTCTATTTATGCTCTAGCACTTTTCCCTTTAACCAGGTAATTTTCTCAGCAGCCGAGATTGTGCAGCAAAGGAGTAACAAGCGACATAGCGGTATTGTTCAAGTTTGAATGGAGCACTCGAGACCCGCTAAAATCTCTCCAGGTTTCAATCTCAAGTGGGCAGAGGTGGTGAGGACCTGCTGTAGGGTGTTTCGCTGGCTTGATTACTTCACAGCACAAAATATGCTACACATCTCCAGGAATCCGTTCAACATTTCCGATTGCATAGCTCTTGGCTTCTGACATGAGCTCATCTGAAAAGTGAACAAATACAGTCACTTTTTCTACCAAATTACGCATAAGCCCATAGACACCTTTAAGCCTTTAAGATATATTCTCACAGCTTTGTAAATGTTTCCAATATCCGTAATTTTTCTTTATGTGATACTGATCAAATTTTATATTTAATAATAATAAAGGGTGAAGCACTTGAGCCTAATTAGTAAATAATAATTATATTTTCAAATCAAAATTTTCAGCGTTAAAGTGACAAATTCTTGCGCTATAAATATCCTCAACACAATTTAAAATTAATACAATTATCAAGTAAATAACATTTAAGAAGTGAGATGGCGTAAATCGGTTCAAATTAGGAACGTGGTCCTTAAATTGAACCACCCGTGTCTTAAAATGAACCACATACCTTTAATCTTAAAAGTACTTTTATTAATACAAAACACACATACTTTATTTACATTCAAAACAAATGTGCTATCAGCAACAAATTGTGATAAGAATAGGAATTTCCTTGAACATTTTGAATTTTTAGGTAATGACAATCACTTGGTTTTTGGAATAGGTGTTATTTGCAAATACAGAGTTTTTAATAATTTTTACTCTCATACAGAAGAGTCCAATTGTACACAGTCTTCAAAAAAAAACACTTTCTTCTTGTCACTAACTTTTGCACACTTTTGGTGAAGCCATATCCTACAACTCGCACACTGGATCGTGTCCTTCATTTCAGATAATTCCCATATTCATGGCATCCACTGTTTTAATATGATTTTTTTTAACTTAGCATATTATGTGGATATTTATTCACAAAATATACTATTCGCAGTTGAGCAATCCTAGAACTTCAATAGGTTTCCTAAATTGGACCAGTTCAATATAGGGTTCAAACAGTGGTTCAATTTACGAGCCACGCCATTTTGGAAGCTTTAGCATCTATGTGACTAGGAGAGACGCTGCTTGAAAAAACGTATGCATGAGTATTGTTGCTAAATAAACACTTTATAATATGTAATATATATAGATCATATCAAATTTATCTAATTGATCCTATAAGCTTAGCTACATGAGTCAAATATTACTTCTGAAGCACCAAAAACATACAACACTTCATACAACTGAAACCACAGCTCAGAATGCAAAGTCAACAACTCCAAGCATTCACAGCTGTACACGCTACGCTTCTGCTAGGATTATGGTGCCATCTGTCGAATAGTTTGGAAAATGGAATTAATTGTTCTTTCACACAAGCCGTGTGTTGGACAGGGTAGGAAAGGTAGAATCAGATGACTGAAAAATTCAATGCCATAGCCGGGATTTGAACCACGGATCTCCCGGTCTCCGTCTGGTTGCTCTAACCGCTGAGCTACCATGGCAACATGCCGGCATGCCATTAAATCCTCCAGCTGACTAGCATTTTTCGCGGTAAATATCGGAGCGGTTCAATTTAAGAGGCGGTTCAAATTAGGGACCTTTCCGCTATATAGTTTTTACATCATATTATATTTCTACCTAATATGTAGGTAGAAATGCTTACATAAGATATTAGGGTTAAAGTATGGAAGCGGAGGAGGATTTCGACTCCGCGGACAAGGCTAGGCCTACTGTGTTTTTAACCTTCTGGGAGGAAGGGATGACATAAGACAATACGAAGAGAGCCAAATCCTATGGCATAGGGGCAGCGCAGCGGAGCCCCTAATGTTTTCAGGTTGAGCATCCCGGGGCACACTTTCAACGGCCCAGCTATCCACACGGCCGGACAGAGAGGTTCCCGCAGAGAGTTCCCTACCAAGAAGCAGTTCTCTCCTTAGAGCATATCTACCGCACTCGTTACACGCCACCTACCGTCGTCCAGGTCCTGCAGCCCTGCAAGATAATGAAATTAAAGGAGATTATTCGTGATAGGTCGATGTAATCGAACTCAACCTATCGATCAGGAAAAACCACACTTGAAATACTCAAGGTCAGGGTAGCTGGTCTAACGGGAATCGAACTCGGTACCTCCAGAATTCCAGCCTCAGAAATACCGCCTGAGCCATCTTGCTTCGTAGAGAAAGTATTGCATTCACCCGTAAAGTTCCAAATTCAGATCTCACTTAATTGGTATAAAAAAACATTAAAATAATGTAATGTGACACGTTCATACATCGAACGAGGTAGCGCCGCTGTAACGTGCGCGACTCGCATTCGACAGATCCCGAGTTCGATTCCCGGCAAACGCCCTCTCCGACCTATGTGTTTTTCGTGGTTTCCCCGGGTCGACAGGCGAATGCTGGGGTGTTTCCTCTTTGTGTTGCATCTCTGGAAGATACTGAACCTAAATACCAAGTTTGGTGTTTATCCGAATGTTCGTTTCTGAGTTATGCTGTTTACAGACAGACTGACAAACACACAGACACCCAGATACACACACAGACACATACACACGGACATGTTTCCAAAAATGCTTTTTTTGGATTCAGGGGGTCTCAAAACATGTATTTCCGGTGAAATATCGATATCGAATTTTTGGGTGGAATGCAATACTTCCCCTACTTACTATACGTAGTAGAGAAAGTAAAAATTAAATGATTTTAATTTTCTCTTCAAAATATTCCCATTTGAAATCAAAACATTCTTGCATTCGATGAAACCAGCACTTAAAGCAACACCACTCTTTCTGAGGAAGTTCGGAAACCAGGGTTTTAGAATGTTCCACTGCTTCATCTGATGACGAAAAGTGATTCATGCATTTTATCTTTAATTTTTGTAAACAAACAGAAATAACAAGGTGCTAGGTCAGGGTTGTACGGTGGAGGGTCGATGGTGCTGACTTTTAGTGCATCCAGCTATTCAGTAGGTATGTTAGTTTTGCTGTGTGCAACAATGCGTTGTCATGTTGCAACATTGCTGTTTCCTTTTGTGCGTTTTTCACGAACTTTTTAAAACATGTGCGGTACACAGACGTTTGTGTGCCAATCGACATTAACGGTCTAAACTTCTAATGCTATAGTAGTCGTATCACTCGTTTTAGAAAAAAACAAAATTAACAACTATCTTCTTACCAGAACTGCGAATTCGACGGACATTTGTAGGCTTAGGTTCTGTTCATAACACCCATTGAGTCGATTGCCTTTTCTTTTCAGGATCATAACAGTAAATGCAAGCACCATTAATGATATTCCAAACCAAATTTGATGTGTGGCCTTGAAATTTTTCTAGAGTTTATCTGCACCAATCAATGGGTTGTTATTTTTGATCCGGAGTCATTATAGTGGAATCCATCGACAGCAAGGCCTTCTCACATCTAACTGTTGATGTAAAATGCTTTGGATTTGACTCATAACAAAGTCCAATGTCGCCCGAATAAATTCATAAGACGTCTGTCGATCTTCTTCAAGCATGGCATGTTCATCGGTAACAGCAGTTCTTGGGAGTCCCTCACTAAATTCATCACCAAGAAAAACACCGATCTCTTTTGAATACCAATTGCACTAGTCTGCATTTTCAAGCTTTTTGTCAGATGATTTCTTAAAAGTAGGTGTTCTAGAATCAAGTTTTTATGCTGAGTTTCAAAGTAACTTCCGTTTATTTTCTATCAGTCAGGTTTTTGCACAAAATAAGAAGTAATGTTTTGACAATATTACTAATGAGCATAGAAAAGTATTCAAATACCATTTCACACAAGGTAAGTTTTTATTCAAGAAACATTTTAAGAATACTCTCAAGAACTCCCCTAATTTATTTCATGACTACATTTTAACAAAACATGAAGCCAAAGTGTTCCATTTAATTTTTTTCAACTTTCTCTTCTTTGACTTCCTTGCAGATCCTTGAAGATGACTGTCCCTCCTCAACATCCAACAGTAGTCGGCCATCATAGTTTCATTGCATCTCCCCTGGTACCTCCTCTCCATTTCCTTAATATCTTGGTGAAAACGTTCACCCTGCACTTCACTATAATACCCCAGATTTTCTGGAAAGTAGTCGATATGTGAATGCAGAAAATGCACCTTTACACTCATGTTACAACCCATCTTCTTGAAATTTTCCAACATTGCTTCGACAATGGCCTTGTAATTAGGATCTTTGTTATTACCTAAGAATTTCTCAGTAACTGATCGGAAGGCGGTCCATGCTTCTATTTCTCTCTCATTCATTGTCTTCTCAAAATCTTCATCCTTCATCAATTTCTTTATTTGAGGACCAACAAAAATTCCAGCCTTTAATTTGTCTTGTATAATGAAGGGAAATATCTTGGAAAGGCACTTGGTAGAGCCATTACAAAATGCTTCCTCAAGCCCAATTTTATGTGTAGTGGCGGAAGTAATATCCTTATATCTCTATATTTTTGAAGTGAAATTGTGTAAAAACTGTACGTGATAGAAAAAAACTAAAAGCAATTCTGAAATCAGCATAAAAGGTGAGTCAGAATCACTTATTAGTTTTCAGTCATCCGATATCATGCTGACAAGTGTTAGAAATTGTAGCGTTAGGTGGGTCTTCTTCGACAAAATCATTTCTATGCCGATCTTCACATTGCGTAGGCGTTAATGACATTTAAAATCGCAAAAAATGCCAGGAAATGTTCTCTAATCAAATTCATTTTCGGGTGAACACAAACCCTTTAAATTATACTTAACGAACCACTAGATCAAATCGAACAAACTATACAGCACAATTCCCTAGCATTTGAAAGTAGCTGTCTAATATAAACAAATTTCATTTGCTTTTAGAAACAGGGCATTCTAAAAATGTTCAGTAGCGCCCTCGTAGTTCGCCGGTTAAACCTAAAGGCCGTGATACATGCACATAATGATTTTTAAGCCTAACTCAGACTGCCTGTGCAGTTAATGTGAAAGAACGGTTATTACAAAATAAATTTGTTTATTGTTGGTATTATTATTATTATTATTATTATTATTATTATTATTATTATTATGAACAAGTATGCACACTAGCATACACAATGCTTAAGATCCATATTCGTATCTAATGATCGATACAAACTGAGCTCAATTTTAAATTCGAGTTTATTTACAACTATTATACAGATATACTAATTTAAGCATGGAGGCTATTGAACCATACTTAATTCGGCCAAGGATGTGCAAAATAAACTGTTGTTGAACTCAATGTTATGCATGGAGAGAAATAAGCTGCAGTTACTTCTTACCTTCTTGGCTCCGCGGTAACGTATGAAGCTCGCATTCGGGAAGTCCCCGGTTCTGTTCCCGGCGCCCGCAAACTCGATCTTGGGTTTTAGGGCTTTTTCCTGGTCGGGGGCGAAATCTGGGGTGGCTTCTTATCCATCATGATTTCCTTCATACTTTTTCCTTCTCATGTTTCAAGTGTGCTTCTAGGTTTCGTGGTGTGTGGCGATGACGGACAGATGGCGGGATGCTCGTTCCAAAGAAAGGTATTACCTGTGGACACTAGAGGGCTGTCTGGTTGGATGGGTCATTCAGCGCCCTCTCTGCAGTTCCAGTAGTGGGACGAATCATTAAGCCAAGAATTATTAGGGACTTATGTGCGTCCCTGTGGTATTTCTGCCTGTGACTTGTAGCTTTGGTTCTTTCATTTAAACCCTTCCTCCTGGGGAGTGGGGAGTAGCCGCAACATATTTCACTTACACCATACACTTTTTGTCTTGATTACTTTCCCTACTACGTATAAGTAGGGGAAGTATTGTATTCCACCCAAAAATTCGATACCGAGATTTCCCCGGAAATACATGTTTTGAGGCCTCCTGAATCCAAAAAAGGAATTTTTGGAAACATATCTGTGTGTGTGTCTGTAAACAGCATAACTCAGAAACGAAAAGTCGGATAAACACCAAACTTGGTATTTACGTTCAGTATCTTCCAGAGATGCGACACGAAGGTTTTCAAGAAAATCCCCCCACCCTAGATTACCCTTTACATGGAACATTTTTCGAAAATTTTAATTTTCTAAAAAATGGCTCTAACGATTTTGATTAAAATATCATATGTTTAAGATATTTTTATGTCAAATAAAATGTATATCTTGAATTTTCTGGGAATGTATCCAAAGGTATTCTTCATTCTGAACGACTTTTGCATAACCGGTAAACCACAAGAGATAAACAAAATTTTACTACACAAAAAATATAGATCGCGTTAGTTGAGTGAACCATTTTCGAGACATTGCTTGTTATTCCCTTAAATTTTTCAATCAGATTTTTATGTTTTCGAACATAATTTGAGTAGGATCTGCATTTGGTGTATTCAGTTTACATGTTGTGTATTTACAATGAATGCTTCTCTAATTGAACTTTATTATCAACCATTCACCTTTGAACATAAAACTGGCCTTATGTATCTTTTAGCGTTTTCCTTTATGCAAATTTCTCACGCTACCTTTCTCACGCAAACAAGAAGGGTCTTGTTTAATCTTCTAAATCTGATACTCGAACTATTTAGCATTTTTGCGCAATGAAAAACTCTCTTCTTGTGCATTATTAATTATATTAATCTCCAACATCTACGGAAGTGGGAATACTCGGGACGTATTTTGAACCATGTCTTCGTTAATTAAGCAATGTTAACCTGAGTAATATCAGAGCTGTAATTTTAAAGGGCTTCTTGGAGAAGCTGAATGCACCAAGGTCATGAAGAGAGAATTTCAAATTAACGTTGTAACGAAAGGATTTCTTTATTTAATGCCACACAATGGCTCTCTTGTCGGTACGCTCCAAAGACTGCATACATGCGTTGATGAATACTAAATGCAAAGGGATTACACTTTCTTTGAGAGGCTAAGGCCTTCGTCTATGTATAATCTTGAAGAGCTCTTGACGTACAGTAAAAAATAGCTAACACCTGCAGTTTAGCACAAAGCAAAGTACAGAATTTGTAGTCTCTCTCTATGCTAGTAGTAATTGTGCAGTACATCAAAGTGGTTTCATCAACAAATATGATGGAACAGTTTTTTTGTAGTGCTTTGTTCTTTGTTCCTTCTATATCTTTAGGCAACCGCTGTCAGCTCATTATGTACATGGCATTCACTACATGTTTACTTCAATCTAATGTCACTAGACATTTTGATTTTTACACTTTCTGCTACATACCTACAGAGTTCACCGGAAATACACGATTTAGACTCCCTGGATCTTAAAGGAAAGAAGAAAACAGAAAAACTCTGATGTGCTACACTCACATGACTTTCTCTGCTCTTGTACAAACTATTTATACAAACGCTTATTCTCCATATGCTTCATGTTAATCGAGATAAACATTTGCAGACTCTATCTTATTGCTAATTTTCTTGTAGATGTAAGGGGAATATATATTTAAATTGGCAATATAGAAATACAGTAGCCTTTAAGCACATACATTCTCTTAATAGCTGGTTGCTAGATGCAGTACCATTCCCTTTCCCACAGATTAATACTCTTTGCATATCCATGACAAAAAAATGAATAACGAATTCCCCTTTGAGAAAAAAAGTATTGAAAAATTTAAGGGAATAACAAGCAATATCTCGAAAATGGTTCACTCAACAAAAAAATGTATATTACATAAATTGTGTATTTAAACGCGATCTACATTTTTTGTGTAGTAAAATTTTGTCTAACTGTTATGGTTTACCAGTTATGCAAAAGCCGTTCACAATGAAGAATACTTTTGGAGACATTCCCAGAAAATTCAAGATATGCATTTTATTTGTCATAAAAATATCTTAAACATATTATATCTTAATTAAAATCGTTGGAACCATTTTTGAAAAAATTAATATTTTTGAAAAATGTTCCATGTAAAGGGTAATCTGAGGTAGGGGGATTTTCTTGAAAACCCTCGTGTCGCATCTCTGGAAGATACTGAACCTAAATACCAAGTTTGGTGTTTATCCGACAGTTCGTTTCTGAGTTATGCTGTTCACAGACACACACACGGACACACATACACAGGGTCATGTTTCCAAAAATGCTTTTTTGGATTCAGGGGGTCTCAAAACATATATTTCCGGTGAAATCTCGGTATCGAATTTTTGGGTGGAATACAATACTTCCCCTTCTTACTATACGTATTAGAGAAAGTAAAAAAGTTCCCCCACAGAAAACTACCCTTAAATGTAGAAAAGGTTTTTAAATATGGTTCTAACGATTTTTATTAAAACATCATACCTTAAGATAAGTGCATGATAAATAAAGCGTAGGTATATCTTGAATTTCCTGGCAATAGCCTCTGAAGACTTTTGTGTAATTGGTGAACCCTAGACAAAGCCTTACTGAACAAAAAGTGTAGATCTCTTTAACGCAAACAATTTGTGGCGTTAACCATTTTCGAGATATTCTTTGTAATTTGTTTTCATTTTCAAATACTTATACTTCTTTCAAATCGTAAGTGCGGTATACTCGTGGAGGGAGAGCATAACTCGCAGTATGTCCGATATATTAATATATGATTTAATATATGAACTCTGGTGATACTGATAATTATCTTGTGTTTTAGTTGTTACTCTTAAAGTTTATCTTTATTTCTTGCCACGGCTGCTGTTATTTGGGTTTCTGGTAAAGCTTGTATAACTTAGCAGGGTGTGATACGGGAAGGAAGGTAAAAAGTAACAACTGTAACAATAGATTAAGTTATTGAAGAACGCTATGCTTTAATGGCACACGCATTGAATGTCTTAGTAATAATCTACACAGTTCTTAAGTTAGTTGGAGCTGTAGAACGGTCGAGCCCTACCCTGTTCGTAAGCCAAACTTGCGGTCGCTGAGCAATCAAGTATTTTATACGTGCTCTAGAAATAATTGTAGTATTTATCACACGTTCCTATAGACCTTTAAATCGATAACCTTTCACCGTTCCTACTACATTATAAGAAGTAAATAATATCGCCTGCTTCTGAGAGCTTACATGTATCTTATTCACATCGCAGCACTTTATACTCAACCGCCCTGGCTGATGGAGACGCTAGAACTAACCTTTCTTCCCTTGAACATTTTAAACATACTCTTCCTTAAAATTTCATTGTCTGTCTTCGTTCAGCTTGGAACCTTCCAGAAGACTTACCCGGCTATTGTTCTACGTTTGCAAGCATGTGGCCTCTCTACAAACATGTTATTTTCGCTTGTCGCCTTTTTCTGCTTCACAAAGGCTCAAGGTCTGGCTTTTATGACCTTCCCGTAAAGTCCTTTTTGCCTGGGCCCTAATTTTAACACAAATATATGTTTGTCGGCTTTTAACAAGAATTCCACAGCTCCAGCTACACTTGCACATACATAAAACTTATGCCTTAACTCCTATTTATACAACAAGTATTTTTCTTATTAGTACAATTTCACATTATAATTCACATTATTATATATATGGCATATATACCCATAGTTACTGTCTCATAAGTCGCTATTTGCTGTTTCTCGTGGTATACAAAGAGCGTGGAAATTCAAAAGCAACGCATAGCGACACGCTTTTAAAAGTATCACTATCGCTTTAATTCACTGTATTCTTCATATACCTATAACGGAATATGTAAATCTGTAATTGAAGTTTATCTCAATGAGGTCCCAGGTTCGATTCCCGTTGGGTAGGGGAAATTTTACCTTATTTGAAACCCTTCCCTTACACGCAGAGACTGCAAATGTGTATGTGCGAATGAATGTGAGTGCATTTAGTGTTAGAATTTATTAAAACCCCAAGTTATAGATCCTATAGTGATGGATTGTTTCTTAATTCAAAACCCCAAAAAATGGCCATATAATTTAAAGGGGCTATACGAATTAAACAATTGATAGCAGTAGATAGAAAAATAAGGATCTTTAGGAATACCTTATAGAAGTAGAGTAAATAGACTAGAGAAATTAAAATTGCGTTTTATTTATGGACGCTCTTTAACTATATGATTAAAAGGATATATTTAATTTATTATTTGCACCACACTTTGGGCACCAATTTGAAGGAAGGAGTACTGTAGTTCCACTGCCAAAACTGTAAGTAACTGCCCCACGTATGGTACAAAATTTCCGGTGGGTTTCGCCCCAATGTTCACCTTCCGGCGTCCTTCGCCCCAACGTTTAGGAATCAACTTTGTATTTTTATGTTTCTTTAAATATTATATATTTATGTTTGCCTCGGCTGCGTCAGTATTAATTTGTAAAAACATGTATCTCTTAGCAGGTGTGATGCGGCTAAAAATGTAGGCTTACACAAATTATAATTTTTACTTCACACGATTAAATAACATTTCACTTATATAGAGAGCCGTCAGATTATTTATTAATTACTTGCACTTTTTAACACGTAAACTTTATAATATTCTCGCCGTAATGAATTTTATATGTCTCACACTTAATAGGTATTTAGCTTCTCGGGAACGCGTCTAGCGTCTGGTTGGGAACGCTGTCTACTAGCGACTGGCGTTTACCGCTTAAATTTGTAAATTTCTCTATTTCATGTCTCTGATTGGTAATTTTACTACAATAGAATACCTTTATTTAACTTAAGCTTTTTCTAGTTTTTGCTTGGCTATTTATAAACTGTTTTAAATATTGCATTATTATTCCACGAATTACTAGTAGCATTATTAAACTTTCCAATTCATTATTGCCTCAAGGTTACCTCATTGTTAGCAACTTTCGGCTTCTATTCTTACAGCTCCTACATTATTTAATTATGTAATACATTCACATATTATTATTATACATGTACACAATAATATAAACATAATACAATGACAGTTACATACATTTTATATTATTTATACACATGTTGCTTTAAGGAGGGCTGTTACTTTTTTATATTATATAATTAGACTGAAATCATTTAGTGTTAAAAATATTGCCTCATGGTCCTTAGCGTCCCATTCTATATTGGGCGTGTAAGACCGATAATTTTGCTCAGAGGCTTCTTTATCAGCTTGAGGTTCTTTTTCGTGCCGTAAATCTACGACACGGGACCACTGGCTTTATTTCCCTTCCGAAGGAAGCCATGCTAAGGATTTTTACGCCCGAAAAAATCCATCGCCCTCCGCCGAGTTTGAACCCGCGACCTTGGAAACTAGAGGCTAGCACGGTACCACTAGTCGACTAGAGAAAGCCGTATGAATTCAACACATCACATTTTTTTCGATAGAGTTTTGCGTCAAATTGGATAAAAATCAGATTATTTTAGGATAGAAACAAGGTGTGTCAAGATGACATATATCATTCCAGTATTAAGAATTCTAATTGAAATGCAACTTATAAGCACCGCTAAGGCCTGCTACTACTACTTTCCTCTGGATGTCTTAGGGCTTTGATAAATTCATTGACTCAATTTTACTGTAGTTAAAATAGGTTACACACCACTTTATGAAACTCATTATAGATCCTATGATTACTTCGATGTAAATCGATTTTGTACGTAGGAAAGTAAACCAATTATAAATTGGTAGCGATATATCAGCCACCATTGCTTGATAGTGAAGATGCTCCCTGTTTTAATAGTAAGAGTAGTATGGGGTAGTAAAACTGGAATAGTCAACACAATATTTTCCAGCTTGAGGGAGTTTTCTCATAATCCTGAAGTATTTTACTGCATTTCTACGGCCTCCATCACTAACTTAGCACTCATAATCAAGAAGAGCTATGATTCAGAAAACGTCCCCAAATTCGTGCTTGCACAAGCCCTGAGGTCTGTGGCGCGCCTTCTGAGGTTTCTCCACAATTGTGAATTAATTTCTTATATTTTATGACACATTTCTTCTAAACTCTTAATCTTTTTTCAGAAGAGGAGGAATATCCTCTGTGGTGTGGCGGTAGCGTGCCTGTTCTACATTTAAGCAGTCCCGAGTTTCGAATCTCGGCTAGGGTGAGTTACACGGATAAGGCTTTTTCCCTTATCCTGAAAAGAGAAGTCTATGGACTCTATGGACTCCGGGATCATTTGAGTATCACCTCATTCCTATCCGATATGACCAAACTGGTAAAATAACGCATAAACCAGAAAATAAAAGCATGTGCTGAAATGGCTTTGTTTGTACACAGATATCGTCGTGACCTCTAAACAAATACTCAATGGGAGGTAGAGCTACTCGCAAATGAGGTACCAGGAAGTTAATAATTCAGATAAGGCGAGGCCACGACAAGGGACGCAGCTAAATGAAAATGAAAGATATTATAGAATATCTAATAAAAGGATTCCTACATGATTAAGATGGGAGAAAGGATCTATATACTATGATAAATTATACTGGGAAGACGTGGATGGTAAGATGTTATATTGATAAAAGTGGGTGCATTACCTCCTTGACTTCATGTCCACTCGTCGATGAGGACGCCATACATGTCTGTATGGGGAGCGCGTAACAACACAACCTGCCTGCTAGCTGCGACTCTACTCACTGACTGCCAAGCCACGCTCCTTCGGAGCGCTATCTAATCTTTTTCAGTTAGCCTCTATTTTCCTTTTTCTTGTTCTTTTTTGTATTCTTTTCTTTTTCTGTTGTTTATTTTGTCACCATTCCTTGTATCTTAAATATGCATGTACGGTCAATGACCCATGCACTAAATACTTGTGTAATAACTTCAATAATTTGAAACCAATAAAGATACTTTATCTATAAATCTATCTATCTATGTTTTGCGTTCAGCATTTCTTTCAGTGCATTTTCTAAGAAGATGTTTTTTTTATTCAGTGCTACAACCAAGTTATTCTTCTCTTTCTGATTAATTTTAATCTGAGGATAGCCCATTGTTCATAGATCATTGTGTCCAGGCATCAAGAACAATGGTGCATAACACACCATCCAGTATATCGAAGCATTCCAAGACGAAATCAAAGTAAATAAAATATACCTCATATTATAAACTGAGACGGTTTTCTTTTTAAGGTGCTCCTCTTAACCTATTGGTGGTGTTATAATTCGCAAAAGGACAATGGAACAATCAATGTACCGGTTTAGGAGCACAAAAAAATCTGATGTGTTACACTCACATTACTTTCTCTACTCTTGTACAAACTATTTTTACAAACGTTTATTCTCCATATGCTTCATGTTACTCGAGATATCCAGATGTCAATCATATTGCTAATTTTCTTGTAGATGCAAGGGGAACATGGTAGGTTATAAGCGATAGTCAAATATTTTAAGCGCTGGTTGCTATGTGGCGCATTCTATTCTGTTTGCATATCCAGGACAAAAAAATGAATAACGAATTTGAGAAAAAGTATAAGTATTGGGAAATTTAAGGAAATAACAAGCAATATCTCGAAAATGGTTCACTCAACTAAAAAAATGTATATGACATAAATTGTGTATTTTAACGCGATCTACATTTTTTGTGTAGTAAAATTTTGTCTATCTCTTATGGTTTACCAGTTATTCGAAAGTCGTTCACAATGAAGAATGCTTTTGGAGACATTCCCACAAAATTCGAGATATACATTTTATTTGTCATAAAAATTTCTTAAACATTCATTCATTATCTGTTTACCCTCCTCTTATGTAGGACTTACACCCCCCAGGACTTACAAGCGGGTGCCTGGGGTCAGAGGCCCGTCGAGGAGCAGACACTCATGGATCAGACAGAGCATCCAGGATGGGTGATCAGCCCGATGCCTGGTATGGGATGAAGGAAGTAGATGAAACGAAATGTTGGTGAAATGGATGAAAGGAAAGGTGATTATGGAGCAGTTGGTGGAATGAAGGGCGGGGAAACCGGAGAACCCGGAGAAAACCCGCCCAGACGCCGCTTCGTCCACCACAAATACCACATGCAGGTCCCTGGGATTGAACCCGGGCCGCCTCGGTGGGAGGCGAGCGGTCTAACCACTCGGCCACGGCGCCGTACCTTATCTTAAACATATGATATTTTAATAAAAATCGTTAGAGCCATTTTTGAGAAAATTAAAATTTTCGAAAAATGTTCCATGTAAAGGGTAATCTGGGGAGGGGAGATTTTATAGAAAACCTTCGTGTCGCATCCCTGGAAGATACTGAACCTAAATATCAGGTTTGGTGTTTGTCCGACTGTTCGTTTCTGAGTTATGCTGTACATAGACACAAAGACAGACACATAGACACACAAACGGACATGTTTCCAAAAATGCTTTTTTTGGATTCTGGGGGTCTTAAAACATATATTTCCAGTGAAATCTCTGTATCGAATTTTTGGGTGGAATACAACACTTCCCCTACTTACTATACGTATTAGAGAAAGTAAAAATTTTCTGATGTGATGCATTCACATGACTTTCTCTAACCTCGATCGTTTATTATTGAGTATACTAACTATTCTTACTAAGCTTATTTTTCTGCCTACTACATTTTATCCAAATAATCCTTTGCAAAAATAGCTACATCACACATTTCGTTATAAATACTAAGAGAACAGTGATAGTCAAATGTTTATGAATTGGATGATATATGCTGGCCTTAAAATTCCATACTGTTCTCAAACAATCGCGAGAAACAGCTGAAAATTGATGGGACTTTAAAGGAGTAAGTATTGAACAATTCGAACATTTAATAACGGATATCTCATAAGCGACTTATGCCACAAACAACTTACTTGAAGTAAATTGTGTGCTTTAAACAGATCTACATCGTGTGGTACGTTTTCCTTCATTGCATAACTTTACGAGTTATACAAGGTTATATAAAACTCCTTCCGAATGAAGAGGACTTCCTAGGCTATATCCGGAAAATCCAACATATGCATTTTATTTGTCATGTAAATATATTTCATATATGGCATTTTAATCAAAATCATTAGAGTAATTTTTTTAGCAAATCAAAATTTTTCAAAAATGTTCCATATAAATGGTAGCTGAGAGAGGGCGGATTTTTTTGAAAATCTTCGTGTCGCATACTTGGAAGATACTAAATTCAATTACCAAGTTTAGTATTTATCTGACTTTTCGGTTTTGAGTTATGCTGTTCACAGACAGGCACACAGACACAGACACAGACACACACAGACATGTCTTAAAAATGCTTTATTTGGATTCAAGGTGCCTCAAAACATGTATTTCCGGTGAAATTTCGGTATCGAATTTTTTAGTGAATGCAACACTTTCCTATTTACTATGTAGTGGAGAAAGTAAAAATTATGTATTCGGTTCATTAAGGAACAACGTACAATAGATGATAATATAAATCAGTAGGCATAAGGGAAAATCATCAACTTTCTCAAGGTGGGCCCTATGGCTTGTTCCGACTCAGAGGTCGTCTTGCCATTTACGTCGGGGTCATCCGACATCCCGTACTGCGCGTGATTTGTATGCCTCGTATTACTGCTCATATATCCCGCTGCTCTCGTATGGTGTTTATTGCGTGATCGTGAAGAGTAAATGGTTTTTCAAAAATAACATTCTTTTTCCTTTCCATCTATTTTATAGAATATCAATCTGCACTTTAATCTTAATGGTTTATTAAGATTTTAAGTTAAATAAACTAATATCCTTCAAAATTATAAATAAAGATAGTTAACCTGTATTACATTTAATTTCAAATCTCAAAAAGTTCATTTCATCTGTCTCCGTCATTCTATCTGATCGTTTTAGAGCCCAATTCTGTGCAACGTAAGTCAGCCATAGTTTTATAAAATTTTAGCATTTTTACTTTTTCTACTACGTATAAAAAGTAGGGGAAGTATTCGATACCAAGATTTCACAGGAAATACGTGTTTTGAGGTGCACTGAATGCATAAAAAGCATTTTTGGAAACATGTCCGTGTGTGTGTCTGTGTGTGTGTGTGACTGTGAACAGCATTACTCAGAAACAAGCAATCGGATAAACACCAAACTTGGTGTTTAGGTTCAGCATCTTCCAGAGATACGACACGAAGGTTTTCAATAAAATCCCCCCACTCCAGATTACCCTTTACATGGCACATTTTTCGAAAATTTTAATTTTCTCCAAAATCCCTCTTAACGATTTTGAATAAAATACCATAAGTTTAAGACATTTTTATGGCAAATGAACTGTATATCTCGAATTTTCTGGGAATGTCTCCAAAAGTATTCTTCATTGTGAACGATTTTTGCATAATTGCTAAACCATAAGAGGTAGACAAACTTGCACTACACAAAATATATAAATCGCTTTAAAATACACAATTTATGTCATATACATTTTTTTTTGAGTGGACCATTTTCGAGATATTGCTTGCTATTCACTTAAATTTTGCAATACTTACACTTTTTCTGAAATGGGAATTCATTATTCATTTTTTGTCCTGGTAATGCAAAGAGAATGGAATATTCCACATAGCAACCATCTCTTAAAATATTTGACTTTCGCTTAAGCCTACCAATTCCCCTTGCATCTACAAGAAAACAGATATCGGGATTAACATCTCGATATCTCGATTAACATGAAGCATATGGATAATAAGAGTAGTCATGTCATAGCGACTTGGAGCCACAGACAGATGTCGACCACTGATAAGGGTAATTACATGTGTTTTAACACATGTAAACACATGTAAACATATGTAACCGCTAATGACCGCCGCTAATGGATATGTGTGGTAATACATATGTAAACATATGTAACCCGCTAATGACCGCCAGAGATGCCGACAGGTGATAAGATATAATCGACATCGTTTGTTCTGTGTTGCAGCCTCCCGTCGGCTCCCTTTGAGGTCTTAGATACCGCCTGGTCTCGTGTCGCTAGGCCCCCCGTCACCTCTTTCTTTGTGATCTTACCTAATTGTCTTGAGATGTGCGGTAGGGAATGATTTTCTCGATGCCTGCCGCCCCTCGGCAAATCAATTAGGTAATATTCGTCAAACATTATTGAAAAAAAAAGAATTGTCATTTTATGACTACTAATGCCCTTGATTAATTAATTGTATATGAATTGACTCGAGCGCAAGTGGTAGCGTGTGTATAAGTAGCACGCTCATGGGAACAGTCTGTCATGTAATGAAAACCCTGCAACCTACTTCTGTCTGAGAATAACGGTAATGTCCATTAGCTGACAATGTTAGACGCTTTCACCACATTAATAGACTTTAAGATTGCATCCCGGATCTGTATACAGTCATTAGCGAACAATGTCAGTAATTGTTTTCCTAAGTGCTCTGAAAAACCCGCAGACAGTCAATGTAAATACCTTTTAGCTCGTAGAATTTCCATCTCAAACTGTGGAAAAACCCTAGTCTAGACAATTTTTCCCTGATAATTAATGATTAAGTTTCATAACTCTTATTTCTTTCAATAAAATATTGCGAATAAAGTCATCATAATTCAATTTGGCGAAAAGAAATATTACATACGGTATTAAAAATAAATAAGCGTGGTGAATACTACATATGTTATTAAAAATAAATACGAATAACATTATAGTTAAATATTATAAATGTTATTAAAAAAATAAATGATTCGGTTAACATTATAGTTGAATACTATATATGTTATTAAAAAATAAATACGGTTAACATTATAGGTGAATATTACATACGTTATTAGAAATAAAAAATGGCCTCGCTGATCAATGAATACAATTAAATATTTTTTATTCATTAATTGTATATGAATTGACTTGCGCATTTTGGTTATTGCGCTGTGTCTCCCTAACGTTTCCAGATCCAGGATCGTTCTAGCTAGTTGCGCGCTTCTGCCATCTACCTTCTAAAGTCAAGTTGCGCGCTTCTACCATCTTCATTCTAAAGTAGAACAATGAGATAAAAACTAATCAATTCTTTGGAATGCGCCGCGTCATTAGGGTATTGTTCCAAGTTATCCGGGATGCCTGGGGTCGAATCCTAGGAGTGATTACAAATTCAGATTCTAATAACTCAGAGACTAATTACGATAAAGACGTTAAATAAAGTTTATTACATTAATGG
This sequence comes from Deroplatys truncata, assembly GCA_030765065.1. Taxonomy (NCBI): domain Eukaryota; kingdom Metazoa; phylum Arthropoda; class Insecta; order Mantodea; family Mantidae; genus Deroplatys; species Deroplatys truncata. Next base: position 40,433,845 of record CM060980.1, read on the forward strand.
CATTAGGTAGTTTCTTGTGAATGTATATTTGGGTACCTGGTGTTCTGGGTTCCATCCTTAATTTTTAAATCGTCATTATCTCGGAAACTAAGAAAGCTAGAGGGGTGGACCAAAGTATGATGGATAGCTCCTGTGATGGGTAATTAATACTGTATATAATTTTGAATCAGTTGTCCTTATTTCGAATCCCGATCTTTCAATCACTTACATATTTTTTTCTCTATACTCTAGAATATATCACTTAGATTGATGCTGTAACTGCATACAGCACCTTTAAACATATCAAACGAATATTGTAAATAATTTTGTTCCTGGTGTTCTGGGTTCGAATACCGATTCAATGAAATTTAGTTACAAATTTAATAACTTGTAATCTAATTTAGATAGACATGTCAAGGTAAACGCAAATAGAGTATCTAGTCCTTAAATATCGTTATCATGACAAATATTACTTTAAAGTACTCAGATCGAATCCCGAAGGGATGATTTCATAAATCTTCATGCCTATGGATCATATCAGGTTCTAATAAAGATTAAATGCTTAATGCTGATGTGGGGGAGCTAAAATACATTTATTAAAAGTATTACCGGGTTCGATTTAGAAGCTTAGAATCTGTGTAACTATGGAAAAATTGCTTTTCTCGTGATTGTAGTGAAATGTAATGGTCTTTCTGTGAGAAGATGGAAAGGAAGAATTCAAAAGGGAATGAAAACATGAGATAATGTAGTATATACATACATTTAACTAAATAAGGAGGAAAGTCTTCTACGTTACCTTTTAAGCTTTTACTTTAAGTATTGTGATAATACAGCTGGAATTAACCTTGGTACAATAGGTGGTGGTGGTGGTGGTGGTAGGCTTTGAATTTGAAATATATGTCTGAATGAGCGTGTGAGAATGCTTCTCTTGCTGGTGTGACAGCATAAGCAGGTAGTTATGAGACGAGTTTAAACGTGTTTGATGGTGTCAGACATCCTGTCTCTAGGTGTGACGTCATAAACATCCTGCTTCTGGGCGTGAGCTTATATGGCTGAGATTAATACACGTTGAGCGATCATACACAGCTGGTTATGGAGCGAGTTTATGATTGATCTAAAAGGTTCGTGCTCCCTCTATAAATATGTTATAGGGGAAAGGATGCTCTCCTGAAACCTTAGTCATCTAGACAACTATTGTTCACGGAGCCAGTAGACGTCTGGTTCAATGGGACAGACCTCACGTTCAAATCTTTAAGGGGTACGGACACCCGCCTTTTGCCTGTCATGTCTCCTGAACCATCCTAACAGCGTAACATTACGTTACAACGCCACGTAACCAGATTAACGACGGTGAGTCGCTCAGATCTTTGATTTTTTTGTGATTTCCCCTGGTCTGCAGGCGAATGCCTGAGCATCGTATGCTACCACGTTTTTCATGTTATATCATTCTATCTTAACCTACGTGCTTCTAAGACACTCTGACTGGATTACCGTTGGCCCACTCGCTCAGACCTTTGATTTTTTTCGTAGTTTTCCCTGGTCCGCATGCGAATGTCTGCTCAAAAAGATACTTGTCCCTTCCTCGGTTGGCGGTTAAGGAGTACGGTATACGATTATATGAGGAATATATGGAAAACGGAGACAGACGGTATTATAGACAGAAGCTGGTCCACTTTTGCGTTTATATGGGAAAGGATAGGGAAAACGAGGGTAGATGCGACGGTTCAAAGAGGAAAATGCATTTATAAGGGCGAGATAGGGAATACCAGGGCTGATGCTAGGCTAGTCAGATGCTAAAGGAGGGAGGGATATGCTTTATACGAGAGAGATAGGGAATACAAGGAAAGATGCTATACTAAACAGGACTTGAAGGGTAGAATATGAGCGATATAGCGAAACGAGGAGAGGTATTAGCATAGGAGTTTTGAATGATAGAGTAAGCGTTTATATGCGAGAGATAGGGAATACGAGAGTCGATGCTAGGCTAGACGGTGTTGAAGGAGGGAATGCATCTTATATATGAGAGAGGTAGGGGAATATGAGGAGAAGTGCTAGGCTAGTCAGGAAGGTCTGAATGACAGAGTATACGTCTATATGGGAAAAGATAGGGAAAATGAAGGTAGGTGCTAGGTTGAGAGAGTCTTCAAAGAGGAAAATGCATTTATATGAGAGCGGTAGGGCATACGAGGAGAGGTGCTAGTCTAGACATGGTTTGAGGAGTACAGTATACGTTTATATGGGAGAAATATGGAAAACGGGAGAGATACAAGGATAAACAGGGTTGAAGGAGGAGGAATGTAGGTTTATACGGTAATATAGAGAGTAATTCGATTATAAAACTTTTCTCATCCAGCGTTACAACACTTTTATATACTTATTTTCTAAATCTTACAAACTTTATATATGTTAAACAGTAGTGCGCGAGACGTAGAGGGACAAACTGTATATCGGTTTACAGTGAAGTATACGTCCTAACCTATTCCCACCTTGTTTGTTGTGGATCTTCTCATTCCTATCATCATCTAACGTAACCACGTAACAAGACGTAACACAACGTAACATAACAGCATGACAAGACGTCATACTAAGTAACATAACCACGCAACATCACGTGACATCTCGTAACCATAAACGTTACATGACGTAACAACACGTAACCAAGTAACAAAACGTAAGAACTACACTCTATGTGAAGAGTCGCTCACTTTGTAGGACTACAGGCGATTATGAAAATGAAGACGATATAACACAGAAACACCATAAATGTCAAGTTCTTAAATCCTACAAGTGTAATAAAACTACTTCCAAGAGCACTGTTTGTAAGAAAATGCACAAAGAAACCTGATTATAAATGTGTCAATTGTGTAGAGAATGAACTAGCTAAAATTGCTGTAAACATGAATAATTCAATTTTTCTATGCAATTAAAACTAAGTAAACTCCCTCATTTGCTTACTCTTGTTTGGGTTTTATGGGTTTCAATGAAATTTATTTATTTTTTAATAATTGATATTATTTGTGTTTTGTTGCAGAATTCACAAATCAGCATTTTAACTGGCATATAAATCATGTAAAAACATTAAAATATACTAGTTGAATACAAATATAAATTTGAAATAATGATGCAGAATGTTAATGTTATATGGTAGGGGTCACAATGATCCTCTGGATATTAGAGAGGGCAGGGAAAGGTCGGGCTGTCCTAGCGTTAATTGATAAATTAGAAAACTAGCAGTTCAGGGATTAACAAAGGCTTGGATCAATTCCTATCTAAGAAACAGAACACAATGACTGATAGCTCTGCTAAGCGTAAGGAAGAGACATGGAAATAAATTGCAAATGAGTACAATTCTAGGAAGATCATCCAGTGTGAATGAAATTCCCTGAAATGATATTATGAGAACATAAAGAAAAGAATGAAGCAAGCAAATGCCATTGACAAGGTACGATTGTACAAAACTGGAGGCGTATGTATGTACCGCCTTTCTTAGACAATAGTAGCCAAATAACAACTGTTGCTCTTCTATTCAATCGCCAATGAGTTTGATGATGAAGTTGGATTCCATTCAGAAGTAATCACCACAGTGAAGGACATTGAAATAGTAAATCCAGATCCAAAATGTCCTTCAGCAATTTTAATAACAGGTGAGGAATTTGAAGAAAGAGAAAGTGTAAAGGTGGCGTCTGCAGTTCCCATACAGAACTTTCAACTCCATTGCCTGAAAAGAACAAAGATGGCATAAGGGAGGGTTTTTATGAGAGGAGGCTTGAGTGTTTGGAAGAAGAGTACACAGTGAAAATGAAGATATTGAAATTGGAACTAGAAATGAAAGAATCTCAGAAAAATTAAGTGTTGTTAATAACTTATACAACCATAAATATATTACAAAAAATGTAATGAAACAGGCAAGGAATAATATGGATAAAGAAACTGTTAAGCAGATCTACTACGCTTTCATTTATTTGCACATACTCAAAGTATCGGATCTTCGAGTGTAGGAGAGAGAGTCGATTCAGTATAACATGTTGCTCTATGAAGCTTAAATCTTGACAAGGAACGATTCTTAAAAATCCGCCCGCATATACAGCATCTAATAACGCGTTTTCCTCCATGTGTAATGTATGAAAAATTGAGTTTCTCATTCGTTAGTTGCACAGATTTTCTCCGGCAGTAGCTCATGCTAAAACTAAAAGAAATTAAATGAATACGTGAATGCTAACGCTCGAAGGAATTAAAAGCGAATGAATGAATTCATAACACGCAACTATGTATATATCCCGGAGGAGGACGACGGAGGGAATCGCGATCTATGCATAGCAGCGGGAAAGGATGCTCTCCTGAAACATTAGGCATGTAGACAACTATTGTTCACGGAACCAGTAGACGTCAGGTTGAATGGGACAGACCTCAGGTTCAAATCTTTAAGGGGTACGGACCCCCGCCTTTTGCCTGTCATGTCTCCTAAACCATCCTAACAGCGTAAAATTACGTTACAACGCCACGTAACCAGAACATGGCAAGTGTGAGCATGGAAAAAGGATGCTCTCTGGAAACATTCGTGGAAAAGGATGCTCTCTGGAAACACTCGTCATCCGCACAACGGATTGCCCCTAACATTTCCAGATTTCGGACCGTTCAACATCGTGACGCGTCCCTGTCATCTACATTTCGACGAAATTTTACCTCCTGAATTAAAGTTTGGTGCTCTGTATAGATCTGCACAACTTGCATTACGCTGTGTGTCCCTAGCGTTTCCAGCTCCTGAATCGTTCCAGCTAGTGGACTGCCTCTACCATCTTCATGTCAACGATCTGTTACTCTGAATTAAAGTTTGGTGGTCTGTATAGATCTGTACAACTTGCATTACGCTATGTAACTGCCCCATCACGCTATGTAACAACCTGATCACGCTATGTAACAACCTGATCAAGCTATGTAACAACCTGATCACGCTATGTAACAACCTGATCACGCTATGTAGCAATCTGATCACGCTATGTAACAACCTGATCACGCTATGTAACAACCTGATCACGCTATGTAACAACCTGATCACGCTATGTAACAACCTGATCACGCTATGTAACAACCTGATAACGCTATGTAACAGCCTCATCACGCTATGTAACAACCTGATCACGCTATGTAACAACCTGATCACGCTATGTAACAACATGATCACGCTATGTAACAACCTGATCACGCTATGTAACAAACTGATCACGCTATGTAACAACCTGATCACGCTATGTAACAACCTGATCACGCTATGTAACAGCCTCATCACGCTATGTAACATCCTGATCACGCTATGTAACAACCTGATCACGCTATGTAACAACCTGATCACGCTATGTAACAACCTGATCACACTATGTAACAAACTGATCACGCTATGTAACAAACTGATCACGCTATATAACAACCTGATGACGCTATGTATCAACCTGATCACGCTATGTAACAGTCTCATCACGCTATGTAACAATCTGATCACGCTATGTAACAACCTGATCACGCTATGTAACAACCTGAAAACGCTATGTAACAGCCTCATCAGCTATGTAACAACCTGATCACGCTATGTAACAACCTGATCACACTATGTAACAACCTGATCACGCTATGTAACAACCTGATCACGCTATGTAACTACCTGATCACGCTATGTAACAACGTGATCACGCTATGTAACAATAAATTTTTAGGCTGTGGTCTTATAAGCATTCAAAATAATGGCCGAAATCGATTTTATCCATACCTGACCTGTTGATGCCCTTAGCTTTCCTAATTGTCTGCCCTCCGTATCTGTATGCATATAACTTTGCTCTTATACCGACATACTCCTCCATAACCAAACGCCAAATTCAACCTTGAACAACCCAATCTTTTTCCTATTGGCTTGCTTAATACCCTTTGTGGGTCACCTTTTTCCCTGAGCAGTCACCTTTTTCCCCGAACGAGTCACCTTTTCCCTGAATAGGTTACGTGATGGGTATGTCTAGAACATTGACATGAAACATATTTTCATGAAGTTCTCGCTTAAAGTCGCCTTCAAGGTTTAGTATCCCTCTCCTATTCCACATCTCTCCTGTATTTCTCAAAAATAGCTCTAACGATTTTGAGTAAAATATCATATGTTTACAACACCAACCCGCCTTCAGTAAATGTGAGAACACCACCGTCGCCGCCAGTGCCACCACCACCACAAACCACTACTCACATTTACTGAAGGCGGGTTGGTGTTGTAAACATGATATTTTACTCAAAATCGTTAGAGCTATTTTTGAGAAATATAGGAGAGATATGGAATAGGAGGGGGATACTAAACCTTGAAAGCGACTTTAAGCGAGAACTTCATGAAAATATGTTTCATGTCAATGTTCTAGACATACCCATCACGTAACCTATTCAGGGAAAAGGTGACTCGTTCGGGGAAAAAGGTGACTGCTCAGGGAAAAAGGTGACCCACAAAGGGTATTAAGCAAGCCAACAGGAAAAACATTGGGTTGTTCAAGGATGAATTGGGCGTTTGGTTATCGAGGAGTATGTCGGTATACGAGCAAAGTTACATGCATACAGATACGGAGGGCAGACAATTAAGAAAGCTAAGGGCATCACCAGGGCAGGTATGGATAAAATCGATTTCGGCCATTATTTTGAATGCTTAAAAGACCAAAGCCTAAACCTTATTGGTACATAGCGTGATCAGCTTGTTACATAGCAAGATCAGGTTGTTACATAGCGTGATCAGGTTGTTACATAGTCTGATCAGGTTATTACATAGCGTGATCAGGTTGTTACATAGCGCGATGAGGCTGTTACATAGCGTGATCAGGTTGATACATAGCGTGATCAGGTTATTACATAGCGTGATCAGGTTGTTACATAGCGTGATCAGTTTGTTACATAGCTGATCAGGTTGTTACATAGCGTGATCAGGTTGTCACATACAGTGATCAGGATGTTACATAGCGTGATGAGGCTGTTACATAGCGTGATCAGGTTGTTACATAGCGTGATCAGTTTGTTACATAGCGTGATCAGATTGTTACATAGCGTGATCATGTTGTTACATAGCGTGATCAGGTTGCTACATAGCGTGATGAGGTTGTAACATAGCGAGATGAAGCTGTTACATAGCGTGATCAGGTTGTTACATAGCGTGATCAGGTTGTTACATAGCGTGATGAGACTGTTACATAGCGTGATCAGGTTGTTACATAGCGTGATCAGGTTGTTACATAGCGTGATCAGGTTACATAGCGTGATCAGGTTGTTACATAGCGTCATCAGTTTGTTACATAGCGTGATCAGGTTGTTACATACCGTGATCAGGTTGTTACATAGCGTGATCAGACTGTTACATAGCGTGATCAGGTTGTTACACAGCGTGATCATGTTGTTACATAGCGTGAACAGGTTGTTACATAGCGTGATCAGGTTGTTACATAGCGTGATCAGGTTGTTACATAGCGTGATCAGGTAGTTACATAGCGTGATCAGGATGTTACATAGCGTGATGTGGCTGTAACATAGCGTGATCAGGTTGTTACATAGCGTGATCAGTTTGTTACATAGCGTGATCAGGTTGTTACATAGCGTGATCAGGTTGTTACATAGCGTGATCAGGATGCTACATAGCGTGATGAGGCTGTTACATAGCGTGATCAGGTTGTTACATAGCGTGATCAGGTTGTTACAAGGCGTGATCAGGTTGTTACATAGCGTGATCAGGTTGTTACATAGCGTGATGAGGTTATTACATAGCGTGATCAGGTTGTTACATAGCGTGATCAGGTTGTTACATACTGTGATCAGGTTGTTACATAGCGTGATGAGACTGTTACATAGCGTGATCAGGTTGTTACATAGCGTGATGGGGTTGTTACATAGCGTGATCAGGTTGTTACATAGCGTGATGAGGCTGATACATAGAGTGATCAGGTTGTTACATAGCGTGATGAGGCTGTTACAATGGGTGATCAGGTTGTTACATAGCGTGATCAGGTTGTTACATAGCGTGATCAGGTTGTTACATAGCGTGATCAGGTTATTACATAGCGTGATGAGGCTGTTACATACCGTGATCAGGTTGTTACATAGCGTAATCAGGTTGTTACATAGCGTGATCAGGTTGGTACATAGCGTGATCAGATTGCTACATAGCGTGATCAGGTTGTTACATAGCGTGATCAGGTTGTTACATAGCGTGATCAGTTTGTTACATAGCGTGAACAGGTTGATGCATACCGTGATCAGGTTGTTACATAGCGTGATGAGACTGTTACATAGCGTGATCAGGTTGTTACATAGCGTGATCAGGTTGTTACATAACGTGATCAGGTTGTTACATCGCGTGATCAGGTTGTTACATAGCGTGATCAGGTTGTTACATAGCGTGATCAGGTTGTTACATAGCGTGATGAGGCTGTTACATAGCGTGATCAGGTTGTTACATAGCGTGATCAGGTGTTACATAGCGTGATGAGGTTGTAACATAGCGTGATGAGGTTGTAACATAGCGTGATGAGGCTGTTACATAGCGTATCAGGTTGATACATAGCGTGATCAGGTTATTACATAGCGTGATCAGGTTGTTACATAGCGTGATCAGTTTGTTAGATAGCGTGATCAGGTTATTACATAACGTGATGAGGCCGTTACATAGCGTGATCAGGTTGTTACATAGCGTGATCAGTTTGTTACATAGCGTGATCATGTTGTTACATAGCGTGACCAGGTTGTTACATAGCGTGATGAGGTTGTAACATAGCGAGATGAGGCTATTACATAGCGTGATCAGGTTGTTACATAGCGTAATCAGGTTGTTACATAGCGTGATGAGACTGTTACATAGCGTGATCAGGTTGTTACATAGCGTGATAAGGTTGTTACATAGCGTGATGAGGCTGCTACATAGCGTGATCAGGTTGTTACATAGCGTGATCAGTCTGTTACATAGCGTGATCAGACTGTTACATAGCGTGATCAGGTTGTTACACAGCGTGATCAGGTTGTTACATAGCGTGATCAGGTTGTTACATAGCGTGATCAGGTTGTTACATAGCGTGATCAGGATGTTACATAGCGTGATTAGGCTGTAACATAGCGTGATCAGGTTGTTACATAGGGTGATCAGTTTGTTACATAGCGTGATCAGGTTGTTACATAGCGTGATCAGGTCGTTACATAGCGTGATCAGTCTGTTACATAGCGTGATCAGGTTGTTACATATGGTGATCAGGTTGTTACATAGCGTGATCAGGTTGTTACAAAGCGTGATCAGGTTGTTACATAGCGTGATGAGGTTGTTACATAGCGTGATCAGGTTGTTACATAGCGTGATCAGGTTGTTACATACTGTGATCAGGTTGTTACACAGCGTGTTCAGGTTGTTACAAAGCTTGATCAGGTTGTTACATAGCGTGATCAGGTTGTTACATAGCGTGATGAGGCTGATACATAGTGATCAGGTTGTTACATAGCGTGATGAGGCTGTTACAAACGGTGATCAGGTTGTTACATAGCGTGATCAGGTTGTTACATAGCGTGATCAGGTTGTTACATAGCGGGATCAGGTTGTTAGATAGCGTGATCAGGATGTTACATAGCGTGATGAGGTTGTTACATAGCGTGATCAGGTTGTTACATAGCGTGATGAGGTTGTTACATAGCGTGATCAGGTTGTTACATAGCGTGATCAGTTTGTTACATAGCGTGAACAGGTTGATACATACCGTGATCAGGTTGTTACATAGCGTGATGAGACTGTTACATAGCGTGATCAGGTTGTTATATAGCGTGATCAGGTTGTTACATAGCGTGATCAGGTTGTTACATAGCGTGATCAGGTTGTTACATAGCGTGATCAGGTTGTTACATAGCGTGATCAGGTTGTTACATAGCGTGATGAGGCTGTTACATAGCGTGATCAGGTTGTTACATAGCGTGATCAGTTTGTTACATAGCGTGATCAGATTGTTACATAGCGTGATGGGGCAGTTACATAGCGTAATGCAAGTTGTACAGATCTATACAGACCACCAAACTTTAATTCAGAGTAACAGATCGTTGACATGAAGATCGTAGAGGCAGTCCACAAGCTGGAACGATTCAGGAGCTGGAAACGCTAGGGACACACACCGTAATGCAAGTTGTGCAGATCTATACAGAGCACCAAACTTTAATTCAGGAGGTAAAATTTCGTCGAAATGTAGATGACAGGGACGCGTCACGATGTTGAACGGTCCGAAATCTGGAAATGTTAGGGACAATCCGTTGTGCGGATGACGAGTGTTTCCAGAGAGCATCCTTTTCCACGAATGTTTCCAGAGAGCATCCTTTTTCCATGCTCGCACTCGCCATGTTCTGGTTACGTGGCGTTGTAACGTAATGTTACGCTGTTAGGATGGTTTAGGAGACATGACAGGCAAAAGGCGGGGGTCCGTACCCCTTAAAGATTTGAACCTGAGGTCTATCCCATTCAACCTGACGTCTACTGGCTCCGTGAACAATAGTTCTCTAGATGCCTATTGTTTCAGGAGAGCATCCTTTCCCGCTGCTATGCATAGATCGCGATTCCCTCCGTCGTCCTCCTCCGGGATATATGCATAGTTGCGTGTTATGAATTCATTCATTCGCTTTTAATTCCTTCGAGCGTTAGCATTCACGTATTCATATAATTTCTTTTAGTTTTAGCATGAGCTACTGCCGGAGAAAATCTGTGCAACTAACGAATGAGAAACTCAATTTTTCATACATTACACATGGAGGAAAACGCGTTATTAGATGCTGTATATGCGGGCGGATTTTTAAGAATCGTTCTCTGTCAAGATTTAAGCTTCATAGAGCAACATGTTATACTGAATCGACTCTCTCTCCTACACTCGAAGATCCGATACTTTGAGTATGTGCAAATAAATGCAAGCGTAGTAGATCTGCTTAACAGTTTCTTTATCCATATTATTCCTTGCCTGTTTCATTACATTTTTTGTAATATATTTATGGTTGTATAAGTTATTAACTACACTTAATTTTTCTGAGATTCTTTCATTTCTAGTTCCAATTTCAAGATCTTCACTTTCACTGTGTACTCTTCTTCCAAACACTCAAGCCTCCTCTCATAAAAACCCTCCCTTATGCCATCTTTGTTCTTTTCAGGCAATGGAGTTGAAAGTTCTGTATGGGAACTGCAGACGCCACCTTTACACTTTCTCTTTCTTCAAATTCCTCACCTGTTATTAAAATTGCTGAAGGACATGTTGGATCTGGATTTACTATTTCAATGTCCTTCACTGTGGTGATTACTTCTGAATGGAATCCAACTTCATCATCAAACTCATTGGCGATTGAATAGAAGAGCAACAATTGTTATTTGGCTACTATTGTCTAAGAAAGGGGGTACATACATACGCCTCCAGTTTTGTACAATCGTACCTTGTCAATGGCATTTGCTTGCTTTATTCTTTTCTTTATGTTCTCATAATATCATTTCAGGGAATTTCATTCACACTGGATGATCTTCCTAGAATTGTACTCATTTGCAATTTATTTCCATGTCTCTTCCTTACGCTTAGCAGAGCTATCAGTCATTGTGTTCTGTTTCTTAGATATGAATTGATCCAAGCCTTTGTTAATCCCTGAACTGCTAGTTTTCTAATTTATCAATTAACGCTAGGACAGCCCGACCTTTCCCTGCCCTCTCTAATATCCAGAGGATCATTTTGACCCCTACCATATAACATTAACATTCTGCATCATTATTTCAAATTTATATTTGTATTCACTTAGTATATTTTAATGTTTTTACATGATTTATATGCCAGTTAAAATGCTGAATTGTGAATTCTGCAACAAAACACAAATAATATCAATTATTAAAAAATAAATAAATTTCATTGAAACCCATAAAACCCAAACAAGAGTAAGCAAATGAGGGAGTTTACTTAGTTTTAATTGCATAGAAAAATTGAATTATTCATGTTTACAGCAGTTTTAGCTAGTTCATTCTCTACACAATTGACACATTTATAATCAGGTTTCTTTGTGCATTTTATTACAAACAGTGCACTTGGAAGTAGTTTTATTACACTTGCAGAATTTAAGAACTTGACATTTATGGTGTTTCTGTGTTATATCGTCTTCATTTTCATAATCGCCTGTAGTCCTACAAAGTGAGCGACTCTTCACATAGAGTGTAGTTCTTACGTTTTGTTACTTGGTTACGTGTTGTTACGTCATGTAACGTTTATGGTTACGAGATGTCACGTGCTGTTGCGTGGTTATGTTACTTAGTATGACGTCTTGTCATGCTGTTATGTTACGTTGTGTTACGTCTTGTTACGTGGTTACGTTAGATGATGATAGGAATGAGAAGATCCAGAACAAACAAGGTGGGAATAGGTTAGGACGTATACTTCACTGTAAACCGATATACAGTTTGTCCCTCTCCGTCTCGCGCACTACTGTTTAACATATATAAAGTTTGTAAGGTTTAGAAAATAAGTATATAAAATGTTGTATCGCTGGATGAGAAAAGTTTTATAATCGAATTACTCTCTATATTACCGTATAAACCTACATTCCTCCTCCTTCAACCCTGTTTATCCTTGTATCTCTCCCTTTTCCACATTTCTCCCATATAAACGTATACTGTACTCCTCAAACCATGTCTAGACTAGCACCTCTCCTCGTATGCCCTACCGCTCTCATATAAATGCATTTTCCTCCTTGAAGACTCTCTCAACCTAGCACCTACCTTCGTTTTCCATATCTTTTCCCATATAGACGTATACTCTGTCATTCAGACCTTCCTGACTAGCCTAGCACTTCTCCTCATATTCCCCTACCTCTCTCATATATAAGATGCATTCCCTCCTTCAACACCGTCTAGCCTAGCATCGACCCTCGTATTCCCTATCTCTCGCATATAAACGCCTACTCTATCATTCAAAACTCCTATCCTAATACCTCTCCTCGGTTCGCTATATCGCTCATATTCTACCCTTCAAGTCCTGTTTAGTATAGCATCTTTCCTTGTATTCCCTATCTCTCTCGTATAAAGCATATCCCTCCCTCCTTTAGCATCTGACTAGCCTAGCATCAGCCCTGATATTCCCTATCTCGCCCTTATAAATGCATTTTCCTCCTTGAACCGTCGCATCTACCCTCGTTTTCCCTATCCTTTCCCATATAAACGCAAAAGTGGACCAGCTTCTGTCTATAATACCGTCTGTCTCCGTTTTCCATATATTCCTCATATAATCGTATACCGTACTCCTTAACCGCCAACCGAGGAAGGGACAAGTATTTTTTTGAGCAGAGATTCGCATGCAGACCAGGGAAAACTACGAAAAAAATCAAAGGTCTGAGCGAGTGGGCCAACGGTAATCCAGTCAGAGTGCCTTAGAAGCACGTCGGTTAAATAGAATGATATAACATGAAAAACGTGGTAGCATACGGTGCTCAGGCATTCGCCTGCAGACCAGGGGAAACCACAAAATAAATCAAAGATCTGAGCGACTGACCATCGTTAATCTGGTTACGTGGCATTGTAACGTAATGTTAAGTTGTAAGGGTGGTTCAGGATACATGATAGGCAAAAAAGGGGGCGGCCCTACCGTTTAAAGATTTGAACTTGGAGTCTGTCCCATCCGTCCTGACGTCTCCGGCTCTGTGAACAATTTCTGTCTAGATGCCTAATTTTTCAGGAGAGCATCCTTTCCCCTATAACATATTTATAGAGGGAGCACGAACCTTTTAAATCAATCATAAACTCGCTCCATAACCAGCTGTATATGATCGCTCAACGTGTATTAATCTCAGCCATATAACCTCACGCCCAGAAGCAGGATGTTTATGACGTCACACCTAGAGACAGGATGTCTGACACCATCAACCACGTTTAAACTCGTCTCATAACTACCTGCTTATGCTGTCACACCAGCAAGAGAAGCATTCTCACACGCTCATTCAGACATATATTTCAAATTCAAAGCCTACCACCACCACCACCACCACCTATTGTACCAAGGTTAATTCCAGCTGTATTATCACAATACTTAAAGTAAAAGCTTAAAAGGTAACGTAGAAGATTGTCCTCCTTATTTAGTTAAATTTATGTATATACTACATTATGTCATGTTTTTATTCCCTTTTGAATTCTTCCTTTCCATCTTCTCACAGAAAGCCCATTACATTTCACTACAATCACGAGAAAAGCATTTTTCCATAGTTACACAGATTCTAAGCTTCTAAATCGAACCAAGTAATACTTTTAATAAATGTATTTTAGCTCCCCCACATCAGCAGCAAGCATTTAATTTTTATTAGAACCTGATATGATCCATAGGCTTGAAGATATATGAAATCATCCCTTAGGGATTCGATCTGAGTACTTTAAAGTAATATTTGTCATGATAACGATATTTAAGGACTAGATACTCTGTTTGCGTTTACCTTGGCATGTCTATCTAAATTAGATTACGAGTTATTAAATTTGTAAGTAAATTTCATTGAATCGGTATTCGAACCCAGAACACCAGGAACAAAATAATTTATGATATTAGCTCAACATGTTAAACAAAGCTGTATGCAGGTACATCATTGATCTAAGTGATATATTCTAGTGTACAGAGGAAATTAAGGAAGTCATTAAAAGATGGGGAATCGAATCAAGCACAACTGATTGGCAATTATATACAGCAATAATCAACCAGTATAGAAGTTATCAATCATGCTTTGGTCCACTCCTCTACCTCTCTTAGGTTCTGAGATAATGGTGATTTAAAAATTAAGGATCGAACCCAGAACGTCAGGTATCTAATTACACATTCTCAAGATACTACCTAATAATTTTAATGCAATAAAGTTTATTTGGCGCCTTTATCTTAATTAGTTTAGGAGTTATTAAGTTTATAATTAAATTACATTTTATCGGTATTCGAACCCAGGACACCAGGTACCCAAATATACATTCACAAGAAACTACCTAATGTCATTAATGTAATTAACTTTATATGACGTCTTTATCGTAATTAGTCTCTGAGTTATTAGAATCTGAATTTGTAATCACTCCTGGGATTCGACCCCAGGCATACCGGATAACTTGGAACAATACCCTAATGACGCGGCGCATTCCAAAGAATTGATTAGTTTTTATCTCATTGTTCTATAACTTTACTTTAGAATGAAGATGGTAGAAGTGCGCAACTCTACTTTAGAAGGTAGATGGCAGAAGCGCGCAACTAGCTGGAACGATCCTAGATCTGGAAACGTTAGGGAGACACAGCGCAATAACCAAAATGCGCAAGTCAATTCATATACAATTAATTAATAAGAAATATTTAATTGTATTCATTGATCAGCGAGGCCATTTTTTATTTTTAATAACGTATGTAATATTCACCTACAATGATAACCGTATTTATTTTTTAATAAAATATATAGTATTCAACTATAATGTTAACCGAATCATTTATTTTTTTAATAACATTTATAATATTTAACTATAATGTTATCCGTATTTATTTTTTTTAATAACATATGTAGTATTCACCACGCTTATTTATTTTTAATACCGTAACTAATATTTCTTTCCGCCAATCTGAATTCTGAATACTTTATTCGCAATATTTTATTGAAATAAATAAGAGCTATGAAACTTATAATCATTAATTATCAGGGAAAAATTCTCTAGACTAGTGTTTTTCCACAGTTTGTGATGGAAATTCTACGAGCTAAAAGGTATTTACATTGAGTGTCTGGAGGTTTTTCAGAGCACTTAGGAAAACAATTACTGACATTGTTCACTAATGACTGTATACAGATCCGGGATGCAATCTTAAAGTCTATCAATGTGGTGAAAGCGTCTAACGTTATCAGCTAATGTATACATGGACATTACCGTTATCATCAGACAGAAGTAGGTTGCGGGGTTTTCATTACATGTCCGGTTGTTGTTCGCTAATGTGTGTATACATATACATTACCGTTATCCTCAGACAGAAGTAGGTTGCAGGGTTTTCATTACATTGCGGACTGTTCTCGTGAGAGCGCTACTTTTACAAACATATACGAGACGATCACTTGCGCTCGAGTCAATTCATATACAATTAATTAATCAAAAAAACTTAATTGAATAATGTTTGACGAACATTACCTAATTGATTTGCCGAGGGGCGGCAGGCGTTGAGAAAACAAATCCCTCAAGTCAGGACGCAACGGCACGCGACTAGACCGCATGGGGAAGGGGGATAGGACCTGTCGGCATAGACAGGGTCGGTATTAGGTAAGCGCACAAAGAGAGAGGGGGCGGGGCCTAGCGACACGAGACCTGGCGGCAAATAGTAGAGCACAAAGAGGGGTCGGGGCTTGCCGGCATAAAACAAAGAAGCTTATCAGTTGTCGGCATCTCTCTGTTTGCTGGCTCTCTCCTAATATATCTATTAATAAGCATTTTTAAAAATAGTTTGTACAAGAGTAGAGAAGGTCATGTGTGTAACACATCAGATTTTTTCCATTCTTTTCATGTTTTTTAAATTTCATTTTATTGTTGCACATATACTTAGAAATTTGTGGAGTTTGTTTTTGAGGCCTCTGTCACAATTATAAGTTATTCAAACCCTAAATAGTTAAAACGTTGTAGGTACCTTTTCTAATATTCTATATTTCTATACAAGTTTACTTCGTTTTTGGTTTTTCCCTAAGAAGGCCATAGTCTTTGTTTTTGCAGCTGATATCTCTAGATTGTAAGTTATAAAGGAATGAAATTAATACATTCATTTCTTGGAGTGTACTGAGTCAGTTTAATTAATTTGAAAATAATGTAGCATAAATTAAAAGAAAATCAATATGTTCTTCTATAAGCCATTCCTACTAAAGTTTACTAAAGCTTGGCTTCTTCATATTAATTGAGATAAACGTTTGCAGAAATAAATTTATTCTATATTTCACTTTAGGTACAGGAACTGAAGGAATGGTCAAATCTTTAAAAAGCGGGTCGTGGCTTTCAAATACCACTCTTCGCATGACCACGAGAAACAGTTTAATGACGACTTTAGCACTTTGAAAAATATGATGTCTTACATTCAAATTCTTCTGAACCCATTATGTTTTACTTTTATATAGACTTTATGCACTATACTCGCAAAAGCCTATTTTTCTCTCTACTTCATATTAACTCTATAAACGTTAAGAAATAGTTCCATTACCCATTTCATTGTAGGTACAAGGGGGTTATAGCAGAACGTACCAAAATTAGCAAGGAATAGTAAGAGTTCAAACATAAAACAATTTCAGATGCTGAAGTATACTCTTACAGATGCTTCGTTTTAATGAAAATAAAAAAGTCTGACGTTACACACTCACATGACTTTCTCTACTCTTGTACAAATTATTTTTACAAGCTCTTATTCTCCATCTATTTCATATTAATCAAGATAAACATTTACAGAAACGATCTTTTGACATGCAAAGAGAATTACATTTTACACATAGCGACCAGTTCTAAAAATATTGGACTATCGCTTAAGGCATACTATGTTCCCCTTGTTTTGTATTTGCAAGGGCAATATAGAAATACAGTAGTCTTTAAGCATAGACATATCTCTTAATAGCTGGTTGCTAGGTGCAGCACCATTCTCTTTGCCAAAGATTAATGCTCTTTGCATATCCAAGACAAAAAAATGAATAAGGAATTCCCATTTGAGAAAAGGTATAAGTATTAGAAAATTTAAGGGAATAACAAGCAATATCTCGAAAATGGTTCACTCAACCAAAACATATATATGTCATAAATTGTTTATTTTAACGCGATCTACATTTTTGTGTAGTAAAATTTTGTCTATCTCTTATGGTTTACCAGTTATGCAAAAGTCGTTCACAATGAAGAATACTTTTGGAGACATTCCCAGAAAATTCGAGATATACATTTCATTTGTGATAAAAATATCTTAAAAATATGATATGCTGTTCAGAGAGACACACACACACGAACTGTTTCCAAAACTGCTTTTTTTGGATTCAGGGGGTCTCAAAACATATATTTCCGCTGAAATCTCGGTATCGAATTTTTGGGTGGAATACAATACTTCCCCTATTTAGTATACGCAGTACAGAAAGTAAAAAAGGTATTTTCGCTCTGAAGGACGATAAACCGCGTAATAAACTTCCAAATTAAAAAGGATGGCGATTAGTCATAGCATCTTTTCAAATAGTAGAAATGTGTTATTTTCTATGAAATTAGGACTGTAAAGACGGTGTTTAAAAAGGAAGTGTCGCAACTACGTGAAGAAAGAAGAGAATGTTCTTAATGCGAGGGGATGGAGTGTCTCCCTTGTCACACTGCAGCACAAAAGAGCGGAGGGTAGCTACAAATCTGCTAAAGTAGGCAGATTGGGAACAGACATGAAAGGAAGTAAAGAGGTGGCGGTGGCGAAGGATCAAGAAGGGTGTCTCGTCTGAATCCATTGTCTGTCCCTGATCTCGAGGGCCGCGGGACAAAAGGTGCAGGGTGTGAGGCATGGCCTTAAGATGATTTCAAAAAAAGTATATGTATCGCGGGAATCGATACAATCCTTCACCCAGACAATGGAGATGCTCCACAGTTACATATTATTCCCCAATGCAAATGTCATTTATCGCTTTTATCTATCTTGTTCTGACCCTTCTCTCTTCAAAACTTCTTTAATTCCATTTCTGACAGAAGTTTTGCTTGCTTCCTGCGAAAGTAGTAGCTTCATGTACCCATTCTTATGAGTTTATGCAGAGCACAACGTTACTATATTTCATTTATGTCGATTATCTTCATTTCTTTGAGACGAAAAAAGAAACTAAAATATGGAGATTATAAAAAAACCTTTGGATAAAGTATAACCTGCAATTTTAAATTTAACACTTGCTACAGCTGAGAAGTTGTATGCAAGCATCAAATGAAGAACTAAATAGATGCAGAGAATGTAAAAATAATAAGAAACCCTTAGTCACAGAACACATGTTGAAGAAGATAGAAGAAAGAGGAAAATAGGAGTATTAAGAGATTAAAACTACGAAGAAGAGAAACTGAAAATTCTAAAGCAAAATGGATGAAGCAGAAATGTGAAGAAATAGTGGCTCTAGGAAAAGTCAAGATGAAAAATTAAATGCTCGGATTTCACAAAAATAAGTGGAGCTCAATTTGGCAAATGGAAGATGGGAACTGCGATGGACTGACAGACAGACAAATAATACTTAAAACATGAAACACATAAGTAGAAGAGCTATCAAATCTATCTGGCAATTTCGATGGAAGAAGCAGAGTTAGCACTTAGGGAAATGATCAAGTAAAAGCAACTGGAGTTACTGCAACACCCCACTAAGCCATTGAAATGTTCGAATGAAGGAAAGAAGAGCGCAGTTTATTTATTTATTTATTTCTTAGTGCTAGCAATCTTCCTTGGAATATGGCTATACATCAACCCAAGCTGTTATCTTGTCATATTCCCCCCATATTACATTCTTTAATTATAACATAATAATAATAATAATAATAATAATAATAAAAATAATAGTAGCAATACCAAAATAGTAATCTAATAATACTAATATTATAATAATGATAATATAATTACATAACTTAACATCACATGATGAAACCAATTAACAACTCTTTTTATTGTCCATAACCATTTCTTTTTTACTTTGGACAGGTACTCTCCTACCTTTTTAGTGTCTTTGTTAAAAATCTTGCTTAAGACTACTTTTCTGTCCAGTTTTAACCATTTCCCATTTATAGCTTGTTTTCTCCAATGCAGTGTGCCTTTACAATAAAAAACGATATGTTCTAAATCTTCTCTTTCTCCACATATTGGACACTGGTTCTGTGGGAACCCATTTCTCATTCCTATTAGTCTCCATACACCTGCAGTTTATTACTGTTTAACAATATACAAATTTCATTCAGAATGAAGAGGACTTCACGCGCTATCCCCAGGAAATTCAAGATATGCATTTAATTTCTCATGAAAATATTGAAAAAATGGTATTTTAATTAAAATCATTGGAGTTATTTTGAGAAAGTTACAAATAATCAAACACTTCATTTAAAGGGCAGGTTGGGTTTGGAATTTTATTGGAAATATTCGTGTTGCATCCTTGGTGGATGCTACACTTAAAAACCAACCTTGGTATTTAACAACTTTTCATTTTGAGTTATGCTGTTCATAGACCACAGACATACCACACAGAAATACGTACACACGCACCTTTGTCTAAAAATGCTCTTTTATATTCAAGAAGTCTCAAAACGTGTATTTCCAGAGAGATGCGTTTATCAAATTTTTGGGGAATACTTCCACTAGTTACACTACATGAACAAAAGTATCCGGAAACCTGGCAGAAAATGACGTACAAGTTCGTGGCGTCCCTCATCGGTAATGCTGGAAGTCAATATGGTGTCGGCCCTCCCTTAGCCTTGATGACAGCGTTCACTCTCGCAAGCATACTTTCAATCAGCTGCTGGAAGGTTTCTTGGGGAATGGCAGCCCATTCTTCACGGAGTGCGGAACTAAGGCGAGGTATCGATGTAGGTCGGTGAGGCCTGGCACGAGGTCGGCGTTCCAAAACATCCCAAAGGTGTTCTATAGGATTCAAGTCAGGACTCTGTGTAGGCCAGTCCATTACAGGGATATTATTGTCGTGTAACCACTCCGCCACAGCCCGTGCAGTATGAACAGATACTCGATCGTGTTGAAAGATGCAATCGCCATCCCCAAATTGCTCTTCAACAGAGCAAGCAAGAAGGTGCTTAAAATATCAATGTAGGTCTGCGCTGCGATCGTGCCACGCAAAACAACAAGGGGTACAAGTCCCCTCTAGGAAAAACACGACCACGCCATAACACCACCACCTCCGAATTTCACTGTTGGCACTACACACGCTGGCAGATGACGTTCACCGAGCATTCGCCATACCCACAGTCTGCCATCGAATCGCCACATTCTGTACTGTGATTCGTCACTCCACACAACGTTTTGCCACTGTTCAATCGTGTAATGTTGACGCTCCTTACACCAAGCGAGGCGTCGTTTGGCATTTTCCTGCGTGATGTGTGGCTTATGAGCAGCCGCTCGACCATGGAATCCAAGGTTTCTCACCTTACGCCTAACTGTCATAGTACTTGGAGTGGATCCTGATGCACTTTGGAATTCCTGTGTGATGGTCTGGATAGATGTCTGCTTATTACTCTTTACGACTCTCTTCAATGTCAGCGGTCTCTGTCAGTCAACAGACGAGGTCGGCCTGTACATGTCCATTCACGTTTCCACTTCGCTATTACATCAGAAACAGTGGACCTAAACTATATTCACTCTTAGGTTCATCCGCGGCAAAACAAGCCCACGTGGTCAGTGCACCGTGGTGCAACACGTTAGCAATGCGCCCAGGAAGGTAGTCCCTTGCTAATCTCTGAATGTTTAGAATGAATTTATCCTGAAATAGTATAATATTCTATACAAATACGTAAGGTTTTATTTAACGCTGATTTATACCGTAAAACACAGCTATATGTCCCATGATGCAATTCGTATGAGTTACCTGACATCGGGTAGGCGCGGAATATTGTTTACAGCCAGGAACCAGTAGTGTGTGTTTAGTATCATGGAGGACGGTTAATTTGTCTTGTGTTTTCGTCGAATTACGTAAAGTATTAGCCGCGCAAACTATTGAATAGTGGTGAAAAACAATAATGTTGAATCTTTATTATAAGTCATGTTAGAAATATCCAACACTTTCCGCGAAAGAAATGGTGAAATTAACTTCCGAGTTCACCGGTGTTTCGAGTACAAGTATAAACAGTGCTTGTCCAGAAAAATCTCAAACGGCAAAAGTAGTTACACCCGGGGGGGGGGGAAGCACGCGATGCAAGAATGTAGTGATTTTGAGAAGAATGCAATTCGCGTAACAGTGCACAGTTTCTTTTTTAAAATGAGCCACCAATAGTTAATATAAAGTGCCGCTTCCAGAGAAATAATAAATTAAGTTATTGCATACCTGTTACTTTATTTTTCGCTCATTTATTTTAGAATTAACTATTATTATATGTGCAAACGTTTATTTTGTTGTAACTATCAATCTTATCATCTTTAATCCTTAACAGAATATGCTAGTCACCGTTTCAGTTGTCGAAATAAGGACTGTTCTTTTTTTGCACTACGTGCCACTTGTACTGGCCACATGGTCTGAAAGTGTGACAGTATTTCTAGTGCGAATGGCGGAAGGATACATTATAACGGTGCACTGGTCACCTGGGGTTTGTTTTGATGCGGATCAACCTAAGAGTGAATACAGAGTAGGGATGTTTATGAGTGTGGAAATCTCGCGTACAGACTTCTGACACAAGTGACACCCAATCACCTGACCAGGTTCGAAGTCCGTGAGTTCCACGGAGAGTCCCATTCTGCTGTTTCACGATGTCTAATGACTACTGAGGTCGCGAATAATGAGTACCAGGCAGTATGTGGCAGCACAATGAAGATGAAAAAGGTATGTTTGTGGGGGTGTCCGGATACCTTTGATCACATAGTGTATCTACTATATAGGTAAGTATAAAGAAAGAAAAAAGGAAACATTTGCTGCCGAGCCCTAAAGTATGAACTAAAGTTGAGATGCGCTTTACTTGGTGTGTGAGGATTATAGTGCGACAGTTACGACTCTGAAAAGAAATTAAGGAAAAAGACTGGAAGTATTTGGAATGTGTAAATGGAGAAGTATGGAACGTTCGAAATGGATAGAAGCTGGTTTACAAAGAGAGGGCAAAGGAAGGAGGATATTGAATATGATCAGAAGCAGGAAAAGGAATTGGCTGACACATGAGATGACACGACTAGCTAAGATTTTGCACCAAAAGCAATACTGAGCGATTGTGCGATTTGGACAAGAACAATACACCAGATGATACCTGATGAACACGCCAGCTCCGTAGAGGATATAGCGGTGACGGGTGATGCACTACTGCTGAGAAATTTCAATCCAGGCTTAACTTTCTCATAACCGCCGCTACAAGATGCTCGGCCATGTACTGCGTGACCGCGAGAGGAATCTGTAACATCAACATGTGGTTCATTTGCACAAATAAACACATTTCCCAGTAAAGTAGTAAACAATCGACAGTACGAGAGCTAAACAGTTACAGACCCCCGCACGCCCCTCAGGTCCCGCTCGCCTTCTTCTCGTTGTCCGACAGTAGACCCTCTCCGCCCTCTTTTGGTTCTTAGCTTTGGATTTCTGAGATTTTAAGGAGGGGCAAGCAAGTTGTGCAACGCGCTGCTCATTGTTGTGCTGTGGCGTGATTTCTACTTGGATGTCACTCTCGCATCTTCAAGAGAACTAGGATATAAACAGCATTCAAGCAGCATGGGGGGACCATAAATCATTTAAACAATGTGCTGAATTATTGAACTAACATACGATTGCTTATTCAATGTGGTACTCCGTGGTGTAGTGGTTACCATGCTAGCCTCTAGTTCCCAAGGTCGCGGGTTCAAACCCGCGGGGGGCGATGGATTCTCTCGGGCGTAAAAATCCTTAGCATAGCTTCCTTCGGAAGGGAAGTAAAGCCCGTGATCCCGTGTCGTAGGTTTACGGCACGTAAAAGAACCTCAAGCCTGATAAAGAGGCCTCTGAGCAAAATATCGGTCTTTCACGCTAAGAACCCTAGTAGTTAAAGAGTGTCCATAAATAAAATTCAATTAATTAATTAGCTTATGCAATTATTCTCGTTTTGTCTTTTGTGTAATTCAGGCTAATATGCCGTTCCAAATCCTTCACTTTTAATTATCTGTTTACCACGAAAAACAATGTAATTAGAAACGATGTTAGAAACAACCCCCGAGCGGAATGGCTCAGCGTAAAGTGTGAGGCGCGCATTTACGAGATTCCGGGTTCGATCCCCGGCTATCGCCCACTCTGACCCATGGGTTTTTTTCGGGGCTTTTCTCGCATTGATAGACGAATGTTGGAGTGGTTTCTTTAATCCTCCGAATTTCCTGTCATTCCATTTCCTTCCATTCACATTTTATTCATTCTTCATCTAGTATGGTCTGTTTCAACGTTGGAAGTGTCGGCGGTGGTGTTTCGGTGCAGCGTGGCAGGGAAAACATTGCTCTTTATGAACTTTCTCCATCCCTCGGCGTTCAGCTGATTGCCAGGATGTAAAGGACCGCCCCAGGGAGGGCGTTGAACTCTGAGTGGGGCGGGATCCTCGGTCTGCCAGTCCAATTGTCAGGTCGCATCAATCTGGAAAATGTAGGGATCTTATCATTGCTGTGCCGTCACTCCTGCTTCCAGCCGTCCGGTGTCTCCCTTCACCTCATCCCTCCCTCCCGGGGGCGCCCTCTCGTGGAGTGTCGGTACAACATCCTCGTTCCTGCATCGGTGCCGAATCCCCTCCACTTCACAATCCAATCCAAACGAAACACCAGTTGCCTCGTTTCATTACATAAAGTACAGATTCGCGTCCCGCCTCGGGTGGTTTTGTATGGAAACTGTGTGTTAGGGTAGGAAATATATGTTATAAGAAAAAGAAAGCAAAAGAAAAAACAAATAGTGAAACGCTAAGCCATAAGCAAAGGCAGAACACAAGATATAAAAAAGTAATATTTAAACAAACACACACAAGGCATAAGGAAAAGACAGGAATTTGTAGCAAAAAGAAGCAGCAATTCAAAAGAGTTCTACCTTAAAAGCTAAAAAGAAGAAAGCTAAGAAACAAAATAAATGAAGAAGTAGGGAAAGGAAATGAAATGAAAGGTCATAGTAAGATCAAAGCAGGTTCCCTAGTTTAATACTAATGTGCATTTATCTGATGTAAATAATAATAATAATAATAATAATAATAATTATTATTATTATTATTATTATTATTATTATTATTATTATTATTATATGACAATAACATATCTACCGGTTGGAAGGCAGATAAAAATAGTTTTTCTGCACTTTTCTTTCTATTATAATGCTCATTGGGACCAATTAAAGCAAGTCTTGTTGAAATTCATGACAAAAAATCTGATGTGTTACACTCACATGACTTTCTCTACTCTTGTACAATCTATTTTTACAAACGCCTATTCTCCATATGCTTCATATTAATCGAGATATCGAGATGTCAATCTTATTGCTAATTTTCTTGTAGATGCAAGGGGAATATGGTAGCTTTTAAGCGATAGTCAAATATTTTAACGCTGGTTGCTATGTGGAGTATTCCATTCTCTTTGCATGTCCAGGACATAAAAAAAATGAATAACGAATTTGAGAAAAAGTATAAGTATTGGAAAATTTAAGGAAATAACAAGCAATATCTCGAAAACGGTTCACTCAACAAAAGAAATGCATATCACATAAGTTGTGTATTTTAACGCGATCTACATTTTTTGTGTAGTAACATTTTGTCTATCTCTTATGGTTTACCAGTTATGCAAAAGTCGTTCACAATGAAGAATACTTTTGGAGACATTCCCAGAAAATTCGAGATATACATTTCATTTCTCATAACATTATCTTAAACATATGATATTTTCATCAAAATCGTTAGAGCCATTTTTGAGAAAATTAAAATTTTCGAAAAATCTTCCATGTAAAGGGTAGTCAGGGGTGGGGGGATTTTCTTGAAAACCTTCGTGTCGCATCTCTGGAAGATACTGAACCTAAATACCAAGTTTGGTGCTTATCCGACTGTTCGTTTTTGAGTTATGCTGTTCACAGACACACAGACACACACACACACACAGACACACACACAGACACACACACACACAGACACACACACGGACATGTTTCCAAAAATGCTTTTTTTGGATTCAGGAGGTCTCAAAACATGTATTTCCGGTGAAATCTCGGTATCGAATTTTTGGGTGGAATGCAATACTTCCCCTACTTACTATACGTAGTAGAGAAAGTAAAAATAGCAAATCTAAATGTGTTATATAACCTTCTTACTCGAGTGCCTTGTTTTGCCTCAAT
Organism: Deroplatys truncata; assembly: GCA_030765065.1. Classification (NCBI taxonomy): domain Eukaryota; kingdom Metazoa; phylum Arthropoda; class Insecta; order Mantodea; family Mantidae; genus Deroplatys; species Deroplatys truncata. The sequence goes on from CM060980.1 coordinate 40,459,822, forward strand.
TTAGCGTTTTTACTTTCTCTACTACGTATAGTAAATAGGGGAAGTATTCTATTCCAGCCAAAATTTCGATACGAGATTTCACCGGAAATGGATGTTTTGAGACTCCCTGAATCCAAAAAAAGCATTTTTGGAAACATGTCCGTGTGTGTGTCTGTGTGTGTGTGTGTGTGGGTGTGTGTGTGTGTCTGTGAACAGCATAACTCAGAAACGAACAGTCGGATAAACACCACACTTGGTATTTAGGTTCAGTATCTTCCAGAGATGCGACACGAAGGTTTTCAAGAAAATTCCTCCATCCCAGATTACCCTTTACATGGAACATTTTTCGAAAATTTCAATTTTCTCAAAAATGGCTCTAACGATTTTGATTAAAATATCATATATTTAAGATACTTTCATGACAAATAAAATGTATATCTTGGATTATCTGGGAATGTCTCCAAAAGTATTCTTCATTGTGAACTATAAGAGATAGACAAAATTTTACTACACAAAAATGTAGATCGCGTTAAAATACACAATTTATGTCATTTACATTTTTTTTTTTGGGTGAATCATTTTCGAGATATTTCTTGCTATTCCCTTAAATTTTCCAATACTTATACTTTTTCTCAAATGGGAATTCGTTATTCATTTTTTTATCCTGGTAATGAAAACTGAATGGAATACTCCAGATACCAACCAGCTCTTAAAATACTTGACTATCGCTTAAAGCCTACCAATTCCCCTTGCGTCTACAAGAAAATTAGCAATAAGATTAACACCTCGATATCTCGATTAACATGAAGCATATGGAGTATAAGCGTTTGTAAAAATAGTTTGTACAAGAGTAGAGAAAGTCATGTGAGTGTAACCCATCAGATTTTTATGTACAAATCCTAATTTATGCTGAAGGTAAGACGCCGTAACAGCGGCTGTGCACACCTCAGACCTGTGTGGTATCCTTTGCTAATACGCAGGCAGATTAACGTCAGCAACGCTGTATGTCGTTTTTATTTCTTGTATTATGTTGAAATAAAAATAAGACTTTTGCTTAATACGTATATTGTTGCTTTATTGTTGTTTTATTTATACGTTGCTTTATTGTTAATGACGTTTCAGTAGTACAGCCAAAAACTCCACAGCGATATCGGAAAAACGGCTAGTGACCTTTATTGTCAATCAATTTTCCCAACGTGTTGTCAAACATCTCATGTTTTAAAGAATATACTCACAATAAATTAGTATTGCAAATTTATCGATGTGTTCATCAGGATCTATCTCTGGTTCAAAGGACGTTTTACCCTTTCTATCCGGTATATTATTATTATTATTATTATTATTATTATTATTATTATTATTATTGTTATTATTATTATTGATAACATTACTAATATGACCAAAATTAGGATAGTGCGTTTAACTTATTTTAATTTTCTTTCAAAATAAAAGGTTATATTATGTAAATTAATATTTTTAATGCTATGCAGAAAAAACCAAAGCTTAACTAGCACATCTGCATGTTTCTGCTGGAAACATTTTTCTTATCCATTGTACCCTGCAAAATAAGGAAACAGATGAGCAACGCAATGTTCAAGACAGCTGAGAGCAGGAAAAGACAACCTGTCTTTTGTAATTCCATCTTTTCTTTTCATTTTGCTACAGAAGAACAAGAAATGTCGGGAACAGATTTTTTTTAAAGGTTGAAATGACAAGCAATTGTTTAGAAGAAATCTGCAATTTAAATCCTTCTAGACATGCTATAATTAGCAGACTTTTAATGTCCTTCGTTAAAACATCTGTGCAAACGCTCTCAGTTAACTTAGCTTTTGACAATGCCTTTATCGCAATGAGAAGAAACACGTATATGTCTACATATTTAATATACTATGATTTATGTGTTGATGGTTTTATACTTTGTCTTTTTTTCGGGGGAGGGACTTCCAAAGGTTAAACAGCAATCTTTTACTGATACAGAAGCTACAAGATTATCAATTGGTAACAACTATGAGGTAATTATTGTCCATGAGTTATTTTACCTTTTCCAAAATCCTTATTTAGGGGATGTCAATAAACAACACCGAAAAATGTGCATTGTTGGGCTGGATAAAAAAACAGTTTTATGTGCTTATATGTTTATTTTAGGAATTAACTTTCAGAATCTATTCGTAGAAATGGCATCATGACATTTTACACAATCCTGTACTCAGATCAAGTTACCCTTCATAATTTCATGTCTAAACTACTTTTAGAAAAATACTAGCAACATACATCCTTGACGTGATTTAACGTTAGTGTTGATTGCTGATTGTTTATTTTAGTGTTGGCGATGGTGGGTATATTAATTTTAATTTGTGTAATCAACAAGCTAAAGCAATTACATTTTTCCTGAGTTAAGTTAATAATATTTTTCTCAAAATTTAAAAGAATAATAAAACATGCTACTAAATTTGTTTACAAAATATTAATATACACAAAACAACATTTAGATTAATACTTATTTCATACTTTCATTGCGTCGAATATTTTGTATGTTCTTCCAATAAAATTAATAACCTTAATTAATGTAAAAGTCATCAACGAAAAATTTGGATGAATAGAGGCATTTTTTAAAGCTACTACATTGGCAAGCATTATACATTAAACCATATTTTGAAAGCTTTGCGCGCAAATGCTTATCCAACCATTATAAGGAATGTATTGCGATTTATATAATTTATATCTTATCCAGAAAAAAAAACTGCATTCCACCCATAATTCCATACCGGGATTTCAACTTTGAGACTCCCTGAATAACAATAAAATATTAGAAAAAATTCTATATGTGCGAACAGCATAACCCAAAAACGAAAAGTTGGTTAAATACCAAACTTACGTTTAAGTTCCACATTTTTCAAGTATGCGACACGAAGGTTTTCAAGATAATCCACCCCAAACAACCTTTTACATGGAATTCTTTTTAAACATTTTGATAATCTCAAAAACTGATCTAACCATTTTGTTTAAAATATTGTAATGCCAACTATTATGTATATCTTAAATTTTCTTCGAATGGTCTCTGAATCTGAGTGGTTTTTACATAAATGGTAAACCTAAGGGATAGAGAAAACCTTACTACACAAAAATGTTCACCTTTAAAGCGCACAGTTAATTTCCAAAACATTTTTTGTGGCTTCAACCATTTCCTGATATTCCGTATTGGTTTGAATTTTCGAACATTAATAGTACACACTTTTTTCGGTTCTCCTTGTGCAGTGTGATGATCTGGTGAGACACGTACTGATGAAAGCGTTGAAGGTCTAGTGGTGGATGATGGTCTTCTCCTTCCAGTTGGTGTGTGTTACTTGTATGGTTCATGTGAGTGTGTATTATTAAAGTGTATGTAATAGTTTTTATATGCTCAGGTAGCTCAAGAGGCACTTTGCTCTTGCAGGGAGTGGGAAGACATAGGAGTTATGTAGAATAACTAGTACGCTGTTCTGTAGGTTAGGCATATAAATCACCACTTATATATTAAAAACCTTTTGTTGTTGCTTACATACAAAAAGATGAAAACGTTTATACATATCTAATGAAGCTTACCTGTGAGTCGTAACGAACGTGCATGTCTAGTGTTAAGATCTTTCCACGGCACTAGTTATACACGTCTGCACTGAGGGTAACAAACTACATGACAGGTTATACACATTTGCACTGAGAGTAACTAACTACGTGACTGTTTATACACATCTGCACTGACAGAAACAAACTACGTGATTGTGTTGTTTTAATAAGTGTTGTAACGTCGTTTCCATGTTTGAACTTCGACTTGTAGCTCAACCATGATTGGCTCTATGATGGCGTGTTCCTCTATGTAGCCAATAAGAGCAATGTTCTTCCATATTTATTAGTTTGCTCACTAAACTGTCACCCAGCTTTCTCGAGAAGGTGGCTTATTGTTAGAGATAGCCGCAAGACCTTGACTTGTTCCTTTGTACTTAGGGTTTCTCTCCCTTATCATTGTGTGTGTGTTTGTGACAAACAAGTGTCATGTCTCGCCCTCACGACTCACATGACATGACTTACTTCCATAACTTCTTAAACTTATACAAAAATGTAGCATCACAAACACATTACATTTCTAATTACATAGCATTAACCATATTAGGTTGGCTTTGTTAGATAACATCTCAATTAACATCCAATAATAAACAAATAATATATCATAACTCCCGTTACAGTATCCTACAACGAAAGTGTAAATGTGATATGAAAGTTTATCTGGAGTAACAATATAATAATAAACTTTTATAAGAATAATTTGTAGACGAGTGAGTACAGAAAGTCATTTGAGGCAGTATTTTTAACACTTAAATGATTTCAGTGTAATTATATAAATATAAACTATAATAACAGACCGCCTTAAAGCTATATGAGTATAAATAACATATAAAATGTATATAACAGTCATTGTATTATGTTTATATTATGATGTACATGTATAATAATGTTATGTGAATGTATTACGTAATTAAATAATGTAGGAGCTGTGAGAATAGAAGCCGAAAGTTGCTAACAATGAGGTAACCTTGAGGCAATAATGAATTGGAAAGTTTAATAATACTACTAATAATTCTTGGAAACAATAATGCAATATTAAAACAGTTTAGAAATAGCCAATCAGTAACCAGAAAAGCTGAAAGTTAAATAAGTGTATTCTATTGGAGTAAAATTAGCCAATCAGAGACGTGAAATAGAAAAATTTACAAATTTAAGCGGTAAACGCCAGTCGCTAGAAGGCAATGTACCTGAGCAGTTCGCTCGGTACGTATTCAGTATGAGACATAAAATTCGTTACGGCGAGAATATTATAAAGTTTACGTGTTAAAAAGTGCAAGTAATTAATAAATAATCCCACAGCTCTCTATATCAGTGAAGGGTTATTTAATCGTGTGAAGGATTAATAAATGGAGCGAAGTAAAAATTATAATTTGTGTAAGCCTGCATTCTTTAGCCGCATCACCCCCTGATAAGAGATACGTGCTTCTACAAATTAATACTGACGCAGCCGAGGCAAACATAAATACAAATATAATGTTTAAATAAACATTAAAAAAATTAAAAAATTGATTTTTTTAACGTTGGGGCGAAGGCCACCGGAAAATTTGTATCGTACTTGGTTGCAATTACATCAAGTTTTGGCTCCCCAACAGTGGAACTACAATACTTCAAACTGGCTTTCCAACAATGAGGCATTCAACTAATTCTCACATGTGACTGCAAGACTCTTATGTTTTGCTTCATGATGTGCTAAGTTTAATTTTTCAAAAGGCTTGAAATTGTGCAGTAAATAAATAAAAGAAAATTAATATACAATAAACTATTTATTAAATTATACCTTTGGCTAGATACAGGACAGGAACCTGAGTATTTTCACTGGTGGGAAGGAGCACGGCAGTATAGAAAATGTTGTGACTTAAAGCTTATTACTCCCAAACAGTGGTGCGTTATATCTATTATCAGTTATTAGAAATTCTGCAGCACGAGCTAGACTAACTGCTAACATAAAGCTTCCAGCTTATATTATATTTGTTTTTTCCTTCCTCATTTCTTAATAAACGCAAACAAAATTCACATCTCGAAACAATCTTTATTTTACAATTTGTCTCGTGGTTGTGTTTAAAAACGTTAAACTGTTAATAGCGCAATGATACTTTTCCAAGCACGTACTACTATTTGTATGCATCGTTTTCCTCTTTTTGCCTCCTGTGAAGAGTAACAGTGACTGTGTTGTACTGCAAGGATAAGAAAGACAAACATGGCTTTTGTTTAGATATTCTGAAAATGTGCTTCGCAATTCTTCACTTTTTAATTATAATTCCCCTACAGCTACGCGGTGTTTATTGTGCAATACGTTTCTCTCCGATCACCCAATAACAGACTTGCAAAACTAAAGATCAGTCGATATGGTTTTATCAATACTAGAATAACATTTCCTGCTGAATTCAAAACCGAGTTGGCGTTTTCTCGCAATGTGCACGGGCACTTTTAGCAATGCGAATAAGGTATAATTGAATTCGATAGGAAAATGCGATGAAATAAATATACCGGGTGCAATACAGTGCCGCAATTCACGTGTGCAGATATCTCTTCGTGCTTTAAAAGAGTTACAGAACTCAACGGGGCAATTCCAAGTAAACCCACTTGCGTGAGCAACCTTAATGTTTTGATTTAACTCTACAATGCGTATAGCCCATAATGTTAGACAAAAACTGCGTAAACACAATTAAAAAGTAACTAGAGCGCATGCTGGTAGGTCCAACAGAGGCTTTTTAAATTATTTGTCAATTTAAAAAGTGAGTTTATTCCTTCGAATATAAAGTCTCTGTAACAGAAGTGGAAAACATTTTAAGACCTTATCAGTCTGTGTACACTGTTCCGAATTGTCATATGGACTGAACTCTAGTGCAAGCCTGGAAACTGCGCGATCCATTCATTCCCTTCGCTGATAAGCAGGAGGAGTAGAAAGAAGGTCGCTCACGCCAATGCCAGGACCTCACTGAACTGAGTTAGTTTGGAATTGCCCCGTTGAGTTCTGCAACTCTTTTGACACACGAATGGATATCTGCACTCTTAAAATACGGCGCCGTTGGGCCACTTGCTGTTTAGGAAGGCTGAATAAGACTTGAGCAGTTCAGTGTTACGGCCGGGACCTAACCCATGGATCTTGGGTATTCCGTGCTGATGCGTTACCGCTAAGCTAGGATAAATTTAATTTTTATATTAAATAAATTTTAACATATAAGAACGGATGATAACATAAGAAAATAAAATAAAAAAATTAAGAAATGGAGAGAGAATACATTAAAATTATTAGTGGAAGTAGTATATTCCGAAATTTACATCAAATTCAACCCAGAAAATTGGATTCCTGAAAATAGCGGGAACACAGTGAAACGCAGGATGAAATCTTAACTTAATTTTCCCTCACTTGAATCAAAGGAAAGACTTCCGACACCTAGTTTAACAATAAAAATTAGAAAAAATATTTTGGAAAGGTTTGAACTGATTGCGCTGTAAAGTTTCCAGAAGATTGCAAGTCAATTTCTGCTAATGAATTTTTTGGTTGGCATTTTCTTTTGAAGTAAACAGACTGTCACAGTGGCTACTTTTTATTTCTTTCGTTCTTTACCGTTTTTCTAATATAATGAAGTTTACGAGAAGAAATTACCAAAGAAATGTTTTAATGTTTAAACTCTTACTCCGTGTTCTACATTAATTTCACTTATATAATAAATAATTGGAAGAAATGTGTTTCTGTGTGACAACACCGAATAATTGCTAAAGCATTGCCTTTGATAAACGACGTTTGATTTATATTTATTTCCGAATAGAAAATTAATTACTATTTTATAACTCCCTTAACTTTTCTGACTTTTCGAGTCACAAATCAAAAGGGGATTAAGTTAACCCGATCTGCCCAGCACTAGCTAACAAGACGACATTGCAAACATTATCAGACATAGGAATAAAAATAGAACTAAAGGGCGCAGAAAATCTCCAACGCAAGACTGAGGATTAGTGGAAATTAAATGCACGGCACACTTATCATTTCAGAACAGAGTTTTTCCTAAAGCAAGCAGTTTAATTCATCATCAAAGTACGTCATTCGAAAGTAGTATTTATGTACCTCACATGAAGTAGGACGTCCGCTTGGTTCTTGGATTATTCCCTCTGCAGAGAGTATGAAATAAATGTCTACCATGAAGAAGAATCCTTTTTTATGCTATAACATCAAACCAGCGTTTATCTACTTTGTGGTGAATTTAACCAAAGCATTCTATCGGGTGAGACTAAACGATGTTTCAAGAATTATGAATCAAAAGACCTAAAGCTATCATGGAGCTAGTGAGAGATATAATTATGAACACAAAAACTAAAGTAAGTATAAATGGAAAATTAACTCATGATCTGGAATGCACAAAAGGTATAAGAATGGTGATTCTCTTAATCCAATATTATTTAATTTGGTTTAATTGTGGGTGATAAATCTTAAAGGGTATGCAGATGACGTGGTTCTTATTGCTAGGGCAGGAAATGACCTTCAAAGATTGCTACACATATTTAAAAGAACAACAGAGCAATATAAGATGCAAGTTTCAACAGAAAAAACTATATGTATGTGCACATCCTCACAGCCTGTTGGGTGCAAATTGGATATCAAAGGAACAAATCACTGAGCAAGTAATGCCGTATGAACATTTGAGAATAACCTTATCAAGTTATCGAAATATAATTGAAGTTAATATCAATTTCATAGTGCAGCAAAATTATCGGGTTGTTTACGAGATACTATTTGGAATAATAAATATTTGAACAGTGGAAGCAAAATAAAAACTTATAAATCTGTAATAAGAATTGTATTAGTCTATGGAACAAAAAAAGAGGAGAAAACTACAAAACTAGACGTTTACTTAGAACAACAAAAATGAAATCATTAAGAACAATAGTAAGAAAAACTAGATGGAATAAAAATAAAGATATAAGAAGATAATTTGATATAACGATATAATAACATTTGTAACAGAAAGAAAGAAGGAAGGAAACATTGGAAGAAGAAGTTAGCTGGCATAGTAAACAACATAGATTAAAGCAGGAAAATACCGACAGCAGGAAGAAGTGTTGAAAGACCATTATAAACATAGAAGGATATTTCTCATCGCCATCAAGCTCTGCGTGAAGACAGGCTTGTCCTAATCAAAAGAAGAAGAGGAAGATTCCAATTTACGATAACGCTCTAAACAATCATTAAATCACCTATATCGGTATATAAGCCCTGAATTTCCACGACCCTTTATTGTCCGCCAATGTTTAGGAAGGAATACCAGATATTTACATAACTAGGTGGTATATACTCAATAGGCTACCTATATACACACTACGTGATCAAAAGTATCCGGGCACCTGGCTGAAAATGACGTACAAGTTCGTGGCGCCCTCCATCGGTAATACTGGAAGTCAATATGGTGTTGGCCCATCCTTAGCCTTGATGATAGCGTTCACTCTCGCAGGCATACTTTCAATCAGGTGCTGGAAGGTTTCTTGGGGAATGGCAGCCCATTCTTCACGAAGTGCGGGACTGAGGAGAGGTATCGATGTAGGTCGGTGAGGACTGGCACGAAGTCGGCGTTCCAAAACATCCCAAAGGTGTTCTATAGGATTCAAGTCAGGACTCTGTGCAGGCCAGTCCATTACAGGGATGTTATTGTCATGTAACCACTCCGCCACAGCCCGTGTAGTATAAACAGGTGCTCGATCGTGTTGAAAGATGCAATCGCCATCCCCAAATTGCTCTTCAACAGTGGGAAGCAAGAAGGTGCTTAAAATATCAATGTAGGTCTGCGCTGTGATCGTGCCACGCAAAACAACAAGAGGTGCAAGCCCCCTCCAGGAAAAACAGGACCACGCCATAACACCACCACCACCTCCGAATTTCACTGTTGGCACTACAAACGCTGGCAGACGACGTTCATCGGGTATTCGCCATACCCACACCCTGTCATCGGATCGCCACATTGTGTACCGTCATTCGTCACTCCACACAACGTTTTGCCACTGTTCAATCGTGTAATTTTGACACTCCTTACAGCAAGCGAGGCGTGGTTTGGCATTTTCCTGCGTGATGTGTGGCTTATGAGCAGCCACTCGACCATGGAATCCAAGGTTTCTCACCTCACGCCTAACTGTCATAGTACTTGGAGTGGATCCTGATGCAGTTTGGAATTCCTATGTGATGGTCTGGATAGATGTCTGCCTACGACCCTCTTCAAAGGTCGGCCTGTATGCTTTTGTGCTATACATGTCCCTTCACATTTCCACTTCACTATCACGCCAGAAACAGTGGACCTAGGGATGTTTAGGAGCGTGAAAATCTCGCGTACAGACTTCTGACACTAGTGACACCCAATCTCCTGACCACTTTCGAAGTTTGTGAGTTCCGCGGAGCGTCCCATTGTGCTGTTTCACGATGCCTAATGACTACTGAGGTCGCGTAATGAGTACCAGGCAATAGGTGGCAGCACAATGCACCTAAGATGAAAAACGTTTGTTTGTGGGGCTGTCCGGATACTTTTGATTACATAGTGTATATATATATATATATATATATATATATATATATATATATATATATATATATATATATATATATTGCACGTGTCGCTAAAACTTAAGTTTAAAGACATCTCAATGTATGAATAGCAAATCAGTGTAAACTGTATGAGCCAGAAATTTTGATAAACGGGTAAAACGCACATAGACAGTCATTTGTTCAGGTTTAAATATTGGCCATGTTTGAGCTCAAATTTGGATATTTAGTAACGAATGAAGTTTGTATTCTTATTGCAGCATTAAATCTTTTATTATACACTTTGATTCAATATATTTTAAAAAATAAATCATATATTATTACTCCTATATTTTTGAAATGGTATATCTATGGTCGTATGAGGAGTTTGTCTATACAACTTAAATGTATATAACCTACTGATAATTATAATGTATGCAGGCTTATATGCACAAACCTTGTATCAAATACAACACACTTGTCAATTAAAACAAAAAATGTTTGGATAGAAGATTATTATTTGCAATTCTGTAACACTGCATACCAAAATAAGTATCATTCAAGCTTAGGCACATAAACTTTATTATTTTGCTTGCGCGAAATATGCAAGAGACTGGTGAAAAAAGTCCTGCCACGTCATGCAGGACCCGCAGTTGACCTAATTTTTCCTTACATTTAGCTGGAATATTCAGTAATAAATTTATATGAAAATATAGAAAATAGAATAACGTTAACTCTTATATCAAATAACTTCTTATTGAAAATATATAATCAACCTAAAATTCAAATACACTTTGTTTTACCATCTTCAAAATGGATACGTACATGTATACTTTAACCATTTTAGCCACCTGTTCCTACAGAATAGTCAACTAAAGAATTAGAAGTCACTAAAACTAGAAACTAAAGTATTTGAACGAAATGACGATCCAAATTTGAACGCAATTTCAGCACTGCAATATGAGTATTGGTGGCATTTAAAGCATATTATTTTAAATATACATTGAAGTTGAAATTTCAATAAACAAAATTTTCCATAGGAATGTTTACACACAAGAGAACAAAAAATTAGTTTTTTAGTGTATTTGAATTGAACGTCCCCTTAAACAAAAATCTCCCGTCATGAGAAGCCTGAAGGCTAATCACTCGACCTGATCACTGGATTCTCTGCCTGACAATAATGGTAAAACGTGAATGTTTATTGTAGTGATAAATGCTTTGTACCAATACTTGAAGTGGTATTATAAACTGCCTTGATACAAACGAACGGATATAAAGACCACGCACGTTTATGAGATGTAATTACAATTAGAAAAGGCATTGCTTCATTTACAACCTTTTGGTTAAATCTGCTGGAATATTAGTCAAGTGCGAAGGATCTGAATTTATTCAGCATAAAATTCCGAACCCGCACTAACGAACTAAACTGCAAATTCAGTGCCATAGCGGAGATTTAAACCACAGATCTTCGGGTTTTCGTGCCGTTGCTCTAACCAATTGAGCTACCATGGCAGCATGCTGGTATGATATTAAATTCCCCAACTCTCTCACATTTTTCCAGTAAAGCACATTTTGAGATAATATACCCCAATGGCGACTTACAATGTCGTAAGTACTCTAGCGATATTTTCGCCTGATTAAGAACACATAAAAAGGAACTCTGTAATAATTATAGTTTAGGAATTATTAATAATTAATTGACATTCAATTTGATAAATTTACATAATTTTAAAGCCATAGCATTAAAAACTGTATCAATCGAAAGCTATTTAGAAGCTGCAAATATGTTTTAAGTTTCAATAATATTGTTAAATAAATAAAGGCGTAATTGCATAAGAAAAAGTGCAAGATTTAGGCAAAAATAAAAGTATCTTCGTTTCAGTGTCCATTTTGTTTTCCGAGCGTGGGGCCATAAAAATCGGAACCTTCTTTTGTACTTCATGGATTTGAGGCAAGTTTTAAGGGTAAACAGACGCTATGAGGCAACGGACAATTCTTACAGTTAGACTTTGAATCTTCAACCAGAAAAACCAATAAACGTAGAGAATAACTGCGAGAACCAATGGAAACATAAGAAGACACAGTGACATGTATAAAATTTGGAGGCGAGCAGTCGTTGCTATATGTGAATGCGAGTGGTTTTGGGACAGTTTGTCATGATTCTTCGTTAAGGTAACACGTAGCACTCCGGGTCAGAAAAGGACGCTAAGTTCAGAAATTTGGTAAGTACGGCGCAATTATGCAATTATAAAGTGAAGTAGGTAGAAAAATTTGTGTAATGTGCTAACGGTATTCTTCAATATAATTATATCCAAGCTCACAAACAAGTTAATGTTAGTCAATTGACTACTTAAAGTTCGCGCGAATCTAAAGAACGGTGATAGAGCACCGAGATATTAAATCACTAACCGGAGCAAACTTTAGTGTTCTAAGAGACAATAGTGGGGAGACAGTGCTAAAAGAATCACACGTGTTAGGGAATATCAATGAATTTTGCAGGATTTCTAGCATAAGAGTGAGAAAAGTGAATACGGTGTTTCTTTCCTGGTGTCACCACTCCCGCGAGCCTACCCTGACAACAACCGTAGGGAGTTTCAGGCCGATTCGCCGACAGTTGACTCTGAGATCGACGAGAAGTGCTTCCTGACTGATATCGGCGTGTACGAGTCCTGAAGACTTCACCTACAACGATGCAGAGACGAGAACGACTGCAAGGTAGGATTAACACAACGAAGTAGCTGGCAAAACGCTATAGTACATACTTTAAGTCCCGAGCTTCATAGTTAACCACTATTAGTTCAATCTATGTGAGCCAATTGGGAACTTAATGCGTACCGACATCTTGCCATTGTAGCTTAGTTGGTACCACGGCATGGAAAGTCAGAGATCCGTGGTTCAATTCCCGGCTATGGCATTGAATTTTCTTATTCTGATTCTACCTTTGAAGATGACATTGTGTTGCTAATAAAATATTATGTATTAGCCGGCTTCCAGTAATAAACTATTTTTTACAAATGGTATTTATTTACTTATTTGGTCGGTTAGCTGTTTAGAATATGAGACTCTTGGCACCGAATTAGATATCAGGGATGTTTGGTTTTTTAACTACTTGAATAAGAACTCAAGTAATGTAATACTTATATTGTAGTTTATTTAAAACGATTGTTCAAAATTAAAATAAATTTTTATGTACTTTAGTAATTTTAAAACATATAAGTTTTAACGACAATAAAGTAATCCTTTCCTTTAATTAAAGGAAATTTCACTGAAATATAGTTACAATTATTAACTTTTCACATTAATTGCTTAATTAGTGTTTACTTATATCTTCCTAACAACAAAATCTCAATAGTTCTATACTCGCGTTCCTTGTCTGAATAATGTAAGGGTATGTGGCGCTATATTTTTGATGCAGCAGAGTTACTTAATATTATTATTATTATATTAGCATAGTTAGCTTTCCGTACTTCTTTCCAGTGGGAGTAATTATTTTATATACTTCATGATTAGATAAAGCCAGACACTTCTCAACGTAATGTAATTCTTTCACTCTGCGCGACTTATTTTGGCGGAGGAAATATTATTTAATTACGGAGTCTTTTACCGCGTAAATTTAAATCTAACTCAACCATGTAATTCTTGGTCTCTTCGAGCACTCGCAATATTAAACACTATACTATATGTCAGGAGATTCTCATAGGTTTTACATCTTCGTTGATCTACGTATAAGTTCACTCTCGCGGCTCCCAAAACAAGTTGCTTTTCCCCTGCCTCCTACAATGCGAGCACGTTGTTGGTTTCCCTACGCTTTTAACTGCTTATGGGTTTTATACATTAATATCATATTCATTTATATTACGCATTATTCATTAATTCTTTCTTCTTTCAATTTTTTTTTCCGTAGAGATTTTGTTTCACTTACTTTACAAATACTTCTTTCTTTATCGAATTGATTACATTTACTACGTAACTTCGGTGTTGTTTTTCTTCTTTCCTGTTTGTGTTTCATATTTATACAATTTAAATAATTATTCTGGCAATTTATTTATAACGAATTAAATACCGTTTCACCTTTCCAACTTTAACCTACACACGGATTGTTTAACAACAATTAATTATTACAATGTTCCTTCTTATTTTTTATTTCTTCTTTTCGTTTATTTCCTTTTTCATTCATTCTCGTCTTTAAAAGGTTAGCAGAATCTGTAAACCGGCGAAATCACATCAGACGATGAATGAATTAGTAAACCGAATCCTAAAATAAATTCTGGTTTTAAAACGCTATGGATCTGGGACAACTTAAGAGTGAAGTGAAGTCGAGTAGGGTGCAGCGAGATGGCGTATTGGGGTGTTGTTTACCCGTGAGGCCGTGTACAATTGGCTTCTTCACTAGAGGTAGCAACTAACGCAGCGCATCGACGTCTTTGTTTCTATCAGCAGTACTGTGTTTATTGAACTCTATAGTAAGGTTGTACATACATTGGTTGCTAACTTGTCCCGGATTCTTAGCCTGGTGATAATCAAAATATAATGCTCACTCAGACAGCCTGGCCCAACCAAGAGTCTCACAACTTCGAATTTATACCTATTTTTAAAATTCAAGAGTATATTTATTATTTGATTCGCAGCTTATGCCCAATGTAAGTATACAACCACAGCTATTACACATTTATTTTATTTCAAATATTAATTATATTTCCTGGTAGAGGGTATGCGAAAAAAATCTATTTGTTTTTGTAAACATAGATCTGCTTGTAGGGTACTGAAAGTAGGGTACCTGTATTGCTGGTTCTATTACGTACCGTGTTTTGTGATATTAAATTCTGTAGCAGTAACATTTGGATCACTAACAGTAATTATACTCTTAATATTGATGTTCATTACGGTGTTGAAGAACAGAATTTATAGACTGCTTCCGTGGTCTGGTGCTTAGCAGGGTAGCCTGCGAAAGCGGAGGTTCCGGGGTCTCGAGTTCGATTACCGGATGGAGGGTGGGAATTTTTATTTAGCCATAATTATTCCCCATCCTTCCTAGAGTGTGAATTTGTGATTGATTTTTACGTAATTGCCCTAAGTAATACCACCAAACTAGAGTGAACATTCATTGCTGATGAATAATTGTTTCAAAGGTAAAAAGTTGCCGAGATGACATGAGATGTTAAAGTTGGCTTATAAATGGAACAAAACAAAAGTAGAACTTACTAAAATGGAAACCAAAATATCGAGCTGTGAGTAAGTTAAAATGTTGTGAGTTGGCGTCTCCTGAAATATTTACGTAATCTGTTATATGGTCAAGAATATTCAGTGCTCTTGATTAGTAATTGGTTTTAGCTTTTAAATCGCACAAGAATTAAAGTGAATGTTGCTCTCAGAATCACCACATATTCATTTCTTCTTGAAACATAGTTCCGGGCTGTAGAATATAAGAAACAACAAATTGTTTTATTGTACTGTAATAGTAAATTAAAGTACTGAATCATAATGGTTTTGACGTTTCAAAAGGCTAGTTTGAAAAGAGAAATTATTATTATTAAATCATTGGGAAATCCTTGCAGATACTTATAAGATTAAGCAGAAAGGAGACAATTTGTTTTTAAGCTCATGTGTATCCTAACATATCCGCTTCCTTGTAAGACATCCTGATGCAAGTTTTGCACAGAATACACTAAATTTATAATGATACTAAGTCTTTGTTACATTCTAGTTCATAAGCACGAACTGATAGGAAGTTTTAAAGTCGGTAAAATGTTTATTTTATTCTGTATTCAAATGATTTTCTATAAAAAATTATGCATTAACAGACAATGTTGCTTCTTTTAGCTTTCAAAATTGAATTCCGTTTAAGGTATTTGCAGTGTAATTACTGAAGTTCCAAAGTCCACTGAGCACTAGTCTTTGTTGGGTTACTTTTCACCTCAAGGCTCGATTTAGGAACTGTAATTAATTATGACATCGTTCATTTCTGCAGCACATTCCAAACAACAGAATGTACTTTCACTGTTTACTTGCTCGCCCATCGCACAAGCAGCGCTCGATTGATACTAATTCGTTAGCTGCCAATCCACGTTATATAGTTCCAGAAGTTTTCTCCAAAATATTCTGGGTGATCCTAGCCACTTCCTTTCGTGATTCTAGACCGCTAGAGTAGTAGCTGTCCTATAGCTTCGAATTTTCTTCCTTTCCGGCCATACCGCAGTGGAAGCCCGCCGCAAAATATGGGTACACAAACGTGACCTTCTCCTTATGAAGGTATGAATCTGCCTTCAACTATATGACATTTGGAAATTTGTTGCTCGGTGTACTTAATACTTTCTGTAGAAATAAGACAGTACTTGTTATACTTGTAAAATGAACTGATTTTTTTTCAAATATTTTTTTTATTTATGGACGCTCTTTAACTGCTGTGGTTCTTAGCGTCCCATTCTATATTGGGCGTGAAAGACCGATAATTTTGCTCAGACGCCTCTTTATTAGGCTTGAGGTTCAAATCACTTTTTGATCAAGCGCTTACCATTCCCATAGAGCAAGTATTAGCGAGGTTTTAAATGGGCGTTCAATTTAGGTGGATCACAGAAAGGTGATGAGGATGAAGATATGAGAGGATTTACTTGAATGGACGACAGAAGAAATTGGAGCATCAGTTCGTCTGTCATTAGCCTCGCTCTATTACTCGTCTGTTGCTTTGCTGGAAACATCCTACCATATCGAGTATTTATTGATTCAGGCAGAAGAGTAGTATTATGACAGCCCAAAATTCTAGCTATCAAATTAATTCGGAAAAAAATTCTAATTTTGTGTACAAACAAAAGAACAGCTTGCTTTAATTTAGATAGGTATGAGGTAAGATGTTTATTGTTGTAGGAGTTGTTTGCAACACACTTTGAGCGTCAATTTGAGAAGATATTTATTAGCCCCAAATGCTTAAAAAAATATTAACTTTGTAATTTATCTGTTTCTTTAAATATTATATTTATGTTTGCCACGGCTGCGTCAGTATTTGTTAGAGACACGTTTCTCTTAGGCAGGGTGTGATGCGACTAAGAATGTAGGCTTACACAGATTTTAAGTTTTAATTCACTCCTTTTTATTAATCCTTGACACAAATTAAATAGCACTTCACTGATATCGAGAGCTGTGAGATTCTTTTATGTAATACTTGCATTTTTAACACATACTATTTTCGTCTCACGAGTATTAAATCTCTCAAGGACACACAAGCAATACATCCAGTTATGAGCACACTCTGCAGGCAACGGAATTGATTTCAACCGTCTAAACTTGTAAATTTTTGTATTTCAAGTCTCTGATTGGCTAATCCTACTCCAATAGAAGACCTGCATATAACTAAAGCTTTTTCTGGTTGTTGATTTTTTTTATAAACTGTCACTAAAATTACATTAATGCTTCCAAGAATCACAAATAACATTTACACTTATTCTCACAGCTCCTACATTATTAAATTACGCAATACATTCATATAACATTATTGAACGCGTATACAATAATATAAGCATATGCAATGACTGTTACATACATTTTACAAATTATTACATACACATATTGCTTCAAGGCGGGCTGTTATTGAATTTACATTTTATATAATTTGACTGAAGTCATTTAAGTGTTAAAAATACGCCTAAAATTGCCCCTTTTTATAAATATTTAAAAACTGTTCTTTTTGTTCTCTTTTAAATTTTTAAATATTTTCTGAAACTCTCCTGAAAGAAAGAAACATAACCTTTTTATTTTTACACTTTTATTTTTCCCTGTCAGTTTATGATGATGATGATGATGATTATTATTATTATTATTATTATTATTATTACACTTCCCATTTTTCACTGTCACATTTTTCTTTTTTTTATAACTCGCTGGTTTTTCACTACACTCGTATATAGCAGAATAATTCATATTTTGTTCTTTCACTTGTTCGACACTTTTAGGTCAATTACCTGATGTGAGGTCAATGATCTGGTGTTCAGTGGCCTGAGTGAAGTTTGTTTATTCACTAGCATAGCCACTATTAAACATTTTATTTGCTATACATTTAACATATAATTAGGCATATTAACACTTGTTACCCTTTCCTCACAACGTATTTCTTCAACATTTTTTTTTTTTTTTTTTACAATTTTTAACAATTTATACCTTCTACAGTATAATTGCACTTGCTATTCAGATTTATTTATGTTTTTCTTACTAACCATGGATTTTTTTATTACTTCTCTTTATCTAAACTTTCCTTTGTTATATTGACAATTTGCTACATTTAGTAAAAATATTATTTTAAATAGTACTTTACATTTTTAAATTCCATTGCTTTTTCCTTTTATGTTCTAGATACTTTAGTTTCTTTTTCTTCTTGTGCCACAGACTGTTTACATATAGTTTATTTTTCTTTTTGGCCACATATAACCTACATACCTTATTTTCTTTTTCTTCTTGTGCCAAAGACTTTTTATGCTTGTCCTAATCTTATGTTGTACAGTGGTATTCCTAAACTTATTCATGAATAAAATTCTAAATGTTTCAAAATTCATTTCACTATCTGCTAGCACATGTAACCATTCTAAGGTTTTGTTATCCAAGCATTTTCTAACAAGGATAATTTTTAATGCTTCAGGCACATTTTTCAATTTAAAATATTCTACTAGATCATGTATAAATTGTACTGGACTTGAGGAAGCATTAAAATAAGGTAATGGTAACTCATTAAGCACAGAATAATAGTTTGACATTTGATTTGGTACATGCACATGTGTGTCATCATTATTGTTGTGTGTTTGAGAGGCTGATGCTATGGAAAAAGCAGTAGCGTCTCTTGTGTTGTTAGTTAACAAAGGTGATACCCCTGTTTTTGCACTTGCATTATTGTCATGCATTTGATTGGTATTTACATAATTAGTTACATTTGTATTTACCTTTGGTACTGTAAGATCTATTTGTATTTGCACAATATCTGCATTTGTGTTTTATATTTCTTCAGTTTCCTGACTAATTTCTTGTAGTTTATTTAACTCTGTGCTAGTTTCATCAGCTTGGCATTCAACTCTCTACTTAGCGCTGTATTAGTTTCAGTTAATTTATTATTATTTTCTTTTCTCAGCTCTGTACTAGTTTCAGTTAATTTATTACTTAACCCTACTCTCATTTCCTTTATCTTATTAGTTTCAGTGAACTTATTATTTAAGTCTTTACTTAAATCTGCTCTCAACTTTGTATAAGATTCTCTTATCTTATTACTCAATTCTGCACTAGTTTCAGTTATCTTATTCACTTCAACTCTCATTTCAGTTAATGCTTTTAAAATGCACATAAAATTTAGTTGTGAGGAGTGTTTCTGCTCTTGTTGGCTAGATGTGTGAGGGTTTCTTTATTTTGTTGTTCCCTGCACTAATATATGTAAAGGTGATTGACCTTGCATATTACTGCTATCTCTTTCTATGTATACCTTGAATTTACAGATAACCGTTCTTCTACATTTAACCTATTTGTTTCAACTAGCTCTGATTGTAAATTTACATTGTAATTTGTAATGACTGATCTATCCTCTCCTACCTCCATATTTTCATTGTCTTCTGTTCCAATTTTATTTTGTATATTTGCTTTTGTTATTTTTGATTTGGAATTGCTCAATTTTAATTTTCCACTTCTTAACAGCATGAAATTATCTTTATAACAATATATTTTATTAATTAACTTGACAATTATATAGTATAAAGTATGGATTTTTCTGACCTTTTCTCCTGGCTGTTAGTAAACATTTTTATTCCGGTGCTCCCTCGTAGATTGTTGTTGAATTGTTGACTGCGTGCCCCGTACTCCTGAAATAATTGTTGCTGTCCTTAGATGATATTGATGATTTTGAAGTTCTGAGATGAAGTCTTGTAGTTTCGTCGATTCTGGTAATTCAATGTTGTTCGTTGATCTCTTCTTTTCAGATGTTGTCGCCAATTCTTGTCTCTTTGAATTCCACACAGTTGGGTGCCAATTTGAAGAAGATATTGTCTTTACGTTGGAGTTGTATCATATTTCAGCTGTTGCGGAGCCGAACTTGTAGTAGTTGCAATCGCACGTATAGTACCGGTTTCCGGTAGCCTTCGTCACAAGTGTACTTCAGGTGGCCTTTGCCCCAAGTTTAAAAAAATATTAACTTTGTAATTTAACTGTTTCTTTATATATTATATTTATGTTTGCCTCGGCTGCGTCAGTATTTGTTAGAGACACGTTTCTCTTAGGCAGGGTGTGATGTGACTAAGAATGTAGGCTTTCACAGATTTTAAGTTTTAATTCACTCCTTTTTATTAATCCTTGACACAAATTAAATAACACTTCACTGATATCGAGAGCTGTGAGGTTCTTTTATTTAATACTTGCATTTTTTAATACATACTATTTTCGTCTCACACGAATACGTATTAAATTTCTCACGGACACACAAGCAACGCATCCAGTTATGAGCACACTCTGCAGGCAACTGAATTGTTTTCAACCATCTAAACTTGTAAATTTCTGAATTTCAAGTCTCTGATTGGTTAATCCTACTCCAATAGCATACCTGCATTTAACTAAAGCACTTTCTGGTTGTTGATTGGCTATTTTGTTTATATAAACTGTCACTAAAATTACATTAATGCTTCCAAGAATCACAAATAACATTTAAACTTTCTTACTTATTATTGACTCAAGGTTACCTCATTGTTAGCTCATTATTAGCAACTTTTAACTTATTAATCTCACAGCTCCTGAATTATTAAATTACGTAATAGATTCATATAACATTTTTGAACATGTATAGAATAATATAAGCATATGCCATGACTGTTACATACATTTTACAGATTATTACATACACATGTTGCTTCAAGGCGGGCTGTTATTGAATTTACATATTATATAATTTGACTTAAGTCATTTAAGTGTTAAAATACTGCCTCAGGTACTATACTACTTGCTGACGACCAGGTCATCCTCTTCTGAAGGTCTACCTAAATCAATAAATAAATTACAACAAATACAAACAAAATATAACAAAAATATCTACAGCAAGAACCAAAGTAATGCCTTTTAAAAGAAATTATTCTATTAGAACGAAAATAGAACATGTCGCAACATAAACGCAACCACTAACTCACTAACTGGCTCACTCACTTGCTTAGATATAGCCGCTGGAGTTTTCGAGATAATTCTAGAATGTTCGCGGGAGTCAGGGGGGAAGCAGCTTCCACAACAATAGTTGTCGATGAGGCATTTAAAACAGGCCATTTGAAGTGATGGAAGAAGATACTTCTGGCAAAAGTTGTGTGGGGTGAAGGGAGATATATTTTAGTATAGATAGTTTTGTGTTGGTAGGGGAAATACGGATACCAACTTCATTATTTTAAATGGATTGATATGATTTATTATTTGCCATTTAATAGTGCGTTTGAGGATGCATACACAATTTTTCTCCGCTTAGAATCGCTTTACATCATACATAAATGCTCAAGGTCAATATTTTAAACACATGATAAGTTTGAACACCTGATGGGGCAGAAATGATTGCGGTTATCTTTAACACAAATCGTTAATAATTAACCCTCAACTATATTCGTTGGCTTTCTAAATACAGTTGTACGCGTCTTCAAACGTGCTATTAATGGTAAATAATAAATCATATCAATTAATTTAAAATTATAAAGTTGAATCCGCATCTTCCCTACACCTTCACTCATTACAAAACTATCTATACTACAGTATGTTCCCGTTCACTTCAAAAAAGATTTGTCTGAAGCATTTTCTTCTATCACTTCAAATGGTCATATTATTCAGATAGCCTGTTTTAAATGCCCCATTCGGTATATGCACGCGTGCTGAAAATGTCACCAGACCAAATTAAAAAAATCTGATGTGTTACACTCACATGTCTTTCTCTACTCTTGTACAAACTTTTTTAACAAACGCTTATTCTCCATATGCTTCATGTTAATCGAGATCTCGAGATGTTAATCCTATTGCTAATTTTCTTGTAGATGCAAGGGGAATTGGTGGGCTTTAAGCGATAGTCAAATATTTTTAGAGTTGGTTACTATGTGCAGTATCCCATTCTCTTTGCATTAACAGGACAAAAAAATGAATAACGAATTCCCATTTGAGAAAAATTATAAGTTTTGGGAAATTTAAGGGAATAACAATCAATATCTCGAAAATGGTTCACTCAACAAAAAAATGTATATGACATAAATTGTGTATTTTAACGCGATTCACATTTTTATGTAGTAAAATTTTGACTATGTCTTATGGTTTACCAGTTATGCAAAAGTCGTTCACAATGAAGAATACCTTTGGAGACATTCCTAGAAAATTCAAGATATACATTTCATTTGTCATGAAAATATCTTAAACAGATGATATTTTAATCAAAATTGTTAGAGCCGTTTTGAGAAAATTAAACTTTTCGAAAAATGTTCGATGTAAAGGGTAATCTGGGATGGGGGGGATTTTCTTGAAAACCTTCGTGTCGCATCTCTGGAAGATACTGAACATAAATACCAAGTTTGGTGTTTATCCGAATGTTCGTTTCTGAGTTATGCTGTTCACAGACACATAGACACACACACGGAAATGTTTCCAAAAATCTCGGTATCTAATTTTTGGGTGGCATACAATACTTCTACTACTTACTATACGTAGTAGAGAAAGTAAAAATTAAATCGACGGAGAAATAAAGTATAAAGTGTTGAGTAATTAAAGCGTTTGTACTATGATACTAGTTTTAGTACAGTGATGTCATGGCTCATAAGTTCACAGTCCCACATCTAAACCGGTTGCTATACAAACAATAGAAATTGGACAAAAAACATGTGTGGGAAGTGTTATAGTTAAATAGTTATTTCAAAATACTGAATGCCAAAGAACTATTGGTACAATAATCGCATGTTATTGGACCTCCATGTCATTTTCTTCAAATTGAAAAGTTTGTATTGTTTATTTCTGCAGAAGTATAAGGAGCTGCTGTAGAACTGTTCCTTCCTCATAGCAGCTATTTTTATTACATATTTTAGTCTATTTATAACTATATTTTAATTATGTAATATAAAGGCTTATCGCCCAAACGTAGTATGCAATACATATGTGTGGAGTATTTAACAGAATCTGGAAAATGGAAAACGCGCGAATTCCTTTGTTTTTTTTACATTTCCTCGATTTTGTTAAAACACTCTTCGCAATATGCTATAACGCAGTATGCTATAAATGCATCTCAGGTGGATGGTGCTTAGAGGTAAAACTGCCGTTGTGAAGGGGAAGCATAAGCGCACACAAGTTTTGTTGGAGAAGTGACTCTACCGAGAATTTATGTGCTTCCAAACAATCCAGTGAATGTTTGTTGTGTGTTATCGTTGAAGCCATAAGTACAGTAAGTTGTGAATTTGTCTCTTGGTTGTTACTACTGTTTTCGAGTACTTTTATTTGAATTTAGCTATGTCGTTAATTCAAGTTGCTTTTTATATGTGCACGCCCATTTTTCTGCCTGTTTGTGAATTCCATCAGGACATACATGCCCTGTTTACAGCTGTACCACATATGTGCTCTCTTTGTTTGAAATGTCAGCAGAATCACCTGATAGCTGACGAGAGAGAGATCGTTTTGCTTTTGTTCTCTCCTCAACGTTTCTATAGTTTTCTCCCATGTTTGCGGTAAAGTTTAAGCACTTAAAAGGTATATCATTTTAAATATTACTGATCTTAAACTTTTTTATGCTGAAGCGATCTGAGTGGAATTCTAAATTTAAATCATTGTATTCAGGTTTGGGCGGCGCCGTGGCGGAGTGGTTAGACCGCTCGCCTCTCACCGAGGCCCGGGTTCAATCCCAGGGACCCGCATGTGGGATTTGTAGTGCACAAAGCGGCGTCTGGGCTGGTTTTCTCCGGGTTCTCCAGTTTCCCCCGCCATTCATTCCACCAACTGCTGCATTATCACCTTTCCTTTCATCCATTTCGACATCATTTTGTTTCCTCTAGATTTGTGTTATGGATTTTGAACAGTGAAAAACCCACGCCTTCCTCTTAACCTCCACACCGCGTTTCGGTTCTCCGCAGCCAAGTGAGTATATGTCCCCTTAATGTACGTGCTGGGTACTAGAAATTAATTTAGTTTTCATGTGAACTTTTAGGCCTCTACCAAGCATGTAACTATATTAACTTGGTTCGTCTCCTTGCGAAGTGGTAGCGCAGCTGCTTACCAAACGGAAGAATCGGATTCGATTCCCGATACCGTCGATTACCGGTTTCTCTTTCTGCCAGAGCTGGCCCGGGGTGCATTCAGCCTCGCTAGGTCCCTGAGAGGTGAATTGAGGAGCTACTTGATTGAAAAGTAGCGGCTCCAGGTGAAGCAGACCGCATATGACGACCGGGAGGGACGCAGGGCGCTGACTACGTCCCACCCTCCAGTACTGCACCCCACTCATATTGCCTGTTGTGGACAGAGGTGGGGGACGCAGTGGCCGGGGACAGGCCTGGGCCCGGCAATGGGCTATTACGTCACGGAGTTTCGTTTGGTTTAGTTCGTATTAATTACTGAAAGAGATTCAAAACAAAGGGGCCACTTTCTTACTCTCAGCAGTCATTATGTAATCAGTTAAAAACATACAAGCAGTCCTGTGTATTCCATGAATTAATAATATATATATATATATATATATATGTATATGTTAGGACGTATAGTTTCGAGTTTACATACACTCATGAAGTCGGAGAATTTGTACCAAAGGTGTTATTGCTATAACATTTTTCTTACTGTACTTATTTATATTATCTTCGTTTACAGCCCCATGTCAGTAGATTTACTATGTGGCAGTAATTTGTATCACAATAATATAAATGCCAGAGTGATTGTAGTGTAAATAAGCATTATTGTATGACATTGATTTGAGATGTTTGTTAGTTATAAACATTGTTAGGAAATAAGTTTACACGGCCTCACTGAAACTGACAATAAGAGCGGGTAACAATGAGCGAGGGGTGAGTTGTTTATCAATTATTAGAGACAAGCAAATGACGTCAAATTGGCGCGCTTTTCTTAGAAATGGCGGGAATTTCTTCCCTAGAGCATATGTTTTCGTAATTTTTGATTGGATATAAAAATAGACGCTAATGTTGGTGCGTTTTATTAACCAATAGCAGCTCGGTTATAATATTTAGGCATATCGGGGTGTGGGAGTATAAAAAGCTAAAGACAGAGGCAAGTATTGCCCAGTTCAACAGAATCATCCACGCATTACACGTCGCTGAGTCCAACAGAATCATTCAGAAGTTAAACGTCGCTCAGTTCATCAGAATCGTTCGCGAGTTACACGTCGCAATTCTACAGAATCTCTCGCGTCTTAAAGTTTGTTATAAATGTGAAATACGCGAATTAATAATGTGCAGCAAATAAGTGATTATAGTGATATTAGAAAATGTAACAGTTTCAGTCTGGCGTGTATCAAGAGTCAATATGTGAACTTAATTAATTGTGACGGTAATAAAAGTGTAAAAACAAATTCTTTTATCAGTGTTAATTTTGAGTAACAAATCCTTTCCGTTTACACACCCTGTTCAAGAGATGTGCTCGACCGAGAAACAATAGTTAGCCGGAGGACAATGAACCCAACATTCAAAGTAGTAATACAATAACAGGCGCCCAGCAAAAGATAACACGAAGTGATTGGCTTCCATACGTGGTGCATATAAACATGAAGCATCTTCCAACTACCTACAAATATCATAATTCAACTAGCATATGAAAGAACACCTGCGGGCCGAAATTCCGGCACACTGGCACCGCTGATATGATCCTGGCAATTGACAGTGTCGTTCTTTTTTTGTAAGATGTTTGTGCTCTCTTTGTAAAGCAGTTAGTCCCAGCCGCATATTTACTCTATGTAACTCTGTAGAGGTTTAAATCAGGAAATTCAGAACAGCTTTACGGACTGCGAGCAGATTAACAACGACGGCAACAAACGTCATTGCAAAACCATATTCGGAACAATTTAACTTATTTTATATCAATAACAACACATCATTTTATTTTATTTCATGTTTTACAGGCATAAAGCATGTAACTGTAAAAGGGGGCATAGGTCGCCCAACTTTAAAACCTGTTTTCTCGCACATTTTCTTTCAGCATTTTTTCATACTCAGAATACTCCACACGATACAATCGTTTACAAATTTGTTTCAAACTTCATGTACTGCTTCTCAAATGTCCTTTATATAGAATCACCATAAACGTTTTTTTTAAATAATGCTCAAATTTCGAGAAATAAATTAACTTTTGACAAATCAAGAATTTTGGAGAGTAAAAAAACATAAAAGTTCTGATATGACAGATCTTTCTTTAAACTCATTTACTGTAAAGCCCTGTATGTTTTATTGAAATATTTTTAAAATGCATCATGTTGACCATTTTTATTAGAACAATGAGTTTACATAATACAAAATTAATATTTAAATAACCATCGAGCTAGGATTTTGAAACAAGCAAAAACACTACTGTTATTGTATGTAATAGCTGGCATACATTTCAAGAATATATGTAACATACTAATGGATTTTCTAAATTTCACGGATATATTACCTAAAACCTACATTAATATAATAGTAAATTGAAATATATGAGGCTTGAATTCAGAAGTAGCTATATAGGTACGAAAGGGTTTATGCGTTTTTAAAACACTGCAATGCAGCTAAAGTTACCAATATAAACCAGGAATGAATTACTATGCCGAGAATCTTCCAGTAACGCTATTAACCGGGTAGATTTTATTGCACGTTCACTTACACCCATCTTCGTTACACCTAAGCCCCTAATATGTTTTCAATAATGCCTCACCAGCAACTCTGTTGGATGCTAATGCCCGTTTCATCCGCTTATACTGGATTAAGGCTATAAAAACTAAGTTATACCTGTTAGGATTATTTGTGCATAGATTAAAAGCAGTATTTCCCAGATATTTGAACTTGCGTTTCTGTATTACACAAGCCGGATATTTAGAATGCTTGCAATAATGGAATTGTGCTCCCGTAATGGCCCTTTTCGGATTTTCCGGTCGCCATTTCCTTTTCCATTTAGTAAACTGGGGTCCGGTCCAGTCTCTAATAACGCAGGCAACAGATGTGTGAGTTCTGTAACGGCTTCCCGATCTGCTCCTGTATTTTATGATCTGGGAGGGATAAACCTCCCTTCTAAGGAAACTGAATGTGGTTACGAACAAATGTAGAGAGAAACGAAACGGCTTGGCTAAAAATCTAGGTTTAACTAATGGTTTGTACAGGAAATTGGCTTACAGAATTTTATACAGTAACTAAGGCATTTTCGTAATTTTGCTAACAATTAAAATATGAAAACAAATCAAATACAACCCCGGTGAATGCTTCTAATGTTCGTTTGTCTACTACCTATAACTTGTTTAATAATAATACTAACAGCGCAACAGATAGAAACACAATTAATTTTGGATTGTTGTCGTTTAAAATAAATATTTTCATAGTTCCACTGTTGAATGTACCTAGGTATTATGTATAGCTTCCTGCGTCCCTGGGTATCACATAAATGTGCAATTATTCTTTTTCCTTTTCCTTCGCATAAGCTCGTTGTCAACAATGGCTTCTGACGCTTTCATGATACCTCAGGTTTTGGATTCGTTTCTCGCTCTATGAACGAGTCAAAGACGGTCGGTGGTATTATTTTTGATGCATTCTACATTGCATGCTCATATTATTTTCTATCTCTGTCCACTTTATAGAGATGGTTGAATTAAAAAACCATAAAAACGCAGATGTAGACCCAAGGTATCATATATGATACCACACCTAAAACATCTAGAACCAACTCAAAATAAAATTAAAATATAGCTCTTGAATAACCGTGTTGTTTTTATCATTAATAACACGCATTAATTCGCAGAATAAAATTTATAGCTGTTAATATCTCATTTTAGACACCAAAAAAGCCCCCATGCTCCAGTTTTTTCACATTTTACTTTCTCTAATACGTATAATAAGTAGTGGAAGTATTGTATTCCACCCAAAAATTCGATACCGAGATTTCATCGGAAATATATGTTTAAAATCCCCTGAATGCGAAAAAAGCATTTTTGGAAACATGTCCGTGTATGTGTGTGTGTGTGTGTGTGTGTGTGTGTGTCTGTGAACAGCATACCTCAGAAACGAACAGTCGGATAAACACCAAACTTGGTATTTAGGTTCAGTATCATCCAGAGATGCACACGAAGGTTTTCAAGAAAATCCCCCAACCCCAGATTACCCCTTACATGAAACATTTTTCGAAAATTTTAACTTTCTTAAAAAGGGCTCTACGATTTTGATTAAAATATCATATATTTAAGATACTTTCGTGACAAATAAAATGTATATCTTGAATTTTCTGGGAATGTCTCCAAAAGTGTTCTTCATTGTGAACGACTTTTGCATAACTGGTAAACCATAAGAGATAGATAAAATGTTACTACACAAAAATGTAGATCGCGTTAAAGTACACAATTTATGTCATACATTTTTTTTGTTGACTGAACAATTTTCGAGATATTGCTTGTTATTCCCTTAAATTTTCCAATACTTATACTTTTTCTCAAATGGGAATTCCTTATTCATTTTTTTATCCTGGTAATGAAAACTGAATGGAATACTCCAGATAGCAACCAGCTCTTAAAATACTTGACTATCGCTTAAAGCCTACCAATTACCCTTGCATCTACAAGAAAATTAGCAATAAGATTAACACCTCGATATCTGGATTAACATGAAACATATGGAGTATAAGCGTTTGTAAAAATAGTTTGTACAAGAGTAGAGAAAGTCATGTGAGTGTAACACATCAGATTTTTTCTCAAATTTTGTTTGTAAATTTGTTATACTTCGTCCCATAGTATCTCATTAAGCCCAAAAATGTAAATACAACTATCTTAACTTGATCCCGAGATTCAGGAGGATAGTATTTGACAGTTTTATTAAACATTACAATGAAAGTAACGATGCAGTGAACATTTTCGCAAAATTTAAAAACTGAGGTATGACAATAAAAAAACTACCTGTGTTATTTCAAAGCCAGATAGTTCCGCGGTAACGCTTGGGGCTCACATTCGGGATATCCCGGGTTATATAACCATCGGAACAGCCACTCTGAGCTTGGGTTTTTTCGTGATTTTCCCAGATCCCTAGGCGAATGATACCCATGCTATCATGACTTTCGTGTTCCCATAATGTTACAGGGTTGTAGATCCAGGCGACGGCGGTTTATATGTTGCGGCAGGATGGTGGAATTTTCGCTTTTGAAATATTTCTCATCTATTCCTGGAACTATTGCTAGTGCGCATCATCGTCCGGATCTCCCATTCATCCGTTCCTTCCAGGTGTTACATTGCTAGCACAAAGAGCCCACGTGCGGTGCTGTGCTCCAATTATTCCAGGCTCCTCCATCTAACTCCTGACATATTATTGGCGCAGTTTCTTGGACAACAAAGGATCTCTTAAGTGATTTCCTTCCTTCTTAGGTGATTTCCGCAAAATGCGTTCGTTTAACATACAAGTAGGACGCTTAAAACTAAGTCATCAAATGCACTCCACGGGATAAAAACATAGATTGCCATGGTAATTATTTAGCCACACTACATGATCGAAAGTATCCGGACACCTGGCTGAAAATGACGTACAAGTTCGTGGCGCCCTCCATCGGCAATGCTGGAAGTCAATATGGTGTTGCCCCACCCTTAGCTTTGATGACAGCGTTCACTCTGGCAGACATACTTTCAATCAGGTGCTGGAAGGTTTCTTGGGGAATGGCAGCCCATTCTTCGCGGAGTGCGGAACTAAGGAGAGATATCGATGTAGGTCGGTGAGGCCTGGCACGAAGTCGGCGTTCCAAAACATCCCAAAGGTGTTCTATAGGATTCAGATCAGGACTCTGTGCAGTCCAGTCCATTACAGGGATGTTATTGTCGTGTAACCACTCCGCCACAGCCCGTGCAGTATGAACAGGTGCTCGATCTGTTTAAAGATGCAATACCCGAATTGCTCTTCAACAGTGGGAAGCAGGAAGGTGCTTAAAATATCAATGTAGGTCTGCGCTGTGATCGTGCCACGCAAAACAAAAAGGGGTGCAAGCCCCCTCCAGGAAAAACACGACCACACCATAACACCACCTCCGAATTTCACTGTTGGCACTACACACGCTGGCAGATGACGTTCACGGGCATTCGCCATACCCACACCCTGTCATCGGATCGCCACATTATGCACCGTGATTCGTCACTCCACACAACGTTTTGCTACTGTTCAATCGTGTAATGTTGACGCTCCTTACACCGAGCAAGGCGTCGTTTGGCATTTTCCTGCGTGATGTGTGGCTTATGAGCAGCCGCTCGACCATGGAATCCAAGGTTTCACACCTCACACCTTACTGTCATAGTTCTTGGAGTGGATTCAGATGCAGTTTGGAATTCCTGTGTGATGGTCTAGATAGACGTCTGCCTATTACTCTTTACGACCCTCTTCAAATGTCGGCGGTCTCTGTCAGTCAACAGAAGAGGTCGGTCTGTACGCTTTTGTGCTGTACATGTCCCTTCACGTTTCTACTTCACTATCACATCAGAAACAGTGGACCTAGGGATGTTTAGGAGTGTGGAAATCTCGTGTGCAGACTTCTGACACAAGTGACACCAATCACCTGACCACGTTTGAAGTCCGTGAGTTCCACGGAGTGTCTCATTCTGCTGTTTCAGGATGTCTAATGACTACTGAGTCGCGGATAATGAGTACCAGGCATTAGGTGACAGCACAATGCACCTAAAATGAAAAACGTATGTTTGTGAGGTGTCCGGATACGTTTGATCACATAATGCATGTTCCATGCTTATCAGTAGTTATTTTTCTTGCAGTCAGTTTAGTTGAGAGGTGTTTTAGGTGTTAAACCCCAAAAACAAAATTGTTCTGGTTCACTTTCGGCATCGTCTTTAAATCCAACTGCCGTCGAGGATAGAATATGGGTAGTACCTATTACCATTTCAAATAGATACCCCATTACATTATTCACACAAAAGTTACTCTTCTACCCTCTTTTTAAGAAAACCCCCATCCCAAACTACCCTTTACATGGCAATTTTTCCAAAATTTTTCATTTTGTAAAAATACGTCTAACGATTCTGATTAAAATATCATATATTAAAGGTTTTATGCATGAAAAATAAAATGTATATCTTGAATATTCTGGGAACATCGTGTGAAGTCCTCTTCATTCGGAAGGGATTTTGTATAATCTTGTATGGTAAACGTTAAGTGATAGACGAAAACGTAGTACACAAACAATGTAGATTTATTTAAAAACGCACAATATATTCCAAATACTTTTTGTGGCATCAGCCTTTTCCGATATATCCATTATTAATGTTTTGAGTTGTTCAATACTGAGTCACTCTTTTCAAGTCCTGTCGATTTTCATTTGTTTCTCGCGATTGCATGGAACAGTATAGAATTTTATGGCCAGCCTATAGCATTCAGTGCTAAAGTATTTGACAACCGCTATATGCCTATAACGAAATTTATAATGCAGCTATTTCCGAAAAGGTTTATCTCGATTGAAGTGAAATCGATAGTAAAATAAACTTTCGTAAAAATAATTGTGTATACCCACTAATAAACGACAGAGGGTAGAGAAAGTCATGTGAATGTAACGCATGTTTTTTTTATACAGGTCCTATACACTGCACCAACAGAACCTTATTTTTTCTGTCTACTTCCTGTTACAGAGAATTTTTATTGCGGGTACAAAGGGAATGAGGAAACCGAAACGATAGTCAAAGGTGTATTGCCCTTTCTGTAACATTTCGAGAAAACAGTTGAATAGTGACAGCACTTCAAAAATTGCAAAGTTTGGAAACATGCAAAGCAATAGCATGGGATATCTCGGAAATGGTGGATGTCAGAGTAGCAGGTATTTGAAATAAACTGTGTTTTTTAAAGAGCTCTATACTTTTGGTTTAATAAGTTTTTGTCTATCTCATAGTTTACCGGTTATACCAAGGTATACAACATTTCTTTAGAATATGCACGTTTTCCAGAAAACAGAATTAATGTATGGTATTTTAGTCAAAATCGTTAGAGCCAATTTTGAGTAAAGCAAAAATTTTTGAAAACATTTTCATGTAAAGGATACTTTGAGATGCATAGATTTTGTTGAACGTAAATACTAACGAGTGTTTATCTGCATTTCTTTTGTTTTTGCTTTTTTAGTTATGCTGTTCACAGACACACACACACACACACACACACACACACACACACACACACACATGTACAGACCTTTTCATTAAAATTCTTTTTGAATATAGGGGTCCTCAAAACACATTTGATTTTAGGGTGTAATCCAATGATTTCTCTACCTACGTGGTAAGTAATATGTTAGGATGTTCAAACAACATTAATCTATTTATACCATACGGCGGCTTATGTTTGTCTTGAATTCAAGCAGAAAAACGGAGACTATCCTGGTAAAACTTAAACAGCACGAATATTTCGGAAATATTCGTAGTGATAAGAAACAAATATTATGTGACATTAATATGTTTTGAATAACTCTACATTCTTCCTACTGAGCTTTTGTCTATCTCGCTATATCAGTTATGTAAATTTCATAAGAATAAAGATTTTTTACAATGAAAAAACTATCGAAAAGCTGTCCAGCAAACGTTTACTTGTGGTGGAGTGTTTACAAATAAATTCCTCTGGTATCCTTGAAAGGTTGATTCAAGTGAAATTCAGTATTTACTGATGTTTTTCCTTTCCGAGTTATGTTGTTAATACACAGAAATACAGATGTGAGAGCATTCATACATACATACAGATACATCTATGGATTGTTATTCAAACATGCTCCTTATTTTCTTCTTTCTTGCTTCTTCTTTTTCACTATATTGGAGCCCATTCCAGGATCTTCTTTGGTCAACTTTTCTCTTCATTTTGATAAAGGTATAAAGCATCTTCATCTTTTATTTCTATAGTAACGCAAATATGAAATTTTATAACATAGTATAACCTGTTCTATAATATTGCCGAGCGATGGTTGTCGTCCTCCGTGGTGTAGTGGTTACCACTAGTTCCCGAGGTCACGGGTTCAAACCTGGCGAAGGGCGATGGATTTTTTCGGGCGTCTTAAAGAGCGTCCATAAATAAAACTCAATTTTTTTTCGAGCGGGATGGCTCAGGAGGTTAAGTCTGTGGCCAGTAATCGATACCCGGCGACCACCCACTTTGGCCCATGGGTTTTCCGTGGTTTGGCTAGGTCGCCAGGTGAATTTTGGGTGGTTCATCTTCTACCACGACTTTCCTTCCTCTCATTTCCTGTACCCATCATCTTCCTTATTTTCTGTTTCAGAGTTGTAGGACCAGCGACGGTGTTCGGCGGTTGCGGCTGGGCGGTGGCTTGCTCTCTGTAAAGGTTTCTTCCCTGGCTTCGCTGCGATACCTCTCAGTTAGGTCTCTCCTAATTAGACTTTGATGGCTTGTGGGCAGGGACCGTGCGGCGTCGAATGCGTTCTACCTGGAAACGTTAGGGACCCCGTCCATGCTTGCTCCGTCGGCATTCGGGGTTCCGGGGGCCCCTCCGAGATATGTACCTTTACCTTAACCTATACTATAATATAGTAGCGTAATAACATTAGGATGGGCGGGGTGTAACATTGAGATGCGTAATTTTCAGCTTTCATCAGGAATACGAAACCTTAAAATATACGTTATCCCCAAGTCACAACCTCCATCTCAAAGTTGCTCCGACATAAGGTATTCGATAAAGGAATTAGTTACACCCTTTTGTTGTCTAATTACTTTATTTTGGATGTGAGTTTTAAAAGGATTTCCACAAGAACGTCGCCAAAACCCAATTTTCATGATAGTTAACTTCTGTTTCACTTTTTTACTAATTTATGTTACTATTCTTTCTATTATACTTATTCATATTGCTATTTTAATTTTTGCACTAATATTAAAATACTCCAGATTACAGAAAGGAATGATTTTCATATTTGTTTTGCTACATTCTCTCTTAATGTCTAAATCATTGGTACCGTCTAACTAATAGACGGTTTTTATTAGCCTTTCGCAATATCAAAACGACCTGAGATGTTCTTCGTGCTCTAGGGGTAGCATATTAGCCTCCAGTTCCCGAAGCCACGGGTTCAAACTCGGCGGATGAATTTTTTCGAGCGTAATAATCCTTAGCATGGCTTCCTTCGGAAGGGAAGTAAAGCCAGTGGTCCCATGTCGTAGATTTACGGCACGTAAAAGAATCTCAAGCCTGGTAAAGAGGCCTGTGATCAAAATTTCCGGTCTGTCACGCGAATATAGACTGGAACGTGAAGGAGCATAGTAGTTAAAGAGCGTCCATAGATAAAACTCAGCTTAATTTCTACGAGTAATTTAACCACGTAACATTCATAAGAACCCTGAGAGAGCACATCTATGAAATTAAGCGCAGCTTTACCAACAACGCTGAGATACGTGACGCGCGCCGACAATCTATAAATTTCTTAATTGATTTTCATACTCATTTTATCTGCCTTAACCTCATAAAATTTCTTAAGCCAATATATCGGTGAAATATGGCAAAAATATGAACATTTTTTTGGATTATTTGTTTTTTTTTAAATTTTTCGTATACATATTACCTGTACTTTCGTGCTACACAATTGTTTCTTAGTATCAAAAATTTTGAAGCCACAAATTTGTCGTATGCCATATAGGTAAAATATAGCGTTGAACTTTAAACTCCATTTTTCCCAATTCTTTTTCCAGCATATTTTGGTATTCAAAATTTCCTTGGATCGCAGTTTATAACTTATTAGCTTGAAATTTTCAGGGGCGATTCACAAATTACGAAAGCTATTGTACACCAGTTGAAAATATTAAATAGTTCTGCTAAGTAATTATTTTTCATACCTCACATTCAAAACGTGGAAAAATTCAATAACATGTATTTGTTTCTTTCAAACTACATACATTAAAAATCCTGAAAACAACTTCTTTATGCTTGTATACTAAGGTCAAATTAAAAATTTGGGAGCATAGGATAAAGCAAGTCCAAGGGGCATTTCATATTTCATATAAAAAGTGATTAATTATTAATAAAATATTAATGTATTAGAAGCGGTTTGCATTAAAATGTTTATGCACTATATGTTTTATGCTCTGAGTATATTATAAAAAAGTCAAAGTACTCAAATGTAAACTGTGAATTTTTTGTTATTTTCATAGATACATTGCCCCAAAAGCACAAAATGTATTAACGGAATATGTTAAATTATGAATGTTATTATTTCTCTAAAATATAATTTATATCAGTGCTGTTTTTCTTTATAATATAATACCATCCTTTTTATTATTGAACGGAGGTTGCGTTGGCATGCTTGTGTGCAACTTTACTGAATACCTTTTCCGGTTTATATCTTCAAGTAAAATTTACTTCCCCCTTAGCCTATCATGCAATGCCTTTATCGCCACATTTCTTATATATCAAATGACTACTTAAAAACGAGGTTATTCATTTTTAACGCCCTTCATAGTACCTGGTTTATGGTGTGATATAAAAACTGCATTGTGGGACCCCTCATTTTAACAATGTTTATAACAGTGACGTTGGTATGTGGAGTATGCTGCGCACTGTTCTATTAGCATCCCTCCCTTCTCTCATAAATTTTACATGTAGACTAAGAACTTTTTTTTTCTTCCGTAGCTTCATATGGCTGTAAAATTTTATCCAGCCATCTTATGCTTCTCTTTGCTGTATAGTTAGTGTCCTGATACATATTTTAATGCAGCTGTAAACCAAACATGAAAGTGAGGTAGCGAATTTCATGTCAGATGTATCGAATTTTAATCATCAAGCTGTATTCGAATTGTTGGAAATTATAGGAAGAGTAAAAATTCCACAGGTAAAACCAGCTATGTGATTTCTGTTGCCCTTCAGAAAAATATTAGCTGAATATCAAATTAATAGAACCCGTAGTTCTGCTAATTATTTGGTTAACCGCCGAGAAACTCAGTCTTTCTCTCACCACCTTTGCTCAGTTGATTAGGCGCTGACGTTTTGATCCCAAGGCCGCGGGTTCAAACCCGGCCCACACGAAGGTTTTTAAGTGTGCTTAAAAGAAACAACCCCATGTCAGTAGATTTACTTGCACGTAAAAGAGCTCCTGCGGGACGAAATTCCGATACACCGGTGGCGCTGATATGAGCCTGGCAATTGGCAGGTTTGGCAAGAAACAAAACGTTTTTAATGTTTTCTCTCACCCCCTCTCTTTCTCTCTCTCTCTCTAATCATTAATTTTCATAGCTTTTTTACAAAATATTTTCACCGACATGAGCGGTCGAGTTTCTTGAAGCTCGTCTGCGGTTCAAATCCCGCCAGGACAGACCTCGCTGATTGAAGTGTTTTCCAGGTTTTCCTCAGTCCTCATAACTGGCAACGTTACGGAAGTAGTCTAAACTTAGACCTGAAACGTTTCTTTCCCAATTTTCCTGACCTAGTTACCATTTTAATGTATCTATCATAAGTGTCCACCGCCTGTGGAACCCTATGCAATAAGAACGGGCGTTAAACAAATAAATAATAAACCGCACACAGAAAGTATTCATATTCCTACATTCTGTTTATTGTAGCAAATTCCAGTAAGACATGTTTCACGACACCTTCTGGCCATACTATGCAACAGGTTGAGGCGACAGTCAACTGTTTATAAAGTACACTTTGAATGAACTGATTATAAATGAAAGAAGCGCTTAACATTTTGTAAAACAAACATAAACTAATATTTCGAGAAGAATTAACGCCACAAGAAATTCTCTTTGTCATAAATTGAAAATTTTAAGCAAAAATACAGGATTCGATCCTGAGTTCTATCGCACAGTAGGCAGTCGCTCTACCGACTGAGAAATATGGCTCGTCAAACTTGAGCAAAGATTTTAAGAGAATAATACGCAAAATTTAAAAGTTTAACGTTTTCAAATGTTCATCATGCCGGCAACTCATATATTAGGCATTTTGATATTTTTATGATTCTCTTCTCGAAAAGTTGGGTACATTGGATCACGAAAATTTATTTTGCACTATAAATATATCGAAAAAATCTGTGATAAATGTTCTACATAAATTGGGTGACATTTGTAGAAATTAACAGCTTCAACATAAAGTGCACTTAACAGGATATATGTACAAAAGAAGAAAAGAAAGAAACAGGATATACAATTATATTTATAATGGCAATGTCTCAAACAATCTCTACAGGAATGATTAAGAAAACAATCTGATGTGTTACACTTACATGACTTTCTCTGCTCTTGTACAAACTATTTTTACAAACTCTTATTCTCCATATATTTCATATTAATCGATATAAACATTTGCAGAAACGATCTTTTGACATACAAAGAGAATTACATTTTACACACAGCGACCGGTTCTAAAAATATTTGACTATCGCTTAAGGCGTACTATGTTCCCCTTGTTTTGTATTTGTAAGGGCAATATAGAAATACAGTAGCCTTTAAACATATACATATCTCTTAATATCTGGTTGCTATGTGCAGCGCCATTCTGTTTGTCACAGATTAATACTCTTTGCATATCCAAGACAAAAAAATGAATAACGAATTCCCATTTGAGAAAATAAGTATTAAAAATTTAAGGGAATAACAAGCAATATCTCGAAAATGGATCACTCAACAACAAAAAATGTTTATGACATAAATTGTGTATTTTAATGCGATCTAGATTTTTGTGTAGTAAAATTTTGTCTATCTTTTATAGTTTACCAGTTATGCAAAAGTCGTTCACAATTAAGAATACTTTTGGAGACGTTCCCAGAAAATTCAAGATATACATTTTATTTGTCATGAAAATATCTTAAACATATGATATTTTAATCAAAATCATTAGAGCCATTTTTGTGAAAATTAAAATTTTCGAAAAATGTTCCATGTAAAGGGTAGTCTTGGGTGGGGGTATTTTCTTGAAAACCTTCGTGTCGCATCTCTGGTAGATAATGAAATTAAATACCAAGTTTGGTGTTTATCCGACTTTTCGTTTCTGAGTTATGCTTTTCACAGGCACACACGCCGACATGTTTCCAAAAATGTTTTTTTTTTGGATTCGGGTGGTCTCAAAACATATATTTCCGGTGAAATCTCTGTATCCAAGTTACACATCAGATTTTTGTTGTTGATATAGATATAAATTATTATATTTACATAAAAGAAAGAGATCTTCATCTAATACTGCACTTTTTAATTCCTGCCACCTCAGTGTGTGTGTTGTGTGTGTGTGTGTGTGTGTGTGTGTGTGTGTGTGTGTGTGTGTGTGTGTTCGTGTGTGTGTATTTCGGATGAAAACTCGATATTGAAGTCTTGAGTCGAATGTATAATTTCCTATAACTTAGATACCTAAGCGGTACTAAGGAAAGGAAAATGTTTTAAAATGCTTTACTGAAAAACAATTTTCGTTTACACGCGTTTTCTGGACGAGCACAGCAAAGAAGTTCATCTGTAAAGAAGAGAACTTTCTGCAGTTTCACATTGGGTACAAACGCCTCAAACCCTCTAGCGTGTATTTGTAGTATCAATTTTCGGGAATGAGAACTAGGTCACTCTTCGATTGGACGGCCCGGAAACTGTCGGAAAGATAATTTTGTTTCGAAAGTATCACATGGACTGACCTTTCAGTGCAAGGAGATCAAACAATTAAAATAAGTTATTTAATTTATTATCCTTTGTTCCACGTACAACATTTTAACTGAATATGTTTTCCTATCACTACATCATTCCGTCCATAGTTTTAATATACCTTTGTACTCATAAATTTAAAAATGGGATGTGTTACATTTACGTGACCTTCCTTATTCACTATCGTTTATTTTGACATAAGTTCTACAACTATTCTTACAAGAGCATACTTCCTCTCTACTTCACGTTAATCGAGATAAGCCTTTACAGAAATAGTTTTGCTACACATTTCACTGAAGTTGCAAGAAGGATATAGGAAACAGAATCAATTGTGAAATTCTGGAAAGGTTGTGAAAGGGTGACACTGTTAGACTGTAATTCTGGTTCCAAGAGGTACTTTAATCTTTAAAAAAACTAATCTTTGCATTGCAAGAGGGGGAGAGTTAGACAGATTGTGGTTTACCTGAAGTTCGGTGTTCCATCTTCATGTGCCTAGGGCCTATGTCGAAGTTGTAGGGTATCACAAAATAACAATTAAAGAGAGGACGATCACAGAGTCCTGCTAGGCAAATGGTAGGCCGAGCCCGAGCCGTCAAAAAGCTAACTTTAAATACCCGAGAAGTATGCTGAATTGAATTGAGTTTTATTTATGGACGCTCTTTAACTGCTGTGGTCCCATTCTATATTGGGTGTGAAAGATCGGAAAATTTGCTCAGAGGCCGCTTTATCAGTTCTTTTACGTGCCGTAAATCTACGGCTGTGCTTCCATTCCGACGGAGGACGACAAGAGGAGTATGCTGACTTGTGCTTTAACTAGCACTGACATATGCGGGTGTCAGCAAGAATTGCATAATCCACCCATGTTAGAGCATGAGTAATCATTCCCCTAAACATCATACTGCTAAAACCCTGCTTACATAAGCATCCGGGAAATGACTCGTAAGAATTCTAAAGCCAATGTCATGGATTTACTTAAACAAATGCTGTCCTGAACATCCCGAACTTTATAAGATTATATCATCACATTCTTGTAAAATAAAACTATAACCACCATGATATGCGGGCCTAAAAATTCCATACTTTTTCCATGACACCGCGAGAAACAGCTGATATCTTGGAAATGGCTGTCACATAAAGGTTATTTGAAATAAATTATGTTTTAAACACGTCTACATTTTTTTGTGTAGTACATCTTCATCTATCTGTTATGGTTTACCAGTTATACAGAATTATACATAATTCCTCCAAATGAAGAGGGATTCAGAGGTTATTTCGGGAAAATTCAAAATATAGATTTTATTTCTTATATAAATATCTTAAAGATATGGTATTTTAATCAAGTTTGTTAGACCCATTTTTGAGAGAGAATCGAAATTTTCGAAAATCTTCCATGTAATGTGTTTTTGGGGCGCACTCTTTTCTTGAAAATCTTCGTATCGCATCTTTGGAAGGCACAAAACTTAAATATCCAGTTTGGTAGTTGTCGTACATTTCCTTTTTGAGTTATACTGCTCACACACACATGCACACACACGGCCCTTTAATCATTAGTTTTTTTTAATCAGAGTTTCTGAAAATATGTATTTCTGGTGAAACCTCGACGTATAATTTTTGGATAGAATGCAAGGGTTCCTCTTACCAACTATAGGTATGTGGCAGAGGAAGTAAAACTTTACTGCGTATAGGTCCAGCATTTAAAGGTCACATTGAATAGAAAAGTTACTTTATCTCACGCACATCTGTTAGTAGTAAAGGCAAAGGCCTTAACTGCCTACGTATGTATCTTAAATACACAGAGATTAACTATAGTTGACAAAAAGAAGATACAGACTGCCTAAATGCGATTCCTAAGATCAGTAAAAGAATGTACTGTTTAAGATAAAATGTGAAACGAAAAAAATCAGAGAAGAGTTAGCAATAATTTCCCTGTAAGAAGAAATTACGAATTGCAGAAATGAACGATACAGCCTGTCAAAGATCCACAAAACATCTGAAGGAAAGTATTTTATTTTGGGCCTAAAGAGAGAGACATCCGGGAAAACCTAAGAAACGATGTTGAGACACATTCTGAGGCCAAAACAGGCATTCTTTCCTAGTCCCTAAAGTACAGAAGAAGAATTTGAAAAGTCTAAAACGATAATGCAAAAATATAACAATTTTAACATCATTGAAAATTGCGTTTTGATATTTACCAAAAATCTAATAACGCACCAAT
This sequence comes from Deroplatys truncata, assembly GCA_030765065.1. Lineage (NCBI taxonomy): Eukaryota > Metazoa > Arthropoda > Insecta > Mantodea > Mantidae > Deroplatys > Deroplatys truncata. Next base: position 40,500,863 of record CM060980.1, read on the forward strand.
TTCTTAGAAAATGTAAACAATGTTGTCACAGGTATGCAAATATGGCAATTCAGGGCGACATTGCATTTTCTTACCCCCGTGAATTTGAAGGTTTTGCTCTCAGCAGGTGGGGTACGTTACAGCGCACCCCAACCCCCCATTGCGGCTGATTCGTTTCGCAGCAAAAGAGCTCGTTGAACGGAGCACACTCCCCTCTCCTATGTGCAAGCCGCTGAACTGTGGCACAGTACATTTCAGTGATCAAGAGTGGTAGATTTATGAGGGTTAAAGGTGATGTGCACTTCTCCAGGAAGAGAAATCTGTTCATGTCTATACTCTCAGAAGCCAAAGCTCCCAGCTCGTTGCAATCTGTGGAACCGAATAAGCCATGAACATTTTACCTGAACAGTTCCCACTGTTTGAACATTGTTGGTGTTTTCTTTCCACTGAAACCGTGCCGGTATTATTACAACTGGCGCTGTCGTCGGTTTGTTGTGGTTGTGTCGGTACACCCAAAAGCTTTCCTTACGTAGGAGAGGTATGGGAAAACCATTCCCCCGAGGTAATATTATCCCCCTTTTATTTATTCATTTCCTTTCATCAGTATATACGTCACAATTGAGCCAGTATTTTTAACACTAAAATGATTTGAGTCTAATTGTATAACATATAAATTCAATATTGGCCCGTCTTGAAGCAATATATGTATGTAATAATTTGTAAAATGTATGTAACAGTCATTGCTTATACTTATATTATTGTATACATGTTCAATAATGATATATGAATATATTACGTAATTTAATAATGTAGGAGCTGTGAGAAATAGGTCAAAAGTTGCTAACAATGAGGTAACCTTGAGGCAATAATGAATTAGAAAGTTTAAATGTTACTTGTGATTCTTGGGAGCAATAATGTAATTTTAGTGACAGTTTATAAAAATAGCCAATCAACAACCAGAAAAAGCTTTAGTTAAATGAAGGTATTATATTGGATTAGGAATAGCCAATCAGAGACTTAAAATACAGAAATTTACAAGTTAAAGTGCAAGTAATTAATTAAAGAATCACACAGCTCTCTATATCAGTGAAGTATTATTTAAACCGTATCAAGCGTTAATAAAAGGAGTGGAGTAAAATTATAATCTGTGTAAGCCTACATTTTTAGCCACACCACAACCCTGCTAAGAGAAACGTGTTTCTAACAAATAGTGACGCAGCCGAGGCAATCATAAATATATAATATTTAAAGAAACAGTCAAATTACAAAGTTAATATTTTTAAACTTAGGGCAACGGCTACCGGGTACCATATGTGTGGTTGCAACGAATTTCAAGTTCGGTTCCCCAACAGTTGAAATACGATACAATTCCTTCTAAAATACTCCTTTCTCGCAATAAAGGCACTCAAATACAAATAAATATATGTGCATACACACATATACACAAACTGCAAACTTAACTATGAGCCCTAACCAAGTGAGATGGCATTGCGGTAAAGTGTGAGGCTCGCATTCTGGAAGTCCTGATTTCGATTCTCGTCGGACCGACCACTCTGACCATAGGTTTTATCGTAGTTTCTCTGGGTCGGTAGGCGGATGCTTCTACCCGATATTCCTATCCACTCATTCCGTTTCATTTGATGTTTCAGGTGGCTGCCAGATGGTAGCCTTCTTTGATAGCAACTCGGGGGGGGGTCGAGTTCTCCCCGGCTCCACCAGAGGGAAGCCTTCTCTGGGCAGCCCGACGGTGTGATCGGTTCTTCAAGCTTGAAATCGTTTGGGATCTGTAACTTACCTGCGGTTCCTTCACTTTATTCCTTCCTCCTGGAGGATGGTGGTCACAAAAAATCCGCCTTAGGTCAAGGTGAGCGAGGCGTTACCTTGTCATAGTCATAGTTATAAACACTTACGAATTTAAACAAGATGCTACCTTTTAAATTTACAGAAAATGAAGGTGGTTGATTTAAATAAACATTTTGTTACATGAATTCTTGAAAGCCTGGCCTTGGGATTTGGTATACAGCAGTTGGTCGTGCTCGTAAAACAAATTTATGTTAACATTCAGGTGCTCAACAAATGTTGGATTATTCACTATATTGTTTATTAACTTATGTAATGAAATTTATTGTGTAATGTCTCTTCTAGTATTCAGTATAATTAATTTAAATTTGGTCAATAAATCCTTATAATGAATGTCTAGGTAGAGTCTGGAATTACGGTATTCTTAAACCACAGATATCTAAGACATTTCTTCTAGACCTTCTCTATTCTATTTCGATGAATTTGATAATACGGACTCCAGAAGGTGAGAGGCATTCCAACTTAGACATCGAATATACAATATAAAGAAATGATAACATTATAAACCCAAAGCTATTCAATTTAATGCGTTTCTGTTTGGGGGTATTGTGAGGTCGTACTACTGATTGATATTCCAATTGGGGTTGCGTGATTGTTAATTGTTTTAATTACGGAAAAGAACTAATACTTATATCTGTAAATCTGATTATTAGTTTTGCTACTTCTTAATTGTCTATTGCCTGCGTAATTGTTACACAGGAAAGCTCTAACATTTTGAAACGCACATACGAGGAGTGTTTTTAAAGTAAGTACCGATAATTTTTTAAAAATAACAGGATATTATTTTCCAAATGCTGTATTATCATTCATTACCTTACACCCCACACTACTTCTCCAATAGTCACCGCCGTTATTCAGGCACTTGTCGTAACAGGAATCCGTTTCTTTATGCCTCCATCAAAGAATGATGCCGCATGTGATGAAAGCCAGTCTGAATTTGTTGTTTCACATCACCGTCGTGAAATTTTTTCCACAAAGGTATTTCTTCAGATGAAGAACCAGATGAGAATTTCCTGGTGCCTGTAAGGAGGGTGGTCGAATTGTTCCCAAAAAGTGATGTGATATCAGATGTTGAGTTTGTTTGGCCGGGCGATGAATGGTGTAACATTTCTCGCATTCAAAATACGAATCGTCAGCGCGTCATTCGATTGTTTTCAACATTTCGAAACGCTTTAATAAGGGGAAAACACAACGTGACGATCGCGTCTGTCTTCCTAATGAATGGAGGAAGTAATCGCGCATGTTCAAAATCGCGACTACTGCGCTCTAACAGCAGCAGAGTGAAGGATAGTTGACCCATAACTATTTGTCAGGGTTATTAGACTTGTAAGGCAAAACGATTTCTACCCCAACTGATAATATGATCATATTAACCCATAATAATATTCATCTGCTTTAGGGGCTGCAGGGTAATGATGATGGTGAGAAATTACAGAGGAAAAGCAATAGGCAGCATGGTCGGAGGAGAGAATGACTGCAGCAATAAAGGAAGTAAAAGAAGGTGGTGGATTCATAATTGCAGCCAAATTACGTACAGTAACTAGAGGAAGTATTGCATTCGATACCGAAATTTCACCGGCACCGGCACCCTGAATTCAAAAATGCATTTTTAGAAAAAAAGGTCCGTGTGTGTGTGTCAGACTTAAACAGCAGAGCTCAAAAACGAAAAAAACGGTTAAGTATCAAACTTGGCATTTACGCTCAGCGTCTTCCAAGGATGCGACACAAATATTTTCAAGAAAACCCTTCACCGCAAAGTTTGCACGGAAAACATTTCGTTATTTTGTATATTCTTAAAAATAGCTCTAACAATCTTGATTAAAATATGTTTTGCATAACAAAAATAAAATGTAACTTCTTAAATTTTCTGCGGTTAGCCTGTGAAGACATCTTCATTCTGCATGACCTTTGTGTAATTGGTAAATCGTAAATGACAACGATGCACATTGTTATATACCAGGGTGAGGCCAAAAGGTGATGAAGCTAGATATTAAATTTAGTTACCGCGGCATAAACATTGGGGAGTGTAACTGCAGTGGCAACGAGAGGACTAGGAACTTAGCTGCACAAATTTAAAGGAGGTGTGGGATATTCATAACAAAATACACTTAAGTTCACATTTACTATGGTTTATTATAAATTTACCTTGCTGTCACTACATCGTTCACAACAGATTACAGGCAAGCATTGGAGGGAGATGCTCCACACTCACACGCAAACACGCATTCTTACATACAACCACTCGCCCTGAAGACACACACTCGACTGACCCACGCTACCTGACGCCACTAGACAAAGAAAGTAACTTCCCTCCTTTCCTCTTTCCAACCCTTGGTCAGGAGGTGGGGAGAGAAAGATGCCGCGTCGGACGGAATTCAAACCCCAAACAAAATATATGCCCAACAATGTATGCTACAAAGCAATAATGTGTCGAACGCGACAATGCACACACATGCACGCCACACTATGTCAAATTCAATTTTTGTGGCGTTAAGCATTTCCAAGATATTCTTTGGTTATTGCTTTGCATATTTAAATACTTATACTTTTTCCAAGCGGTAAGTCGCTATTCATTTTTACGTGATCATGCAAGGGGCGTAGAATTTCAAAGCCATTACACACCAGTCAACTTTTTAAAACTCTATCGTTTTACCTACTGTGTCCTTCTTATACCTACCCTAAATGTGTAACTATGTAATAAAGGTTTATCTCTATTAACAACAAGCAGAAGATAAGAATAAGCATTTGTAAGAACAGAAGAGTGAGTAGCAAACGTCAGTGAATGTAGCATTTCAGATATTTTAAATACTGAATCGCCATTCCTTTCTTTCTCGTGGAGTCATGTAAAGAGCACGGAATTTTAATGTTAGCATTGGGATTCTCTTTTTAAACCTCCCGTCCTCCGTTTGTATCTACGATGGAATTTTGTGGAATGGTGAAGTAAAACCATTTCTGTGAAGGTTTATCTCGATTAAGATGAATTAGAGAGACAAAATAAGTCTTTGTAAGAATTGGTTTATAGAAGAGATATAAAAAAATCTGATGTGATACATTCACATGACTTTCTTCACCCGATATCGTTTACTAGTGGGTACACAAATAATTCTTACTCAAGCTTATATCTCTGTCTACTACATTTTAATCCAAATAAATCTTTGCAGAAATAGCTACATTACACATTTCGTTATAAATACAAAGGGAACAGCGATAGTCGAATGTTTAAGAACTGGACGCTATACGCTGCCTTAAAATTCCACATTGTTTTCATGCAATCTCGAAAAACAACTGAATGTTGAAAGGACTTTAAGAAAATGACCAAGAAATAACAATTCGAACATTTAATAACGAGTATCTCAAAAACGAATTGTGCCACAAAAAACTTATTTTAAATAAATTGTGTGTTTTAAAGAGATCTACACTGTATAGTACTCTATCTCGTAACGTTTAACTTATACAAGATTATACAAAATTCCCTCCTAATGAAGACGGCTTCATGTGCTATTCCCCGAAAATTCAAGATGTACATCTTATTTGTCATTAAAATATGTTTAATATATGATACTTTAATCCAAATCGTTAGTCGTTTTTTAGAAAATCAAGCACTTCGAAAAATATTCTATATAAAGGCTAGTTTGGGGTGGGAGAATTTTTTTAAAAATCTTCGCGTCGCATCTTTGGAAGATATTGAAACAATATACCAACTTTTGAGTTATGCTGTTCACAGACGCACAGACATGCACACAGGCACACACAAGGACACGTTTTCAAAAATGCTTTATTTGAATTCAGGGCGCCTCGAAGCATGTATTTCGTTGAAATCTCGGTATCGAATTTGGATGGAATACAATACTTCCTCTACTTAGTAAACGTAGAAGAAAAAGTAATAAAATGGAATACATTGAATGATATTTGTCTATTCATTTAGAAATTTCTATTATAGTGTAGTATATAAAAGCTTTAAACAATATAGCTTTGGGAAGTAAATGCAGTAAAAGAAATATTTTCTAAAGCTACAGTTTTTTCATTAAACTCATAATTAGCAGAGAGATATGAAGTTAAATTTAAGTTCTGAATATGTAAACAATTTATAACGTGTTTAATTATAATACCATTTTCAATTCCCCGTACTATTAGGAGAATATTCGGTATCAATTTAGTTTTATTAATTATTATAAGTTTTTACTTTCTCTACCATGTACATAGTAGGTAAAGAAGGTGCTACATGTCACCTAAAAATTCGATACTGAGATTTCGACGAAAATACATGGTTTGAGACTCCCTGAATAAATAAAGTATCTGAGGTGTCACACTCACATGACTTTCTCTACTCTTGTACAAACTATTTTTACAAACGCTTATTCTCCATATGCTTTATGTTAATCGAGACGCTAATCTTATTGCTAATTTTCTTGTAGATGCAAGGGGAATTGGTAGGCTTTAAGCGATAGTCAAATATTTTAAGAGCTTGTTGCTATGTGGAGTATTCCATTCTCTTTGCATTACAAGGAAAAAAAATGAATAACGAAATTCAGAAAAAGTATAAGTATTGGCAAATTTAAGAGAATAACATGCACTATATGACATAAATTGTGTATTTCAACGCGATCTACATTTTTTGTGTAGTAAAATTTTGTCTATCTCTTATGGTTTACCAGTTATGCAAATACTTTTGGAGACATTCCCAGAAAATTCTAGATATACATTTCGTTTGTCATGAAAATATCTTAAACATATGATACTTTAATCAAAATTGTTAGAGTCATTTTTGAGAAAATTAAAAATTTTTGAAAAATGCTCCATGTAAAGGGTAATCTGGGGTGGGGAGATTTTCTTGAAAACTTCGTGTCGCATCTCTGGAAGATACTGAACCTAAATACCTGTTCGTTTCTGAGTTATGCTGTTCACAGACACACACAGGACATGTTTCCAAAAATGCTTTTTTTGGATTCAGGGGTCTCAAAACATATATTTCCAGTGAAATCTCGGTATCGAATTTTTGGGTGGAATGCAATACTTCCCCTACTTACTATACCAGTAGAGAAAGTAAAAATGTAGATCACTTTAAAACATACAATTTACTTCAAATGACCTTTTTCATGGCATCAGCCATTTCCAAGATATCCGTTATTAATGGTTAAAATTGTTCATTACTTTTGCCATTCAAGTCCTTTGGATATTCAGTTGTTTCCCGCGAATGCACGGGAAGAAAGTGGAATTTTAAGGCCAGTATGCAGTGTCAGTTCTTAAACATTTGATTATCGCTATTTCCTTTATATCTATATAATGAAATGTGTAATGCATAACATGGCAAAGTTTTATCTCTATTAAAATGAAAATAGGCGAATAAATAATTTGAGAATAATTTGTATGCACATTAATAAGCGCTAGAGGACAGACAAAGTCATGTGTATGTAGCACATCAGATTGGTTACAGATAATTGCATTGCTGTATGAATATTGCAGTATTCCTGTTTAGAGTTCAGCAATACCTAATAGTTTTACGAAGTGTTCAAATAATTGTGGCTTTTGATTTGCAGCATTCATTATACACATTATTTACCTTTCGGAAACGAGTCGACTCGACTCTACATTCATTTTGACAACTATCAAAAGCTAATTTATTATTCAAAAAGATGTATTTATTGCGTAATTAAAAGGCAAATTGCCAGATACTACTATGCTTGAAGTTGCAGGACAAAGTTTTGCTACACAGTTGCGCCAGTTTTGGAATGGTTTTACACATACACAGACCGAGCTCTATGACCTAGACCGGAGTTTTATGGTCGTTTTACGTGTCTTCTGGGCAGTTCATTACAACGGACATCTCGCCTTCAGCTATAAGCATCACTTTACTGCACTGAAGTAATCGCCGACAACTGGAATAGCATCCATCAACCTTACTACTGTGCTTTCGGCTGAATTTTAATAGAAAACTAAATTAAGCAGGCCAAACTATATCTGGAATGCTGCATGTACTCTCTGAATTAATGTTTATAACGTTACCTGTGTGACACTCGCTGATTCTCTATGCAGAAGCAATAACTGTGGGGAACTGCATTTGTCTCTTGTAGGCTAGTTATTAAATGGAAACTACTTGATTAGAATTATTTATTTAGCTGCTGCATATCTAAAACAGACTTCATAAGTGTAAAATTTTAAAGTATGCCTGTGTTTTATAGATTTAGGAAAAGAAATCTTTATTTCTACTTTAAAAAGGCATCGTAAAATCGCCAAAATACTAACAAAGAAAAGATAATAATGCTAATTGCAGTATAGAAAACTATTATTTGGATAATTCCTATATTATACTGGCCTTATTTGGGCTAAAATTAGAGACATGTATCAGATTCGAAAAACTCATGTCACGGCGTGGGCTCGAATCAGAACCATGGCTACTGCTTAGCTATTAGGAGGAGGTGTGAAATGCACATTAAATTTTCTCATTTGAAAGGCATCTCGACGAGCAGGTTCCAGCCGTAGCACTGAGTGTACTGGGTGTTCATTTGTGCTCATTTCATTGTTTAGAGTAAATTTTTTTTAATCGAGTGCCAGTTCTAAGGGGAAGAACATAACGTGGTACACATGTGACGGAGAAGTTGCCCAGCAAGCACAGCGTCCAATGCGAAGAGTATTAATACGGTGACAACGTTAATCATAGAATGCAGACAAAATAACATGTCCCGCGATGCCATACGCAAAAGCGTAAAATAAAATGAACAATCAAACATGCTAATCCTCCTTGCATAACCCTACCAACGTGCATTCATTCCGCACAGATAAGTCTTATTTATATTCGCGGAAGGGAGCCGCAAGACTCTGGTTGACGAGTTTTTGTGCATCCCTTATGCTAGTGATAACAAGTACCCCGGTTACGATTATCACGAACCGTCGATATCGATCAAAACAAAACACAGTGCGAAAGAGGTTTTGATAGGAAACATACCGTACTGATCGCCATGTGTTATTATGACGTGAAAGGTTCTCACTTTCAGACTGAACGCCTTGCTTGCTAGGTAATTTCTCCGAATCACGGGTATACATACACTTCTGCAGAAGTACTAGGGGGATACACAAGTGGCTAGACAAGTGAGGTAATGCAGTATGTCCATGGCACACTGAAATTAACACTCTGTATGTTGCAATCTTCCAAGTTTTAGGGTCCACACGACAGTGCGAATGCCCAATCATTAAACCATAAATGGACCCTAATAATGGAAATTAAAGGATGCAAGTCATCTTTAACATGTGATATATTGCGATGTTTGAAATCTCCTTCACACTTTATTGGAATATACGAACAACATGGGAAAGCATAATGTCCGTTCTTGCATCCCTCCATGGAAGAGCATCGCATGGAAGTCGAAGATCCGTGGGTCGAGTGTTGCCGTAATACATTTTATTATTTGGTTCAACTCTCCAAAACTAATCGCTATTTTGATGTAATATACATAGAAGAATCCAATATTTTAGAAAGACAACCTTAAGTTCATGACGGCGCCGTGGCCGAGTGGTTAGACCGCTCGCCTCCCACCGAGGCGGCCCGGGTTCAATCCCAGGGACCTGCATGTGGGATTTGTGGTGGATGAAGCGGCGTCTGGGCGGATTTTCTCCGGGTTCTCCGGTTTCCCCCGCCATTCACTCCACCAACTGCTCCATCATCACCTTTCCTTTCATCCATTTCACCAACATTTCGTTTCATCTACTTCCTTCATCCCATACCAGGCATCGGGCTGATCACCCATCCTGGATGCTCTGTCTGATCCACGAGTGTCTGCTCCTCGACGGGCTTCTGACCCCAGTCACCCGCTTGTAAGTCCTGGGGGGTGTAAGTCCTACATAAGAGAAGGGTAAACAGTTAATGAATGAATGAACCTTAAGTCATAAACATACAAAAATGGCACAGTTATGAACAAATGAAGTAACTGTGAGTGCTGGCAAAAACGGTCATCAATTACAAACAAGTTACATGCTTCGATCAACTGGAGAAACTGCAATCCATCCTTTCTGAGTTTCGTTAATGTATAATGAGATACTAAATATTGTAATTTTATGACATTTTACTGAAAACATGCCATTTTGTTTTGTATTAGAAAATTAGGCTCACTTGGCATTTTAAACATGAGGGCGTGATTATAAGATGGCTGTATTGCTACATTGTTGCTAGGTATGCTAAAATCTATGGGCGATTTGTTTCATTAGCATTTGCAAATCTTGAGTTTTCTTTGTTGTGATAAAATGGTGGTTAGCCCATTTGTTTGTTTTTTGTTCTGGAGCACCCATTCAATTACAGTTTGGTGATAAACAGACAGGAAACTTGTCACCCGATGAAGAGAAACACATTATTTTAGGTTATCTGTATTCTAGAGTACAGCGGCGCCGTGGCCGAGTGGTTAGACCGCTCGCCTCCCACCGAGGTGGATTTGTGGTGGACTGGGCGGGTTTTTTCTCCGGGTTCTCCGGTTTCCACAATTCATTCCACCAACTGCTCCATCATCACCTTTCCTTTCATCCATTTCATCCACATTTCGTTTCATCTACTTCCTTCATCCATCCTGGATGTTCCGTCTGATCCACGTGTGTCTGCTCCTCGACGGGCCACTGACCCCAGGCACCCGCCTGTAAGTCCTGGGGGGTGTAAGTCCTACATAAGAGGAGGGTAAACAGATAATGAATGAATGTATTCTAGAGTACCTGTGCAATGTGTACAATACACGTGGGTAGTGCCGCATTGATCTAGCGACGCAGCAGTTGTTTACTTCAATGTTGCAGTGGACGAGTACAGTAGTTTACTGGTAAAAGAAAGGATGGAGTGTTTACTTGCCTTTCCCGCTCCACTGCTGACCTTGACTACTTAGATACAGTAAACAAATACATACCTAAGGTCTATTCCACAGACGTTTACCCCATATCTCTTAACTGTCACGTGAACTAGTGACCTCTCATTGACTGCTGTCATGTTGTGAGATACAAAATAGTTCTTTATTTAACATGATAATTTATCTTAATATATTCGAATAGAATTGTCAAATTTACATGAATAAATGAATAAAATATAGTATGTACCCGAGTCAATGCATCTGATATGCATGTAAATTATCAACAAATAGATGAGAGGATCTTCGTTTTAGACCTGTCTCTCAAGATGACCAAAGCACGCGCATCTATCATGACAGAGTGTTTATTAAATCGCTGTTATCGCCTGAACATGCACTGCTTGTTTGCCATACGCGCCATTCAAAGGAGTATATTTGCCAATCAGGGGAAAGAGGAAGGGAAATAAGCGCGGAAGGCTATATGTCAGCGGGGCAATGTTATAAGAAACAGGGTTTAGATACACGTATAAATCGGCCTTCGGTGGAAAGAGGAACTAAGCAGTTACGGAACAAGTGGGCGGGGCATCGGAAGTGCAGTCAGATAAAGCTGCTGCTTCCGAGAACTATTGTGAAGACCTTAGCAGGTCAGTACTAGTGATGGGTCGAGTGCGTTACTTTACCGGAACTACTTCCAACACTTCCACTCCGCAGTCGGAGTCGTTTCAAGGAAGTAGTTCCAGTTCCACTCCGAGGAAATAGTTCCGGCCTCTGGTGGAACTAGTTCCATTGGAAGTACTTCCACTTCTTCATTCCGGAGTATTGGTGAAAATACTTCCACTTTTTACTCCGGAATGACTTCTTCTAGTCTATGAAGAGGAAGCATTACAAATATATTAAACAGGACACTACACATGTCTTTAACAATTAATGTCTCCTGTCACATAAGCAAGTGTTTGTGATTTAATGGCTTGTAGTTCTACGCTAGTATGTTGTGCTTTTTTCCCCGTTATATAATGAACTACAAAGTACTATTGGTAATATATGTAGTGATGTAGACCCTACGTACATGAATAATTTGTAATTCCATATGCTGTAAAGCAAATATAATTAACGGAACGCAACACTGGCTTTAAGACTGAAACTTATGCCTAGATACTTCGTAAAATATTGTTGTATTGCGTGTTAAACATTTAGGTTATGAACAGTGTGGAGGTAAATTCGTTTGCAATAAATGTGATTTCAGCAAATATAAAACATTATTTTGGGAAATTAACTTAAATATACTCATAACCTCTAGGAGGTGCTTTTTATGTTATTGTGAAGCGGAACATTTTGAGAATTTAATAAAAAGTGGTATGCTCCGATTTACATTTATTTTATTTATCCTTCTGAACCGTAAGTCTGCGGGACAAAGTTTAATGCCTTAAGGCAGTTTAAATTCTTAAGGTATTACTCTAAATTTGTGAAGAAAAAAAACTAGGTTATCAAATTCAGAATAATGCAAATGACAAATTGGAATTAATTGTTCTTTCACACAAGCCGTGTGTTGGACAGGGTTGGAAAGGTAGAATCAGATGACTGAAAAATTCAATGCCATAGCCGGGTTTTGTACCACGGATCTCCCGGTCTCCGTCCGGTTCAATTACAAATTGTTTGTCTTAGCTACAGCTGTATATGTAGAATTATCAGCTGTTTTTGCTTTTAACGACTACTAATCTACGTCATGGCACATAGCCAACAACGAAGCGGATAAGGAAAATGCGCAATGTAGAGTACCAACATTTTCAACTGAAATGAGGTTGGCGAAACTGGAAGAAACATTTATCAGCTTCAGCTGATTTAAAATGAGGTTATGTGACGTATGGCAATTCATAATTAAATACTATTGTAGCTTTGTCCTAATTATGGTGCTTTAAATGTTTTCTTGTTTCAAAAATTTATTTTTCTCACAGCGACAATGTAACAAATGAAAAATATATTTTAAATGGGTAATTATGCATAATTCGTGCTGTTCACGTAAAGGGCTCACTATTAATTTTAAGGTTAAAACTCCCAATCAACATAAAATGTTGTTTTAAGGAGTTAAAATGCAATATTTGCCTACAGACATACTGCAGTATTATATTATTATAATTGCTACATATGTGCGAAGTAGTAAGCGCACATGTAACTAGAAATTGAAATTTTCTCGTAGAAGCATAATCGGAATTAAGTGATTACAACAGAAAAAACAGGCTTCTGCGAACTTTTGAAATTCTGTACATAACGTTCAACTTAATGCAATATTCCTTTATTAAAATCACGACTACATGACGTGGGAAGTATGAGCAGATGAAATATAACTAAAAAAAATTGGTTTTTCTCATGGAAGCATAATTGGTATTGAACCATACTTTGGGGGGGGGGAGAAAGTTTATGCGTACTTTTTAGAAGTCTGTATTAACGTTCAACTAAAAGCGTTCATTGCATTTGTCATATTCAATAGGGCATTTAACATCAATTATGCATAAATGACACAAACACGAATTCATCTGTACTTGAGTCAGAATTGACTTAATTTACTTAAACATTTTTTCTCAAATTGCAACGTGACGCAGGCTGCATTAATGTCATTTCATTTACCATAAAGGAAATGATTTCCAATGTTATGGCGACTTCTAAATAATACGCATAACGCAATGCTGGTTAGGTATTGTATTGGCAATGGAATTGATGGAATGATGCAATTGGAAGTGGAAGTAACTCCGACGGAGTTGAAAGTAAATGTCTTGGAAGTACTCCGGCGGAGTGGAAGTAAAACTGCTGTGGAAGTAACTCCGACGGAGTTGGAAGTAAATGCCTGGGAAGTACTCCGGCGGAGTGGAAGTAAAACTGTTGTGGAAGTAACTCCGAAGGAGTTGGAAGTGATTGGAAGTAAGGAAGTGCCAGTTCCGAATAATGGAATGATTACTTCACACTTCCAACGGAGGAAGCGTTCCTTTGAAACGACTCCGACTCCTTCGACCCATCACTAGTCAGTACTGTTTTCATTGTGCAACTGTTCATACTTACTATCACCTTGCCTCTCACTAGCTCTCGGATATCAAGCCTTGACGATATTGCGCATTGTCAACAAAATATTGGTGCCCTCCTCTAAACGCACTCGCATCGTGGCGGATTTATAACAGCTAACCTATTTCGACGACTACCAACTTTCCCTGCATAGTGAGAAGATTCATACTAAATACAAATGGCTGAACTGCTGCTTAGTAATCGAAATGAACTGGGTTTAACAGCCATTAGAAAGTGTTTTCACAATTTAGTATGAAAATATCTGCAAGCCTTCTAACTGGAACAACTACAAAAAAACCGTCGCGACATGACCACGTAGCCTAAGTGAGGTAAAGTAAAATAGAGAGATAACACTTACTAATGATGTTATTACTCTCTGAACTGTAAGGTTTTCTTAACGTTGTTTTCTATTCCTTTCGCATTGAAAAAAACGCTCATCCCGCATTCACACTACCAGACTGATGGAGGTTTAGGGAATAGTTCTGGATAAAGCAACATTCCCCGCCTCAACCGAGAATTGAACCCGGGACTTCTGGTTGAGAATTGTTTCAAGCTGTAAGGTACAGGTACAATTTATATAATGTTACGGAGCGTGATTTAAAAATCTTAGTAAAATTCAACAGCAATATTGCAGTATAGCAAAGCTTAAACTTATTGATGATTCTTATACCAAGAAGGCTGGGCAATGGCTTCCAATGGACAATGTGGTTCAGGCAATTATTTTGGAATCGGCTGTACATATGCATAAGTTATCTCCTATCTATTTCCAGTTTAAAACTTGATAGCCAGAAGAAATCAATGATACATGAATAGCAAAAGCAAACCTCGGAGTAAGTTCTTGTTACTTTGAGGCAGTATTTTGACACTTAGATGATTTCAGTCTAATTATATATATATATATATATATATATATATATATTCAATAACAACCCGCCTTAAAGCAATATGTGTATGTAATAAGATATAAAAAGTGTATATTACAGTCATTGTATATGTTTATATTATTGTATACATTGTAACAATGTTATGTGAATGCATTACGTAATTTAATAATGTAGGAACTGTGAAAATAATAGGTTAAAAGTTGCTAACAATGAGGTAACCTTGAGGCAATAATAAGTAAGAAAGTTTAATAATGCTACTAGTCATTATTGGATCAACAATAATTTAAATGTTTGTGACAGTTTATAAAATAGCCAATCAACAACCAGAAAAAGCTTTAGTTAAATGAAGGTATTCTATTGGACTAGGATTAGCCAATCAGAGACTATAGATACAGAAATTTACAAATTTAGGCAGTATAAATAAAGTTGCTTGTAGACAGCGCTCATAACTGGACGCGTTACTAGCAGACAGCGTTACTAACCAGACGCGAGATGCGTCCTCGGGAAATTTAATACGTATTTTGTCTGAGACAAAAATAGTTCTACGTGTTAAAAAAGTGCAAGTAATTAATTTAAAAAAATCTCACAGCTCTCTCTCACTATATCAGTGAAGTGTTATTTAAATCGTGTCAAGCATTAATAAAAGGAGTGAAGTAAAATTATAATCTGTGTAAGCCTACATTCTTCAGTCGCACCACGCCCTGTTAAGAAATTCATGTCTCTAAAATTAATACTGACGCAACCGAGGCAAACAAAAATATATAATATTTAAAGAAACTTTCAAATTACAAAGTTAATATTTTTAAACATTTTGGGGGGGGGCAAAGTCCACCGGAAAGTACATTTGGGGGGAAGGCTACCGGAAAGCGGGTACTATACTTGCGGTTGCAACGAAGTTCGGCTCCCAATAGTTGAAATATAATACATCTTCTTCAAATTGACTCCCAAAGCGTGGGGCTTATAAATAACAACGTAAAAAAGTAACGTAATGATACTATCTATTTCAACTTTTGTTGTATATAAGGTAATTCTAAGTGTAACAAAATAGTTTTTTTAAATATTTCAGTTTGTTTCTGTTATGGTACTCTACTAATAGTTTTCATTTTGTTTATGAATCGATTCATTTTTAAGTTGTATTAAGACGCCACTCTATAAAGCTTAAATGGACTATTGGGTAAATGGGGGTCACTACGATTGAAATTTCCTGCAAGTGGCTGTAGCAATCCATGGATCATAAAAGGTTGAATGTTGTACTACCAAAATGTATGTTTGAATTATTCATAATTGTTGTACTTATTTTCAACGAGCAATTTCTGTTACTCATACATACCTTTAGTGATGCCATTCCACATTTTGCATATTCTAAGGTTATTATTACTATTTCTGTTTTTATTTTTATTCTTATACTATTCTAGCAGCTTGTTTATAAGCATTTGTCTGTAGAAAACATTTTGTTAAAATAATATTAAATTTTAGACTTTTGTTTCGTTTGTTCAGTAAGCATCGCCACTACTCTAAGCTGTGGGGACAAGGTGGTCAAAAAATCTGAATATTTTTGTATTTTAGAAACGGTTGTGTGTTCTATAGTTTATAGTGAGAAAAGAAGAAAATACAAACATTTCTGCTAGTTACATTCCTTTTTGTATTTAAATCAACGAGTCCTGCGAATTTTACCGCTTCCCATATATAAAAAAGCTGATGATTATGGTTATCCATGCACAATAAAACTGTAAAGTATTATTTACTTGGCAATTTTGATTGACAATTTTCCTACGGCTAAACTAATAAAAAACAGCACGTGTAAAAATGTTGTCTACGTGTTTGCCTATGTTAGTTCACTTAAGAATGGCTGAACCTATTGCTATGAAAGATGGTGCATAAAATAATATGTTGGGTAAGAATGGATTATTTGTCATTTTAAATGCTTCCCTAAATGGGGTACGAAGTCAAAGAATGCAAATATCTCGTTTGTTTTTGGCTTTTATAACAAAATGTTCTTTAACAAATTTATAGAAATAACTCTTCTGACTATATTTCCCATTTACAAAACTTTGATAGCATAAATATTTAAAAACGTACACATATTTTCGTTAGTATTATCCGTGTACTAAGCCAGCTAACGTTTTATACATTACATTTTGGATTTTTACTGTCCTTTACAAATTATCATGAAAAACTACAAGCGCACCAATAGGCATACATTTGTGTAATACTAAACCTAAAATTTTTTAAAAAATCTGATGTGTTACACTCACATGACATTCTATACTCTTGTACAAACTATTTTTACTAACGCTTATTCCCAATATGCTTCATGTTAATCGAGATGTTAACCTTTTTGCTAATTTTCTTGTAGATGCAAGGGGAATTGGTAGGCTTTAAGCGATAGTCAAATATTTTAAGAGCTGGTTCTATGTGGAGTATTCTCTGCACTACCAGGACAACAAAAATGAGTAACGAATTCCCATTTGAGAAAAAGTTTAAGTATTGGAAAATTTAACAGTATAACAAGCAATATCTCGAAAATGGTTCACTCAACAAAACAAATGTATATGACATCAATTGTGTATTTTAACGCGAATCTACATTTTTGTTTAGTAAAATGTTGTCTATCTCTTATGGTTTACCAATTAGGCAAAAGTCGTTCACAACGAAGAATACTTTTGGAGACATTCCCAGAAAATTCAAGATATACATTTTATTTGTTATGAAAGTATCTTATATATATGATACTTTAATAAAAATCGTTATAGCTATTTTTGAGAAAATTAAAATTTTCGAAAAATGTTTCATGTAAAGGGTAATCTGAGGTGGGGGGATTTTCTTGAAAACCTTCGTGTGCATCTCTGGAAGACACTGAACCTAAATACCAAGTTTGGTATTAATCCGACTGTTAGTTTCTGAGTTATGCTGTTCACAGACACACAGACACATTGACAGACACAGACACACACGAACATGTTTCCAAAAATGCTTTTTTGGATTCAGAGGGTTTCAAAACATATATTTCCGGTAAAATCTCGGTATCGAATTTTTGGGTGGAATACAATACTTCCCCTACTTACTATACGTAGTAGAGAAAATAAAAATGTGCACCAAAGTTACATAAAAGTCTGTTTTGAACACATGGCATATAATACAGGTTATATAGAGAAAGAGAGAGGCCAATAGAGATAATAAGAGAAGGCGAGAGAGAAGTAGTGGCGGTTGAGTGAGGCAGAGAAAGAGAGGGAGAGAGAGAGAGAGAGAGACAGAATATGTGTGTGTGTGTGTGTGTGTGTGTGTGTGTGTGTGTGTGTGTGTGTATCTCCGCAGCTATCGTAACAACGCGAATAGAGCTACCGGTTCAGTTACTTTTTAAATAAATGTGAATTAATCTCGCTTTTCACGTAAGTTGTACCTTTAACGGAGCGAGATGATGTAAGGTTTGCATTTGGGATGTTCAGGGTTCGATTTCCGTGATTTTCCCTGATCTCGGCAGGTGGTTTCTCAACCACCGCCATTTCCTTTCCATAATTTCCCTTTCATTCCGTTTCCTTTTGATCTTGCAGCTGTGCTTCTAGATAAAATATGATAACAAAACAAATCAATAAACCACAAATTTGGAATTTACATCCTGCTTTAGCCAGCCAGATACAAGGATGATATATTACAGATTTCTTTTATTGCACTTCTAGGTTTCATAGCGTATGGCGGTGCCGGACAGATGGTATAGATGCTTGCTCAAAGAAAGAATATTCCCTGTGGACACTAGAGGGCTACTTGTCGCGGGTCATTCATCGACCTCTCAAGGCAATTCCAGCAGTGGGACGGGTCTTTGAGCCTGGAACTGCTATGGACTTTCGCGCGTCTCTGTGGTATCTCCTACGGCCTGTAGACTCCTGTGGTTCCTTCACTTTATCCCTTCCTCCTGCGGGGTATGTGAGCAACAATAGATCTATGTAGGTAGCAATGGGTGTCACCCTATATTGTGTAACCTATTCCTATAAGTACATCCACGCAATAGTGTAGATGGATGTGAAGTCCTCTTCATTCTGAATTACTTTTGTATAATTGGTAAAACATAGAGATAGACAAAATCTTACCACGTAAAAGAATATAGACCTCGTTAAAGCACACAGTTTAAGTCGAATACAGTTTGTTGTGGCGTTAACGATTTACAAGTTATCCTTCGTTATAGGTCTGAATTTTCAAATGCTTGTACCTTTCTCAAGAGGAAAGTCGCTATTCATTTCTTTCCCGTGGTCATGCAAAGAGACCGAAATTTCAAAGCCATCACACAGCAACCCGCTCTTAAAAGATTTTACTGGCTTAAGCGTATCCTTTTCCCTTATTCTCCCTGTACTATAAGGAAATATGTAACAAAACCATTTTTACTTACTCTACTACGTAGAGTAAGTAGGGGAGTATTGTATTCCACCCAAAAATTCGATACCGAGATTTTTCCGGAAATATATGTTTTGAGGACCCCTGAATCCAAAAAAGCCAGTTTCGGAAAACTGTCCATGTGTGCATGTGTGTGTGTGTGTCTGTGTGTGTGTGTGTCTGTGAACAGCATAACTCAGAAATGAACAGTTGAATAAACACCAAACTTGGTATTTAGGTTCAGTATCTTCCAGAGATGCGACACGAAGGTTTTCAAGAAAATCTCTCCACCCCAGATTACCCTTTACATGGAACATTTTTCTAAAATTTTTAATTTTCTCAAAAATGGCTATATTTTAAGATATTTTCATGACAAATGAAATGTACATCTTGAATTTTCTGAGAATGTCACTAAAAGTATTCTTCATTGTGAATGACTTTGGCATAGCTGGTAAACTATAAGAGATAAACAAAATTTTACTACACAAAAATGTAGATCGGGTTAAAATACACAATTTATGTCATATACATTATTGTTGTTGAGTGAAAGTGAGATATTGCCTGTTATTCCCTTAAATTTTCCAATACTTATACTTTTTATCAAATGAGAATTCCTTATTCGTATTTTTTTGTCATGGTAATGCAAAGAGAATGGAATACTGCACATAGCAACCAGCTCTTAAAACATTTGACTATCGCTTAAAGCCTACCAATGCTCCTTGCATCTACAAGAAAATTAGCAATAAGATTGTTTGTAAAAATAGTTTATACAAGAGTAGAGAAAATCATGTGAGTGTAACACATTAGATTTTTTATATGTTAATATCGATTAAGACAAAAATTAGCTTTTGTAAGAATAGCTTATTCAAGATTGGGTAGAGAAAGTCATGTGAAAGTAGCACATTTTTAATTATTCACCATCCTCAAAAAACAGTTTGCAGTACAAAACTCATAACGGCATTACGGAATTCAGAAACACAAAAATATCAACTTGTCTTGCCTTTTCAAACTTCCTCTCATTCATTTTATCAGTTCTGAATGTGAAAAAGAGAATCAGTTCTATGCCATCATGTCCTCGTTCTAAATGTTTACCTTGCTGTAAACTTACAACAAGCCATTTCATGAGAAGTTACAGTGGCTGGAGAGGTTATGGCCACTGTATGTTTGCGATTTACTGGGAGCATAAAGTGGGAATGATGATATGAATTTCACACTAGCGGTAGCTCATGTTTATGGCACAAGCTGGGGGATCACAATGTTCTTGATTATCATACGGAACGACAGATATAGCCACGCTCTGCTGGGAGTTGACATAGCACAGGTAACAAAGCAAGTGAAATCACGGCACAGTTACCATTTGCACAATCAGAATGACATAATTTGTTTTTCCTTTTCATACCAACCCCAGAATAAGGACAAAAGCCATGGGAGTGTATGCTGCGCTCATCAATGTAAATCATCGAGCTGATTTAATTAATGGATCAATCCAGCAATCATGCCTTTTAATTAATGAAGCAGTAGGCTAATTATTTTCATTCCGAATCTGTCATATTCAGCCGCTAGGTGCGTCTTCCATCAGTAGGATTAACGTTTTTCTAGCAAACTTATGTGGAAAAATAACGCATATATAGTACGCAGAAATGGAACTTCCTACCATCCCAGTTTACGTGGATCCCTTGAAATAAAACGGCGTTCACAGTAAAGGAACTTAAGCTTAATAATTTAAAAACCTTTGCATGGAAACAACTGTACAAAAGAAGTATTTAACGTGTTAAATTGGAGGAAAGATTTTGTAATCTGATTAATTCTTTGACTGTCACAAACAGTATCCTAAACTACCAGGGCCAGGAATCTGATGACATGGCATCTTTTAACTGTTGCATCATGGGCACTGCTAGCGTGTACCTAAATCCTTATCATGGTCCTAGATTATGAAAATGCATATCTATTAGGTCTGTTGTAAGCATTTATTTCAGGATTCACGAGCCTAGAACACATCTGTAGTGTATGTGCAGGATGTAGATAAATGAAACTAAACATTTCTAGACTTTTCTCTCCCCGAAACAATTCACGCTGATCAGAGATTAGAAAATTACTTACATCTGTACTTTTTAGAGGTGCTTATTGTGCAAAAACATAAAACAAAACATCCATGAGCTCCCTTCCACCAATCAGCGACTAAGAGCGTTCCATCTCACTGTCGATATCTCTCTTTCTTCCCTCCAATATATTTACAAGATGATCATTCTTGGTTGAGACAGATTACACTAGTCTGAATTTTGCAAACTTTTGTCAGATGATTTCTTAAAGGTAGGTGTTCTTGAATCATCTTTTTATGCTGATTCCAGAAATAACTTTCGTTTTTATCTATCACGTCGGGTTTCTACACAAAATAAGAAGTAATGTTTGACAATTTTACTAATGAACGTAGAAAAGTATTCAAATACCATTTCACACAAGGTAAGGTTTTATTCAAGAAACTTTTTAAGAATACTCTCAAGAACTCCCCTAATTTATTCCATGCCTACATTTTAACAAAACAAGAAGCCAAAGTGTTTCATTTAATTTTTTTCAAACTTTCTCTTCTTTGACTTCCTTGCAGATCTTTGTCCCTCCTCAACATCCAACAGTAGTCGGCCATCATAGTTTCATTCCATCTCCCCTGGTACCTCCTCTCCATTTGCTTAATATCTTGGTGAAAACGTTCACCCTGCTCTTCACTATAATGTCCCAGATTTTCTGGAAAGTAGTCGATATGTGAATGCAGAAAATGCACCTTTACACTCATGTTACAACCCATCTTCTTGAAATTTTCCAACATTATTTCGACAATGGCCTTGTAATTAGGATCTTTGTTATTGCCTAAGAAGTTTTCAGTAACTGATCGGAAGGCGGGCCATGCTTCTATTTCTCACTCATTCATTGTCTTTTGAAAATCTTCATCCTTTATCGATTTATTTATCTGAGGACCAACAAAATTTCCAGCCTTTAATTTGTCTTGTGTAATGAAGGAAAATTTCTTGGAAAGGTACTTGAAGCAGGGTCCATACTGTGGTAGAGCTCTAACAAATTGCTTCATCAAGCCCAATTTTATGTGTAGTGGCGGAAGCAATATCTTTATATCTCTATATTTTTAAGTGAAATTGTGAAAAAACTGCACGTTATAGGAAAAAACCAAAAGCAGTTCTGAAATCAGCATAAAAAGGTGAGTCAGTATCACCGATTAGTTTTCAGTCATCCGACATCATACAGACTAGTGTTATATACAATGTTATTCTATGGAGGTCTTGATATAATAGATACATATTAAATTGTCTTGAGTAGATAGTCAGGTGAGAGTACACATAACTATGACTAGCTTTATACATTCTTTACTTGCATTCTGGAAAAAAAATAACATTCCTATTTAATCGTTAGTCTGGAAGGTGTAGCTTACCCATGGAGGAGTGGTAACTATCAGGAGAACAGGTGTAATTCTCTTATGAATTCATAACCCAAAACCAGAGTTGACAGAAGTTAGCCCTTTTTCGCGTCAATGATTGTTATTGGCATAGGCTATGAAGTTCTCTTCATTGGCTATCAATTTTGTATAATTCAAGTACTCAAAAGAGTTAGTGTACAGCAGTTGTGTAAGACCTGCTTGAAACAATTTTCTTAATTTTTATTTTTAGGTTCTTCACACAAGAACATGGAATAAATATGTACTTCCTAAATCATTTCATCATCATTGTTATACCTACTTTTTACTCTCTCTACTACGTATAGTAAGTAGGGGAAGTATTGCATTCGACTCAAAAATTCGATACCGAGATTTCACATGCTTTGAGGCCTCCTGAATGCAAAAAAATGTATTTTTGGAAACATGTCCGTGTGTGTGCCTGTGTGTCTGTGTGTGTGTCTGTCTGCATAACTCAGAAACGAACAGTCAGATAAACACCAAACTTGGTATTTAGGTTCAGTATCTTCCAGAGATGCGACACGAAGGTTTTTAAGAAAATCCCCCACCCCAGATCACTCTTTACATGTAACATTTTTCGAAGATTTTAATTTTCTCAAAAATAGCTCTAACGATTTTGATTAAAATATCATACGTTTAAGATATTGTCATGAGAAATGAAATGTACTATATCTCGAATTTTCTAGGAATGTCTCCAAAAGTATTCTTCATTGTGAACGACTTTTGCATAACTGGTAAACCATAAGAGATAGACAAAATTTTACTACACAAAAAATGTAGATCGCGTTAAAATACACAATTTATGTCATATAGGTTTTTTTTTTTTTTTTGAGTGAACCATTTTCGAGATATTGCTTGTTATTCTGTTAAATTTTCCAATACTTATACGTTTTCTAAAATGGGAATTCCTATTCATTTTTTTTGACCTGGTAATGCAAAGAGAATGGAATACTCCACGTCGCAACCAGCTCTTAAAATATTTGACTATCGCTTAAAGCCTACCAATTCCCCTTGCACCTAAAAGAAAGTTAGCAATAATATTAACATCTCGATTAACATGAAGCATGTGGAGAATAAGCGTTTGTAAAAATAGTTTGTACAAGAGTAAGGATAGTCATGTGAGTGTAACATATCAGATTTTTTAAAATTTTAATAATTTACAAACATTGTTAAGTGATCAAAATCCGGGTCATGTTAATCCCATAAATGTTCACGCCTGTGGCGAACATCCTAGATAAATAGTATGTACATTCCTGTCCAGGATGCGCTTTGTTGCAAAGGCTGCAATCTGTTATTCTCCGCCAAAGAAAGTGGCTGTAGCTCGACCGGGCGCATGCTCATTTCGACACTGACATCCACCAGTGAAAAGGTTCCCTCATTGGTCCAACAATACATTAACGAAGTTTTCTTTTTACTTTATAAGGCTGTTGGAGTATGATATTCTGTAAAACCGATGTGATAGTTGAGGCAGTATTTTGAACACTAAAATGATTTAAGTCTGATTATATAATTTAAAATATAATAAAAGCGATATGTATATAATATATAAAATATATGTAACTGTCATTGTATTAAAGTTTATATTATTGTGTACATATATAATAATGCTATGTGAATGTATTAAGTAATTTAATAATGTAGGAGCTGTGGGGAATAGAAGCCGAAAGTTGGTAACAATGATGTAACCTTGAGGCAATAATGAATTGGAAAGTTTAATAATGCTACTAGTAATTGTTGAAGCAATAATTATGCGATATTTTAAACAGGTTATAAATAGCCAATCAACAACTAGAAAGGCTAAAAGTTACATAAAAGTATTCTATTGGAATAAAATTAGCGAATCAGGGACTTGAAATAGAGAAATTTACAAATTTAAGCGGTCAACGCAAGTCGCTAGAAGGCAACGTACCTGAGCAGTTCGTTCGCTCGGTACGTATTCAGTGTGAGTCATGTAAAATTCATTACAGCGAGAATATTATAAAGTTTACGTGTTTAAAGGTGCAATTAATAAATAATCTCACAGCTCTCTATATCAGTGAAGTGCTATTTAATCGTGTGAAGAATTAATAAAAGGAGTGAAGTAAAAATTATAGTTTGTGTAAGCACACATTCTTTAGCCGCATCACCCCCTGCTAAGAGATACATGGTTCTACAAATTAATACCAACGCAGCCGAGGCATACAAATATAATGTTTAAATAAACATTCAAATGAAAAAATTGACTTTTAAATGTTGGGGCGAAGGCCACCAGAAAGTGTACGTTAGGGCGAAGGCCACCGGAAACTTTGTATCGTACGTGGGGCTGCAACTACCTCAAGTTTGGTGCCCAAAGCGTGATGCTAAATAATAATTTAAAGATAATCTACATCAAGTTTGGTTCCCATACGTGGTGCAACAACTAGAACAATAAACCTTTTTCAAGGTCCGAACTGCCGTACTGATTAAAGAAGAATGGCTGTTTGTTATGCACAGTGTATAACACAATAATGATTTGTTTTTCTTTGTAAAGTTTATTTTACTCAACGACAATACACAATTTTGCTAGACATGAGTATATAAAAAATCACGTGGAATGTGTATATGGGATGCTACCCAGCGGTAGTCCCAGGGTGGTTGTTCATGGAGCTCACTGTGCTAGCGTCTTTGGAATCTTCGGCGGTGAAGAGCAGCAGGACGTAGTAGTGGATTGTGGTGTGGATGCAGGACCTGTGCAACTTCTTGTAGTTGGTGCGGAGGATTGGCAAAACCTCCGGAAGACTAAATCAGCATGTAGAGTGGTGGTGCGATCGTATCAGGGTGCTCCAGTAACCAGAATTCTCTGAATTCGGTTGATTTGGTAAGGCAGATCCTCAGATAGGACAACTGTACTACGATATGGGTCCATTGAAGGGTGCATAAATAAGACGCTTGTAGTGCAAATGTAGTGCAGCTTGGGCCGATACTAGATATTTTATTCCTGCGGCGGAGTTTGTATACTAAGCGGTAATATGAAGGTTCCAAGTGAGCTTGCTATCTAAGCTCTGGTGGATTCCGTTGGATATCTGTGCTCCTCTCATCAAAACAGGATAGTGCTTTGTTTGTATGTGAACTTGATAATTATCCTTCATGCATTAGACATTTCTGTCTGTAGCAATCTGCATGTCCTGTTCGTGCCACCTTTTATCTCACCTCCTCAAGATATGTAGATTTTCAGTAAATGTTTAATCCCTGTTCGGATTACGAACGCTGCGAGATTAAGCTGGTGATCTGTTGTTGTTGTTGTTCACCAATGTCACTGGGGATTAATTGATATGCATCATTTTCCCTCTGACTTCCCAATATAAAGTCTGTAAGTTATCACTTTTAAGGCCTTTGCATTTGATGAGATGCTGTTTGTTCAGGATGACTTCTTCTTCACAGAGAGTGCACTTGGGTGTAGGTAGGCATCGTATCTTGTAGAGATGTTCTGCGAGGCAATCGTGGCCAGTTGTCATCCTAAATAAGGCCACTGAAGTCTTCCTTGGCATTTTTTGTATATCAAATCTTTCTTTAATAGTCTTATAATCTTTATCCTTTAATTTATCTTCTTCATCAAGTCTCTGCTGTCTTTTGAAATGTTGTTTAATGTTATTTAATTCTTTGTTTATTTCTATTTGTCCTACAGGTTTTACTTGTTGTATTGCACCTTTCTTTGTTAATTGATCCACATGTTCATTGCCCAAAAGTCCAACATGAGCTGGGATCCATTGTAGAGTGACATGATTTCTAGAAAAACAATTAGGGGAACAACGTAGTCCGCCTCCACGTGGTGTTCCCTGGGTGACGCTAAATGGACTACAACACAGGCATGCTTCCCGAGCCAAAAAGAATTTAAAAGAAGAGCACTTCTTAGTGCTATTTTGGAATGCCGGTGGAATGAACCAAAGTAACTGGTGATCTGGCAGCCAACTTTTTGCTTCCAGCCCGCAGGATGCATTCTTTAGGCACCAACCTACGTAGATGCGTTACTTTCTCTACAGCTCACGAGTCGCTTCTACCCGTTGTGGTAATCTTAGCTTACTCTTCCTCTCACCAACCATCAAGTCAGCAAAGCTAATTTCTCTGGAAAGGTCGCCTGGAACATGGAGTACTGAACCCTTCCATCATGACAAGGTGATACCCTCAGAAGGTTTTAAAATCTTAATTCGAAAACTCTTAAAGTCTTGGGAATTAGGTCTTTCCTAAGAGCTCTATGGATGTCAGGGAAAGGCTATTTTCAACTCCATGAACAAAACAAGTCATTATCATCATCATCATCATCATCACGACCTAAAGCTAGCTTCTAGTTCACGAGGTCGCGGGTTCAAACCCGGCGGAGGGCGATGGATTTTTTCGGGCGTAAAAATCCTTAGTATAGCTTCTTTCGGAAGATAAGTAAAGCCGGTGGTCCCGTGTCGTAGATTTACGGCACGTAAAAGAACCTCAAGCCTGATAAAGGGGCCTCTGAGCAAAATTACCGGTATTTCACGCCCAACGTAGAGTGGAACGCTAAGGACCAGAGCAGTTAAAGAGCGTCCATAAATAAAACTCAATTTCAATTTAAGTATCCGTTCTTCAGGTATTCTCATTAAGTGTTCTTGACACTTCCTCCCGTTTTTTTCCATATTTTTGATTGAATATTCAAATTCCTCTCTCATTTCCACATTGATTTTTATATAAATATAGAAATCTACCAACACCTAGGCAATCTCATGTCTTCAGCATTTTCTGTTATGTATTTGCCTGTTGAAAACACTTATTCACACCAATAATAGTGGTTCTGGTGTCTCTTGTTTCACGCATTAATGTGCTCCGCATAGTAATTGAAGTAGATTATCTTTACGTTATTATTTTAGCACCGCGCTTTGGCATCAATCTTGAGTTAGTTGCAGCCCCACGTAAGATACAAAGTTTCCGGTGGCCTTCGCCGCACGTTCACTTTCCGGTGGCCTTCGCCCCCACGTTTAAAAATAAACTTCGTATTTTGAATATTTATTTAAATGTTATATATGTATGCCTCGGCTGCGTCAGTATTTTTGCAGAAACACGTATCTCTTAGCACGGGTGGTGTGGCTAAAGAATGAAGGCTTACACAAATTATTATTTTTACCTCACTGTTTTTTTATTTATCTTTCACACGATTAAATAACACTTCATTGATATACCATACTGTAGAGCTGTGAGATTGTTATTTACTTTTTAACATGTAAACATTATATTATTCTCGCCGTAATGAATTTTCATGTCTCGCACATTGAACACATCCGTACAGATCGAGTACGCAATCCAATAGCGTCTGCCTGGGTACGCTGTCTAGTAGCATCTGCCGCTTGAATTTGCACTTTTTTCCTATTTTAAGTCTCTGATTGGCTAAGCCTACTCCAATAGAATACTTGTATTTAACTTAAAGCTTTTCTATTTTTTGATTGGCTATTTATAAACTATTTTAAATATTACATTATTGTTCCAAGAATTATTAGTAGCATTATTAAACTTTCTAATTTATTGTTGTCTCAAGGTTACCTCATTGTTAGCAACTTTCGGCTTCTATTCTCACAGATCCTACATTGTTAAATTACTTAATACATTCACATAACATTATTATACATGTACACAATAATATAAACATAATATAATGACTGTAACATACCTACACTTTTTATATATTATTACATACACATATTGCTTTAAGGCGGACTGTTATTTTATTTTATATTATATATTTAGACTGATATCATTTAAATGTTAAAAATACTGCCTCATAATATATACATTTTAAAGGTTTATATTGATGGCTTATTTGATAGAATAAAACATTAATACCTAGGAAGCAAAGTTTCTTATCACATTTTCATCTGACTTTGTTTCGTTAAATTCAAATACTTTAGTTTCGGAAGCTGAAATGTTAAGCTGACCTAATTATGTGGGACATAAAATGACTATTTATTTTGCATATAAAATATTTATTTTAAATAAATTTATACAGAATTAATTATTTAAATCTGGAACATTGTCTCCGGTGCAGAATATGTTCAATACCGTCAAGGTTTTGCCTCAAATGGCTTGTCATCTCTTTGACATGAGTGTTCAATACAGCACATGGCGCAACTCCACATCTTAGCTTTGGCTAAAGTTTACGCGTTACAATTAGTTTATGAGAAGGCTTTCCTTGTTGATTTACGGGCACTTTGAGTCAAAACACACGGGAACCGTTTTGATAGATCGCTTTTTCTCCGGCGCACATGCGTTGGTTTTTTTTAAATTATTGAGATAACTTATAACCTTCTGCTTTCTAAGATCATGTTCTTGTATTAAACTGAGTACATCTCTTGATATTTACAAGTCTTTTTTGGTCGAAAAAATCCAGTTTTTACCTCGTGTTGAATAATCAAGCGGACGTTGCTTGTAGCTATAGGTACATCTGATTAGTGATTCTGCCTGTCTACCGATTTTTTACGAAGTTCAGCATGCACGGTTTGAGGCAGTGTTTTTAACACTTAAATTATTTCACTCTAATTATATAATCTATGAATTCAATAACAGCCCGCCTTAAAGCAATATGTGTATAAATACAAATATAAAAGTGCATGTAACAGTCATTGTATTAATGTTTATATTATGATGTACATGTTTAATAATGTTATGTGAATGTATTACTTAATTTAATAATGTAGGAGCTGTGAGAAATAGGTAAAAAGTTGCTAACAATGAGGTAACAATGAGGTAACTTTGAGTCAATAATGAAATGGAAAGTTTAATAATGCTACTAGTCATTAGTGGAGCAACAATAATGTAAATTTTAAGACAGTTTATAAAATAGCCAATCAACAACCAGAAAAAAGCTTAAGTTAAATAAAAGTATACCAATGGACTAGGATTGGCCCACCAGAAACTGAAATATAGGAAAATTTACAAATTCAGTGTTCAGTTGCTAGCAGACAGCGTTCCTAACCGGATGCGAGACGCGTCCTCGAGAAGTTTAATACGTATCCAGTGTGAGACAAAAATTCATTACGGCGAGGATATTATAAAGTTACGTGTAATTAATAAATAATCTCACACTGTCTATATATCAGTGAAGTGTTATTTAATCGTGTCAAGGATTAATAAAAAGGAGTGAAGTAAAAATTATAATTTGAGTAAGCCTACGTTCTTCAGCCGCATCACCCCTTGTTCAGAGATACATGTTTCTACAAATTAATACTGACGCAGCCGAGGCAAACCTAAATATATAATATTCAAAGAAACATTAAAATATAAAGTTGAAAGTAAAGTTGGAGTGAAGGCCACCGGAACCTTGTACCACACGTGGTTGCAACTACTTAAAGTTCGGCTCCCCCCAGTAGAACTACAGTACAACTCCTCCTAAAAATTAAACTCCTTCAGGTTAGTAATATGCATACACAATATTATTCTTTTAGTGAGTTAATTAAACCTTACATTTATTATACGATCCTATTGTTACTTTTAGTTTTTGTTGAAGGATAGATCTAGCAGCAGGATACTGCGGGCGAAGAATGAAGAAGCAACACTTACTAAACTCAAAATGTATTTTTATAGCTTTCATCTTATTCTTCATCACAGCTTTTTTTAATTCCTCAGCTTGTCCTCAATATGCAATATTTGTATCATAACTGATGCAGCCACGCTACGTCCTCCAAAAATGAAGCATTACCTTTGCCTCACGGTTGCTGCTTTTCTCCTCCTAGTTGGTTTTTTTTATTTTGCCACAGCCGCTCGAGCATGAGATCTTAATCACTGGGCATGCGTGAGTATATGTACATAGAAACACGAACGCTTTCTTGGAACACTTTTATTCACCATTAAAATAAGACTTAAGATTTGCCGATCACTTTTAAATTCTTACGATGTTACTGTGTCTTTTCCAAGACCGAAGATTATCAATTACAGCTGAACGTTCGATCCTCTTGCAAGTTCACACCCAGAGAATATTGTTCCGCACCCCAAGAGGGCCCCAACGAGAGTGTGTCCTCACCACACGGGCGTCCCAGCGAGAATGTTCTCACCACACGCGCGATACAAGAAAAATCTCCTAACTTCCCCTCTCTCCCCTTAAACATTTCGCACCAAAACTGAGCGTCATGAACCTTCTAGTGACCTTCACTTCCTGGTCAGTGCGTCTGCACCCATTATTTCTAGGAGAAACTGGCTTCAGCGGTTTTACCCTTTATACCTGGGGCTGATCCCTAATTATCTAAGCTGTGCCTGTCTGATCTTTCTGTCGCGTTTAACAGTCAACAATTTTCCCAATGCTTCTCCTTTTAATACATGCACTGATTTTAAATATTTTATTATTTTTTTTATTTTGCTATCCTTCCCAGATTATTATAATAATTATTGACTTTATAATTTCGGCTTCATAGCATAACATTCTTACTTATTTCCCTAAGTTTAATGTATACAGTAGGAACAAAATAAAATTAAATAAGTGAATAAATAAAATATAAATACAAGGGCGGGATTAAAACGGTATAATATCTGTACCTGGAATATCAAGAGTCGTAACTCTATTTCTAGTGATTTTGAGGTTTAGTTATCTTGAAAATTGCAAGAAAGAAATCTATTTGGAGGTATACAGTATTAGTTCTCATCTTTATTAGCTTATAAACAGGCAGCCTCAACTCTAATATCACTTAGTAGTATAGAATCATAAATCCCACTTACTACTGTTTAACACAATCTGTGTTGGCCAACTGTAGCAACTTCCTCTTGCGACTGTATGTCTCTGACCTGGAACATTGGTTTCCATTGTTTTCTTCTCGCTCTTTTGTTTATACAGCTGAAGCTGCCTAGGATAGTATTATTGTAGAGTAAATTATATGAGCGGGATGTGGCCCGCATTCGAGAGGTCCTGGGTTCAAACCCCAGGGGCCAACCAATCTGACCTAAGTTTTTTCACGGCTTACTAGACGAATGCCTTCTTCTCCACCGCCATAACAGGCATTGGCCTGATCACCCGTCCTGGATATGCTATGATCCAGAGTTTTCTTGCTCCTCGACAGGCTACTGACCCAAGGCATTGACTTGAAAGTCTTTCAGAGTGTAAGACTACAAAGAGGAGGTTGATCCGTTAAAGAAGAAGGAGAGTCTACAATGAGCACAGTGATATAGCTGTGTTTAAGATATACTCCAGAGGAAGACATTTATATTGAGGCAGTATTTTTAACACTTAAATGATATCAGTCTAATTATATAATATAAAATATAATAACAGCCCACCTTAAAGCATTATGTGTATAAATAATATATAAAAAGTGTAAGTTACAGTTATTGTATTATGTTTATATTATTTTGTATATGTATAATAATGTTATGTGAATGTATTACGTAATTTAACAATGTAGGAGCTGTGAGAATAGGAGCAAGCTGCCTTTCGTAGCAAACAGAATTATAAAGTAGAAGCCGAAACGTCCTAACAATCAGGTAACCTTGAGGCAATAATTAATTGAAGTTTAATAAGGCTATTAATAATTCTTGAAACAGTAATGTAATATTTAAAACAGTTTATAAATAGCCAATAAAAACTAGAAAAAGCTTTAGTTAAATAAAAGTATTCTATTGGAGTAAAATTAGCCAATCAAATACTTGAAATATAGTAAAAGTGTAAATTTAGGCGGTAGAAGCCAGACGCTAGAAGACAGTGTACCCAACCAGACGCTACTAAGCAGCTTCCCAAGCAGTTCGATACGTATTCAGTGTGAGACATAAAATATTCATTACGGCGTGAATAATACAAAGTTTATGTGTTAAAAAGTACAAGTAACAATAATCTCACAGCTCTACAGTAGGATGCATCAGTGATGTGATATTTAATCGTGAGAAGGAATAATAAAAGGAGTGAAGTAAAAAAAATATAATTTTATGTAAGCTTTCATTCTTTAACCGCACCAACCCCTGCTAAGAGATACGTGTTTCTTCAAATTACTATGACGCAGCCGAGGCAAACATACATATATAATATTTAAATACACATTAAAAATACAAAGTTGATTTTTAAACGTGGGGGCGAAGGCCACCTGAAGGTTTGTATCGTACGTGGGGCAGCAACTACCTCAAGTTTTGTGCCCAAAGCGTGGTGCTAATAATGCGTAAAGTAAAACTACTTCAATACGAGATTGCTTGTACAGCATAGTGACAGAGTCTGTCCAGGCAAGTAGTCGTTTACTTAATATTATTAACTTCATGTGTGATTTTGTGGAAATGTTATTTTCATGTAAGCCCGTAATGGTAACATAGGACTATTATCGATGTTTATGCTGGATGGGACCGAAGTTTCCAACATTTCCAGCAAGAAGCAAACGATACGAATGTAGTCAAGGCTCTTGTGATGAGACCATAGTCTTGGCCCGTTGTTGCGTTCTGCTGACGGACTATGAAGTATTGAGAAAAGAGGGGTCCAATGTAGCACGTGACTACAAGAACCTTCACAAAACAGAAAGTTTCAAGAAGGTAGAGTACTATGGAAAGAGAAACATTTGAACTGCATACGAGTTTGCAGCCAGTAGTTACGGAGTTGTGTTTTGTAAGTCGAGAACCTTCTGTACAGCTATGTAAGCAGCTGAGCGGCAGTGCCGTGGAGGTGAAACAATGTTATCTGAAGTTCCATTCCCTAGAAGATATTACAAATGGATGAATGAGGTACGATAGAGCTATGAAGCTATGAATCTTCGAACACAAAAAAGGAGGGGAAAACACATGCAAACTCCTTATTACCTTTTAATTGTTTTTTTGTTGTTATTATATAAACTAATTATACTTTTAATAGACCTTAGCCTGGTCTTAGGCAAGTTTTTAATATAGAGTCAACTGAAAAATTCAACGCCACAGCCGGGATTTAAACACGGTTCTCCCACACTCCGTGCGGTTGCTCTAACCATTGAGCTACTGTGACAATATGCCGGTTGGGCATTGAATTCCCGAATTGACTCAAGTTGTTTTCCCAGACATACCTAGCAAGGCATCTTAGCGGCGACCTGCTTATTGCAAGTACTTCAGTGCTGGGTGCTTATATATTATTATTGAGGGTTTTATGTCTGTGAAAACAACCAGGCTAAGGTCTATTAAAAGTATAATTAATTTATATAATAACAACAACAAAATAATTAAAACCCTTAAAAAACCGCGGGAGAACCATGTTCAAATTCCGGCTGTGGCGTTGAATTCTTCAGTTGACTCTATATTAAAAACTTGCCCAAGACCAGGCTAAGGTCTATTAAAAGTATAATTAATATATATATATAATAACAACAAAAATAATTAAAACCCTTAATAATAATATATAAGCACCCAGCACTGAAGTACTTGCAAAAGCAGTCGCCGCTAAGTTTGTCGTCTCGAGGGAGATGCCTTGGTAGGTATGTCTGGGAAAACAACTTGAGTCAATTGGGGAATTCAATACCCCACCGGCGTGTTGTCACGGTAGCTCAATGGTTAGAGCAACCGCACGGAGAATGGGAGAACCGTATTCAAATCCCGGCTGTGGCGTTGAATTTTTCAGTTGATTCTATATTAAATCCTTATTACCTGCTTGAAGGATTTTGCTTTTTAGTGAATGTGAGATAAGATTATGAACACGTGTTATAAAGATTTCAGCAACTGTATAACAATTTTATTTTATTTGCATGAAGAATTGCCAGTTTTATCGCAAAAGTATTAGTTATATGTACAACCACAGAAAAAGAACAGACACGTATTTTTCGCTTCCAACGAACGTTATTTTAAATCACTAAGCTGGCTGCTCGTAAAATTACAGCTCATAATGGCACGCCAAACGAATTAACTTCCCGCAGTGATTTGCCTCCAGCAATTAACAGAAATAAAACGCAAGATTACTGCCGCACAAACAGAGTCCATAAAGGCGTTCCCGGTGCGCAGGGAGGGAACATATGCAAAATTTACTTTCGACCCTTTCCAATACACAAAGGCGAAAACTCTGTGATGCCTCGAATCGGTAGTTAAGTATCCAATCAGCTAATTGCAGGGTCCCAGTAATGAGGTTCATCCCTTCAACCCCCGAAAAATCGACCCAAGGGTGGTGTGATGCACATCATCCATCACCGATGCCTAGCCGAGTCCAACTAATGGTTTCAAATCGATTGCAATAGGCAATTTTGAGGATTACGCGAGGTTTTGGTTTAGATGTAAAATTCTGCTTTTCGGTCGAACTTTACAGCATATTTATTTAACAGCGGTATTAAAAGGGCTAGAATTGTTCTGCAATCATACTTATCTTCTTAGTGGTAAGCGGGTTCCTATTTTAACTCAGTGTTCATGTTATTTGTTGAGGCAGTATTTTTAACATTTAAATGATATCAGTCTGATTATATAATATAAAATATACTAACAGCCCGCCTTAAAGCAGTATGTGTATAAATAATATATAAAATGTAAGTAACAGTCATTGTATTAATGTTTATATTATTATGTACATGTATAATAATGTTGCGTGCGTGTATTAATAAATTAACAATGTAGGAGCTGTGAGAATAGAAGCCGAAAGTTGCTAACAATGAGGTAATAATGAGGTAACCTTGAGACAACAATAAATTAGAAAGTTTAATAGTGATACTAGTAATTCTTGGAACAACAATGTAGTATTTAAAACATTTTTAATAAATAGCCAATCAAAAACTAGAAACGCTGAAAGTTAAATAAAAGTATTCTATTGCAGTAAAATTAGCCAATCAGAGACTAAAAATAGAGAAATTTGCAAATTTAAGCAGTAAACTCCAGACGCTAGACGGCAGCGTACCTGAGCAGTTCATTCGCTCAGTACGTATTCAGTGCAAGACATATAAAATTCATTACGGCGAGAATATTATAAAATTTACGTGTTAAAAAGTGCAAGTAATTAATAAATAATCCCACAGCTCTCTATATAAGTGAAGTGTTATTTAATCGTGTGGAGGATTAATAAAAGGAGTGAAGTAAAAATTATAATTTGTGTAAGCCTACATTCTTTAGCCGCATCACCCCCTGCTAAGAGATACATGTTTCTACAAATTAATACTGACACAGCAGAGGCAAACCTAAATATATATAATATTTAAAGAAACATTAAAATACAAAGTTGATTCCTGAACGTTGGGGCGAAGGCCACCGGAAACGTTGTATCGTACGTGGTTGCAACTACTTCAAGTTTTGGCTCCCCAACAGTGGAGCTACAATACAATCCTTCTTCAAATTGGTTTTCCATACGTGGGGCTATAACCATTCAGAGAAACCATCTTCAAAGTGCTGCTGTGGACATATTTTGGTGTTAATAGCGTGATTGATTACCTTTTTAAAAATAATTGCTGATAAATTTTAATCAAAATGTGGTATGGTAATTAATTGTTCTTTCATACAAGACGTGGACAGGACAACGTTGGAAAGGCGGAATTTGACTGAAAAATTCAGTGCCATAGCCGAGAGTTGAAGCAGGATCCTCCGATTTCCATCCAGTTGCTCTAACCAACTGAGCTACCATGGCAACATGCCGGCACGACATTAAATTCTCCAAATGTCTCGCATTTTTTTCACAGTCTGATTCTACCTTTTCAAAAGATAGCATTGTAACAAATAAGAACACCAGATACTGTGAAAACACACTTTATTTATCATAAGTCACTCAAAATTATCCTTGAGTCACTTTGACAGACTCTCGAAATACAACACAGCTGGCCTCTGAATCAAATCTCAACTAAACTGCCGAACTGCATGATTCACAACGGTTGCTGAGTTCCAACCCACAATTAAACTGCACTGTCCATTTACACTGTTCACTTCGCCACTTCTAACAGCACTCAACTCAAATAATTTTAACAATTCAACACTGGACTGAACGTCCTGGCAGAGCGGCCGCTTATGTAAGTCCCACATACAAAGCGGAATTTTCTAGAAGAGGAACCCACAAAAGCATGCTCAAAGGAACGCTCCAGAACAGGTAAGCGTCACATATGGGCTTTTTATTCCACAGTCGCTATTGTTCCATTATTTCTGCGCTGGGTATTGTTCTGACGGCCCGTCACAGGCGACACCCACGCCCCGTCCAGGATGCTGCTCGGAGGTAGCGCCCAGCGCGCGGTCACAGTTTAATTAAAAACAATTCTATATTCCTTAATAAACACATTCATTATATAAAAGTAGATCAATGAACCTAGAAAACATACATTTACATCCTTGAAACTTCAGTGTGATATCTTAGTTTTCAAGGTAATGAGTCAATAATTTAGCATATTTAAGTTAGCGGGATAAGGATTTTAACATCCCCTTAATGTTCCCAGGAAAATGTTATTAAAATAAGCTTTAAAATTCAGAAAATAATACTTTGATACAATGTTGGTAATGTTTGTTAGCTGATATAACGGTATATTAGTTACAAGAATTTCGCACCTTATAGGTTTATCTTTCCTAACATGATAGCTGTGTTCTAAAAATATAATATTGTGAGAAGACTTAGATACATTTTTTGCAATCTTCTACTGTTGGTTTAAAATTCAGAAAGTTTAGCTACTTCAAGCTGAAATAAACGAACTTAAAAGAGTCCAATCTTAAATTTAAAAAATGTATGCTTTATACAAGAACCAAACGTAACAGATTTTATTTTTGAGGTAATTTTTACGTTAATTAGGTGAAAGTTTGTGAAATAGATACTTGGTTCCTTATTTTGCCTATGAACAGAACATCCAAACGTTACACAAGAAAGTCAGGCGTCAGGCAGCGATTCCCTACCTCTCGCAGAAGTACACAGAGTTCCGTGGATGAAACCTGGTATTTAATTAATAACCATGCTTCGACAAACTGACCATTTATCCCAGAGATTGCCAGTAATACAGTGGAAGACATTGAATAAACTCCAAAATTTACAGGTACGAGCATGCGAAGAGAAAACAAAGAACATTCTTAAAATAGCAATATGAAGTGAACATGATAACATTATTTTCAAGTCAATACTACAAAGCTGCAAATAAATCACCAATTGCCGAGCTACGATATATTCTCTTTACTCATTGTTTCACTTGTAAATACTGTCAAGGTCAGAATTACTTGAAGCTGATTATCGAACTTGATGGGTATAAAAAGCATGCCACCCCCCCCCCCCCCGCTGCAAAAGGCTCATGAAGGTGTCAATATATTCCATTCAACCGCTAAACACCAGCAAGGGATGTAGGCCGTTTGTTTAAACTTAACTTTTACGCACATTAAGTCTCTGTCTCATTTAACTATAACATTAAGTACCCCATTTTCACTCACTATTAAGGTATACTTTTCTAAATTTTCTAGTTTGTCTGAGAACAGCCAATACGAATATTTAACATAACAGCAAAACTAAAGCAATATACAATTAAAACTACGCCTGAATCGCCACTGAAAACTACAGAACGTAACTAGTTAGCATTCATAACAACTAATTATTGCCAAAAGAAAGGATAGAATCCCAACACTTGATTCCTCGCCAAGTAAGTTGTCTACAACTATGACTAAACACATGTGTTATTGAATGTTTCTTAGTGTTTGCACTTTATTTACACGTACACTATGTGATCAAAAGTATCCCGACACCCCCACAAACATACGTTTTATCTTAGGTGATTGTGCTGCCACCTACTGCCTGGTACTCATTATCCGCGACCTCAGTAGTCACTAGACATCGTGAAACAGCAGGATGGAACGCTCCGTGGAACTCACGAACTTCGAACGTGGTCAGGAGATTGGGTGTCCTTGTGTCAGAAGTCTGTACGCGAGATTTCCACACTCATAAAGATCCCTAGGTCCACTGTATCTGATGTGATAGTAAAGTGGAAACGTAAAGGGACATGTACAGCACAAAAGCGTACAGCCCGACCTCTTCAGTTGACAAACAGAGACCGCCGACATTTGAAGGGGGTCGTAAAGAGTAATAGGCAGACATCTATCCAGACCATCACACCGGAATTCCAAACTGCAGCAGTATCCACTCCAAATACTATGACAGTTAGGCGTGACGTGAGAAATCTTGGATTCTATGGTCGAGCGGCTGCTCATAAGCCACACATCACGCAGGAAAATGCCAAACGACGCCTCGCTTGGTGTAAGGAGCGTCAACATTACACGATTGAATGGTGGCAAAAAGTTGTGTGGAGTGACGAATCACGGTACACAATGCGGAGATCCGATGGTAGGGTGTGGGTATGGAGAATGCCCGGTGAACGTCATCTGCCAGCGTGTGTAGTGCCAACAGTGAAATTCGGAGGTGGTGGTGGTGGTGTTATGGTGTGGTCGTGTTTTTCCTGGAGGGGGCTTGCACCCCTTGTTGTTTTGCGTGGCACGATCACAGCGCAGACCTACATTGATATTTTAAGCACTTTCTTGCTTCCCACTGTTGAAGAGCAATTCGGAGATGGCCATTGCATCTTTCAACACGATCGAGCACCTGTTCATACTACACGGACTGTGGCGGGATGGTTACACGACAATAACATCCCTGTAATGGACCAGCCTGCACAGAGTTCTGACTTGAATCCTATAGAACACCTTTGCGACTTCGTGCCAGGCCCCACCGACCTACATCGATACCTCTCCTCAGTTTCGCACTCCGTGATGAATGGGTTGCCATTCCGCAAGAAACCTTCCAGCACCTAATTGAATGTATGCCTGCGAGAGTGAACGCTGTCATCAAGTCTAAAGTTGGGCCAACACCATATTGACTTCCAGCATTACCGATGGAGGACGCCACGAACTTGTACGTCATTTTCAGCCGGGTGTCCCGATACTTTTGATCACGTGGTGTATAACTCTCTTAGTTTCATTATAACCTATATAGTCCTTAAGAGAGTATTATAATCAAAAGCCTATGCCATACGTACAAACACAACATAGATCCAGTTGAATGGGATTTTCCGAACGATTAAATCACCAGTTATCTCAAACCGCGTTGAAAACACTGTTCAGTTGTTTCTCGCGATGTCTCGCGAAATAGATTGAAATTTCCAGGTTGGCTTATAGCAACCCCCTTTTAAACATTTCACTGTACATTCGGTTTCCAGCATCTCTCTTGTACCACCTACAATGTATAATGAAACCATTTCTGCAAAGGTTTGTCGATTAGCATAAGTAGGATAGAAGAATTAGCTTTCAGAAGAATAGTTGAATAAAAGCTACATAAAAATATACTAGAGTGTTTAGAGAAGTGTATTTGAAACTAACACGTCAGATTTTTTAAGTATAGGACCAAACAGTCCAGTTTACTTCTCATGTAGAAAGTTGCAACTTCTCCAGCAAATATTCAGTACATCTAGGAAGTACTTTTTACTTCATCAGGTGTATATTTCAACACTTCAATATTTATGCTATCTATTCTATGATATGTTCGTGTTTTGAAGGTCCTAAATAGGCTTTCTAATTCTTCTTTTTCAATACCAACCATATTTATTGCCTCGCTTATTGCAGGGTTAATATCTACTACATTTTCTTTCCTGCGTCCACAAATCTTCATGCTTAAGCCATATTTTCTATTACATTTATATGTTCTATGTTTAATTTATTTAACATTTACTATGTTTTGCAACATTCATTGGAATACAATTTAAAATTACATTGAGTTTTAAATAGTAGGTAATAGACACAGCCAGCTTTGGGACGGATATGACTAATATATTTTCAAAGATAAAAATGGAATTGACACAAGTCTTCTAAACAGATTGAGGTCCGAACGAACTGATACCCCCTCTTTGGCAGCAACATTAGGGATAAATAGGTATTTAGTTTTTAAACTCTTTTGCTGCCCAGTTAGATTAGAGGCATTTTGTTAATAACTTGTACGGTGTACACTTAGAATCCATCTATATCTGAACGCGGTTCCTACCTTAAATGTCTAAAGTAATAATTATTGCTTGTCAGAATTTCAGTGCAGGATGATACCTAAATTCGAAACTTCGTTGAACTGCCACCGGCTCCGTAGTAAAGGATGGGGTGAGCTCATAGTAAATAAACGGGGACTGACATTCTTAGACATTGTTGGAACTTATTTAGAAGTGAGTTGAACACATGTTCTGCATTTTAATTAAGTTGATATTTACGTTCTGTATCTTTCAAGAATGCAACACGTAGTTTATTTTTAAAAAAACTCTCCATCCTAAATTTTCGTTATTATTATTTTCCCAGAAGTAGTTCTAAGAATGTTGATTGAAATAGGATACATTTAAGATATTTATAATACAAATAAACTCTATAGAAATAACAAAATTTTACTTAATTTAAACTTAACAAAAAAATAATGTAAACAATTTTTACTTTAAATCTTCTGCGGATAACATGTTAATTTTTTCAGCCTAAACGAGCTTTGTATAATATTAATACAATTGGTAACCCTTAAGACAGAGGAATAGTGCATTTGTTGCAGGCGTATTTTATTTTGTCATTTTAAAGTTATAGGAACATTGATATCCCTCTAGGCAGTAACGGGTTCTGTAATTTCGTAGTAAAAGATCCAGATTTTAACAAAGAAACACACATATCATTTATTGACTACACAAACACTTTTGATAAAATTGTAAGACACACACTTTGGAAGATTAGAGTAAAGAGGAATTTTACTGCATTTAATCTAAGTAATTAAATATATTTTTCAACATTCTAATATTCAAATCTCAGCTAAAGAGTTAAAACAGGAAAAAAGCAACGAATGTAGGAATAAGACAAGATGCAGTATTCTCCAATGCTCCTTAGCTTATATATTGTTGAAATTGCTAGACAATGGAGTAATAGTACATCTTTCTATCCACACAATTAAAAAAAGACTATGCTTTAGCTTTAATGATCGCAGTTGCCCAGATTGCTATATCTAAAGCAGAAGAAAATTTTCAAAATTCCACTTATGCATTGAGTAAAATAGCAAAAGAATACATCACAACCCCCTTAAGTAAAACAAAAGTGATGGCGGTCAAAGGAAATTAAAGTATAAAATAAAAAATTGTTTTAGAAGATGAGATTGTGGAACAGGTAGTAGAATTCAAATATCCAAGATAGCTTTATCATACAAAACTAATCTGACCCATTAAGAAAATTACATTTGCATTGCATTTACATGGCTTTCCCTACCCTCTATCGTTTATTAATAGGTATATAAACTAGTCTTACTAAAGTTTATTTTTATATCTACTTCATTTTAATCCAAATAAACTATAAATAACTCCATTACACATTCCCTTATAAATATAAGGGGAACAGCGATAGTCAAATAAATAAGAACTGAACGCCATATGCTAGACTTAAATACCAAGTTTAGCGTTGATCCGACTTTTTGTTTTTGCCTTATACGGTTCACAGACAGCACACATACACACACAGGACGATGTTCTAAAAATGTGTAACATTCACATGACTTTCTCTACCTCCAATGTTTATTAGTGAGTATACAAATTATTTTTGCAAAAGTTTATCTTTCTATATACTTAATTTTAATCCAGATAAAACTGTGTGCATTACACATTTCGTTAGAGATGGGAACAGTGATAGTCAAATGTTTAAGAACTGACGCTTTACGTTGGCCTTAAAATTATATTCTTTCCATGACGTTGCGAAAAACAGCTAAACATCGACAGGACATGAAAATAATGACTAAGTATTGAACAATTCGAGCTATTAGTAACGGATATTTCCAAAATGTTGATGTCACAAAAAAGTTACTTGAAATAAATTGTGGTTCCAAAGAGTCCTACAAACATATGAAGTACGGTTTTGTCTATAGTGTAATGTTTACCAGTTATACAAAGTATACACAGTTCAAGATATACATTTTATTCGCCGTGTAAATATCCTTGAAATATGGAATTTAATAAAAAGCGTTAGAGCCATCTTTTAGAAAATCCACAATTTCGAAAAAATGTTTCATGTAAAGGGTAGTTTGGGATGGGGAATTTACTTGAAAATCCTCGTGTTGCATCTTTGGAAGGTACCTACTGAACCTAAATAGAAAGTTTGGTATTTATCCTACTTTTCATTATAGAGTTATGCTGTTCACACGCGCGCGCGTACACACACACACACACACACACACACACACAAACGGACGTTTTTTCTAAAATAGTTTTTTGATTCAGTGGGGCCTCAAAACATGTATTTCGGTGAAAGCTCTTATGGGATTAGATATATGCAATTTAAATGAAAGGATAAAGGATACAAAAGTAAGTCATCTTCAAAGAATGCAAACAAATAGACTACCATTACATTTTAAGAATTATATACCAATAGCGAAAAGAAATATTGGAAGATCAAATAAAGGGTGGCACCTCCAGGATATGTAGATTGCTCCATACGAACTATCTAATGCATGAAGGAAGAAAGTTTCTCGTTTCCTAAATGCGAATATGTAGACAAATAAATACTAAGCTTTCTAACTTACAGCAACTTACGTAACAGGTCCGAGACTAACATTAAACCTCGAGTTCCTAGTGACTTGCAAACCCTTTTGAGGGGCTGTATATATTTTGGGTGGCTTATGACATTTACATCCTTTGAAAGCAAAGGGTGAAACACGGGTCTTGCACTATTTCAATGTGGCGTAGATATTTACCCAAAGGATAATCTCCAGTAATGAGCATAAGACGGCTGTAGCGACACTTCATGACCTGAAATTCCTCCCCATTTCATTCCACTGCCGAAACGAGCTGCGAGATGAATGTTAGGGACGTTTCTCTGCTCTTTAACTAAGGTGGAGGAACTACTGCAATCCACCCAAAAATTCTATTCTGAGATATTATAGCAAACACGTGATTTTAAACTTTCTGAATCCAAAAACTCATTTAAAAAAAACACTACAAGAAAGCATCAAGCTTATTAAAATATACAATTATGTCATATGTATTATTATGTAATTAAAGTTCATTCCAAAATGATCCTTACTGTAAGTTGAAATTTTACCAGCTGAAGACTACTTTAGAGCAGTATCTAAATATACTGCGAGTATTCTTCTTCTTCTTCTTTTCCACATACACCTAGCACGAAAACTGACTTATGGTGTAGACGGTCAATTATGGTGTAGTCAATCACGCAACCTGAATAATTCAACAGTAAGTGTCTCTGCGACTGAATGGTCAATGTGCTCAGCTTTCATAACAGAGATCCCGAGTTCAATTACTGTTAGGGACAAAGGATTTTTTGCTTTAACTAAAATCATTCCCTATTCTCTGCACAGTCTAGAAGTGTGAATATGTCTTTCAGAGTAACCAGCAATTACAACCCAATATTGAAAACCCAAGATAAAAAAAACTTATAAACAAGAAACGAGTAGTTAAAGCAACTTGGTATGACAAAAGTGTTACTTTATATACATTGCAGACTGTTTATCTTCAAAATGTCAGCTTTAAAAATTATATGTTACACTTATTTTAAGTAGTTCTACAATTTAATTTAAAATATTTAAAGGTAGTGATTTTAAGAAATACATGAAAAAGAAATGTCGAAGCTGAATGTTG
This sequence comes from Deroplatys truncata, assembly GCA_030765065.1. Taxonomy (NCBI): domain Eukaryota; kingdom Metazoa; phylum Arthropoda; class Insecta; order Mantodea; family Mantidae; genus Deroplatys; species Deroplatys truncata. The sequence continues at coordinate 40,544,724 of CM060980.1, forward strand.
AATAATCTTCCCCAAAGAGCAATAACATTGAGACTATGTTAGAGCCATAGTTTTCCCTTTCTATGGGGATATTTGAGTTCAAATTAGAATTCTTGGGATTCTTTATAGAAGCCGGAATGCATTGGGGTTTACTGTGAAGCAGTGTTTCAATTATGATAAGGATATCAAAATAACTTAATTAAACATGTAACTAAAAATGTATGCAGCTAGGTTAATTACAGCGTTTATAGTGTTTTTTGTAAAATGTTTCCTTAAGTTAAGGCCCAAAACTCCACAAGCTACGAAACTTTCCACTGATGCATATGTATGACACAATAGCGGGGATGAAACTTGATGTAGTGACAAAGAGGACACAAACACATCGACTGGTGCAAATACCCAATGAATTCGGAACCGGATTCTTCTTTATGTAAAAACCATGTGAGAGTACAGGAGCCAATTACAATGAATTACCTCTCGCCTAAAATCTTAGAATTTAAGAAATCGCGCACGGCGAATGCCAATAAGAATACGATAATGAACGTAGAACCCCAAACTGTAAGGAATATTAACCGAAAATTCTTGTAGGAACGCCAGTCTCTTCTGAACTCATTTGAAGGCAAAATCCACCTTACCTAGAGGAATTATTCCGCGCCAAAACTTCGACAGTGTTTAGAAAGTAAATTAATTATTTGTGCGCGAAGTGAAATACGTGAGATTATAGATAAGTGTTTAACTTACATGGAGAACGTGTTAATGCATCGCTGTGCGAGAACCGTTGCAGAGTTTAGGACGATTACCTTGCTCGATTGCGACTACAAGTTACTGGCGAAGGTGTTTTCTTCGAGGCTGAATCTGGTTTATGGAGCAATTCACTACAACGTACAGACTGTGGTTCCGAGTGGCAGGAACATCATCCAAAATATTGGCTTATTGAGGGATGTTATTTGTCATGTTGAAACCGAGAAGCTTCCAGTGGCATTGGTTAACCTTGATTTTAAAAAGGCCTTTGATAACGTTAGTCATTCTTACCTTTGGTCGCTTATGCGGCATTTGGGGCTCCCAGGGCAGTTTCTTTTATTATTACAAAACCTTTATGCTGCTGCGACGTCCAGGATACTCTGCAACGGATATCTTTCTCCGATTCTCCTCATAGAGAGGTCAGTCCGACAGGGTTGCCCACTGTCTAGGGGTTTGTTTGCGTTGAGCCTCGATCCCCTTTTGAGACAACTACAGTCATCCCTCGGCGGCGTAGAACCGCACGGTCAGTGATTCCAACTTACCGCCTATGCGGATGATGTGGCTGTCTTCCTGGCAAACAACGCGGACATGGTCACCTTACATCGGTGTCTACGCGACTATTGTTCCGTTTCTCGTGCCCAACTAAATTTTACCAAGTCGGGGTATTACAGTTTGGTCATTGGCCAACACCCCTGAACCTTCATGGTATGCGTACAGTAAGCCGCACGAAGATCTTGGGCGTTGTGTTTACGCACTGTTTTCGCGAGACTGTGGCGCTTAATTGGGCTGACAAGGTGACGAAATTACGGGTGCTCTTAGTAGAGCAGCGGACTCGATCACTCAACCTTTTCCAACAAGTGTGGTATGTGCATACTTACGCCCTCAGTAGAATATGGTACATTGCTCAAGTGTTGCCTATTACCAAGCAATTTTCTCAGAGGATCGAATGTCTTATTGGTTATTTTCTCTGGTCCGGAGCTGCTTATCGGGTTTCCAGGGAACTACGGCTACCAGTTAATAAAGGTGGTTGTGGGTTGATCGCAGTGGATGCGAAATGTCTGGTACTTCTTGGGAAAACTATACTGCTTGTTCTGGACGGTGAGGTCCTTCCGCTACAGCGATCTCTTTGGGCAGCTCAACTTCGTCTTCCAGATAAGCGGCTACCCGAATTTCGGCGGTGGTGGAAGATATTTGCGGACCTACCCAACATACCACTCAGACGTTGGCCTTTACTCGGTCAGCCTTCTTTTACAAACATCTGATGTCTACCGCCAGTGTTCTACCGTGGATACAACAAAACTATGCGCTGAGACGATGGAGGACAATTTGGAATAAATTTCAGAATCCGAAGATCGCCACTGACCGGAAAGCTGCGGTTTACTTGGCTGTCAATGAGGTTGTTCCGACAGCTGACAAATTGTGGCGGCATTGCAGAACAACATCAAATATCTGCCTTAGATGTTCTGGGGTGAGACCCTGAGTCACAAGTTGTTGGATTGTGCCGTCGTACGCCCAATAAGAGACTGGGTATATGGACGCATAGGAGTGATTTGTAGTGGCGTGCAAGTGTTTCCACGGGAGGTCTATCTGAATCTCGAATTCAAGCACGGTGACAAGAAACTGACAGATGCCCTTACTTGGCTCATCTTTGCCGCCTATTTTTGGGCACTAAAATTTTGGGGCAGTGAATCTACAAGCCTTCCAGATATTTATCCGGAAGGAACGCTGGGAGTTGGACAAAAGGATCACTTTGGCCTTGGATTTCCCGCATTTAAGGAAGCTCTAAGTGTCCACTGCAGGAGGGCATATGATAAGAATAGGGAAAAGAAGAAGATGAAAAAGAGATCTATCCTTCTTGTGTAGTAGTTTTCATATTATCCTAAAACCTATCCCAAAAAAGTAAATAAATAAATACACTGAACACAAAAGAAAATAATAAATAAGAAAAAAAGGATAGCCTGGGGTATAAAATTAATAAAAAATAGGAGTGGAACACGGTTGCCCACCTTCCCCTGATTATGTACCGTATTTAAAAAAAGTAATAAAAAATTAAACAACAAAAACAAATACTTCTATGGTGGATTTATATATATAAAAAAGAATTCAATGTACCACCAAGCGCCTTAGGGCTTTAAAACCGTCATTCTAGAACAGTTATCTAAGCACTAATTTATGCGAAATTAAAAAAAGAAAAGAGCTTAGAATTAGGGCGACATAAAAAAGAAAATACCAGCATCAATGTTTGGCCTCTGAACTCAAAAGTGCGGTATTGGAATTGCGTACGCGCGAATCTAGTTCTTGTATCTAACAATGATTCAGTGCAAACATTAATTACAATCAAGCATCCAAGGATTAACTTTCACTATTATTTTAGGTATTTACTTTACCATTTTACAACTTTATGAATATTATGAAGCTTCATTTACTATTGCAGATTCAGTTTTCGGATCAACTTGTTTGTAGCAACTGGATGTCATGGACTTCAAATTATTATTGGAACTACATTTTTGATTACCTACATGTTTATTCCAAATAAGTGTTGTCCGACATAAAGCTTATCAGTGGATGCGCGTCACCAATGTTACTCATCTTATATAACAAACACCGAAGCATTGCACACGGTGATTCAAAAAGATGGAGACAATTTCAGTTTGCTATATTTTCTGAACTATATGTTGTATTTTAATTATATAAGTTACATTTGATTATACATACATGGATATTAACAGATGTTCAATATGCCTCCCTCCGGCTCGACGGATAACATCTAGACAGTAGACTTGATGAAGAATGTCTTGGGTAACTGAGTTCATCGCTGGGTCACTGAGTCAACCACAGCTGTGATACGGTTTCTTACACTACGTGATCAAAAGTATTCGGACACCTGGCTGAAAATGACGTACAAGATCGTGGCGCCCTCCATCGGTAATGCTGGAAGTCAATATGGTGTTTACCCATCCTTAGCCTTGATGACAGGCATAGCCTTCACTCGCAAGCATACTTTCAATCAGGTTCTGGAAGGTTTCTTGGGGGAATGGCAGCCCATTCTTCACGGAGTGGAACTTAGGAGAGGTACCGATGTAGGTCGGTGAGGCCTGGCACGAAGTCGGCGTTCCAAAAGATCTCAAAGGTATTCTATAGGATTCAAGTCAGGACTCTGTGTAGGCCAGTCTATTATAGGGATGTTATTGTGTGTTACCACTCCGCCATAACCCGTGCAGTATGAACAGGTGCTCGATCGTGTTGAAAGATGCAATCGCCATCCCCGAATTGCTCTTCGACAGTGGGAAGCAAGAAGGTGCTTCAAATATCAATGTAGGTCTGCGGTGTGATCGTGCCACGCAAAACAATAAGGGGAGCAAGCCCCCTCCAGGAAAAACACGACCACACCATAACACCGCCGCCTCCGAATTTCACTGTTGGCACTACACACGTTGGCAGATGACGTTCACCGAGCATTCGCCATATCCACACCCTGCCATCGGATCGCCACATTGTCTACCGTGATTCGTCACTCCACACAACGGTTTGCCATCGTTCAATCGTGTAATTTTGACGCTCCTTACACCAAGCGAGGCGTCGTTTGGCATTTTCCTGCGTGATGCGTGGCTTATGAGCAGCTGCTCTACCATGGAATCCAAGGTTTCGCACCTCACGCCTGTCATAGTAGAGTCGTCGCAGTCTAAGGATTCCCAAGCGGCGGCTTTTGTGCAGAAGCCAAACACTTGTTCCCTACCCTCCCTAACCACAACCATCATAAACATATTAGTGACATCCATGTGCACATGCGCGTTGTTGCCACAGTTAAAAATAGTATTTAAAAGCAAACCTTTGTAGCTGATTTCCATATGTACAGAATACAATCATGCAGTTTGTCTTCTTGCTTTATACACAAACGTAGTAAACAACTATGCATCGCATAATGATTATATTTATGTTACAAACGCTTTAAAATATAACTGAGGATGACCTGAACTAATATACTACGCTACAAGAATGGAAATGCATGTTAATATATCCGAGAGAAACTTAGAAACATGAATGAACTATACATTGTTGGACTATCATTAAATAATTAAAATATATAAATATGAATTTATTTTGAAAAGAACTCTTACTTCCAAAACAACGCCTCATTTTTGATTATGCTAATTAACCTAAAAGTTAATTTTTATAAATAAGGGTTGCATGTTTGCAATTTTGCTTACTGTAATTATTATGTGCGTGGAGCTATGGTGAAAGTATTTTTTATTTTGTTTGTCCTACAACCACAGAATGTTAGAAAAACCATGTTCCAGAAGATGTAAACAAAAACAGTAAATGTGTAAAATTAAAAAAGAAGAAGTAGGTGAAAAACGTAAAGCGAACGCAGGTCTTTGTATTACTCTTGGAAGATAGGTGCTTTTTTACGTAGCTTTGAAAACATGATAAATTTGCTTCACAACAATGTTTTATTAATATAAAGCTAATATAAGAAGAGGTTGTGTATTGTTTAAGATGTAAGATTAATAAACATGACAGCTTCTGTTTACTTAAATGAATAGCTTTATTATAAAATACAGGATAAGTAAAAATACGGAAGGCAAAAGAAAGAAAATAAAACAGAAATCTTATGTGTTATATTCACATGATTATCTCTATTCACTCTTCTACAAATTACTTTTACAAAAGCTTATTCTTCTATCTACTTCTTCTTAAACGAGATAAAATTTCATTGCATATTTCATTGTAAATATAAGGATTCATAGGCCAAAGCGATAGTCAGATTTTTAAAAACCAGATGATGACTTTGAAATTCCATGCTCTTAGCATGACTTCCAACTTGTATTTCAAAATTCAAACCAATAACAAAGGTTTTCCCGGAAATGATTAACATAATTTGACCTAAAATGTGTCCTTTACTGAGACTGCATTTTACGTACAGTAAGATTTTGCCTATCTCTTACGGTGTACCAGATATACAGAAAGTTGAGAACCAGGAAGAATTTACAAGTTATTCCCAGAACATAAAATTCAACATACAAATTTTATTTTTTATGCAAATATCTTAAACATGCGGTATTTTACTAAAAACCGTTATAGCTGTTTTTGAGAAATTCAAAACATTTTCCACGTAAAGGGTTTTTTTCTACATGTTCGTGAACATTACACACAAAAATCTGGCTTTGCTTATTCAAAGCTTTTGTAGCCCCCTTTCTTCGTGGTCTTGGCACTACTGGTACTCGGCAGAGTCATTTGTTGGTGCGGCCGGAGGGTCAGCAACTTGGTTCGTTTAATTAAACTATTAAATGCTAATAACTATTAAACACTGTTAAATATACAAAACTGCACTAAGTAAAACACTATATAACTTCTCTAAAGAAGTAAGATATAAGCTTAACTGTCACAGCTGCTAAAACGTACTGAAACCGAAGTAACAACAGAAATGACATTGCAACAACGCTTTGCTTTGGTGGAGCTAAAGAAAGGACCACGCATTGTATTTGAGGGATGGGAAGACCCTACTAATCGTTTACTGATGGGTTTATGGTCAGGCTTCAAAGATTTCCGTTCGCTTTGTAGCCGACTGGGGAAACGTAGCCTGCGACCAGTTTACTTGGAGTGGGTCCTGATGCAGTTTTTAATTCCTGTGTGATGGTCTGGATAGATGTCTGTCTATTACTCTTTACGACCCTCTTGAAATTTCGGCGGTCTCTGTCAGTCAACAGACGAGGTCGACCTGTACGCGTTTGTGCTGTACATGTCCCTTCACGTTTCCACTTCACTACCACATCAGAAACAGTGGACCTAGGGAAGTTTAGGTCTGTGGAAATCTCGCGTACAGGCTTCTGACACAAGTGAGATCCAATCACCTGACCACGTTCGAAGTCCGTGAGTCCACGGAGCGTCCCATTCTACTGTTTCACGATGTCTAGTGACTAGTGAGGTCGCTGATAATGAGTACCAGTCAGTAGGTGGCAGCACAATGTACCTAAGATGAAAAACGTATGTTTGTGTGGTGTCCGGATACTTTTGATCACATAGTGTAGGTCATTCAAATACGTGGGAAGAAGTGTACGTAAACCGCATCTTTCATGAGAACCTCTCCCCACAAGAAAAAGTCGCAGGATATGTGATCTGGAAACCTCGGTGGCCAGAACTGAAGTGCCAAGTCTTCATTCCCCATGAGATCTATCACAATTGAGGTAGAGATTCATTCAGGAAACGTCGAACGTTGAAGTTTACGAATATCCTCTTTCAAATGTAACTTACAACATTAAAATGTAACATACAGTTCAGGAAATATAGCAAACGTAAATGATGTCCATCATTTTGACTCACCCTGTATGATGATAACTCGTCAGTACGTATTTCATATAATATTTTCTATAAATTTTAGCATCAATAAATTCAATTCTAAAAGTTAAAAATCAGCGTCTTCCTTCTAGCTTTGTTCTCATGTCACATGTCCTGAGATCTCCGATAAAGCTCTTGCTCTCCCTGGTGTTAGAACCTAAAATTTTAGAACCCTGGAGCAGCCGAGGAACCACAACATCTCAAGTACTACAGATGCAACAAAGCTACAGGAAGAAAGTACTCTGTCCGAATCTTAATTATCCCACTGAACATAAACAGAGTCGAGCAACATATAAGATTCTTATCCTTAGACTAGGAAGCCGCACCGGTAATAAGCAACGAGAAGGAGAAGGCCGAAACCGTACGAACTGTTTACTTTATATGAATTTTTATCGAAAGTAAGATTTTTCTCTACAAATACCCCATTTTCTCAGGAACTATTTAAGCTAGAAGATTGAAACTTAACATATAAGTTGGTTATATAATTTTACAATCTTCATCACGATATTATGTTTATACATTTATTACAAGAGATTTATATCGTCGTGCTAAATTCCTTTGAAAGAAAGATATTGAGGAGAATTTTGAGTCCAGTGAATGAACACGGGTTGAGGAGAATCAGACATAATAGCGAAGCATATGAGATATATAAAGAGCCTGCCATAAACGAAGACAGTTAAATTAAGAAGGTTGCAGTGAGCAGGTTTATCTATTTGAGGATGAACGAACACGTTATACAAGTTATAAGGAAAAATATATGGTAATAAACCAGTGGGTAGATAAAGAGACAGATGGTTCGATAAAGTCAGAAAAGATACTAGAGCTATGTTGGAGACTAGAATTTTGGAAAGGGAAAATAGGAACGAATGGAAGCAACGATTGAGAACAGTCAAGCCTGTAGCATTACAGAAAAAGATTTTATCACTGAAAGTTTGAAAAATTTTGTGTTAAAAATTAACAAAGTATCAAAAGGTTGATTTACAGTTATACCTCAACGCAGTACAATATCCTTGCGGTTATTTCATTATCAAGTTTGATAATGTTTATCTCATTTTGAATATCAGATAAACATTTCAATAAGCTGTGACAAACAGATGCTGAGAAAATGAGACATTAACATTGTAATTTTATCATTGGTAAGCCCTGTTCCCGATTCTCTTAAAGGCCGCTATATAAATCCAATAGTAATAATAATACTGTAATAACTAATTTGAAAAGCAAATATATGTCGTGATTTACGGAATGGATTAACGGAAACAGTTTTATATCTGAATAGATATGTATGTATAGCACAATTCCTGAAAATTGGTAAATAAAGCATTTGTTTGTGCTTTTCTATTGCTTACCTATAGTAAGTACAAGAAGTATTGTATTCCAGCAAAAGTTTCACATCGATAATTCACAGCATAACTGAGGCAATATTTTATATCACAACACTGTGAATGCCAGAGTGATTGTAGTGTAAATTAATATTATTGTTTGTACAGGATTTTAGATGTTTGTTAGCCATAAGCATTGTTAGGAAATAAGTTTACACAGCCTCACTGAAACTGACAATAGAAGTGGGTAACAATAAACCGAGGGGGTGAGTTGTTCATCACTAAGAAGAGAGAAGCAAGTGACGTCAGGGTAGCATTCCTTTTTTAGAAATGGAGGGAATATCTTCCCTAGAGTATATATGTTAGTAGCAGTGATTGGCTGACAAAACAGACGCTAAAGTGGGCGCGATTTGGTAACCAATAGCAGGTCTATTATAATGTTTAGGTAATTCGGGGTGAAAGAGTATATATTCTCGAGCCATAAGCAAATAGCGCGCAGTTCGGAAGAACCTCTCATGATGTGCACGTCACGTAGTCCTGAAGAATCTCTCGCGAGGTACACGTCGCAAAGCTAATTACAAAATGTGAAGTACGCGAAATAATTGGTACGCGACATCTAAAACCACTGTAGTTACATTCGTAAATATCACAGTTTCAGTCAGGCGTATATAAATGTTAAATATGTGAATTTTTTAATTAAGTGTGACGGAAATAAAAGTGTAGAAACAAATTATTTTATCAGTGTTATCTTTTAGCAACAACTCCTTTCCGTTTACACGCCCTGCTCAGAGACACATGCTCGACTGAGTTGTAATAGCTAGCCGGAGGACAAATAACCCAAATTTAAAATAATAAAACAAGAGGCCTCAACTAATAAGATAACACCACCCAGAGAACTGCGACATAACTCAGAAACGAACAGTCGGTTCCTAAGAGGCCATACAAGGATATTCTAGAAAATCCTCCCAACCACAACTATACTAACCTTTACATGGGCTCCCCAAAACTACAATTTTAATTAAAATTTCACATGTTAAGTTATTTTCATGATGAAGCAAATGCATATCTTGACTTTTATGCAATAGCCTATGAAGTTTCTTTTCATTCTGTATTAATTTTTCATAATTTTCTATAACTGGTAAACTATAAGAGATAAACAAAAACTTAGTAGGGAAGAAATACAGATCTCAAACACAAAATTGATGTTAACCAACATTTTATGGGATCAGCCATTTTCAAGATATCCACTGTTATTGGTGGAGTTTTTCAACATATTGTCATGTTTTGAAATGCTGTCATCTTTAGCTGTCTCTAGGAATGTTATGGGAAAACGAATCGCACTTAAACATCCCTTTGTACCTACAACAAAATGGTAATGAAAGTAATTCTGTAAATATTTATCTCGATAGACTCAAAAATAAGCTTTTGTAAGAATAAGTAATTGTAGGCGCTATACAACAATAAACGCAAAGAAAGACATGTGTGGTAACACATGCGATTTTTTCAAGTGGTACATCCCCGTTAGTTTTTTTCTCTTGTTCATGGAAGGAGCATGGAATTTCAAAGCCTACTGTATTCTTCTTATACGTAACGAAACGAGCAAATGTGTAACGAAGGTTTATCTCCATTTTCAAGAAGCAATAGAAGAACAAGCGTTTCTAAGATTATTTTATAGTAGAGTGAGTAAAGAAAGTCATATGAATGTAACGCACTGGATTTTTTTTTCTTGCTTTCTTTTCTTCCTATCCGAGAGCATGTTACTATTAATACAAATTTTAATTCTGTTTCGATATGTTGTAACTAAGCACGTTGTGCTTAATTTAAAATAATTCTAAACCCCCCGGTAAAACAAATGTTACATTCACATGACTTTCTCTAGTTCTCTATCGTTGATGACTTTCTCTACCACGTTCCTAATATGCAGAGGAAGTATTGCATTGAACACAAAAATTCAACATTGAGATTTCACTGGAAATATATTCGAGCCTTCTAAATCCAAAGAAAAGGCATTTTTACTGTCTCTACTACCAACCTATGGTAATTAGATGAAGCATTGCATTCTAACAAAAAATTCCATACAGAGATATCACCAGAAATATATGTTTTGGGCACCATGTTAAACAAATATTTTAGAAAAAAGTCAGCGTATGGGTGTGTGTGTGTATAAAAAATTTTATTTATGGACGCTCTTTAACTACTATGGCCCTTAGCGTCCCATTCTATATTAGGCTCAGAAGCCTCTTTATCAGGCTTGAGGTTATTTTACGTGCCGTAAATCTACGACACGGGACCACCGGCTTTACTTCCCTTCCTAAGCAAGCCATGCTAAGGAAGTTTACGCCCGAAAAAATCCATCGCCCTTCGCCGGGTTTGAACCCGCGACCTTGGGAACTAGAGGCTAGCACGGTACTACTAGTCCACGGAGGACAACAATGTGTGTGTGCGTGTGTGTGTGTGTGTGTGTGTGTCTTGCTTATCCCAAACAGATATATTAAAGTTATAACGTATTGGCGCTTAAATGTTAAAATTCAAATAACATCGTCGTTTTAAATATAAATGCCCCAAGAATGGAGGTGATAACACTAGTCCGCATGATATCTAATGATTGAAAACTAATAAGTGATTCTGACTCACTTTTTTATGCTGATTTCAGAACTACTTTTAATTTTTTTGTATAACGTACAGCTTTGTCACAATTTCACTTAAAAAATATAGATATAAAGATATTGCTTCCGCCACTACACATAAAATTGGGCTTGATGAAGCAATTTGTAAGGGCTTTACCACAGGATGGACCCTGCTTCAAGTACCTTTCCAAGAAATTTCCCTTCATTATACAAAACAAATTAAAGGCTGGAATTTTTGTTGGTCCTCAAATAAAGAAATTGATGAGGGATGAGGATTTTGAGAAGACAACGAATGAGAGAGAAATAGAAGCATGCACCGCCTTCCGATCAGTTACTGGAAACTTCTTAGGCAATAACAAAGATCCTAATTACAAGGCCATTGTCGAAATAATGTTGGAAAATTACAAAAACATGGGTTGAAACACGAGTGTAAAGGTGCATTTTCTGCATTCAAATATCGACAACTTTCCAGAAAATCTGGGACATTATAGTGAAGAGCAGGAAATGGAAAGGAGATACCAGGGGAGATGGAATGAAACTATGATGGCCGACTACTGTTGGATGTTGAGGAGGGACAGTCATCTTCAAGAATCTGCAAGGGAGTCAAAGAAGAGAGAGTTTGAAAAAAATTAAATGGAACACTTTGGCTTCTTGTTTTGTTAAAATGTAGTCATGAAATAAATTAGGGGAGTTCTTTAGAGTATTCTTAAAATGTTTCTTGAATAAAAACTTACCTTGTGCGAAATGGTATTTGAATACTTTTCTACGCTCATTAGTAAAATTGTCAAAACATTGCTTCTTATTTTGTGTAAAATCCTGACGTGATAGAAAAAAAGGAAGTTATTTCTGGAATCGGCATAAAAATTTATTCAAGAACACCTACTTTTAAGAAATCATCTAACAAAAAGTTTGAAAATGCAGACTATTGTAATAGAAACGGTTGATTTATTCGGTCAAAATTAATTATTTATTTGGTTTTTCATAGAAGAATGGTTGCTATTGCCACACTAATTTCGAATACAAAGTAGAGAAAAGACGCTATTGTCTATGCATATGAATGTCTTGAAACCAAATAAGGGTTGGAGATTGTATTATCATAAGTTTAATAACACAACAGCTCTGCCACTGTGTGGTTTTCGTTTACCTTTAGTAGTTCTTGGATTTTTGTCTTTCGAGTAGTCTAATAGCTTATAGAAATTCTACACTGAAAAGCAATGCAATTCAATAACAGACAAGAAATGCAATTGCCAGTGAACCTGATTCTTTCTGATTACATCTAAGCCTTCCAAATACCCGAGAGAAACTTTCCTGATATGAGCTCCCTTTTGTCACTGAGAACTTTTGATGAAATATCACATTCAAGTTCTACCAGATTCTCGAGCTGATTAGACTTTCAGATGACATTGGAAGCTTAAAATTTTAAATGAAGGTGAGAAGGCACTCTTTTCTTATAAAAGAAAGCAAGAAGGGCTTTATCGATTATTCTCTAGGCTTCTCATTGCAAGATTCGAGCTGGGATTTCTGAGAGTGAGTTGCCTGGCTGTCGCCCCTCAAATTTAATTCAAACCAAAGTGGTTGCGCTTAAATAGCTATTATCCCGAAAGTAATTAGGTGAAGAAGGTAATGGGAAACCTTGCACACGTAGAGTGCTACATAAAAGTCCACTTTTACTCTCATTTGTGCGTTTTCACTTTGCGTGCTGTTCAGAGAGAGAGAACCTGACGGATTTGAACAGTTTCTTGTGTGGATTTTTTTTTGGGGGGGCGGTGATATAATTAAATTATTAAACCGTATGTAGTTTATTTAAATCTTCATTCCAAAATGCATAATAACTTTATTACATGTAAATATTCAGCTTAGTGTAGTTCGTTTCAGTTGCAGGAGAAGAAATTAAGCTCTGACATATAACGTTTTAGATTTCAAATTTGATCTAACTATATTCAGTAGGAGACTAAAGGGCTTCTGTCAGTATCAATACCCATACAAATTTTTACTTTCTCTACTACGTATAGTATATAGGGAAGTATTGCATTCCACCGAAAACTTCGATACCGAGATTTCACAGGAAATACATGTTTTGAGGTACACTGAATACATATAAAGCATTTGTCCTGTGTGTGTCTGTGTATCTGTCTGTGAACAGCATAACTCAGAAACGAACAGTCGGATTAACCAAATTTGGTATTTACGTTCAGTATCTTCTAGAGATGCAACAGCAAGGTTTTCAAGAAAACCCTCACCCCAGAATACCCTTTAGATGGATCATTTTTCGAAAATTTTAACTTTCTCAAAAATGGCTCTAACGATTCGAATAAAATACCATACTTTTAAGACATTTTTATGGCAAATGAATTGTATATCTCGAATTTTCTGGGAATGTCTCCAAAAGTATTCTTCATTGTGAACGACTTTTGTATAACTGGTAAACCATAAGAAATAGACAAAATTTTACTAAACAAAAATGCAGATCGCGTTAAAATACACAATTTATGTCATATACATTTTTTGTTGTTGTTGTTGTTGAGTGAACCATTTTCGATATATTGCTTGTTATTCCCTTAAATTTTCCAATACTTATACTTTTTCTCAAATGGGAATTCGTTATTCATTTTTTTTGTCCTGGTAATGCAAAGAGAATGGAATACTCCACATAGCAACCAGCTCTTAAAATATTTGACTATCGTTTAAAGCCTACCAATTCCCCTTGTATCTACAAGAAAATTAGCAATAAGATTAACATTTGGATATCTCGATTAATATGAAGCATGTGGAGAATAAGCGTTTGTAAAAATAGTTTGTACAATTGTAGAGAAAGTCAGATTTTTAACATACTCTATGCTTACCTATAGTAATTAGAGGATGTATAGCAATTCCACGCAAAATTTTGCCCCCGTGATATCATTGGAAATACACGTTTTGAGGCTCCCTAACATCCTTTTCGTGATTTCCCCGGGTCGGTAGGTGAATGCTGGGGTAGTTACCCTTCTACGAATTTCCATCTTCCACCATTTCGTTTCACGTTTTAGGATCAGGCCCCGGCGGTTGGTACGTTACATCAGGAATTTGAGCTATGAAAGGATTTCTCTTTAGCGTTTTATGAGACTGCTGGAGCTCCCTTCCTGGGAGTTGTCTCAATTGCCGTGGGACTCCCGGGTTGCGATTGATTTAGGAAGCTTAGCCTTCGTCAGGATCTGCCCCATGTTGGATTCGTTAGCGCCTATTATCCTTCGGACCTGATCGTCCGTCGAGTCTGCCCTTCATCCCTTCCTACCAGGGGTCACGTTAGAAGCAAAAAGAGCTTGCTTGCGGTACTGTGCTTCAATTACTGGATGCCTCTCCGTCTGTCTTCTCTTAACTTCTCGTAAACCCTTAAAAAATAAGACGCTGAAGCCGAGGTCGTTAACGCACAAACTTGTGAACGGTAGGTCTGCAGTTAAACTCCTACCAGGACGTCATCCCTGACTGAGTGTTTTTCCAGATTTTCATAGTTCCTCATAAATGGCAACCTAAACTTAGAACTGGAACCTTAACCAATCATCATTACACTTCATGTCCACCACTTGTGGTGCCGTATGTAGTAATAACGGGCGTTAAGCACTCCAAAACTACCCTTAACAACAGCCTTTACTTATACGAATGCCTCTCTCTCTCGCTCAAAATCACACACATACACAAAATGAACAGATCTTATGTTTAAGAATAAAAATGGCTCCTCTTCGCAGTTTTAACTGTGTTTATCCACAAAACTCTTCCTAAGATATTCATTTGGAAGTTTATATTGGGCAAATGTACCGCGCTGTATAATAATGTCCTGAATGACCGGCAAACAAAACCAGGCTGTCTGGCCACAAATCAACAGCCCGACAAGGATAATGACAAAATGATCTATTAACCTATATTCATGATTTTTGAAAACGAAGAAACGCGGAATGAGCTGTGATGAAAGCGAAGGGCATTAAACCCGCAGTTTCTGGTTTTCAGCGTCACACAAAAACCCTACACGATATTAATGAGTGCTCTTGTAATTACATTTCGAGCTAACTGGGGTTGGGGAGGGCATGATTTTATACATGAAACTCATGTCGACATTTCCCATGCCGCAAAATAAATAACAACATAAACTGTCTAAATATGTATCATTAATCAGTTCCACAAGAACCTTTCGTTCACAACGCAGCTGCACAATACTGGCAAATAAATTCAGTAGCTCCATGTTACCCAGTAAATTTTACGCACGTATTATAAATGTATTCGAAATCAACTGGGAAGCTCCTTCTATTGTTTCAAAATGTTTGTTTCAGAATAATGGCTTGAAGGCACGAAGCGAGAATCCATCGGTTACAATCATCCCATTTGTCACCATTCAAAGTTAAAAAAAAATATGATGTGTTACACTCACATGACTTTCTCTACTCTTGTACAAACTATTTTTACAAACGCTTATTCTCCATATGCTTCATGTTAATCGAGATGTTAATCTTATTGCTAATTTTCTTGTAGGTGCAAGGGGAATTGGTAGGCTTTAAGCAATAGTCAAATGTTTTAAGAGCTGGTTGCTATGTGGAGTATTCCATTCTCTTTGCATTACCAGGACAAAAAATGAATAACGAATTCCCATTTGAGAAAAAGTATAAGTATTGGAAAATTTAAGGGAATAACAAGCAATATTTCGAAAATGTTCACTCAACAAAAAAAAATGTATATGACATAAATTGTGTATTTTAACGCGATCTACATTTTTTGTGTAGTAAAATTTTGTCTATCTCTTATGGTTTACCAGTTATGCAAAAGTTGTTCACAATGAAGAATACTTTTGGAGACATTCCTAGAAAATTCGAGATATACAATTCATTTGCCATAAAAATATCTTAAACATATGATACTTTAATTAAAATTGTTAGAGCCGTTTTTGAGAAAATAAAAATTTTCGAAAAATTTTCCATGTAAAGGATAATCTTGGGTGGGGGGATTTTCTTGAAAACCTTCGTGTCGCATCTCTGGAAGATACTGAATCTAAATACCAAGTTTGGTGTTTATCCGACTGTTCGTTTCTGAGTTATGCTGTTCACAGACATACACACACACATTCACAGACACACACACGGACATGTTTCCAAAAATACTGTTTTTGGATTCAGGCCGCCTCAAAATATGTATTTCGGTGAAATCTCGATATTGAATTTCTGAGTGGAATGCAATACTTCCCTTACTTATTATACGTAGTAGAGAAAGTAAAAATAGTTATCGCGTGAGTTAGAGCTAGTTCCGCGTTATTGAGTAATAGTAGCAGACACCGCTTTACTAATACAGATACGATTAACACTGCTTCAAATAAGTGGGAAGCAAATTAAACTACTCAGCAAGGTATAAAATAATAGCATCTCCTTTTGCTCGATTATCGCAAAGAATTAAAATGTTATTTACGTTTACCACAGATTAAATAGTTTCAGCGTTTTAAAAAATAGAAACAGTTAAACAACTATTAAAATAATAATTTGGATTGATGGAAGAATAAAAAAAATAGCCAAAGCGTTATCACTTGTTAATTGATAAAATAGCTGCACATTTGAAAAATTATAAGAGAATCAAGGGCAAAATTTAAAAGTAAACGGGAAGTTATATTAATGTATTACCTTTTCCGAGAAACACCACATCATTTCTTAATACTGCTACAACTGGTGCACAACGTGTGAGATACAACTTAAATTATCAACATTATTCATTTATTGATCATTTTCTGCTGCAGATATACCATTCAAAACAATTTTGGACAGCTCTTGAATCCTTTAATTTTAAATTTGATACCTTACGATTTTGTAGGATTAACTTACCTCTCACCGGGTTTGAGACGCGATTTCGAGAAGTTGCCTTGCTAAGCCTTTTATTAACAGCTTTTGTCGTTCCATCGGATGAATATTAGGTAACTTTAGCGCTTGGAATTCCAATCTCATTTGCGAGTTCACTAATTTGATAATGTCATCATAAGTATAATTTATTGAAATTTACTGCTTCTAGTTTTAAATTGTCTGCCATTATTTTGGCAGGTATAGAAGTTACATTTGGGGGCAAAAAATCTGTGTTACACTCTCAAGACTTTCTCTACTCTTGTACAAACTATTTTTACAAAAGCTTATTCTCATTATGCTTCATGTTAATCGAGATATCGAGATATTAATCTTATTGTTAATTTTCTTGTAGATGCAAGGGGAATTGATAGGCTTTAAGCGATGGTCAAATATTTTAAGAGCTGGTTGCTATGTGGAGTATTCCATTCTCTTTGCATTACCAGGACCAACAAACAAAAATTGAATAACGAATTTCCATTTGAGAAAAAGTATAAGTATTGGAAAATTTAAGGGCATAACAAGCAATATCTCGAAAATGGTTCACTCAACAACAAAAAATATGTATATGACATAAATTGTGTATTTTATCGTGATCTACATTTTTTTTGTGTGGTGAAACATTGTCTATCTCTTATGATTCATCAGTTATGCAAAAGTCGTTCACAATGAAGAATACTTTTGGAGACATTCCCAGAAAATTCGAGATATACATTTCATTTGTCATAAAAATATCTTAAACATATGATATTTTAATCAAAACGTTAGAGCCATTTTGAGAAAATTAAAATTTCGAAACATGTTACATGTAAAGGGTAATCTTGGGTGGGGGGATTTTCTTGAAAACCTTCGTGTCGCATCTCTGGAATACACTGAACGTAAATACCAAGCTTGGTGTTTATCCCACTGTTCGTTTCTGATGTTGCTGTTCACAGACACACATACACGCAGACGGACATGTTTCCAAAATGCTTTTTTTGGATTCAGGGGGTTTCAAAACATGCATTTCTGGTGAAATCTCGGTATGGAATATTTGGGTGTAATACAATACTTACGTAGTAGAGAAAGTAAAAATGAAATGGTTCCCTACTATTCTATGGTTCAATTACACACGCAAGGGAAACAAAAGAATCACTAAGAACCTCCGTTTAAGCTATACCGTGGCTAACGAGATAGACTGGCTACAACGCGAACTGAAATCAGCCGATATTTCTAGTCCAGTCATGGCCCGATGAAATAAAATTACAATTGCCTAATATATCCACATAGATCGCTCGCCTCCCACCGAGGCGGACCGGGTTCAATCCCAGGGACCTGCATGTGGGATTTATGGTGGACGAAGCGGCGTCTGGACGGGTTTTCTCCGGGTTCTCCGGTTTCCACCAACTGCTCCATCATCACCTTTCCTCCATTTCACCAACATTTCGCTTTATCCACTTCCTTCATCCCATACCAGGCATCGGGCTGATCACCCATCCTGGATGTTCTGTCTGATCCATGAGTGTCTGCTCCTCGACGGGCCTCTGACCCCAGGCACCCGCCTGTAAGTCATGGGGGGTGTAAGTCCTACATAAGAGGAGGGTAAACAGATAATGAATGAATGAATAATATATCCACATTCTAAACAAACAAATACATTGCTTGCTATATGCATGACAAAGACACACTTATATCATGAAGCTATTCAATCTTTAGGACTACTATTACTAAATAACTCTGATTCATTAGCCGCGAAGCAATACAAAGTGACGACACTTCCTATGGTAACCTAAGGAAATGAATGTTGAAAATTAATAGTAGGACAGAACTAGATAACAGAAACAGAGAAGAGAGAATGAAAATCTTAGAAACGAACTGAGAATTATTAGTATGTTCCATGTAATTTCCCATACCAGCTGGAATGTTTATAGATGCCATACTTTAAACCACAGATTCATCTCAATGGGTAAAGTGTAAACGATTATGAACCTTTCTTTATATCTTCATAAAAGTTTAGGAAATACTCTGAAGTTAAGGGACGCTAGGCAACAGCGCAATTTCCCTTGCAGTAGGTGGAAAATCAACTTCATATACTTTTAGGGAACTTTTTGAAACCTAGGGACGCTAGGAACTAGCGCCCTTTCCCTTGCAGTGGGTGGAAAATCACGTCTGATGGATAAAGCACAATGCGCGCTCTTTGCCCGATACTGCTGCGAAGTTATTACTTAATTACGGAAACGGTGTTAGCTTTGCTAGTGGCGTTTAATTCTCAGGACAGCTAATTTGTTTACATTTAATGAAATGTTATGTGTGTAATGAAAGCAACTAAAGCCGAAACACACACTTTTTTAACCTTGAAGAAGAGATATGAAAATGAGCGTAATAACTGAAATATTTCCTTATTATGCGTTTTAGGCAAAACAAACTACGTTTTACATTCACTTGACTTTCTCTAGCCACTATCGGTTGTTCTTGTGTAGCTCTTAAAACCTACTCTTGCAAAAAGCTGTTTTTCTTATTACTGTATTTAACTGAGGTAATTGTTTGCAAAAATAAGGTTCGTTATATATTTTGTTATAGGTACTGAGGAAACATAGGAGGCTGAAGCCACCGTCAAATCTGTAAAAAGCGGGATGTTTCGATATTCCAAACATTCCCATGATTAAGAAAAACTGAATGGTGACACAAAACAAAATCTGATGTGTTACATTCACATGACTTTCCCTACTCACTATTCTATAAGCTCTTCATATAAAACTTCATTCTTCTATCTATTTCTTGTTAATCGAGATACATTTTCATTACACATTTGCACATTCGTTGTCGGTATAAGGACACAATAGGTAAGCCGAGCGCTAAGTGTTAACTGTCAAATTCCATGCTCTTTTCATGACTACGAGAAAAAACAAATAGCGACTTGCCTTATTTATAAATTCAAATCAATAAAAAAGATTATCTCGGAAATGGATAATAATTAAATGGTTAACAATTTAATTAACATTAAATTAAATGGTTAACAATAAAACAATTTATTTAACATAATCTGCAGTTATTTTGTAGTAAGGTTTTGTCTAGATTTTACGGTTCACAGACAGGCACACGCACAGTCCGACACACTCTCTCTCTCTCTCTCTCTCTCTCTCTCTCTCATACACACATACATATACATACAGACACTCTCAAACGGAGCTTTTTCTAAAAAGTTTTTCTTTGTCTCTTTTGAATTCTGGGAGCCACAAAACCTGTATTTCCAGGCGAAGCTCGGTGTTTAATCTGGGGATGGAATGCAATACCTTCTCCACTTACTATAGGCAGGCAGTAGAGAAAGACAAAATATGATTGTTTAAATTCACAATACTTTCTCTACTCTCTCTACTACAAACCATTCAAAATAGAATATTTTTCTATCTCTTGTTAATGAAAATAAAAATTACATTACATATTTACATACCCGTTGTAGGTTTAAGAAGGATACAATAAGCAAACCAATTCAGATTTTAAAAAGCAGATCTCTATGCGGTGACTTTGAAATGCCATGCTCTTGCATGATTTCGAGCAAAATTTTATGTTTATTTCACATGACTTTCCCTACTCAACAAGCAATTCTTGCTAAGTTCACTATTCCATCTACCTTTTGATAATGGAGATAAACAAACGTTCATTCCACATTTACGTATTTCGTTATAGGTATAACAAGAACAGTAAGCTAAATCGATAGTCAGATTTTAAAATAAAAGTTGATGGTTTTGAAAATCTTTGCATGACCAAGAAGAAAAAAAAAAGAGAATAGCGACTCCTCACTTGAAAAAAGTAAGTTTTGAAAATTTAAACCATAACAAAGAACGCTTCAGAAAATATGGTAAAGCTACAAAAACGTCATTTGCCACAAGTTGTGTGCTTTAACGAGATCTACATTTTTTGTGTACTAACAATTTGTTCATCTATTACCGTTTACCAGTTATGCGAAAGCTATTCAGAATGATGAGCTCTTCAGAGGCTATTCGCAGAAAATTCAATAGATATACTCGTACATTTTATTTTATAGCACTGTCTTAAATATATGTTATTTTAATCAAAATGTTAGGAGTCAGTTTTTGGAAAATCAAAATCAAAGCAATTTTACATATAAGGGTAGTTGCGGTATACTCGTGGAGGGAGAGCATAACTCGCAGTATGTCCGATATATTAATATATGATTTAATATATGAACTCTGGTGATACTGATAATTATCTTGTGTTTTAGTTGTTACTCTTAAAGTTTATCTTTATTTCTTGCCACGGCTGCTGTTATTTGGGTTTCTGGTAAAGCTTGTATAACTTAGCAGGGTGTGATACGGGAAGGAAGGTAAAAAGTAACAACTGTAACAATAGATTAAGTTATTGAAGAACACTATGCTTTAATGGCACACGCATTGAATGTCTTAGTAATAATCTACACAGTTCTTAAGTTAGTTGGAGCTGTAGAACGGTCTAGCCCTACCACGTTCGTAAGCCAAACTTGCGGTCGCTGAGCAATGAAGTATTTTATACTCTAGAAATAATTGTAGTATTTATCACACGTTCCTATAGAGCTTTAAATCGATAACCTTTCACCGTTCCTACTACATTATAAGAAGTAAATAATATCGCCTGCTTCTGAGAGCTTACATGTATCTTATTCACATTGCAGCACTTTATACTCAACCGCCCTGGCTGATGGAGACGCTAGAACTAACCTTTCTTCCCTTGAAGATTTTAAACATACTCTTCCTTAAAATTTCATTGTCTGTCTTCGTTCAGCTTGGAACCTTCCCGAAGACTTACCCGGCTATTGTTCTACGTTTGCAAGCATGTGGCCTCTCTACAAACATATGTTATTTTCGCTTGTCGCCTTTTTCTGTTTCACAAAGGCTCAAGGTCTGGCTTTTATGACCTTCCCGTAAAGTCCTTTTTGCCTGGGCCCTAATTTTAACACAAAGATATGTTTGTCGGCTTTTAACAAGAATTCCACAGCTCCAGCTACACTTGCACATACATAAAACTTATGACTTAACTCCTATTTATACAACAAGTATTTTTCTTATTAATACAATTTCACATTATAATTCACATTATTATATATATGGCATATATAACCATAGTTACTGTCTCAAATATGCCCCCTTTAAACATATTTAAAATTTATGTGTACGTGTAAATTTTTAATATTGTTTAATGTCTCATGAATATATTGGTCATGCCATAGGTGTCTAGTGTTCTTGGCACACCCCATATACCTCTGTGAGAATTTGCTCACTCTGTTACAGACATTTATTATGGGTCGCCTACCTGACCATACTATACAATAACAACACACACTTCACTGCACTTTGTATTGTGTTTTCGGCTAAGTCATTACAGTTGCTTTGCTAGGGTTATGTTTTCAAACTCCGCTGCTGCGTGCAAAACACGTTCTTTCACTATTCTTTTAGTCTAAACAATTGCAATGGACATTGACACGTATTAGCTTAATTGAACAAAACATGTTGAATAATATATAATCCAGACACATTCATTTATGTATATCAGATTGTAATCAGATATATATATATATATATAAAAGAAACACATAGAAAATGGTTATACATACATACAACTGAAAAACAATTCACATTTGCTTGCTATGCATTTAGGTTGTTCCAGTGTTTGAACTATGGACTAATTATTTTATGAGTTAATTCTTACTTCTATCTATTTACATTAGCATATTTACACACAGGTTACAGTAACTAAAGCTTTATGAGATATTATCATTTGAGTTTTCTGTTGATTATTACAATTACATATAATTCAAGTACCTTGAGGCTAATCCACTATATGATTTTATATACATACACATATATATTTTACCTATTTTTACAGGTCTCAAACATACTTATTTTATACTCTTACTCATTACATTTACAATCATTTACAAGGCTATCCACTCTTACTATCCTTTTTTTAACTTTATTTCCCAATATTCTTACTATAAGCCTTCTTTTCTTATTATCATGTTTTCTTTTTCTTTTTCTAGTTTTCTCGCCAAGTACTCTGAAAGTTTCGAAATTTAATTCACCGACAGCCATCATATTTAGCCATTGCAAAGTTTTGTTGTCAAGGCATTTTCTGACCACGATCATCTTAAGTGATTCCGGAACGCTTTTCAATTGAAAGTATTCAGTTATTTCATTAATGAATTGGACCGGACTGGTGGTAGCACTGAATTTAGGTAAAGGTAATTCGTTAAGTACCATGTGATATCCTGCTAAGTTATAAGATACATTAGTATTTGATTCTAAATTTGCATGTTGGCTACGAGATAGTGCAGCTGCTATAGGAGAAGCTGAAGCACCTCGTGAACTACTGAAACCAGAGGATATTGTACCCCTTTCAGTTACATTATTTTCATGCATATTTACATGGTTCACAGCATCAGTATTTGTACTATTGTCTACCCTACTTCTACCATTAATGATTGAATTCAATCTATATTCTAGTTTCTCATATTTCTTATTGCTATCCTGCACTACAGATTCAAACTTTTCCTGCATTATTTTACCTTCCTTTTGAATTTCTGTAATTTCCCCCCTTATGTCTATTTGATTTTGCACTAAGTTTGCATTTGTATGGTCTATAATTTATCTTAGTTCAGTTGTCTGACTATCCAACTTAGTACTCATTTCTTGACTATTTATGCTAATCTGACAAGCAATTTTACCTTCAAGCCTTTTACACTGGTTATTAATCTGTTCTTCCATTTCAGCATGCATTGCTCTACTAGTATCGTTTAATTTCCTTTCTATTCTCTTAATTTCAGACCTGTTTTCCTTTAAGTTATTTGCAATCTGTCTACCTATTACTTGGCTTTGCTGATCTAGCTTTTTATCTAGTGCTATATTACTTTGCCCCAGTATCTCAAATTTTCTCTCAATTTCCTTGATATTTTGATCTAATTTATTGTCCATGTCAGTTTTAAGGTCTGATATAGCCCTAAGAATTGTCATCAGATTAAGCTGATCGTTACTACCTAACTCGGGTATTTCCCTTTGAGTTGTATTGTCTTTCTGAGGGACTGCATTATCATGTAAGCCTGTATGTTTGTTGTTCATTCTCGTTTCTGTTGCGTGACCCTGTTCTGTACTTAACGGTATTTCTGCCCTTACACACTGTTGAACTTGCATATTATCTGTTTCTGTTACTCTATTTGGAATGTTATCATTAAAATTAGTTACATCGGATATATCTCTATCCAACGAAATTAAAATGCTTTCATTTGAATTTTCCCCTTCCATTTCTGTAGTGTGTCTATTTAATTGGATATTACTACTTGAGGTTCTCCTACTAATCTTACCACTTCTAAGTATCATTTACACTCGCATTAAATTATAACATGCACAATACACATTTACAAAGAAATTTTATCACCATTAGTGTATAAAGTTTTTGTCTGACCTATTTACTGTGATCTTACGGTGACCAAACGTAGAGCTGAGGTATAGTCTTGCTGTTCGCAGTTCGTGCCCCTCTCTCATGAATAAAGTTCTTGTAGACCTTAGATGCTGTGGATGTGTTGGTTGTTTCTTGACGTTCTGCGTTGTTTCATGTCCTGTTGGCAGCCTGCAGATTTTCTTGTACCCGTAGGTTCTTCTTTTTTTTACTTTGCACCTTGATGGTTTCTCTGCTGGGCTCTTCGTTGGGTTTCTCTGCTGGGCTCTGCGATGTGTTTCTCTGCTGGGCTCTGCGATGAGTTTCTCTGCTGGGCTCTTCGCTGGATTTCTCTGCTGGGCTCTTCGATGTGTTTCTCTGCTGGGTTCCTCGATGTATCGTCGTTGTTCCTTCCCTGCGTTCGCGTAGCTTTTATTTTTTTTACAAGTCATACGATGTTGGCCTCCAAACTTGCTACATTAGCCCCAACATTCGGGCTCCAAACTTGCTACTTTAGCCTTCACCATTCGGCGTCAAACTTGCTACTTTAGCCCCACGTTGGGCGCCAAACTTGCGGTATACTCGTGGAGGGAGAGCATAACTCGCAGTATGTCCGATATATTAATATATGATTTAATATATGAACTCTGGTGATACTGATAATTATCTTGTGTTTTAGTTGTTACTCTTAAAGTTTATCTTTATTTCTTGCCACGGCTGCTGTTATTTGGGTTTCTGGTAAAGCTTGTATAACTTAGCAGGGTGTGATACGGGAAGGAAGGTAAAAAGTAACAACTGTAACAATAGATTAAGTTATTGAAGAACACTATGCTTTAATGGCACACGCATTGAATGTCTTAGTAATAATCTACACAGTTCTTAAGTTAGTTGGAGCTGTAGAACGGTCTAGCCCTACCACGTTCGTAAGCCAAACTTGCGGTCGCTGAGCAATGAAGTATTTTATACTCTAGAAATAATTGTAGTATTTATCACACGTTCCTATAGAGCTTTAAATCGATAACCTTTCACCGTTCCTACTACATTATAAGAAGTAAATAATATCGCCTGCTTCTGAGAGCTTACATGTATCTTATTCACATTGCAGCACTTTATACTCAACCGCCCTGGCTGATGGAGACGCTAGAACTAACCTTTCTTCCCTTGAAGATTTTAAACATACTCTTCCTTAAAATTTCATTGTCTGTCTTCGTTCAGCTTGGAACCTTCCCGAAGACTTACCCGGCTATTGTTCTACGTTTGCAAGCATGTGGCCTCTCTACAAACATATGTTATTTTCGCTTGTCGCCTTTTTCTGTTTCACAAAGGCTCAAGGTCTGGCTTTTATGACCTTCCCGTAAAGTCCTTTTTGCCTGGGCCCTAATTTTAACACAAAGATATGTTTGTCGGCTTTTAACAAGAATTCCACAGCTCCAGCTACACTTGCACATACATAAAACTTATGACTTAACTCCTATTTATACAACAAGTATTTTTCTTATTAATACAATTTCACATTATAATTCACATTGTTATATATGTGGCATATATAACCATAGTTACTGTCTCATAGTTTAGTGTGAGAGATTTTCTTGATAGACAAGAGCTTGCTACATAAAAAACGTAGGTCCGCTTAACATCCAATTTATGTCAATTTTTTGAATGGATATAACCATTTCCGAGATATTCGTTGTTATTTAATGAACTTTTAAATACTTATGTTTTTCTCAAATAGGGAGTCGCTATTCGGTTTTTTCTCGTAGTCATGCAAAGTGCATAGATTTGAAAGCCATCACATACCGACTCGCTCTTTACCTGCTGCATCCTAAATGTGTAAATGTGAATGAAAGGTTCATATGGATTAACAAGAAATAAATAGAATAATAAACTTTTGTAGGAGTCGTTTGCAGAGATGCGACTACATGAAGTCATGCAAATTCAACTCATTATTAAAATTGTATAATATTTGTCATTCATTTAAAACCTTCCGAATAGGCAACCATTGCTTCGTCTTGAACTATAGGGTAGGGCGAGGTAATTCCGTTAGGTTAGCGTAACTTCATGATTGAAAATAAAATGTTACAATAAACCGAGCATTCAAGTAAGCACACGAGTAGTACACTATTATGGCTCACGGTGGGCGTAATATCACTATCATTAATGACAATCCTAATGCTGAAATAAAGCTATCAGAATTATCCGCCGAATTGAAAATGGAGAAATTCTGAGGGGCTAATTGGATATGACAATGGGGAAATTTGGATAACAATGAATACAGTAAATGATAGCTCTGCTTTTCGATTCTGAAAGAAATTTATTCTAGAAATTAAATATACATATACTCGTATATATATTTATATTATAAAATATTAAGGTGGAATTATAGAGTTAATTCCTATGAAATGTGAAACATTGAAAAAACTAAGAAATATATGGATTAACAATTCTTGAGTTCTGAACGCTATTTAGAAGCATTTGCCACAAATAAATTGTTCCCTTCCTTCAGCTCCCACGCATCTTTCATGGAACCAAACCTGGCATTTCTGGCAGCGAATACAATCACCTCTCAGTAAAGACTATTTCGAGTAATAGCTGACACTGCAGAATCCACATTTATAATCATCTACGTTGGAATCATTAGCAGCATCGTTTTCACTAGACGATAAGTCAGTGAATTGCTTTGATTGTTTAGCTTCTTTTTCCTTGAAATGTTGCCTTTCTGTTTTTTTAACCGAATTTGTTTCCCACAAAATTTCATCTCTCTCTCTATTAACCTTAACAACTGCTACATTTTCTGGTGATGGGCTGTGGCATGCTCCTTTCTTAGTTTGAACTCTTCTCTTGATCACACTCTTTACAGGACTAGGAGGCACTTCTCGAACGCTTCTTTCAGGCATTACACCCACAAGGGATTGTGAAGTGCTGGGCTGTATGAATATTGGATTCAGTTCATTTAATTTTAATTTAACTTTCGTATAAAGGGTCGTATGGTACCTTGAAAACTTGACTTGCACCTAGTAATGACAGATTGCCCCCTGATT
Source organism: Deroplatys truncata (assembly GCA_030765065.1). NCBI lineage: Eukaryota > Metazoa > Arthropoda > Insecta > Mantodea > Mantidae > Deroplatys > Deroplatys truncata. Next base: position 40,572,011 of record CM060980.1, read on the forward strand.
GCCTGTTCCATAGTTTCTTTGTCCCATTGTAGCCGTAAATTCTTTCTTTTGTAATGTCGTACCACCTGAAAGTTTGAACGGAATAATTAATAATTAATATAATAAAAATCTGATGTGTTACACTCACCTGACTTTCTCTACTCTTGTACAAACTATTTTTACAAACGCTTATTCTCCATCTACTTCATGTTAATCGAGATAAACATTTGCAGACTGTATCTTATTGCTAATTTTCTTGTAGATGTAAGGGGAATATATATTTACAAGGGCAATATAGAAATACAGTAGCCTTTAAGCACATACATATCTCTTAATAGATGGTTGCTAGGTGCAGCACCATTCCCTTTGCCACAGATTAATACTCTTTGCATATCCAAGACAAAAAAATGAATAACGAATTCCCATTTGAGAAAATAAGTATTGAAAAACTTAAGGGAATAACAAGCAATATCTCGAAAATGGTTCACTCAAAAAAAAATGTATATGACATAAATTGTGTATTTTAACGCGATCTACATCTTTTGTGTAGTAAAAGGTTGTCTATCTCTTATGGTTTACCAGTTATGCAAAAGTCGTTCACAATGAAGAATACTTTTGGAGACATTCCCAGAAAATTCAAGATATACATTTTATTTGTCATGAAAATATCTTTAAAATATGATATTTTAATCAAAATCGTTAGAGCCATTTTTGAGAAAATTAAAATTTTCGAAAAATGTTCCATGTAGAGGGTAATCTGGGGTGGGGGGATTTTCTTGAAGACCTTCGTGTCGCATCTCTGAAAGATACAGAACCTAAATACCAAGTTTGGTGTTTATCCGACTGTTCGTTTCTGAGTTATGCTGTTCACAGACAGACACACAGACACACAGACACACACACGGACATGTTTCCAAAACTGCTTTTTTTGGATTCAGGGGGTCTCAAAACATATATTTCGAGTGAAATCTCGTATCGAATTTTTGGGTGGAACACAGTACTTCCCCTACTTACTATACGTAGTAGAGAAAGTAAAAATTACTTTAAAACATAGCCCCCAATGAAAATAAGTTACATACCAGAGAAACAAATATGTATGATATCCGATTAACCCCACCGATTGTTATCGAAATAGCCCCACAACACAACATGCTGCCGGTCATGGCGTAATTCTTATACTGTGCAGTAGACAGCGCCACCGTATACTATAATGGTTCGCAAAATACCAAGGAAGCGTTCACTCCTTAAAGCAGTACGAAAACTAGTTCACGAGACCAGCTAAAGCTTAAGTTTTGTGACCAAAATATTAGATGCTACGTATTGTACAGGTATTCCTTCCTTACCTTTAATTAACAAAACTGATGTATTGTCTCTGCATAGCAGAATATATTCAGAACCAAACACACACGTTGATAAGACTCCGACCTTAACTGTGAGACTGGAAATTGCAATATGATGTGTTTAGTAGTGTTAGTGCATGCGTGAAAAATTAATATTATCCTAAAAGCCCCGCTAGCCGAATTCCCCGCCCTACCCTATGCTATCTTACAGACATATATTTTTCGTTAGAGAATTGCGGGGTGTGAGGGTGTGTGAGTGTACGTGGAAAAGAAGGGGTGAGGGTTGAAGGATGCCCAGGCTCTCTTTCAGATTGGATTATGTCTTAGTAAACTGAGACGGCTTTCGTTGTGGCTCTGTTAAGAATCGAAACGGACAGAGATGAATGACAGGAAAGAGACAGACTAAAAAGAGAGAAGGATAGGATCAGGTAAAAAAGGAGAAGAGGATAGGTACGACCCAGATTTTTGAGCAAGACGTATTAACTACGCTCTGGCAGGTCGGCTAATTCCTGTTACGTTTGCGGAAACAAAAGTTAGAGGTATCAATCTTCCATGTACTTCTGGTCAGTCATTTTTCAACCACAAATAATGATCCACAGCTGTCACGTAAACACAGAAGAAGTCTTCTCTCACGTCAGAAGATGAGAAATCATAAAGAATAAAAACAATGATTAAAGCGATCAAAAGTATAGATTAGATTATCCATTATAAACAATACTTCAGATTTACTGATAGCACGGTTCTAACAAATAATGAAGTTTAAATCGCAATGAAAACAGTTCAAGCCGAAGGAATTTTAATACTAACGGCGTTGTATTTCAATAATCTTAAGTGGAACGTATTTACTGACATACAAAATACACATATTTCTATTTTGAAAATAGTTTTGAAAACACGTTGCGGCTTATGCAGATGTTCATTTTCAAAGTATGTCTGACTGACGTCATTGTTTTGAGTAATTTTTAAGACATTTTTCATTTGCTCTAAGTCTAAGGTAAGGGATGTAAGGTAGTACACGTGTGGCGGAGAAGTTGCCTAGTGAGGTATTTTTAACACTTAAATAATTTCAATCTAATTATATAATACGTAAATTCAATAACAGCCCGCCTTAAAGCAATATGTGTATGTAATAATTTGTAAAATGCATGTAACAGTCATTGTATATGTTTATATTATTGTATACGTGTTCAATAATGTTATGTGAATGTATTACTTAATTTAATAATGTAGGAGCTGTGAGAAATAGGTCAAAAGTTGCTACCAATGAGGTAACAATGAGGTAGCCTTGAGGCAGTAATGTATTGGAAAGTTTAATAATGCTACTAGTCATTAATGGAGCAACAATAATGTAAATTTTGAGACAGTTTATAAAATAGCCAATCAACAACCAGAAAAAAGCTTAAGTTAAATAAACGTATACTATTGGACTAGAATTAGCCCATTAGAAACTGAAATATAGGAAAATTTACAAATTCAGAGATCAGTTGCTAGCAGACAGCGTTCCTAACCGGATGCGAGACGTGTCCCTGAGAAGTTTAATACGTATCCAGTGTGAGACAAAAATAGTTTACGAGTTATAAAGTGCAAGTTATTAATAAAAGAATCTCACAGCTCTCTATATCAGTGAAGTGTTATTTAAATCGTGTCAAGGATTAATAAATGTAGTGAAGTAAAAATTATAATTTGTGTAAGGCTACATTCTACAGCCGCACCACGCCTTGTTAAGATATTCAAGTCTCTACAAATTAATACTGACACAGCCGAGGCAAACATATATATATATATATATATATATATAATATTTTAAGAAACAGTAAAAATACAAAGTTAAGATTTTTAAACTTGGAGCGAAGGCTACCGGGTACCATACGTGCGGTTGAACTACTTCAAGTTCGGCTCCTCCTAAAATCAACCATCCTATGCTGATAAGATTCTTTGAAGTCCTCTTCATTCTGAACATTTGTACATCCAGTAAATTGTAAGAGATACACAAAATCTTACTACCTAAAAAATGTAGATCTCGTTAAAATACACACTTTATTCGCTAAAATATATTATTTGTTATTGTTCTGAATAGCCAAATACCTCATACTTTATTTCAACCGCTAAGCCGCTATTCATTTTTTCCCGTTACGCAAAGAAAATAGAATTTGAAAGCCATCACATAGCGACCAGCTTTTAAAATATTTTACTATCGCTTAAGCCTGCTGTATTCTCTTTGTACCTACAACGAAATGTATATTAAAACCATTTATGCAGATAGAGCTGTAAGATCTGTGAGAATAGTTTGTAGAAAGATGAGTGGAGAACTCATGTAACTGTAATACATCGAGATTTTAGCCAGCAGAATAATTTAATCCTATTTAAAGTTCTGTAAATAAGTATATATAATAGAAGTTCATTTCGTTCCTTGTTATTTCGAAGTTTGCCTCGAAATGTTCAATACTGAATGTTTGGCAAGTTTAAAGCAGAAATCTGAAAGTTGTAAAATCAGTAGAACTCTCTCACAAATGAGTGCATTAAAAATATGAGATCAAGATGACAGTTAAGAAGGGAATTCAAGATACACTCTGAGCACTTTTGAGATTAAGCACGACTTAGCATGACCAGAGAGGCGACCAATTCAGAAACAACTCAGGGGAAAAATAATAAAAACAAGCGAACGCCTTTGCTTCCGAGATGACGTCATTCACCTTTGTTAAACACACAGCTATTATATTCAGACTGTGAATGAGTACTAATGTTTATATTCATTGCATTGTAGTGAAGATAGGTTTTTGCTTATATCTTACGTTGAATATTTAAGTATCATTCAATGTGGTTCTCTACGCCGATGATATGGCTACAATTTGCTGTTCTTAGGATTGTTATTTGGATTTTCTGCTGTTAATATCATAATACGAGGGCGGATCGAAAAGTAACGCACAATAATTTTTTTACAAAAAAGTTTAATAGTTAAAATAACAACAAAAATCACAAATGAACTTCCACGTTTTACCTACTTTTCGACATAGTCATCACGTTTCTCAAAACATTTCTCCCAACGTGATACCAGTTTCAATATGCCCTGCTTGGAGTATAGCCAAGTGCGAACTGCTGATTTCACTTCCGCATCTGTCGCAAAGCGTTTTCCGACCAGGAATTTCTTCATGGGATCAAAAAGATGAAAGTCCGACGGTACAAGGTCCGGCTGTATGGTGGATGCTGCAGCACCTCCAAACCAAATTTGGTGATTTTCTGACTAACAGCAGCAGCAACATGGGAGTGAGCATTGTCGTGAAGAATTTTTAAATAGTCAGCATTCATATTGTGGCGTTTGTTATGAAGGGCACGACACAACTTCACCAAAGTTTTCATGTAGGCTGCAGCATTGACAGTTGTCCCGTGTTCAGCAAAGTCCACCAATACAACACTATGCATATCCCAAAACACCGACGCAAGCACTTTCCTAGCAGATTGAGTCACTTTGAATTATTTCTTCACTGGGGAACCAACATGTTTCCACTCTATATTTGCCTGTTAGGTTTCGGGCGTGTAGTGGTATGCCCACGACTCATCACCAGTGACGATTCCTTTCAGAAAGTCATGCCCTTCTGCGGTGTACCGCGTTAGGTGATCAAGCTCATCATCATTCGCTGGCTCTTGAGGTTGTCTGTGAGATTCTTAGGCAGCCAGCGAGCACTAACTTTACAAAATTTCAACGTGTCATGAACAATATCGTACACTGCACCATAGGAAATGTTGAACTGTTGCGATAAGGTTCGCAGTTGCACACGCTGATCTATCAAAATTGCCGCCTCAATGCTTCTGACATTCTGCGGGGTTGCAGCTGTTACCGGCCTCCTGGAGCGTGGCGAATCACTAAGGTTCACACGGCTCTCTAGGAAGAATGCACACCACTGGAGACATTGCTACGGTCCATACAATCATCCCCATACACGCCACGCATGTCCCTCTGAATATCACTAGGTTTGTGCCCTTTGGTCCACAAATGCCGAACCACACCTCTCTGCTTTTCTCGCGTGGACGACAGCAACGTTCGCGCCATCCCTGCTGAGTAGTTCACGCTTCTCTCGCTAGAGCTGCACATGAAACAGAAACTAACCTCTGTAGTGAAAACTTCAAACTATATCTGTGTGAAATTGCAACATTCCAGCTGCAATATCAAGGTAGTAAACAATTATTGTGCGTTACTTCTCGATCCGCCCTTGTACTTTTTCTCGGTGTTATTCTTACTACCTTCTACTTTCTCTACTACTTACCTATAATAAGTAGATGAAGTAGGTATTATACCAATTCCACCCCTAAAATTATACACAGAGATTTCAACGGAAATACAATTTTTGAGACTCTCTAAATACAAAAAAGAATGTCTTTTATAAACGATCTGTGTTTGTGAACAGCATAACTCAAAAAGGAAAAGTTCGTTATATACCAAGTTTGGATTTAAGTTCAAGATTTTCCAAGGAGTGCGACACGAAAGCTTTTTAAGAAAATCCCCCTACCCCAAACTATCATTTACATGGATAACTTTTACATTTTAATATTCTCAAAAATGACTAACGGTTTTGATTAAAATACCATGTGCTGGATATTATCATGACGAATGAAATATATATCTTGAATTTTCTGTAAATTGTCTCCGAAATACTTTTCATTCTGAGTTACTTTTGCATATTGATAAACTGTAAGGGATAGACCAAAATTGTACTCTACAAAAAATGCAGATTTCGTTAAAGTACACAGTTTATGTCCAATGCATTTTTCTGTAATTAACCATTTCCGAGGTATTTTTTGGTTTAAGTAAATAAATACTTTGTTAACGGCGTTGTCAATTCATATCATATCTGTGCTACTGGTGTGCCGGGTATAGGCCCGCAGGAGTGCTTTTACATGCTAGTAAATCTACTGGCATGGAGCTGTCGCCTTTAAGTACACTTAAAAACCATCGATCTGGGCCGGGTTTGAACCCGCGACCTTGTGATCAGAAGGCCAGCGCCTAGGCAACTGAGCCACAGAGACCGACCTGTTATTGGTCTGAATTTTCAAATAGGTATACTCTACAAATTTTCAAATAGGTATACTCTACAAATGGGAAGCCTTTATTCATTTTTTCTAGTGGTCATGAAAAGAGCACATGGTGACACGCTCTTTAAAAGTCTGACTCGCTTTACCTCCTGTATTGTAAAAGAAATGTTTATATGTCAACTGAAAGCTTATCTGGATTAACAAGAAATAACTGGGCAACACCTATTGTAAGAACATTTTAGAAGAGTGAGTAGGGAAATTCATGTGAAAGAAACGCATCAGGGGTGTTTTGGGCTTTGATGTTCTTCCGTTAATAACCAAAAAGTATATTTAAAGTTTTTTCATACAAGTTTTCTAATGGTAATAATTTTGAAGGTACTGGTTTTCTGTTTAGTTATGTTTGTATTAAGATTTACTTAAGAAGCAGTTGCCACGCTACTACCTCACACATAATTATTACCAAAGCTCTCTAAGCAGTCATTTCTATATTCAGCAGTCTAGTGATCCAACAATTGATCCATATCTCAGATGCTTATTATAATTACTGTTCACTTAACTCATGTTAAGAGAATTCACGTCCATCATTGTGTCAGCTTCCACGAAGGTACTGATTATAATTGTGTTCGGAAATAACATCTATGTAATTGTCTTTCCCATGTACATCGCAAGAGATCAATAGCGTTGTTCACTCGTAGCTCAGTCGGTAGGGCTCCTGCCTGTTGTGTGAGAGGTCCCGAGTTCGATTCCCAGAGTCTGGATGAATAATCGAGAGTGTGCATGTATGTATGTGTGATCTATTGAGAATATGAGTTAACACCATTAGTATAGGAATAATGTGTTCCAAAGGAAAGGCCACCGATAAGACCATTGTAGTTAAAAAAAAAATCTGATGTGTTACACTCATATGGCATTCTGTACTCTTGTACAAACTATTTTTACAAACGTTTATTCTCCATATGCTTCATGTTAATCGAGATATCGAGATGTTAATCTTATTGCTAATTTTCTTGTAGATGCAAGGGGAATTGGTAGACTTTAAGTGATAGTCAAATATTTTAAGAGCTGGTTGCTATGTGGAGTATTCCATTCTCTTTGTATGTCCAGGACATAAAAAAATGAATAAAAAATTCTTATTTGAGAAAAAGTATTGAAAATTGAAGGGAATAACAAGCAATATCTCCAAAATGGTTCACTCAACAAAAAAATGTATATGACATAAATTGTGTACTTTAACGCGATCTACATTTTTGTGTAGTAAAATTTTGTCTATCTCTTATGGTTTACCAGTTATGCAAAAGTCGTTCACCATGAAGAATACTTTTGGAGACATTCCCAGAAAATTCGAGATATACATTTTATTTTTCCTGAAAATATCTTAAAATGTATGATATTTTAATCAAAATCCTTAGAGCCATTTTTTGAGAAAATTAAAATTTTCGAAAAAAGTTCAATGTAAAGGGTAGTCTGGGGTGGGGGGATTTTCTTGAAAATCTTCGTGTTGCATCTCTGGAAGATACTGAACGTAAATACAAAGTTTGGTGTTTATCCGACTGTTCGTTTCTGAGTTATGCTGTTCACAGAAAAACACACAGACACACACACGGACATGTTTTCAAAAATACTTTTTTTGGATTCAGGAGGCCTCAAAACAAGTATTTCCGGTGAAATCTCGGTATCGAATTTTTGGGTGGAATGCAATACTTCCCCTACTTACTATATGTAGTAGAGAAAGTAAAAACTTGATCAGAAGAATTTTAGTTTTCGTTGCCCTCTACTGGACCTTGTAAGTGCGGACATTTCCAAGATCTCGAGGTATATATTGATAATACTTGTTTGTAAGTGTTAAATTGGAATGCAATGCACTCTGCGATGAGTTATTTTTTGGAACTGTATAACTGCACCTACGGTTACTGTTGGACCGGTACATCCTATCGATTCCAAAACAACGGTTTCGATATCTCTCTCTCTCTCTCTAACACCCATAAAGCACTATCTCTCTCATTTATCAGCCTGAAAGCAATCTTTCTGGCACAAGCACTTCCAGTGACGTAAGAATTTAAATCAGTGTCACAAATCAATAAACGGAAAACCCGTCCAAGTTCTTTTATATATAAATGTGACATGACCGCATTGATTTATAATAAGTTTAAAATAAAGGTGCTCTTCAACTACCTCCATATTGAAATCGACCACAAAATCTATCATAAACATACACAGAATTACCCAGGAAAAATGATGTAAGTGCATCTCAGTAGTTAATGTTTTCGCAATATAACTGATACACAATATACTATGATACTCCTGAAGATCGACTATATAATTTGAAACTGCAAATATTGTGATGCTATATTGATGCAGTAATTTGTATCACAAATTATTTAAATGTAAAGAGTGATTATAGTATGAATATGCATTATTATGTGACATTGATTTGAGATGTTTGTTGGTTGTAATTATTGTTGGGAAGTAAGTTTATACTGCCTTACTGAAACTGACAATAATAGCGTGCAATAATGCAGCGAGGGGGTGAGCTGTTTATCATTATTGGAAACGAGGAAGTTACGTAATGTTGGCGCGTTTTTCTTTTAGAATATTCTGGAACGTTTCCCATGAGCATATGTATTCATAATTTTCATTGGATATAAAAATAGACGCTAATGTTGGCGCGTTTTATTAGCCAATTGCAGCTCAGTTATAATCTTTAGGCATATCTGGGTGAAGGAGTATAAAAAGAGTAGGTTAGAGGTAGACCCCGTCAGTTCATCAAAATTCTTTGCACACTACACGTCGCATTCCCGTCAGTTCGTCGAAAGTATTTGTACGGCACACTTCGGATATCAATTTGCAGGTTACGCGTAACAGAGTTATGAAATCTCAAGTGTTATAAAGTTAATTATACAAAAAGTTGAAGTACGCGAATTAAGAATTATCAGTAACGAAGTTATTATAACAGTTTCAGTTTGGCGAGTGTCAAGATCAATATGTAAATGTGATAGTGACTGTGTTTCGACAATAAAAGTGTATAATAAATTTCTTCATCAGTGTTATCTTTGGATAAAAGATTCCTTTCCGTTTACACAACCTGTATAAAGAGAAGTGCTCGACCCAAGAAAAGATAATAGCTAGCCGGAGGACAGTAAACAAAAGTTAAATCAAATAACAGTCGCATTCTTTCAAACAAACACTAATACTACCGCAAATTGCTAACACCAGATGGAGCTAACAAACCTAACAAATGAATCACGTCACAAGATGGCATCACCATGTTGAGTATACATACATATACAAAAATAACATTATAAATTTACCATCGCAAATTGGCGCCCAACGTGGGGCAGAATAACCAGGAAGGGGCAGAATTAACCAGGAAGAAGTGAGATAACCAGGAAAGGGCGAATGCAGAAGTGAACTGAACTACAAGACGCAGATTCCAGAAACAACAAAAGGGACGACAGACTACGCGGATGATTGGACATCGTAATTCCGAGATTAAAAGGCAACGGGGGAATTCAACTACAAAACTGCAAAACGACGTAGATTCATCGTAATACAACGCAGAAACAACATATAATCTAGGAGATAGGGGCAGAAAGTTGGACATCAAAGCTACATCAGCAGATAGCATCAGAAAGGTTAGAATAGTGTTATGTTAATTCTAAAAAAAAAGGTAAAAAAATTTAAATGTACCTTAGGAGCGGTAGGATAAAGAAAACAATGTCCACGAATAATACAGAAGAAATAATTATGGAGGGGGATAGTGTAACAGTTAGCTGTAATTCAATACAGGTTACAGAAAATAGCTCAAACAATGTAGGATTTGAGGGAGGAAATGTTAGTGCAGAAAGTGAGAATAGAATAGCAGGAAATGTAAATTTTGATGCTAGTATGATGATGGAAATGCTGAGAAATATGAGTAGGGAATTGAGAGAAGATATGAAAAAGGCTAATGAGAATATAGAAAAGAAAATAGATCAATTAAGGGAAGATATGCAAAAGAGTCATAGGGAATTAAGGGAAGATATTGGTAAAAGCTTAGAACAAAACAGGGAAGAAATTGAAAAGAAATTCATGGAGCTAGATAGTAGTATGATGAGAATGAGAAATGAAAATCAGGAAATGATAGCAAATGAAATAGGTGAAGTTTCAAAGAAAATGTCAGAAATGAGCAGGGAAATATCAAACCAAAAAAGTGAGGTTAATAATAAAATAGAATATGTTGATGTAGAATGTACAGAGTCAGGTAGTGGAATGAGTAACATTTCAAGTGAGATAAGAGAGATGAAAGAGGTTATGAATGTGGATGTGAATCAGGCGCAAGTAAATTTCAGAGGGGAGATATCAGAAATACAGAAGGAGTCAGTAATGCAAAGAAATAAATTGTACGAAGAAGTTAAAGTTTTGCCTGTAAATAATCAAAAGCTAACTTCTGAAATTAACAAGTACCAAGATGTTTAAATTGAAAACTCCAGTCCAGTACAGTTTAGTACAGATTTGTCAGAGTACTCTCAGATTAAAGAGATAGAAGAATTAAAAATGACAGTTGTTAAAAGATGTGTTACTCAGGAAACTTTAGATTGTTTTCAAATGTTATCATGGGACGAAATTTCATATGAATACAAGAGGTTATTCATGAACAAATTTTGGAAGGTTAGGATACGGCTACGAGTAATGCTTAGCCACACACAATTTGATCCAGGAGGGTAAATAGCAATGAGATATAAAGTAAATGCCGGATAGTTAAGGATGACTTGCAGAGAAATGTATTGGAACGTAAGAGGGTTAAATAAATATGTACGTAATGTGAAAGGAGAAATAAAATTTTGGATATAATTAAATTTTTTTAAAAGGAAAATAACATTTTTTTTGTAACTATAACAGTATTTGAAAATTAAGAATGTAAAGATTGAAACTTAATATGATATTAAAGTAAAAGTACGTAAATACAATTCCAAGAGTATTGTTAAAATAAAGTACAAAATAACAAAAATGGGTAAAAATAATTAAAAACAAATACTTATGTAGCAAACAGAAAATGTGAAACAGTACTTAGATTTAAGAGATGTAAATATATTTGTGTAGAGGGTGAATATTTTAGTAAATATGTGTAGTAATTACAAAAATATTTAAATGCACAAATTTTTGTCAACAACTTAAGAAAGTAAACAATTTTGTAACAGTAATTAAATAATTCACGGTACAGTATTTGCTATAAAAAATTTGTAATGTCAGATTAAAGTCTAAACACATTAGACCAGAGCCAGTAAGTAGTGGCAAGATAAAGATAAAACATATGTCATGTGTTAAATACGTGTGAAGTGTTAAGTGAAAGTGATAGCGTGTGTTCCAAGATTTAGGAGACTAAAAACCCAATTATAAAATTTCCAAACAAGTTGTAAATATTTATAATTATGTTTCTAGTGGGGCATATGATGCAGTAATTTGTATCACAAATTATTTAAATGTAAAGAGTGATTATAGTATGAATATGCATTATTATGTGACATTGATTTGAGATGTTTGTTGATTGTAATTATTGTTGGGAAGTAAGTTTATACTGCCTTACTGAAACTGACAATAATAGCGTGCAATAATGCAGCGAGGGGGTGAGCTGTTTATCATTATTGGAAACGAGGAAGTTACGTAATGTTGGCGCGTTTTTCTTTTAGAATATTCTGGAACGTTTCCCATGAGCATATGTATTCATAATTTTCATTGGATATAAAAATAGACGCTAATGTTGGCGCGTTTTATTAGCCAATTGCAGCTCAGTTATAATCTTTAGGCATATCTGGGTGAAGGAGTATAAAAAGAGTAGGTTAGAGGTAGACCCCGTCAGTTCATCAAAATTCTTTGCACACTACACGTCGCATTCCCGTCAGTTCGTCGAAAGTATTTGTACGGCACACTTCGGATATCAATTTGCAGGTTACGCGTAACAGAGTTATGAAATCTCAAGTGTTATAAAGTTAATTATACAAAAAGTTGAAGTACGCGAATTAAGAATTATCAGTAACGAAGTTATTATAACAGTTTCAGTTTGGCGAGTGTCAAGATCAATATGTAAATGTGATAGTGACTGTGTTTCGACAATAAAAGTGTATAATAAATTTCTTCATCAGTGTTATCTTTGGATAAAAGATTCCTTTCCGTTTACACAACCTGTATAAAGAGAAGTGCTCGACCCAAGAAAAGATAATAGCTAGCCGGAGGACAGTAAACAAAAGTTAAATCAAATAACAGTCGCATTCTTTCAAACAAACACTAATACTACCGCAAATTGCTAACACCAGATGGAGCTAACAAACCTAACAAATGAATCACGTCACAAGATGGCATCACCATGTTGAGTATACACACATATACAAAAATAACATTATAAATTTACCATCGCAAATTGGCGCCCAACGTGGGGCAGAATAACCAGGAAGGGGCAGAATTAACCAGGAAGAAGTGAGATAACCAGGAAAGGGCGAATGCAGAAGTGAACTGAACTACAAGACGCAGATTCCAGAAACAACAAAAGGGACGACAGACTACGCGGATGATTGGACATCGTAATTCCGAGATTAAAAGGCAACGGGGGAATTCAACTACAAAACTGCAAAACGACGTAGATTCATCGTAATACAACGCAGAAGCAACATATAATCTAGGAGATAGGGGCAGAAAGTTGGACATCAAAGCTACATCAGCAGATAGCATCAGAAAGGTTAGAATAGTGTTATGTTAATTCTAAAAAAAAAAGGTAAAAAAATTTAAATGTACCTTAGGAGCGGTAGGATAAAGAAAACAATGTCCACGAATAATACAGAAGAAATAATTATGGAGGGGGATAGTGTAACAGTTAGCTGTAATTCAATACAGGTTACAGAAAATAGCTCAAACAATGTAGGATTTGAGGGAGGAAATGTTAGTGCAGAAAGTGAGAATAGAATAGCAGGAAATGTAAATTTTGATGCTAGTATGATGATGGAAATGCTGAGAAATATGAGTAGGGAATTGAGAGAAGATATGAAAAAGGCTAATGAGAATATAGAAAAGAAAATAGATCAATTAAGGGAAGATATGCAAAAGAGTCATAGGGAATTAAGGGAAGATATTGGTAAAAGCTTAGAACAAAACAGGGAAGAAATTGAAAAGAAATTCATGGAGCTAGATAGTAGTATGATGAGAATGAGAAATGAAAATCAGGAAATGATAGCAAATGAAATAGGTGAAGTTTCAAAGAAAATGTCAGAAATGAGCAGGGAAATATCAAACCAAAAAAGTGAGGTTAATAATAAAATAGAATATGTTGATGTAGAATGTACAGAGTCAGGTAGTGGAATGAGTAACATTTCAAGTGAGATAAGAGAGATGAAAGAGGTTATGAATGTGGATGTGAATCAGGCGCAAGTAAATTTCAGAGGGGAGATATCAGAAATACAGAAGGAGTCAGTAATGCAAAGAAATAAATTGTACGAAGAAGTTAAAGTTTTGCCTGTAAATAATCAAAAGCTAACTTCTGAAATTAACAAGTACCAAGATGTTTAAATTGAAAACTCCAGTCCAGTACAGTTTAGTACAGATTTGTCAGAGTACTCTCAGATTAAAGAGATAGAAGAATTAAAAATGACAGTTGTTAAAAGATGTGTTACTCAGGAAACTTTAGATTGTTTTCAAATGTTATCATGGGACGAAATTTCATATGAATACAAGAGGTTATTCATGAACAAATTTTGGAAGGTTAGGATACGGCTACGAGTAATGCTTAGCCACACACAATTTGATCCAGGAGGGTAAATAGCAATGAGATATAAAGTAAATGCCGGATAGTTAAGGATGACTTGCAGAGAAATGTATTGGAACGTAAGAGGGTTAAATAAATATGTACGTAATGTGAAAGGAGAAATAAAATTTTGGATATAATTAAATTTTTTTAAAAGGAAAATAACATTTTTTTTGTAACTATAACAGTATTTGAAAATTAAGAATGTAAAGATTGAAACTTAATATGATATTAAAGTAAAAGTACGTAAATACAATTCCAAGAGTATTGTTAAAATAAAGTACAAAATAACAAAAATGGGTAAAAATAATTAAAAACAAATACTTATGTAGCAAACAGAAAATGTGAAACAGTACTTAGATTTAAGAGATGTAAATATATTTGTGTAGAGGGTGAATATTTTAGTAAATATGTGTAGTAATTACAAAAATATTTAAATGCACAAATTTTTGTCAACAACTTAAGAAAGTAAACAATTTTGTAACAGTAATTAAATAATTCACGGTACAGTATTTGCTATAAAAAATTTGTAATGTCAGATTAAAGTCTAAACACATTAGACCAGAGCCAGTAAGTAGTGGCAAGATAAAGATAAAACATATGTCATGTGTTAAATACGTGTGAAGTGTTAAGTGAAAGTGATAGCGTGTGTTCCAAGATTTAGGAGACTAAAAACCCAATTATAAAATTTCCAAACAAGTTGTAAATATTTATAATTATGTTTCTAGTGGGGCATATGATGCAGTAATTTGTATCACAAATTATTTAAATGTAAAGAGTGATTATAGTATGAATATGCATTATTATGTGACATTGATTTGAGATGTTTGTTGATTGTAATTATTGTTGGGAAGTGAGTTTATACTGCCTTACTGAAACTGACAATAATAGCGTGCAATAATGCAGCGAGGGGGTGAGCTGTTTATCATTATTGGAAACGAGGAAGTTACGTAATGTTGGCGCGTTTTTCTTTTAGAATATTCTGGAACGTTTCCCATGAGCATATGTATTCATAATTTTCATTGGATATAAAAATAGACGCTAATGTTGGCGCGTTTTATTAGCCAATTGCAGCTCAGTTATAATCTTTAGGCATATCTGGGTGAAGAAGTATAAAAAGAGTAGGTTAGAGGTAGACCCCGTCAGTTCATCAAAATTCTTTGTACACTACACGTCGCATTCCCGTCAGTTCGTCGAAAGTATTTGTACGGCACACTTCGGATATCAATTTGCAGGTTACGCGTGACAGAGTTATGAAATCTCAAGTGTTATAAAGTTAATTATACAAAAAGTTGAAGTACGCGAATTAAGAATTATCAGTAACGAAGTTATTATAACAGTTTCAGTTTGGCGAGTGTCAAGATCAATATGTAAATGTGAAAGTGACTGTGTTTCGACAACAAAAGTGTATAATAAATTTCTTCATCAGTGTTATCTTTGGATAAAAGATTCCTTTCCGTTTACACAACCTGTATAAAGAGAAGTGCTCGACCCAAGAAAAGATAATAGCTAGCCGGAGGACAGTAAACAAAAATTAAATCAAATAACAGTCGCATTCTTTCAAACAAACACTAATACTACCGCAAATTGCTAACACCAGATGGAGCTAACAAACCTAACAAATGAATCACGTCACAAGATGGCATCACCATGTTGAGTATACACATATACACAAATAACATTATAAATTTACCATCGCAATATGCATGGTTCTATGTAACCCAAGACTTAAGCTTTTTGTTCTATAATAAGGAACCATATTATATCAATAAATTCAGCAGAACGTTTGTGAACTTCATTACAGTGCTATACCCTAACTTGCATTATAATGCAATAATAAAACCCTTCGAAGAGGTAAATATAATGATAATAATATCCACTCGTCGCTTCCTTGTGTTACAGAGGTTCAATTACAGTCTAAGAGCATCTTCCTATACACGATTTTTTTATTCAGGATCTTACGTGTGTTCGTTTCAACCTGTGACGCGACTTGTTCAATATTTCACTCAAACACCCAAAATAAGCTGAGGAGGAGAATTCTCAGAATCGCAATTACGACACCGACTTATTCTGAAATAACATTCGCTAAAATTTGATTAAGCGTATATAACATGAATGGAGTTTTTGAAATCCCTCGTGCCATTTATGGATGGAAAAACTTAAGGATGAAAGAGCTATTCAGACTTTAGTTTCTAACTAAAGCAGTTATTCAATCTTATATTCCCTTAGAGTTTGAATCTTTGAATCCCCTCAACATGTACGAGATGTGATTTTAAACTAACTACCGCTAGTTTTTTTTTTTTTTTTTTTACTTTCTCTAGTATAGTAAGTAGGGGGAACTACTGTATTCCATCCAAAAATTCTATACTGAGATTTCACCGGAAATATATGCTTTGAGACACCCTGAATCCAAAAAAAGCATTTTTGGAAACATGTCCGTGTGTGTGTGTCTGTCTGTGAACAGCATAACTCAGAAACGAACAGTCTGATAAACACCAAACTTGGTATTTAGGTTCAGTATCTTCCAGAGATGCGACACGAAGGTGTTCAAGAAAATCCCCCCACCCCAGGATACCCTTTACATGGAACATTTTTCGAAAATTTCTATTTTCTCAAAAATGGCTCTAACAATTTTGATTAAAGAATCATATGTTTAAGATAGTTTCATGACAAATAAAATGTATATCTCGAATATTCTGGGAATGTCTCCAAAAGTATTCTTCATTGTGAACGACTTTTGCATAACTGGTAAACCATAAGAGATAGACAAAATTTTACCACACAAAGAATGTAGATCGCGTTAAAATACACAATTTATGTCATACACATTTTTTATGTTGAGTCAACCATTATCGAGATATTGCTTGTTATTCCCTTAAATTTTGCAATACTTATACTTTTTCTCAAATAGAAATTCGTTATTCATTTTTTTATGTCCTGGGCATGCAAAGAGACTGGAATACTCCACATAGCAACCAGCTCTTATAATATTTGACTATAGCTTAAAGCCTATCAATTCCCCTTGCATGTACAAGAAAATTAGCAATAAGATTAACATGTCGATTAACATGAAGCATATGGAGAATAAGCGTTTGTAAAAATCGTTTGTACAAGAGTAGAGAAAGTCATGTGAGTGTAACACATCAGAATTTTTTAAATAACAGAATTTATTCTTTTAAAACTAACGTTTTAAAAATCATACTGCATCTACCATTTTGTATTGAGAATTCTACATCACTTCACAGAAAAAATTCTGATGTGATACATTCACATCACTTTCTCTGCCCTCTATCGTTTGTTAGTGGGTATACAAGCTTATTCTTACTAAGCTAGATTTTAATCCAAATAAATCTTTGCAGAAATAACTACATCACACATTTTCTTAGGACACAAAGAGAATAGTGATAGATGTTTAAGGACTGGACGCTATATGCCGGCCTTAAAATTCCTACTGTTTCCATGCAATCGCGAGAAACAAATGAATGTTAACAGGTCTTAAGAGAAGGACCAAGAAATGAACAATTCAAACTTTTAATAAACTGATATCTCAGAAATGGTTTATGCCACAAAAGGACTTACTTGAAATAAATTGCATGTTTTAAAGAGAGTTACATTTTTGTATAACATGTTTTCGCCTATCGCTTAACATTTACCATTTATACAAGATTATACAAAATAAAATCCAAAAAAGTGGGCTTCACGGGCTATTCCCAAAAAATTCAATTTTATTTGTAATGTAAATATCTTTAATATTGTGGTATTGTAAACAAAATTGTTAGAGCCATTTTGTGGAAAATTAAAATTTTCGAAAAATCTTCCATGTAAAGGGTAGTCTGGAATGATGTGATTTTCTTGAAAATCTTCGGGCCGCATCTTTGGAAGTTAGTAAACCTAAGTACCAAATTTGGTATTTATGCGACTTTTCGTTTTTGAGTTATACTATTCACAGACACAAACCCTCCACACACACACGGACGTTATATAAAAATCCTTTTTTTTTATTCAGAGGCCGCAAAACATGTACTTCCGATGAAATCTCGATATCATGAAATACAATACTTCATCTACTTATTATACGTAGTAGAGAAACTAAATTGCCATACTGTTACATGTTGGGGTGAAAACCGAAAGGGTTTCCAGAAAATGGTTAATTTAGGCCACTCTAACATGCACATGTGGGCACAACTCGCTGGCAGCAAAAATTCCGGGACTTTGGTGTGTAAACTTAAGGGCGAACGCGTGGGTTTTTATATTACATTAAAATGTTACATAACACGCATTTACCTGGCATTTATTCACAAAAACGTTTGGCTTCTCTACAGAGTTAACAAAGGAAACAGGATGAAGGGAGATGCCACAGACTGTAGACCGGCCATACACGACTGGTTCCAACGACCACTTTCTCTCGAGTGAGGATATCTTGCACCCACCAACCGTGTTTAGCCAAAGCCAGACAGGGCTGACGTCACATCAGATAATTTCAAACAGATCTCTTCCTTTGGGTGATCTGCACCGAAAGGAGAGACCGTTAAGCCGAAATTTATCTAAGGAGACCCATAATGTTACGTTGGAAGCAACGATAAGCACAACAGTGCGTCTGGTAATGACAATGAAATTATTATGCCACTTCTCCCCCCACTTACAAGAATGAGGCGCCCCCGCCGTAAAAGAAAGAGAACAGAAATACAAATTGAATGAATACAAATGAATTGAATTGACAGTAATCCTGTGGTCACTTCCCACATGAAAAGTTACAATTGACAATTTATAAATGGTAATGTAGTCCCACAGGACCCCCCCCCCAGCTTGCAAACCCTCTTCTTACATAAACATTCGTGGTGCAAAATGTTTGAAGCCAGCTAGAGAAACAACCTCGAGAATGGCGCAGGAGCATTGCATTGTTCGTTGAAAAATATATCTAAGGAGACCCAATAATATTACGTCTAATAGCAACAATACAGCACAAAAGTGCATCTGATAATGACAATGAAATTATTATGCTACAATACTTCCTACACTTTTAGGAGTAGATAGGTAAACTATAGACTATATTTCACGGGAAGGTTTTATCTACAAATTGGTATTACAGTTAAATAATAAAGTTTCTGTAGGTTCAAGCCATTTTTAAATACACTGTGTGCAAAATCTACGGACGAGATGCGTAAAGTAACATAACAAATGAACCATTTGGTGGAAGAGATGAAGGTACGGGAGCATGTTGCCAGAGGTCTCTCACACGTACACAGAAAGCTGGACGTCACATGGCGTGATTGTAGCGAGCCTATAGTGCCAAATGGGTCTGTTGACGAAACAGGACAAGACGATGTGTGACAATTAGAGAGCTGTTACGGTGCACTGTAGTGATGTTCTTCATTGCAACATGGCGCATAGACACCACTTGATGACTTCACACGGGGGAAGGATCGTCGGGAAACTGGAAGAAGGGCGAAGTGTGAAGAGTGTTGCTCAGGAGTTTGGAATTGCTAATAGCATTGTTTCACTTGCATGGGGAACCTTCAAAGCCGAGGCACTGCTGTCCCAAGGAGAGGTGGTGGTCGACCACGCTCAATTATACAGCAGATGACCGCTACATTGTGCAACAGGCAAGAAGGGATCCACGCGAAAACAGCGGGTGCAATTGCAACCACATTTAACAGGACAGCTAAGCACGCAATCTCACGATACACAATGGCACCGTTTACGATGGTCCCAAGAGCATCAAAATTGGACCAACGAGGAATGGGGTCGCGTGCTCTTCTCGGATGAGAGCAGATTCAGTCTAAGTAGTGATTCTCGACGTAGCCTCATCTGGCGATAGGTGGGAACACGTAATGAACCCAGGAACATCCTTGAACATGATCGTTTTGGTGGTCCGGGTGTTATGGTTTGGGGAGACGTAATGTTGCATGGTTGCACCGACCTCCAAATCTTTGAACACGATACGCTCACTGGTCAACGTTATTGTTATACTGTACTCCTTCCCAATATGCGTCTTTTCAGGGCTGCAGTCGGCCTGACTTCATTTTTATGGATGACAATGCGTGACCTCATCGAATAGCGCAGGTGGAGGATCTCTTGGAACGAGAGGATATTCGGCAAAAGGACTGGCCTGCCCGTTCCCCCGATTTAAATCCAATCGGACACGTGTGGGATGCTTTGGGGAGACGAAGCACAGCACATCCACATGCACCAACGACCATCCAACAGTGTTGGAGGAATGGAACGCCCTACCACAAGAACTGCTTACCAACCTTGTGGCCAGCATGGGAGCACGATGCAGAGCATGCATTGCTGTCCGTGGTGCTCATACACCCTTTTAAACACCATGTATCTGTTTCTGCAAATCTAGAGAGCCATCATTTGTCGTATTGACTTTAGTGTAGCTTATGGTCTATGAATAAAAGTGGCATTTCCGTTCGTCTCATTACATATTTCGTTTAGTTGCCTACTGTAGCATACCATAGCAGTTCCCTCTATGTATGATTCAAGTTTCATCGAGCTATGTTACTTGGCAGTATCATAGCATGCGAAGATTACTTTCGTCCTTAGGTTTTGCACACCAGTGTATATGTGAGCTTGTGTTCTCAATTTTTTATTTAAATAGCTTTTCTGTAAATGGCATTTATTGTATAAATGACCCGTTTTCTCAGAAACTATTATAGATACCTATATTACATTTTGGGATGATAAAAACAACCTCTAGTGCGGTTGTATATCTACTTTGTAGTTAATAACGTCTTCGTTATTTAAAAAAGATAATTTTCTTTTATAAATTGTAACAAAATAGTCTTCCATAATAAAGAAAATGATTGTATAAAAGTAGATCAGTGAACTGCGAAAGCAGGTATCTACATACTATAAAAATTTCAATCTAATACCTTATCTGTTTCTGAGGCTTTTAATCTCCCTTTAAATACGTTATTTTTATGGTGTCAATAGAGAATTTTTTGAGTTTGTAGCATTCAAGGGTATTTAGTGTTCTATACCAATTCTAAATTAGCGGCAGAGTTAACTATCATAAAAGGTTGGAACGAAAAGAGGTATAATGGCAAAAGAATGAAAATGGTTCATGACACTTCACTAGTATGTCACAAAACTGTCCTGATCACGTGGCAATAAATCTACTTCCCCTGCCGCCCACATAATTTTGAATTTTTCTTTCGTTTTGCCTTGTTCCCAGAGCGCTAGCCGTCATTTCATGTTTCCGAATGATTTGTCGTCACCGTCTCTGTTGTAGCGAAAACATTTCTGCGTGTTGCATGTCGGAGCGACGTCGCATCGCAGCTGAAAAGGGCAGGCGTCCGCTGCAACAGGCAGGCACAGGGCCCCTCTGTGGCATCATTTGCATGCGGGCCGTTAATAATTATTCATTCTGCATCCTGAACAATGTGTGTGTGTGTGTGTGTGTGTGTGTGTGTGTGTGTGTGTGTCCCTTTTCCGTCAGAATCAGCGAGACACAGAAACATAAGAACAGCAGCACCCCTAGTGGCTGTTTGTCGCATTTAGTTCAACACTATTGTCAGCTAAGCGTTTGTAGCAGGGTAGATACGTGTCGCTTCTGCATCTGCAAATGTATGGCTTTTACCATTCCTGGCAATTCTCAATTTAAAATTATCTTTCAGAATGGCTTACACCTGCAACATTGCTGTCAATGTTTCTGAACGGCATATATCCAGAGCATTAAATAATTAAGCTGCAGCAAGTTAACTATTACATTTTACATTCTCTACTACGTATAGTAAGTAGGGGGAGTATTGTATTCCACCCAAAAATTCAATACCGAGATTTCACCGGAAAATATGTTTTTAGGCCCCCTGAATCCAAAAAAAGCATTTTTTGAAACATGTACGTGTGTGTGCGTCTGTGTGTCTGTCTGTGAACAGCATAACTCAGAAACGAACAGTCAAATAAACACCAAACTTGGTATTTGGGTTCAGTATCTTCCAGAGATGTGACACAAAGGTTTTCAGGAAAATCCCTCCACCCCAGATTACCCTTTACATGGAACATATTTCGAATATTTTAATTTTCTCAAAAATGGCTCTAACAATTTTGATTAAAATATCATATGTTTAAGATATTTTCATGACAAATGAAATGTATATCTCGAAGTTTCTGGGAATTTTTCCAAAAGTTATTCTTCATTGTGAACGACTTTTGCATAACTGGTAAACCATAAGAGTTAACAAAATTTTACTACACAAAAAATGTAGATCGCGTTAAAATAAACAATTTAGGTCTTATACATTTTTTGTTGAGTGAACCATTTTCAGGATATTGCTTGTTATTCCCTTAAATTTTCCAATATTTATACTTTTTCTCAAATGGGAATTCGTTATTTATTTTTTTTATGCAAAGAGATTGGAATACTCGATATAGCAAACAACTCTTAAAATATTTGACTATCGCTTAAAGCCTACCAATTCCCCTTGCATCTACAAGAAAATTAGCAATAAGATTAACATCTCGATTAACATGAAGCATATGGATAATAAGCGTTTGTAAAAATAGTTTGTGCAATAGTAGAGAAAGTGAGTGTAACACATCAGATTTTTTTAGATTTATTTAATGTATGACGGAAATATGGTGATATAACAGAAGATTGAAGAGTAACAAAAATATGTCCAATATAAATACCTCCTCAAAGTAAAAGCATCTGATCTGTTGAATGCACAAGACTTCCTGAATCCACTATGATTTATTTTTATATGACTTCTACAAATATTCATAAGCCCACCTCTGTGGTGTGGGGGTAGCGTGTCTTCCTCACATTCAAGAGGTCTCGAATGTAGTTGGCGCGCATTCAGGAGGTTCCGTGTTCGATCACCGGTGACCGCGCACTCCGACACATGGGTTTTTCGTGGTTTCCTTGGTCGATGGGCGAATGGCCTACCGAATGTATGGGTAGGAATGATGAAATGAAAGATTTATGTCCTTTCATGTTTGGTGAAGCACCAGTTATGAATACACTTACCTGCTATAGATATACTGCAACAATTTCTGAAGCCTCCGATGGAACTCTGGAGACAGTGTTTATCAGCAGGGGCTCACTAGCCATAATGTTATGACGTATGACCAGGAGCGAAGGGGGACATAGCACCTCGACCTAAGAAGATCTTTTGTTGCCTAGGCTTCTAACGGGCTCCCCCGAGAGGGAGAGTTGAGAAGAGACGGAGGGCGGCCGGATCATGAGGCACGACAGGGCAGAAGATACCCTACATTTTCCATGTTGAAACTCCTGGGTGGCAGCTGGTAAAACAGGCTCCCCTCCCCCCCTGCAGGCTGGCACATCCGAATAGGGACTCGGAGACAGCCCCCATTCCGGGGGACGAAGTGTTACAGAGAGCATCCTTTTTCCTGCCATATAATACCGAGACTCCCGCCACACTTGCAACCCTGAAACAACTAAGCAGATGAAAGATGAAGTGAAACGAGAAAGGAGATGAAATGGAGGGACATGAAATTCGGAGGATGTAATTAACTTTCTCAGCATTCGCTTAACGACCCAGAGAAACCCACGAAACCCCATGGGGCAGGAAGGTCGGCCGCCGGAATCGAACCCATGACCTCCCAAATGCGAGTCACGCGCGCTATCACCTGCGCCATCTCACTGGTGGTAATGTCTCTAATTGTTTCGTTTGGAGATTTATTATGCCCTGGTGTACAAGACGAAAGATTTCCCATTAGATGCTGTAGCCGTCATTATTAGAGACAGGCAAAAAATGAAATATGTTATAAATCATGCTTGCTTCCGTTATGTGAACAAGTATTTTTTACGTTTTGCAGTGTGCAGAATTCAATACCACGACAAAACAAATCTTATTTCATTATATTTTGGTTTCTTCATTTTTTGTAAGATTTACGATTTTTCATTTTAAAATAATTTCCGTTAGCAATGTGCCGGGCTTTCCAGATGTTCTATTCGCAGAGTTCTCTGTGAAATACATTTAGAAATCTCAAGTTACTCTTTCCTGGAAACATGTCTAGTAAAACCCGCACCATGCTTTCCAACAACTCAGGTAAGTTGCGAAAATGCATGAGTAGCATTTCATCTGTGTGACGTCATGTTTGAAATTCAACATCCTCTATTTTGAGGGATTTTTATTTTCGCGAGCTGTTTAGTGACATATTGTAAAGACAAAGTAACCAGTAACTTCTTTCTTTGTTTCTAAAGTCTATAAACCTAATTTAATTTGTTTATTTCATTTGATACTTTGTTATTAAATTTGGACAAAATCCTACAAAGACTATTTTTTAAACTAATTAGGTAAACCTGCTCTTAGCCCTTAAAGTATAAGAAGTTTGGCTTTAAAATGTATACTGCATAATATTTTGTCACTGTTTTCTTCATATTTTCATATTTTGGCTAAACAATTTCTTTATTTTGAGTAATTTTTCTTCATATTTGCCTGTGTGTAGTCATTATACTGGGTATTCTAGAACGTATGTTTTGACCCTCGTAGAATTTCTGGGAGATGAATTGAGAGTTGCAAGAGGGACATATCGAAATGTGCTGATTTAGTAATACGAGAACTCTATACTTCGTTTTATTATTATTATTATTATTATTATTATTATTATTATTATTATTATTATCAGTTCCGATTCATTAAGTCCAATTTTACAAACACTAGCACAGTTTTGAGTTACCCATATCTTTTTACACCGAAATAAAGATTTAAACGCCTACGCTATGTATGCGAGTGACAATCATTGAAGTGTGACGTTACACAATTTTAAGGTGATTTTCTACTTTACAGAACTGCATCGGGTATTCTTATAATTTCCTTAATTTTCCAAATAATCTTTCTGATAATAGATTAGACTAATCTGCACGATATCGGATGACTGAAAACTAATAAGTGATTCTGACTCACTTTTTATACTGATTTCAGGACTGCTTTTAGTTTTTTCCTATCATGTACAGTTTTTTTCACAATTTCACTTCAAAAATATAGAGATATAGAGAAACAAAGATATTGATTCCGCCACTACACATAAAATTGGGCTTGTGAAGCAATTTGTAAGGGTTCTACCACAGGATGGAGCCTGCTTCAAGTACCTTTCCAAGAAATTTCCCTTCATTACACAAAACAAATTAAAGGCTTGAATTTTTGTTAGTCCTAATAAAGAAATTTGAGAAGACAATGAAAGAGAGAGAAATAGAAGCATGGATCTCTTTACGATCAGTTACTGAAAACTTCTTAGGCAATAACAAAGATCCTAATTACAAGACCATTGTCGAAACATGTTGGAAAATTTCAAGAAGATGGGTTGTAACATGTGTGTAAAGGTGCATTTTCTGCAATCACATATCGACTACTTTCCAGAAAATCTGGGACATTATGGTGAACGTTTTCACCAAGATATTAAGGAAATGGAGAGGAGGTACCAGGGGAGATGAAATGAAACTATGATGTTCGACTGCTGTTGAGTGTTGAGGAGGGACAGTCATCTTCAAGAATCTGCAAGAAAGTCAAAGAAGAGAAGGTTTGAAAAAAATTAAATGAAACACTTTGGCTTATTGTTTTGTTAAAATGTAGTCATGAAATAAATTAGAGGAGTTCTTGAGGGTGTTCTTAAAATGTCTCTTGAATAAAAACTCACCTTGTGTGAAATTGTATTTGAATACTTTTCTACGCTCATTAGTACAATTGCCAAAACATTACTTATTTTGTGTAAAAACCTGACGTGATAGAAAAAAACGGAAGTTATTTCTGGAATCAGCATAAAAACGTGATTCAAGAACACCTACTTAGATGTTATAGATCAGACTGCTCTATTAACCGTATTATTGTATTTTATGGGATTCACAGTAGAAAATTCATCAGTATTTTTTACTGTCTTCGGTATGTTTGCTCTTGGTAATCACTTAAGCTGCGCTCACAGGGAAGGATTTGCTCAGTGTGAGATTGCAGATTCCTCGCTGGAGAAGCTTTTGCATCAAGCGCTTTTGAGAAAGTCATGAGAATAAATATGTGAGCGTTTCTCTTGTAGGAAACAAAAACGCCTGGAAAAATGTATGAACTTTCAGCGAGCCGGATTAACGTGCAAGACACACAGTCGGAGTGCCTGAAATAGCTTCATTCTTTTTCTTTATTTGATGAGATGGACTTACAAAGATTCCGCTTTAACTGAATGCGGAAAGAAATTGAAAAAACGGGGGCGGTGATAGCGTCGAAAGGGGAAAGAAGAAAATGACAAGAAAAGTGATAGCAACTTAAAGGGTATTGAATTCCGTAAAAAACGCTTATTCCTTCTAAATGGTGACGAACATTTAGAAAGTGCCTGGCCTGTGCAAATTCTTGAACCATTGTGATTAATAGTTTTCCCGAGTTTGTGTTGTTTATTAGAACAAAAAGTATACTAAACAGAAAAAGTGGTGCAAAATTGACTTTTCTTTCATTTAACATCTTTAAATAGCTAATCCTGCCCTATTTACAAATCTTCACATTTTTGTCATCATTAACACCAGCATGACTCTTGTAAAAATCATGATAGATTAGATGGTATATATTTCAATAACTTCATCAGGTCGTCGTATTCAGCTTTCTCTGTTCACTGTACTCCTGCTGTAACTTAAACAATGATACATGTGAGTTTTTACCTCTTTTCCTAAAATTAACTTTTTGATACAGTTCAGAGTTAGAATAACATAAACCAAATTTAACAATCTCAGGATTATCTGATCTACAATAATGGATGTAAAAGCAAATGAGCACTATCAACATCTATGGACCTTCTTGTTACATACGATTTACCACTATTTCTGCACAACTTTCTTCTGTTTATTACTCACTCAGGTGCCTTTCTCACTCGTTTCTTTCCTGTTTTGGAGATTCAGGAATAATATCTGCAGACGATGTCATATCCACTATGTTGACTACAACACCATGAACGTGTAGCGGCCATAAAGTAAAGCACTCTTAGTTGGATATGTTATTTTTACGCTCGTTTTCACTATGGACAAATTTTAAAGATGGAAAATGGGAGCTTTGGCATATCCCAATTCGTTTGATACTTCATCACATGAAAGGTAGATGGCAGCTGTGCATGGTCATGCTTCTATCTCAAAATTCGATGTCGGTTGGGATATGCCGTTATTATTCTAAACGTCTCAATTATGTTATGAAAAGATGCATGAGTTTGAAACCGAAATTAACTGTCATGTAAAATTAGTAGTAGGAGTGCTACTCGGTTAGATAATCACGTGAAAAACTTATCATGAACTTACCTACCATATTTATTAGTGCTGTAGAACTCCTGTCGCTAACTGAGCCGTCAATTTTATAATTTATCTCCGTACAGAATTCTGAAAATTGGTTCCACACCACACTATTGTTCTTCTTTGTGTTTTCTGGCGTTAAACTATTTACAGCTGCTTTAATATTGCCAATACGTTCACTTCTAAAGCGCGGAATTTTCACTTGTTATTATTGTAGTCATAGCCTACGTGATCTCACTCTTTGCATTCATACAAATTAAAAACAAGTGCACCAACATGAAATACTATCGTGTAGTACGGCTTTGATTGGCCAGCTGACCAGGAGACTGTACCTGTCGCTGGCCAATGCCATATTGAGTGCGATTATCACCCTATTATCTAGGTTATTCTTAACTACCGTCCGGATAAGAAACAAGAGAAACGTTATAGAAAAAGAGGAATGTATTCATTTTTTTCACACTAGTAATTAATCTTTGCTTTCTGTGCTATTTGCTTAGAGTAGGGGGGGTTATATTCCACCAAAAATTCAATACCGAGATTTCAACGAAAATAGATATCTTTAGAAAAAAAAGGTCTATGCGTGAGTGTGAGCATGTATGTGTGTCTCTGCAAACAGCATAACTCAAAAAACAAAAGGTGGCTTAAATATTAACCTCGGAATGGATTGAGAAGCGGAGGGGAGGCGCTCTGATCCATTAAGTCTGGAGTTTGTACCGTACGTTCTCGCCAGAAGAGGTCGCCCCCGGAAGGAATGGATGAGGTAAAGGGGGACACCGGGCGGTCGAACCAGTAGCGACGGCACAGCAGTGACGGGGTTTCTAAAATTTTCAGATATAAACGGACAGGCAAACCGGGGACCCCGCCCCACATGGGATCCAATCCCCTGCCGGGGGCGGTCCTTATACTCCGGCAGCCAGCCGATGGCCGAGGGACGGAGAGGGTTGACAGGTATCATCCTTTTCCCTACCACGCTGTACTTAAAACTTCATCGCGGACACTTCCAGCCCTGAAGTAGATCAAACGGGGTGTGCCATTTTCTCCCCTTCCACAAGTCCAATTATGTCTATAGTAGCAGAATGACATATTGTTGTAACCTCTTTACTATTCTAGCTCAAAGGGGGGGGGTAGAGCAACAGGTACCGTGAACATATAGAATATTTATCACACATTATGCGAGGTCCGACGAGGCGCGCTCAACGAAATTCTGAAAATATAACTAAAAGTACCTAGTAATATTCTAAATTCATGATGTGAATGAGGGAATGGTCTATCTACTATAGAAATTCATACTATAATCGCATGGATGTCAGATATATATTATGATAAAAAGGAATTACAATACCTCCTTGCCTCCTTGCCTGTCGGTGGGGACGCCATGCTTTACGCATGGACAAGCGGCACACAATCTGACCTTGCTACTAGCAGAACCTCGATTCGACTGACTCAACCCAAACTAAACTCGGCGTGGGTACGCTACGCTAGAACTGGTTTTTCATCCCCTCCACTCTTGCACAATATTCGATCTGGGCCACCAGGTCACGTACGCAATAATGCTAATGATAATATTCAAGACGAGGCGACTTGGGCATCGGAGTATACCATTGGCGAATGAAGTCGCCAATAGTGAGGCGGCAGCACTACAACGAAGGAATGGAGAACTATTCAGCTTGGCCTGGCTTGGGTGACTTGGCACGAAAGAGAAGACGAGGAGACGCTGAGAGGCACGCTATCGGTAGCACGCTAATATGGAATGAGAGTCAAGGTGCATTATTTTTTCGGACTAATCAAAATTTATAATCAACAGCTTTGGAAAGGTTTCAAAATTATTTAACTTGAAGTGCCAAGTAGACAGGGCAAGCAGACAAGGAGAGATGGCTATAACGTTCTTTTGTATGATATAAAGAAAATTTTTACGTGGGGGAAAGTAAAATTTAAAAGCTGTCGATACCTCATAATCTGTAATTTTACAATACTTTTCAAGCATTGAAAATAGGAGTCAATATACATTATATTTCACTAATTATGTATTAATTACCAAGTATTTACTAGGTGACACAAACATTTATTTAAAAAGAGCGTTATAATGTGATAAATAAAATAGGAAAAGAAATATTCTCGTTTTTTTTAGTTACAAGATATTCCTACCTATACCGAGTAGGGGAATTCCTTATTCTGAGCTTCGTTCACATTTTTACGTACATATACAACTGAGTTATGGACTAGGTAGAAATAAACAAATGTAACAGGGGTGAAGGATGAATCAAATGATTAATGGAATGAAATGGATAGGAAATTTGGGGGATGTAATGATACTTCCCAGCATTCGCCTGGCGACCCGAGAAAACCCCCGAAAAAACCCATGAGACAGGAAGGTCGGCCACGGGGATCGATCCCAGAACCTCTGGAATACGAGCCACAGACGCAGCCGTCCGAGCCATCCCGCTCGGTAATATTAACTTTATAATATTTAAGTTAAGCATTTTCCATAGAAGTGTCATGAAAATTTTCAAGAAAATGTCTCTCCCCAAGCTACCCTTTACATGGGGAATTTTTCATTACTTTTTATGTTTTCAAAAACGGCTCTAAGATTTTGATTAAATACCACACATAATATACGTTTACGACAAATAACACGTATATATCTTGAATTTTCTGAGCATTATGAATGAGTGTATTATAGTTGGTAAAACACAAGAGGTGTACAAAATCTGAATACACAAAACATGTCGATCTCGTTAATGCGCACAATTTATATCAAATATTTTCTTTTCCGCCGCAGGGGTTTCGTTTCCGTCTGTCGTACTGGGGGTCCAGGGTTCGTTTCCCGGCTCTGTAGTTGCGATTTTAAGTCTGCAGTACCACGCCTTCACCTTTGACTTGCTCATTTGAAGTATCCCCAAGGCCCAACGTGGTTCAAAGTCCACGGTAAAAGCTGTGGGTTCTCTCATTCCACCGCCATCCTCATCACGCTACCATGGAGCCAGCGGATTCCCCCCAATGGATGCCTCCACCTCAGAAATGGACCCAGTCATCGGAATGGTGGAATGAGGTATACCCCAAACATCATAGGCCATATGGTGAGCCGAGGTATTCCTTGTTATTGTTTGAATTTTAAAATATATTTTTCTCAACTTGAAAATAGCTATTCGTGTTATCGTTCTCCGTGGTGTAGTGGTTATCATACTAGCCTCCAGTTCAAACCCGGCGGAGGGCGATAGATTTTTTCGGGCGTAAAAATCCCTAGCATGGCTTCCTTCGAAAGGGAAGTAAAGCCGGTGATCCCGTGTCGTAGTTTTTCGGCACGTAAAAGAACCTCAAGCATGATAAAGAGGCCTCTGAGCAAAATTACCAGTCTTTCACGCCCAATATAGAATGGGACGCTAAGGACCATAGTAGTTAAAGAGCGTCCATAAATAAAACTCAATTTAATTTAATTTGCTATTCGTGTTTTTCTCATCACCATGCAAAGACTGCGGAATTTTAAAGCCATCACATAGCGACACGCTCTTTAGAAAGCTGACTTTCGCTTTATCTACTGCATTGTAAAGAGTCTTTCAACAAGAGTGTCCTATTTTTAATAAGTGATAGTTGCCGTTGTTATTCAGTTAAGGCAGTCATTTTTTTCATGTGGTTACAGTTGTTATTGACAAATAGCCATGGAATGTTACAGCATTCAGCAACGCGTAGAAATTGTGAAAATCTATTATCAAAATGGATCGTCTGTTCGCCAAACCCTCCGTTTACGGTGCGCATAATCGTCCCTGCGAGAGAACGATTCGGCGTTTGATCGATAAATTTGAAAGAAGTGGTTCTGTCAGCGATCAAAGAACGCCTGTACGTAATCGACGTAAGCGCTCCAACGAAAACACAGTCGCCGTTCGTAAGAGTGTATGCGAGAACGAAAAAAATCAATTACTCGTCGAGCGCAAGAATTGAGGCTTTCGCCGACCACAACTTGGCGAATTCTGCATCTGGACTTGAAGTTTCACGCTTACAAAATGGTGTTAACTCAAGAACTAAAGCCCAACGACCATAGGTTGCGCCGTGTATTCGCTGATTGCGCTATGGAGCAATTGGAAGCTGAGCGGATTTTTGTCGAAAAATCATCTTCAGCGTCGAAGCCCACTTTTGGATGGATGGTTGTGTTAACAAACTAAATTTCCGCTATTGGAACAATCACAATCCAATGCAGATTCAAGGACGGCCACTTCATCCCCAAAATGTATTACTGTGTGGTGTGGAGTTTGGTATGGTGGAATCATTGGTCCTAATTTTTTCCAAGATGAAAATGGAGAAGCTCTAACTGTCAATGGAGAAAGATACCGGGCTCTTATGAGGGACTATTTTTGGCCTCAATTGGATGGTATGGATCTCAGAAACATCTGATATCAGCAAGTTGGTGCCACATATCATACTGCTGTTGAAACAATCGATCTTTTGAAGGAGAAGTTCAGAGGTTTCATCATTTCCCGTGGTGATGCGGTTAACTGGTTCCCCGAGGTCATGTGATTTAACACGTTGGATTACTTCTTGTGGGTTTATGTTAAATCTCGAGTTTATGTGAACAAGCCAGAAGCAGTAAATGATCTAATGAATAACACAACCCAACGAAGTTGCGGTGGTCCCTTAACTGATGTTCTATTCCACACGTAATGACATTAATTATGTTCCAAAATAAACCTCTATCATTTATAGAACGTGTTTTATTTAACTTCAAAGATAGGACACTCTTGTTGAAAGATCCTATACATCGAAATGTGTAAATGTGAACTGAAAGTTAATCTGGATTATCAGGAAGTAGATAGAATAATTAGCTTTCGTAAGGCTAGTTTACGGAAGAGTGAATAGGGAAAGTGATGTGAGAGCAACACACCAGATTCAACCTTCGAGACTTAGCCTATGCACTGCAGCAGTGAAAAGAACTATAAAAATCTGATGTGATGCATGACTTTCTCTGCCATCTATCTATATTAATGGGTATACAGACTATTTTTACTAAAGCTTATTTTTTCTCTCTAGTACATTTTAATCCAAATAAACCTTTGCAAAAATATTTACATTACACATTTCGTTGTATATACAAAGAGAACACGATAGTCAAATGTTTCAGAACTGGAAGCTATATGCCGGTCTTAAATGCCATACTGCTTCCATGCAATCGCCAGAAACAACTGAAAACCAATGAGAATTTAAAAGAAGACAAGTATTAAAGAATTCGAACCTTTAATAACGGATATCTCAGAAATGGCTTATGCCACAGAAACATTTACTTGAAGTAAATTGTGTGATTTAAAGAGATGTACATGTTTTGTATGGTACGTTTTTGTTTATCGCTTAGCGTTCAGCAGTTATACAAGATTATACCAAATTTCTTCCGAATGAAGAGGACTTTACAGGCTATCCCCAGGAAATTCCAGATATACAACTTGTATTTCATGTAAATATGTTTAATATACGATATTTTAATCAAAATCGTAGGAGCCATTTTTTAGAAAATCAAAACTTTCAAAAAAATGTTCTATGTAGAGGGTTGTGGGGATTTTGCTGATCTCCCAACCTTTGGTTTGGGAGGATTTTGTAGAAAATCTTCCACTCACATCTTTGTAATATACTGAATCTAAATATCAAGTTTGGTATTTATCCAACTATTCGTTTTTAAGTTCTTGGTACACTGACATTTTGTCTAAAATGCTTTTTTTGTATTCGGGGTACCTCAAATTATGTATTTTCTGTGAAACCTCGGTATGGAATTTTTGGGTGAAATGCAATACCTTCGCTAGTTACTATGTACGTGATGGAGAAAGTAATAATATACACAGACTAGATCATGTGGTTCACTAGAAACTTGGAATTAAAATCACTCGCAGCACAGGGACATTAAGTCTAATGCAGATCGCCTTGAATATTCACCAGAATATATAAATCAGATTAAATAAACCAAATGCACGTTGAAGGTGTTGTTGTGGTAACTAAGGATAGAATGTCAGCACGGAAATCCCTGTGAACAAAGCCCAGTCGTGCCTTGGCTTTGTTCAAATTCGATTCAATGAATTAAAAATCTGACGTGTTACACTCACATGACTTTTTGTACAAACTATTTTTACAAACGCCTGTTCTCCATATGCTTCATGTTAATCGAGATATCGAGATGCTAATCATATTGCTAATTTTCTTGTAGATGCAAGGGGAATTGGTAGGCTTTAAGCGATAGTCAAATAGAATCAGACGACTGAAAAATTAAAATGCGAATCAGCTGGAGAATTTAATGTCGTGTCGGCATGTTGCCATGGT
The DNA here is from genome assembly GCA_030765065.1 of Deroplatys truncata. Taxonomy (NCBI): domain Eukaryota; kingdom Metazoa; phylum Arthropoda; class Insecta; order Mantodea; family Mantidae; genus Deroplatys; species Deroplatys truncata. Next base: position 40,605,642 of record CM060980.1, read on the forward strand.
AGCTCAGTGGTTAGAGCAACCGGACGGAGACCGGGAGATCCGTGGTTCAAATCCCGGCTATGGCCTTGCATTTTTCAGTGGTCTGATTCTACCTCTCCAACCCTGTACAACACACGGCTTTTGCGAAAGAACAATTAATTACATTAATTGACCTAATAGTGGTTGCAACTATAAAGCCCGGGACTTAAAGTACTTACAATGAATGTAAGTCGCCATTGGGGTATGACCTCTGAATACAATTTGAGATCTCCTTGTGGTTTACCGGGGAAAATGCGAATCAGTTGGAGAATTTAATGTCGTATTGGAAAATTTTAGGGAATTACAAGAAATATCTCGAAAATGGTTCACCCAACAAAAAAATCTATATGACATAAATTGTGTATTTTAATGCAATCTACATTTTTTGTGCAGTAAAATTTTGTCTATCTCTTATGGTTTACCAGTTATGCAAAAGTCGTTCACAATGAAGAATACTTTTGAAGACATTCCCAGAAAATTCGAGATATACATTTCATTTGTTACGAAAATATCTTAAACGTATGATGTTTTAATCAAAATCGTTAGAGTCATTTTTGAGAAAGTTAAAATTTTCGAAAAATGTTCCATGTAAAGGGTAATCTGGGGTGGGGGGATTTTCTTGAAAACCTTCGTGTCGCATCTCTGGAAAATACTGAAGCTAAATACCAAGTTTGGTGTTTATCCGACTGTTCGTTTCTGAGTTATGCTGTTCACACACACACACACACACACACGCACGGACATGTTTCCAAAAATGCTTTACTTCCCCTACTTACTATACGTAGTAGAGAAACTATAAATAAGCACTGAATGATATTCTGGAAGGAGGACACATGAGTATATGACCTTTTTGCTCTTTCTGGGAAAACGTCTTAACGTAAGGTGGGTTTTGGCTTACTGCTACGTTAAAAATGCCAGGGATTTCTGGAGTAATCTCTTTGGCCTTACGGTATATTTAAAGTCGCTTTGAGATTTACCAGAATACGTGCAGGAATCAGATGATGAGATTTAGTGTAGTTTTGGATATCTCATTAAGGTGGTGCTTCCGAATTTTTTCAAATGTGATTCAACCTTCCAACCATACCAATTACTGCCAGTGTGAAACAACTGAAGAGTTTTCTTTTTAATATCACATATAAACGGTAAGACCGATTTGGACAACATTTTGAAATAACGAGGACGCTAATCTCTATTTAATGCTAATCTCGTTGGAAATCATTTCGTTAGGAATTGCAAATATTAAATGGCTACCTTTGAATACAAAAAGAGAAACTCTTTTTTTATATACTCAGCCGTGCTCTTAAATAAACATCCAGCTACCCACATGTCATAGGAGTGGGTTACGTCCAGCAAAGGGTGATTTCACCAAATATAATTCGGTTACACCGAGGAACTCTTGGTAATGGATTCCCCCATCATAGCCACTTTCCATTTTATGCTGCATTTGCAGTTACAATCACTTAGTTGCCGCAATAACCAATTATTCGCAGGGGGACAAGATAATGCATGTACCTTTGCGCCCGGAGCAAGTCAATTTTAATTATAACATCGTTGGAAATAGAATCTCCCAAGGGAAATTACTTTAAGTGGCAAAGCATGAATGACACATTGTAAAGGGTCTATAATGGTGTCCAAAAAGAGCATGGGGCCTAAATGTTGCCGAATGACCAAATTCTGCAGTGAAAATTTGCATCTGTGTAAATTTTCAGTTAATACAGCATAAAAAATGGGAGAGGGGTGATTTATAGAACAAAAACATTGCATAGCCATTTCAGAGCTGAGATGCTTGGATAAATCTGCTACTTCACATTATGACTATATCCAATAAAACAATACTGTATATTCTGTTAAGAGAAACATCCAGTAGCATTTGAGGCAGTATTTTTAACACTTAAATGATTTCAGTCTAATTATATAATATATAAATTCAATAACAGCCCGCATTGAAGCAATATATAAATAACATATAATATGTATGTAACAGTCATTGTATTATGTTTATATTATTATGTACATGTTTAATAATGTTATGTGAATGTATTAGGCAATTTAGTAATATAGGAGCTGTGATAATGGAGGTCAAAAGTTCCTAAAAATGAGGTAACAATGTGGTAACTTTGAGGCAATAATGAATTAGAAAGTTTAATAATGCTACTAGTAATTCTTGGAAACAATAATGTAATATTTTTTAAACAGTTTATAAAATAGCCAATAAACGACCAGAAAAAATCTTAAGTCAAATAAAAGTATTCTATTGGAGTAGGATTAGCCAATCAGAAACTGAAATAGAGCAAAGTTACAAATTCAGGCGGTAGAATTCAGTTGATTGTAGACAGCGTTTCTAACTGGACGCGAGGCGCGTCCTCGAGAAGTTTAATACATATTCAGTGTGAGACGAGAATATTTTAAAGTTTACGTGTTAAAAAATGCAAGTAATTAAGGAATAATCCAAAAGCTCTCTATATCAGTGAAGTGTTATTTAATCGTGTCAAGGATTATTAAAAGGAGTGAAGTAAAAATTATAATTTGTGTAAGCCTACATTCTTTAGCCGCACCACACCCTACAAAGAGACACATGTTTCTACAAATTAATACTGACGCAGCCGAGGCAAACCTAAATATATAATATTTAAAGAAACGTAAAATACAAAGTTGATCCCTAATCGTTGTGGAGAAGGCCACCGGAAAGTAAACTTGGGGCGAAGGCTGCCGGAAACTTTGTACAATACGTGGTTGCAACTACTTCAAATTCGGCTCCCCAACATTTGAACTACAATACAACACCTAAAATAAACCTACTTCAAATTCAAGCTGTCTTATTTAAGTTTCCATCTAGAATTTTCGCAAATATTTGTTTTATGATTTATTTTTTTCCATTAGCAACAGAATGTAGTTTTCTTTCTTTAATTTGACAAAAGTGGTAATGCCAGCTTCAAGGCGTGACTATGACTACGACCAGGAAACGCAGGGGACACCTCGCACCTTGACCCAACCCGGATCTTTCGTGCTTACAAGCCCCAGGAGGGATAGGCAGGCCGGCCGACAAGGATACACAGAGAATCCTAATGATTCGAAAATTGAGGACTAGGTCCCACTGGCGGACTGTTCAGAGAAGGCTTCCCTCAGGCGGAACCGGGAGAGTTCTACCCACTTGAGCAACCTCGCATTCCAACCAGCAAGCATCCGCGACATTTGTCCGACCCGATCGACACAGCACAGCCCCTAAGCTAACTAAAAAAATTCTGATATGTTACACTCACATGACTTTCTCATACTCTTGTAAAAACATTTATTCTCCATATGCTTCATGTTAATCGAGATATCAGATGTTAATCTTATTGCTAATTTTCTTGTAGATGCAAGGGGAATTGCTAGGCTTTAAGCGATAGTCAAATATTTTAAGAGCTGGTTGTTATGTGGACTATTCATTCTCTTTGCATTACCAGGACAAAAAAAATGAATAACGAATTTCCATTTGGGAAAAAGTATAAATATTAGAAAATATAAGGGAATAACAAGAAATACATCGAAAATGGTTCACTGAACAACAAAAAATGTATATGACATAAATTGTGTATTTTAACACGATCTACATTTTTTGTGTAGTAAAATTTTGTCTATCTCTTATGGTTTACCAGTTATGCAAAAGTCGTTCACAATGAAGAATACTTTTGGAGACATTCCCAGAGAATTCAAGATATACATTTCATTTGTCGTGAGAATATCTTAAACATATGATATTTTAATCAAAATCTTTAGAGCCATTTTTGAGAAAATTAAAATTTTCGAAAAATGTTTCATGTAAAGGGTAATCTGGGGTGGAGGATATTCTTGAAAATCTTCGTGTCGCACCTCTGGAAGATACTGAATCTAAATACCAAGTTTAATGTTTATCCGACTGTTCTTTTCTGAGTTACGCTGTTCACAGACACACGGACATGTTTCCAAAAATGCCTTTTTTGGAATCAGGGGGTCTCAAAACATATATTTCCAGTGAAATCCCGGTATCGAATTTTTGGGTGGAATACAATACTTCCCCTACTTACTATACGTGGTAGAGAAAGTAATAAAAGTGGTAAGAAAAGTGATAGGAAATGAGGAAGAGAATATTTGTGGTAGGTGAGGAACTGCACAGCATTCACCTTGCCATTCAGGAAAGCATTCTGTAGCTGAGGCATTTTCAAACAGATCACCCTCAGGTGTTCTCCCAGTTTTTCTTATAGCAGCACTTATGTTACGCAAAAAGCAAATCATAAACACGCCTTTACGTTTATCAACCAAAGAAAACTTTAACTTTGTTTATCGCTCTAATTTGTATGTACCCCCACTGTCAAGTACTTGTGATCACGATTTTGTTTTAATTATTGTGTTTCGATAAGTCTATCATGAGTAGAAATGTACAGAGTATAATATTCTATATTAACAATATTTTCCTGTCCTTGCAACAGAGAAGGTGTGTTTGTTTTTTCTTGGTGCTTTCCTTTTCTCCCACCTTCATCCCAAGAAATGTCTCTTTCTCTTGCCACCAGTACGTAGAGAGTGTATCTTGAAGTCTGGGACTGAATGACAAAGACTTATCAGGAAGGTAAGTTCCTTTATTGACTCGATTTCACTGATTCATTAATAATTACTGATGTTTGCAACCTTTTAATATTAGCTGATGTTATGTTCGATTCTACATTATCAATTCCGTCTTACTTTACCTCTTGGTAAGAAAATATAATGCGAATTTGAAACATTTTTTAAAGCATCAATGTTTGGCGGGAAAGAAATGGCGTAACCAAGATGAACAGTGTTGCCAAAGGAAAAGCCAAAACGATAAATTTTCCTGCAATTCTCACTTCCGTCCCACTCACCTCACCATCCCCATTATTTTTGTTATCTTCTGATAGTGTTCATGATTTATTCTATCAAAATCCATAACACTGATTAGCCTTTGTTATTTCAATTAAAACAATAAGAAAATACATTAATATAAAGTTAATGTTAATTTCTTAAGGGATTTTATTTTCTACAGATAGGAAAGCTTAATAGACACGACGTACCAAAGAAAATAAGAATAAGAATAGCAATCAAAGAAGGCAATCAAAAAACTATCAAAACCGAACAGTAAATAAGCTGAAAATAACCAGCTAAAAGTAAAACTACTCATATGAAGTCATCAATCACAACCTCTGTAGGCTCACCGTCTCTTAGAAAATTGGTTAAGAAGACGATAGGAATCGGACAAGGGGAAGTGAGAAAGAAACTTGAAATCTGTAAGTTGAATTAGAAACAGCTTTAAAATGCAGTGTTTTAACTATAGGGCTTTTGGTAGCTTTGTAAAAAGTATTTCAGTAAAAAGAGAGCTAAAGTTACAAAATTTGGAGGGGAGCTTCTTCGAAAGAGAACCAAATTTGCCAATTGTGTGAAGTGTGATGTGTTCAGGAATATTTTTGTAAGGATTCCTTCTCCAAATAAAAATAAAAGCAAAACTCAAGGAGTATTTCACGAGACCAGGTTTGCCACAAATTCAAGGAAGATCTTGCACAAAAAGCTTTAAGGTAAACAAATGGTGTCAATTTGTTCCACAGCAGCTTTTTAAGAACGAAACTGAAACGGTTAAAAGCTGGATGGAGCAAAGACAGAGGCACTTGCTGATACACGTAAATGTTGAGTTTCTTATCAATAAAGCAAACCTTTTAGGTACAATGGATTCTGGCGAAAACGGAAAATTCATTTAAAATCGATCATGTGAAGTTAGAAATCATCTTTTCATGTATCGGCAGTGCTCTGTGCTTTAAACAAATTATTGATCTTCAGGATGATTCACAAAATTAGCTGAAATATTTTGACCTGGACAGCTGATTTCTGAGAATGAGGACGGAGGTGAGAGTCAGTAAAAATATATTAAATGTTTAAAACTCTATTGATAACAACAAATTTGTTGGGTAGGTGTTTGAACTCTTTCGGAGGCCCCTGAACACCTAACCTTTGTGGGGAGTACAGAAAACTGTTTTTAAAGGCCATTGGGGGGGGGGGGGAAGATGAAATGGGCAATCTATCTGAAAACGGCATAATCACCTCGGAAAACGCGGAAAGCAAGTCTCTTACCTCACTAATATAGCATTAGCAAGCATATGGAAACTAGGCAATTTTATAAGAGCGCATAATACTAACTAACTCCACTTACCTCTTAATAAAAAACATTTTATGTCTCTGTAGCACAAACCGGAGCTGCAGAGACCTTCCGCCACGCTAAGGCAAGTGCTGCCACACTACGGAACTGAAAATTGGCGCTAAACCTTATGTTGATCGGAAGTGTACCTATATCGAAATTACACCACCTTATCCTAGTAAACCGGAGTGTACCATCATGTTTGTGATGTTTTATTAGTGTGAGTTTTGTCTTGGTGATCTTTTAAATCACTATTTAATTCATGTGGACGTCATCAGAAAACGGACCGACGAGATGAAAGAAAATGTTGAATTTGGACGAAACACCCGGATGTCGCAGTGAAATTATCAGATCCCTTTACTGTCACGGCGTGGTTTTATCTTCTATTTCAGTACCAAATTAATGGAGATTTGTGTGTTACAAAACGAATTGCAAATGTTGAGTATTTATAGTAAAAATATACAATTATTATTTTAAACTGAGTTAAGAGGAACTATATTTAAATTATTTTATTTGATAAATAGTCCTAATTAATTATTATCATAACTGAGGGTGTGAGCTTTCCAAACACTTCACTCATCACGTTCATTGCCAAACTCAGAACCTCTTGTGATTTCAGCTGTTCTTATATTACCAGGTGTTTTCAGTAATTTATGTATTTTCAGACTGGTTTAGCGGATAGATTCGGGACAATTCTTCATTTGTATTTCTTTTACTTGTCAATAGTAATATTTATTTATCGTAAGATGAATTGACAAAACAGAATAGATACCCCTTCATCTGCTTCAAATACAAGATGCGAGTTGCATTACTCAGATGCTGTTAATGTACAAATGTTAAGTCTAGTACTTCTTTTGATCTGCAGAAATCTATTTCAAAACCTCAGATAGATCCAGAAATCTTTAAAGCGGCCCTCCGCCGTAATATATCCAGAGTTAAAACAATTATTCTGTCACGTATTTTTCTTATTTTTATCTTTCAGTGTCATGTTGTCTTTAATTCGGCACGAATTTTTACTTTCTCTACTATGTATAGTAAGTAGGGGAAGTATTGTATTCCACCCAAAAATTCGATACCAAGATTTCATCGGAAATACATTTTTGAGACCCCCTGAATCCAAAAAAAAAGTATTTTTGGAAACATGTCCGTGTGTGTGTCTGCGAACAGCATAACTCAGAAACGAACAGTCGCATAAACACCAAACTTGGTATTTAGATTCAGTATCTTTCAGAGATGCGACACGAAGGTTTTCAAGAAAATTCCCCCACCCCAGATTACCCTTTACTTGGAACATTTGTCGAAAATTTTAATTTTCTCAAAAATGACTCTAACGATTCTGATTAAAGTAACATATGTTTAAGATATTTTCATGACAAATAAAATGTATATCTTGAATTTTGTAGGAATGTCTCCAAAAGTATTCTTCATTGTGAACGACTTTTGCATAACTGGTAAACCATAAGAGATAGACAAAATTTGTAGATCGCGTTAAAATACACAATTTGTCATATACATTTTTTTCGTTGAGTGAACCTTTTCGAGATATTGCTTGTTATTCCCTTAAATTTTTCAATATTTATTTCCTCAAATGGGAATTCGTTATTCATTTCTTTGTCTTGGATATGCAAAGAGTATTAATCTGTGGCAAAGAGAATGGTGCTTCACATAGCAACCAGCTATTAAGTGATATGTCTGTGCTTATATTGCCTTTGCAAATACAAAACAAGGGGAACATAGTAGGCCTTAAGCGATAGTCAAATGTTTTTAGAACTGGTCGCTATGTGTAAAATGTAATTCTCTTTGCATGTCAAAAGATCGTTTATGCAAATGTTTATCTCGATTAATATGAAATAGATGGAGAATAAGAGTTTGTAGAAAAAGTTTGTACAAGAGTAGAGAAAGTCATGTGAGTGTAACACATCAGATTTTTTGTCGTGGTAATGCAAAGAGAATGGAATACTCCACATAGCAACCAGCTCTTAAAATGTTTGACTATATCTTAAAGCCTACCAATTCCCCTTGCATCTACATGAAAATTAGCAATAAGATTAACATCTCGATTAACATGAAGCATATGGACAATAAGCGTTTGTAAAATATTTTGTACAAGAGTAGAGAAAGTCATGTGAGTGTAACACATCAGATTTTTCACTTACTGGCGTATTCTTTCAGCTCATTACTTCAAAATTTTTGGTTAAACAACTAATGAACAACAATATATGTGCGATATAGTAATGTTTGTTTTTAATGGGTTTGCTAGTAGGTCTTGCATTGTACTATCTGTTGATTATTTGCAAGAAGTGTAGGAGTGAATAGTATGAATTGTGTAATTATTTGGGAGTTGTTACCGGTAGTACCAGAGTTAAGGGAAAGCTGTCAATATTTCAGAGGGGTCTAGTAAACGTTCCAGTTAAGGACTTCATTATGGCAAAAGTATGTATGTGGATATAAGAAGATACATAATAAATAAACACAAGACTTTCATTATTGTGTATGTATGTAGGGTCATAATTTCTTGTTTTAAGTTTCTGCACAACTATGTATGTTATTCCTGCTAGTATTTAACGTCGGAAAGTTTCGCAACCTTTGTCTGATTACGTTTTGAAAGTCAAGATGCAGATCTTTTGATGCTTTATTCGGAGTCCATTGTTTCAGCAGCTCCAGCAATGATAGAACATCCTATGGATCCCGCCATAATTACAACATTAGGAAGAATTTGTACAAATTTCCATGAAAAATCACAAAGAAACAAATGGGTATTTGAGGTTATGTATGCTATAATTTGTTTTGCATGTACAGGTTAAGCAAATAACAGCTTAGGTTTTATTTATTAATTTTGACGGGTCATTGTGATTTATTTTTTATTATAATGTGTTCATGCTGTGTGATTGAAAGCCATTTTGGGATGTGTGCAAGATTGTGGATGATATAGGATACAGAGTGTATAACGGAGCGGGACACCTCGCGCAGTGCAACCTACGGGAGATCTATTCCGGCTATTACCCTGCCATTACTGCAGGGCGATGAACGACCCATTCAAACAAGCACACTTACTCTTTCCGTGAAGCAAGCATCCGCGCCATCTGTCCGGGACCGCCTCACATCACGAAACCTTACACCTAAAGCATGAGAAAGGAAATAAGGGAAGGGAAATCTGGTAGATGAGAGACCATTCCAGTATTTGGCTACCGACCGGAGAAAACCACGAAAAACCCAAGGTTAGGGTGGACGGTGACGGGAATATCCCAAATGCAAATCCCTCCACCCCAGATTACCCTTTACATGGAACATTTTTCAAAAATTTTATTTTTCTCAAAAATGGCTCTAACGATTTTGATTAAAATATCATATGTTTAAAATATTTTCATGACAAATGAAATGTATATCTTGAATTTTCAGGGAATGCCTCCAAAAGTACTTTCCATTGTGAACGGCTTTTGAATAACTGGTAAACCATAAGACATAGTCAAACTTTTACTACACAAAAATGTAGATCGCGTTAAAATACACAATTTATGTCATATACATTTTTGTTGTTGAGTGAACCATTTTCGAGGTATTGCTTGTTATTCCCTTAAATTTTCCAATACTCATACTTCTTCTCAATTGGAAATTCGTTATTCATTTTTTTTGTCCTGGTAATGCAAAGAGAATGGAATACTCCACATAGCAACCAGCTCTTAAAATATTTGACTATCGCTTAAAGCCTACCAATTCCCCTTGCATCTACAAGAAAATTAGCAATAAGATGAACATCTCGATATCTCGATTAACATGAAGCATATTGTAAGACAAAAACTACTTCCATTCCTCCAACCTAAATATAACTTTATTAATCTAATATTGCATATAATGAGAGGGTTGAAAATGTTATTCATAAAGCATGTTCAGAATAGCGCTTAGTTTCATCAGTTTAAAAATCAGTCATACAAGTGCACTATATTTCTCTGCATTACATTACAACACGTAGCAATATGCTGCTTATTCTGCCAACGACGACACATTCTGGCTCAGAGTTCCAAGTCCACATGACTGGCCTTATCCACTTTCATTCATTCATTATCTGTTTACCCTCCTCCTATGTAGGACTTACACCCCCAGGACTTACAGGCGGGTGCCTGGGGCCAGAGGCCCGTCGAGGAGCAGACACTCATGGATCAGACAGAAAATCCAGGATGGGTGATCAGCCCGATGCCTGTATGGAATGAAGGAAGTAGATGAAACGAAATGTTGGTGAAATGGATGAAAGGAAAGGTGATGATGGGAGCAGTTGGTGGAATGAATGGCGGGGGAGACTGGAGAACCCGGAGAAAACCCGCCCAGATGCCGCTTCGCATGCAGGTCCCTGGGATTGAACCCGGTCCACCTCGGTGGGAGGCGAGCGGTCTAACCACTCGGCCACGGCGCCGTCCCTTTATCCATTTTCAGCGTCAGATAAACCGAGCCGAGAGAACAAGACGGACTCGTCACGCGTACTACACAATAGAGAGCTCATTCACACAGCGAAGCAAGCAAGCTTTGTCTACAAGACCTTCAACAACACGTTGTTAACAGTGTTGGGTGCACTTGCACTGACAAATGAAATTCTTCTATGATCTATGAAGTCAAATTCTTGGTGAGAACATTCGTTTTCACACATTGTGTAGTTTTATGTTTGAGCAAACGTATCTATATTAAAAATTAAATTAAATTCTAAACGGCTCAGGTACACTGATTTTGTATGTGGTTGAATGATCAAGTTTAAGATAATGGTAGAATAAAGCGTGTGTTTGTGTGTATTAATTCATTTGTAAAATAGATAGCTTGGCGAATAGTAGCTATGTAAGTTATGTATGTATATTTATTTCCATAATGCTATACAAAATTCTTACAATTTTTAATACATTACTTTGAGTTGTTATTTGTTTTCTTTCTTTAGTCCATCATGCATTTTAACATCATGGTTATTTACTCATGGTGGGTCATAAAAAATGTATATTGCTTTATTTTTCAAAACCATTTTTCTCTTACTGTTCCCATATATTCTCCTATTCTTTTTATATCCCTCTCCTTTTGTATTTTCATTATCCTAACTTTTAATACTTCTTTGTTAACTTTCTCCCATTCTTTAGGTAAAACTGATCTCCCCACAACTTAGTTTCTTCACATTCAATTATATAATGCAAATCATTATCTGCCTCTCCACGAAGAGGACACCTATCCAAATTCGCTCCCTTCCTATCTCCACTTAGCCTATGTGCACTTAATCTAGACCAGGCCCACCCTTCTCTCACTAACCTATTACCTACATCCACATACTTCTCCCTTTCCCAGTGCACCTTTAATTGTCTTTCATTCCTTCCAGACTTTGAAATAATTCTTGTTTCTCTATATCTTGTACTCTGTTCCTCACTTCTTTCCAGAAACCTTTAACTAACCCCTCTCTCTCCTCCCATAAGATACCCATTCCTGTTTCCTGTAAAATTCTCCTTATTGCTTGAACCCAGTTCATCCCATCAATGTATTTTTCTTGTATTATTAAACATTGCCTCAAGATATTATACCTCCAATGATTTCAATCTATGCCAATATTTAAGTATCCCCTCTACTACCATACCCTTACTATCTACTCTTTCCAACTCCAACATTGCTGGTCCATTAGGTGATGAAATATATAAACCTAACATACATTTACAGAACGATCTATGTACTTTATCAATCATCTCTCATCCTTTGTCACTTCCCCAAATCTCTGATCCATAGGCCATATTTGCTTCAACTATAGCTTTGTAAACCCTTTCCAAACATAGTTATAACAAACAGCGGTGTGTAAACTCCACTAGGGCTTGTTGAGTTTTAAACAAACAGAATGTATATTAATTAATTTTAAACAATTTTATTCATTTTATTGTTAAATAAGACATTAAAATTGTAATTCATAGTTATTGTGTTTAAATGGTTGATATACTCCGAAGATCCAAGTCCTCTTCTAGACCTTGAGTATTTTAAGTGGAAAGGAAACAAGGGATGATACTCAGTTTGTAAAGTAAAATAAAGAAAAAAGATGCATACCAAGTAAAGCAGTAACCGCAGCCAAGAAGCAAAGTAAAATGGCCTCGCTGCCCTCGTAGCTAAACAATATCAACTAAATACTGTATTGCGAAGCATTATATTCCCCAATAATCGACAAAATGACAATATTCTGGTAGTTAGATGCATGGTGATAAAGGGTAACGAATAAATTCATCGGAGGTTGAGGTAAAAGTAATAACATTTTTCATTACCTGAAAACTTATGGCTGGATGTCGGAAATTTGAATTTGATTTGAAAAATTCCAATGCCACCGCCAGAAATCGAACAATGAACCTTATGCCAAATTGACCCTCCCCGGAGAAATCTACTTTAGGCGACTGGGCCGTACTAAAGGAAGGCTGACATGTACGGGAAGAGAAGTGAAACGACTATGGTAGTGGTTCTCAAGCAGACGACAACAACAAGAAGAAAGAGCGCAGTTATTTTGAGTCACGCAGTACGTCAGGTGATTGTGGTCGTCGACTGCGCAGGCGCCGGATTAGTTCCAGCTTGCTTTAATGTGCTGTCCACAAGACTAGTCAGTCTTTCTTCCACGGCGAACTAGGTTACGAGGAAAACAACAGGACAACGTTTAGATAGAAGGCATTCTGGACGGTATTTCTAAATTCATTTTTGGCTTATCGTATTCAAAATTTTCTTTAATAATTCTTCTGGGAAAAGATTGATCGTCCGAACTATAGACTTAGGTATTGCTGTTAGTTTAGAAATATATCGGTAAATGTGAGAGCAGGAAGCAATTCTGTAATTATTATAATTTAATTTAAAGCATGGAAGCCGTAAAGAATGTGAACGAATAAGGGTTTTGTAAATTGTAATTATCTATGTTATTGAAGTGTGAGTTTATTAAATGGAAGAAATGCGGCTTGTTAATCAATTTATGGAATATATTTTCAAGTAGGAATCTGCCATTATTCCTAATTTAATCCACTTCCTCTTGGGTCAAAAACGCACGTTTCAATCTTCGACTCTCCGTGCCGATACTTTTATTATTTGAGTTGCATGGCGAGATGGCTGTAAGTGCATTAAACATTCTCATCAGAATCAAGTACCCGAGTAAACCCTCAAGGCGATATATCTCAAACGTGCCTTGCAACTTTTTAACTTATTCCCACAAACAGCTAGTGTGAAAGAATAATAGGGCTCAGCTATCAATATTAGAAACACTATAATTATTGAGGTGTTTTACCTTAGTATTAGAGGTTAAAGGTTTAGCGGAGCACTGAACCAGTTGAGAAAGTTTAATGCAAGTAGGCGCATCTCGCCATGGTAACAGTTGCGCGGTTCGAGTTCCAATCTGATTCAAGTTTTGAACTTGCTGCCCACACATGACTTGTGTGAAAGAATAATTATTATTAATGATGGCTGAAGGATTTCACCTTCAGCTTTGTTAAGGCATTAAAACAAATGATCTAGAAAATCTTGGAAATACTTTTAGAAGTTTAATTTTAATTTAGACAGTTTAAGCGGATAGAAAATAACATTTATACAATCTCCTTTTTAAATTAACGCATATAAACGTAATCAGTGTAATATTAATAATAAGCATTGATTAATAACACTAGTCTGCAATTTCAAACTTTTTATCACATGATTTCTTAAAAGTAGGTGTTTTTGAATCAGGTTTTTATGCTGATTCCAGAAATAACTGCCGTTTTTTTCTATTACGTCAGATTTTTACACAAAATAAGTAATGTTTTGACAATTTGACTAATGAGCGTAGAGAAGTATTGAAATACTATTTCACACAAGATAAGTTTTTATGCAAGAAACATTTTACGAACACTCTCAAGAACTCCCCTAATTTATTTCATGACTTTTAACAAAACAAGACGCCAAAGTGTTTCATTTAATTTTTCAAACTTTCTCTTCTTTGAATTCCTTGCAGATTCTTTAAGATGACTGTCCCTCCTCAACATCCAACAGTAGTCGGCCATCATAATTTCATTCGATCTCCCCTGGTACCTCCTCTCCATTTCCTTAATATCTTGATGAAAACGTTCACCCTGCTCTTCGCTATAATGTCCCAAATTTTCTGGAAAATAGTCGATATGTGAATGCAGAAAATTCACATTTACATTCATGTTACAACCCATCTTCTTGAAATTTTCCAACATTGTTTCGACAATGGCCTTTTAATTGGGATTTTCGTTATTGCCTAAGACGTTTTCAGTAACTGATCGGAAGGCGGTCCATGCTTCTATTTCTCTCTCATTCATTGTCTTCTCAAAATCTTCATCCTTCATCAATTTCTTTATTTGAGGACCAACAAAAATTCCAGCCTTTAATTTGTCTTGTGTAATGAAGGGAAATTTCTTGGAAAGGTACTTGAAGCAGTGTCCATCTTGTGGTAGAGCCCTTACAAATTGCTTCATCAAGCCCAATTTTATTTGTAGTGGCAATATCTTTATATCTCTATATCTTTGAAGTGAAATTGTGAAAAAACTGTACGTGATAGAAAAAAAAACTAAAAGCAGTTCTGAAATCATCATAAAACGTGAGTCCGAATCACTTATTAGTTTTCAGTTCATCCGATATCATGCAGACTAGTGTAATAGCCATACTAATTGGAGCGTCATATTATGTATTAATGTATCTTTCAGATTTTTTATATTACTCCTAAATATTAAGCATAAAGTTCAAGAATGGATCGGAGTAAACATCATAACGTCGCTGTACAAACTTTGAGACTCTTGGCGTTTGAAATAAATTAATTTAGCTCATTTGTATTTCAATTACGCTGAGATTCATTACAAATGATAATTTTAAATAATATTAAGTAATGTTCTGAGTTTTGCACGATATAATCTATAAAATGCACACTGTGTAATGCGCTGTTTGTATTATTTTCTCTGCTAGGTTACAATGTGGAGGTTGCGAGTCAGCTAAACTCGGTAGCTAAGTTCAGTACAGGACAGAGACGCCGCCTACCAAAGAACAGGCAGCACTCGTATCCCGCACAAAGCCTTCACCTGATATTAGCGTGAAATACAGATAACACAAAAATTGGTCCAGTTATCCGGGTTCAAATGAATTGTGTGAGAAGTATGTATAGAACATACAACGAAGGGGGACAGCAGCGCACTGCGACCTACGGGAGATATATTGCAACTAACCCCCGTAGGAGGAAGGGATGAAGTGAAGGAACCACAGCAGGATACAGACCGTAGCCAGACAGGCCACAGAGACGCGCCGAAGTCCCTAATAATTACTGGCTCGAAGACTCGTCCTACTATTGGAGCGGCTCAGAGAGAGCGGTGAACGACCCATCAAACCAAGCAGCTCTAGAATCCACGGGGACTATTGTTTCTTTGGAGCAGCATCCGCGCCATCTGTGCGGCACTGCCATACGCTATGAAACTTGGAACATGAGAAGGAAATGGAATGAAAAGGAAAGGAAATCGTGGTGAATTAGAAACTCTCATTCGCCTAGCGACCAAGGAAAACCATGAAAAATCCAAGGTCATTGAGGGCAGTCGACAGAAATTAAACCTGGGACCTCCCGAATGTGAGTCTCACGTGTTATTGTCGTCTCGCTCGGTAATAAATGTGTAAGATAAGAATAGGGTCATGGGAAACGATTTTGCTTTCGTTCTAAAGCATTCAAATTGCTTATCTCGTGAGTTTGTGTTTTGGACATTACAAACACTAACCTCAAGGTTTGAGATTGTTGGGGTCCAAGGAGAGCAACTCAAGGTATAGTTAGAGTTAGTATTGGAGATTAAATAAATTTATAATTGTACTTTTAGATTAGGAGGAATGCTGGCTATCAATATTCCATACCGCTGGATACCAGCGGTTAAGAGGTTAGTTTTCTTTATATTTTATTTTATTGTTATTTTTAGAAACTGGTTTAAAAATAAATTTGTAAAATTTTTGTTGTAAATTTGTACAATTTATTGGGATAATAATAAAATTACTTACTTACTTACAAAAACCAAAGAGTTGTGTTTTATGTTCTGAAGACATGGGTGTAATCTCGTAGTTTTTCTTTCTTTTTCTTTCGTAATCGGTTATGATGTTCCAAACATTACCTAGTTTGCAGCAATTAATGAAATGACAAGACATAAGAGTTAGAAGAGTGAGGACACTAACATTCCAGATAATTTGTCCATTGTTTTGGGAGCTGATAGCAACAGCTAGTGAACCGATAAGTGTGTTTTCCATGTTAGGTGTCCAAAAATGTCAAAGTATTGCTTCAAGAGCTATTACTTACCTGACTACTCGACCTTGATGAAATATCAGTGTGTTGCAGAACTCCACAGTAAGCTCTGGTGCAACAGCATCCCGTGATGAAAGGGAAAAAGGATAGGAAATGTTTCACATTCATTGTTGCCACATGGGTAGACAAGTCGTGCTCAATTTTAACAGTCTAGGGCCACATTAAAGCAACCTGGGCTGCCTATACTAGGAATTGCTTTAATGAAGCCCAAATCTGTTCTCCAAAACCTTAGTAACTCGGTTTCAAGCGGGCAGCTAGATTCTCTATAACGCACTGGGCAGTGATCTATAGTACACCTAAACTTTTATCTGCAACTAGGGCCATCTATCTGCATTCTTTGCCCATTCTCATTCTTTGGAAACCCCTCTTTTGGCTTCACATTTGCTGTTAGTGTTTTAGCAGATTTAAGTGATAACTTATTGCAGTAATTATTTCATAAACTGTAACATTATGAAACACTATCTTTGTCTACCTCTATGGTGTGGGAGTAGCGTGTCTGCCTCACATTCAAGAGGTTCGAATCTCGGTTAGGATGAACATCTAGATAAGGTTCTTTCCGGAGTTTTCCCTTATCCTGAAAGATGAATGTCTGGTAACTCTAAGCTCTGTGGACTCCGGGCTCATTTGAGCTTCATTTCACCCACTTCATTCATCGTCCAGTGTGAAAACCGATTAAGGACTTACCATAAAAAAGCTATATGTTTAAATGCGTTTAAAAGTACATACTGCTGTGTTATTCCACCTTTATGTTAAATTATCGCAAATTTAATACCAAAGTTTTAAATTCTACTTCACATATTATTTTACAGAAGGTTCAGTATGATAAGGATAATAACGCAGAAGAGACACAAGCTCCAACCTAGGTAAGGTATACATATAGAATGGTGTAAAAGTGATTGTGTTAAAAATCTCATGTGCGAAGATCACATAACTTTCTCTACACATTACAATTTCGTAGGCATCCCTTGTACATTATACTATTTATATAAAGAATTATTATTCTATATTTAACATTGATCAGAACAGATATTTGCTTTGGAAGCCTTTCAGATTAGACAACAAGAAGCTTGTTACATTCCAGACGCGGTCAAACATGGTAAGCTATTTATTAGAAAACCATGTAGGAAAAGAGCTGAAAGCTTAGTTAAATGTAACAGACTTCAAGAAAATCTCCCCACCCCAAACATCACCTTATATTGCTTCCTCCTTTTACCTGCTCTTCTCTCTGAGAGGGACGATCCCGTGCTGGCGAGTGTTCCTCCTCCACTGGAACCTTATATATTTCTTCTGGAGTTGATTTAGGTATTAAACCAAGGGGTTTTAATTTGATAATCTGGGATAGCAAAGTACCTACGTGCCCCATAACATCGTCATGTATGTTGTCTATTCCGCTCCTGCTAAATCCCATATGAATAGTGGGGCACACAGAGTTATGCTGGAAAAATATACTTGTGGTAATGCATAAGGTATGTCATCCAGCCATGAGAATGGTAACATTTTTTGAATATTTTGTTTTCTAAAAAAATGGCTCTAACGGTTTTGATTAAAATACTATATATTAAATATATTTACATAACAAGCAAAATTTACATCTTGAATTTTCGAGAATAGCCTGTGAAGCCCTCTTCCCTCATTAAGAAGTAATTTTGTATAATCTTGTATAACTGGTAAACGTTAAGCGATAGACGAACATGTACTACACAAAAAATGTTGATCTGCTTAAAGCAAATATTCATTTCCAATAATTGTTAGTGGCATAAGCCATTTCGGGATATCCGTTATTAATGATTCGAATTGTTCAACACCTATCCAATCGTTTATTTCTGTCAATTTTCATTTGTTTGTCGCGATGTCATCGAAACAGTGGAATTTTAAGGCCATCATATAGCGTCCAGTTTTAAAACATTGACTATCGCTATTCCTTTTGTATTTATAACGAAATGTGTACTGGAGCTATTTCCAGAAAGGTTTATGTGGATTAAAATGAACTAGATTGGAAAATGAAAGGTAGAGAAAGTCAGTAAACGTTACACCAGATTTTTCATGTCAGTATACTAAACAGATTATTTATTTATTTATTTTTCCTTGTATGCTTTTTTTTTTACCCAGTTCCCGCTAATGATATCATGCGTTGGAAGTTGAATTCCTGCACTCAGTGCGTTTTACATTTTTACCTGGAAGTTAATAAACTGTATTTAATCCTCCACCTATTGAAACGCATTGTTATTGTTGCAGACATGCAATATAATCATAATATTTGAAATTTAGCATTTAAATCTTATCGTCTTTACTTTCCTTTATTTGCTAACATTTACTCGATTTACGCATTTAAACATAATTCTTTCGGTGCAAGCAACCTTCTTACCTTCAGCTGTTCACTGGCTTGGTCAACAATACTAGGCGTGGCTAATCGATTACCAGTCCGTAGAGCCTTGCGCGGTCGATCTTGATACTGCTTTTGAACAGCTGACAGTAATACTGAGAAGCAGGAGGAATGTAAATATGACGGAGTAGTGCGGTGTTGGATGCACGACCTGTGCAACTTCTTGTAGCTGGTGCGGAGGTTAAGGAGAACCTCCGGGAGTTCTAGATCGGTATACAGGATGGTATTGATAACGTACCAGTCTGCTCCAGTAACCAAGCGCACATTCGGTTGATCTGGCGAGGCAGATTCTCAGAAAGAGCTACTGCACTGCCGAACGAGGTATATGTAAATAAGACATTTGTAGTGCAAGAGTAGTGAATGCTGTGCAGATACCAGGTGTTATACTTGACACATCCTGTGGTGGTGTTTCTGTATCGCTTTGCGATTTTGAATTGTTTTGGAAAATTAAGGAATGTCTAAGATTAGACGTTTGCGCAGCAGTAACGGGATATGGCACTTTATCATTTAAAAAAGGAGGGATACTGCTGACGGCATCAAACGCCTTTCAACAATACGGAAAGGCCTACTAAGTAAGGGCCTGTAGGAACATGGGAAGGTAACACCAACAATGTTTTAATATTAAACAATAGTTAATGATTTCGCATTTTCTAGTTAGCTATTTTCGTACATTTCCTGCTACAGTTAATTACATGATACGAGGTAAAGCGATCAACAATTCCTGTAAACGAAGAAACTGAATGGGAAAACATTTTTGTCAAATTTAGAATTAAGATGGTTTTCTTCAAAAGGGTAATAAAACGGGTTCTGGCCGGAAAACCTTTCGTTTCTTGCTTGAAAAACAGTCTACACACCTTGGTAATGACAAGTTTGTTGTTTGATATTCAAAGGTAACGGATAAAATCAAGTTATTTGTGATATTTCTAGCCTGAAGTTTTGTAAACAGCACTAGTTTGTTTTAGCTGGGTCTGAAAATTTATCGACGTCATAGTATTCCCAATGACATCATGTGTCTGTTTTCAGTTTGCAAGCAAGATGTCATGCCTATTATTTCAATGAAACATATGCGCTAGGCTAGTACGTGAAAGGTTCTGGATTGGCGTAGCTAAATGAACGAAAAGCAAGTACCGATAACATCCTTTTGGCCGCTAACGTCTATACATGATGCGACAAAAGTTTTCAAAACTTTCTTCCGGGTCTCAGATATTTTGAGTTTTGTTCTAAACCCAGGGATGTCCTCAAGGACTGGCACTCAGATGTGTGCATCTTTCTCTGGATATACGTAGGATTTACTTCATTTCACGACGTGCCTGTCAAATCGAACTGACGTTCGCGACAGATGCGACGGAATTTATCTTTGCTGTCCACATAAAATCCCGTGGACGTGTTTCAAAACGTGGAACACAACTACAGAAGTGAAAACCTATAGCCTCTGAAGAAATTCTGAACCACATTTTGAATATCACATCAGACACAAAAACTAGCCAAAAATATGAAGCTTTGTAAACAAAGTATAAATGCATCTTTCAGCGATGTTAAGATACGACCTAGATCGTATAAATGCTCCCTAACACTGTAGATTTTATTGTATAAGTTTCTTACTCTATATCGTAATCATTCGTCGGCATTTCTGTTCATCATGTATGCTTCATACATACAGGGTGTAGGAGAAATGTAGAAGTACAGAGGAGATTATGCCGATTAATGTGGTAGATTGGATTGCCAGATCCAATGAAATCAATGAACGAATCTTAATAACCATTTAAGCTACGAATGTTTTATGGACTCCGGATTCATTTCATCCTCATTTCATCCATTTTATTTATGAATCATCGTATATGACCTACGCTGTTAAAAGGCGCTTATTAAATTTACGTTGCTTCCTCCTTTTACCTGCTCTTCTCTCTGAGAGGGACGATCCCAAGCTGGCGAGTGTTCCTCCTCCACTGGAACCTTGTATATTTCTTCTGGAGTTGATTTAGGTATTAAACCAAGGGGTTTTTATTTGATAATCTGGGATAGCAAAGTACTTACGGGCCCCAAAACATAGTCATGTATGTTGTCTATTCCGCTCCTGCTAAATCCCATATGAATAGTGGGGCACACAGAGTTATGCTGGAAAAATATACTTGTGGTAATGCGTAAGGTATGTCATCCAGCCATGAGAATGGTAATGCTTTCCTTATAAGACAGGAATGCCAGGATGGCAGCCAGTTTGAACGATTTTGCAAGTAAAAATATTGTTACTTTCTCTACTACGTATAGTAAGTAGGGGAAGTATCTCCTTCCACCCAAAAATTAGATACCGAGATTTCACCGAAAATACATATTTTGAGGTCCCCTGAATAGAAAAATCTGATGTGTTACACTCACATGACTTTCTCTACTCTTGTACAAACTATTTTTACAAACGCTTATTCTCCATCTACTTCATGTTAAACGAGATAAACATTTGCAGACTCTATCTTATTGTTAATTTTCTTGTAGATGTAAAGGGAATATATATTTACAAGGGCGATTTAGAAAAACAGTAGCCTTTAAGCACATACATATCTCTTAATAGCTGGTTGCTAGGTGCAGCACCATTCCCTTTCCCACAGATTAATACTCTTTGCATATCCAAGACAAAAATTGAATAACAAATTCCCATTTGAGAAAAAGTATATTGGAAAAATTAAGGGAATAACAAGCAATATCTCGAAAATGGTTCACTCAGCGAAACAAATATATATGACATAAATTGTGTGTTTTAAGGAGATCTACATTTTTTGTGTAGTAAACGTTTGTCTATCTCTTATGTTTTACCAGTTATGCAAAAGTCGTTCACAATGAAGAATACTTTTGGAGGCATTCCCAGAAAATTCAAGATATACATTTTATATGTCATGAAAGCATCTTAAACATATGATATTTTAATCAAAATCGTTAGAGCCATTTTTGAGAAAATTAAAATTTTCGAAAAATGTTCCATGTAAAGGGTAATCTGGGGTGGGGGGATTTTCTTGAAAACCTTCGTGTAGCATCTCTGGAAGATACTGAACATAAACACCAAGTTTGGTGTTTATCCGACATTTCGTTTCTGAGTTATGCTGTTCACAGACACACAGACACACACACGGACATGTTTCCAAAAATGCTTTTTTTGGATACAGGGGGTCTCAAAACATGTATTTCCGGTGAAATCTCGGTATCGAATTTTTGGGTGGAATACAGTACTTCCCCTACTTACTATACGTATTAGAGAAAGTAAAAAACATTTTTGTAAACATGTCCGTGTGTGTGTGTGTCTGTCTGTGAACAGCATAACTCAGAAACGAACAGTCGGATAAACACCAAACTTGGTATTTAGGTTCAGTATCTACCAGAGATGCGACACGAAGGTTTCAAGAAAATCTCTCCACCCCAGATTACCCTTTACATTGAACATTTTTCAAAAAATTTTATTTTTTCAAAAATGGTTCTAAACATTTTGATTAAAATATCATATGTTTGAGATACTTTCATGACAAATAAAATGTATATCTCGAATTTTCTGGGGATGTCTCCAAAAGTATTCTTCATTGTGAACGACGTTTGCATAACTGGTAAACCATAAGACATAGACAAAATTTTACTACACAAAAAATGTAGATCGCGTTAAAATACACAATTTACGTCATATACATTTTTGTTGTTGAGTGAACCATTTTCGAGATATTGCTTGTTATTCCCTTAAATTTTCCAATACTTATACTTTTTCTCAAATGGGAATTCGTTATTCATTTTTTTGTCCTGGTAATGCAAAGAGAATGGAATGCTCCACATAGGAACCAGCTCTTAGATTATTTGACTATCGCTTACAGCCTACCAATTCCCCTTGCATCCACAAGAAAATTAGCAATAAGATTATATCTCGATTAACTTGAAGCATATGGAGAATAAACGTTTGTAAAAATAGTTTGTACCAAAGTAGAGAAAGTCATGTGAGTGTAAGACGTCAGACTTTTTTCTATAATTTAATACCATTTAGAGCACAGACATAGTGTTCCTACCCTACTAGGTACTTAAACAAGTGGTGTGTTTCCTTATGAGGTGGGAATTTCGATAGGATAAATACATTTTCGTTCCTCACTATGTCGAAATTATATTATGCTTATTAAATATTAAAACTAATGTAAACTACTGTTTAGTGCAGGATAATATTGAATGGTAAACATCCCGTCGTTTTGTTTTCTTTGAGCTGAATTTGAGAAATGGTTATATCTACTAAATGAAATATTCTACATAAATTTATTCTTTGAGGAATAATTAAAAAATGTAATATCGTGAAATTCCGCTGCAATTTATATTTTAGTGCTATTTAACGTTATCTTGAATGTGGTCCGAAATATTCCCTACGTCTTCTTTTGTTTTCGTTTTCCTTTTGCCACAATATATGGAAAATAGGCACTGAAGCGTAAAGTTACATTTTCCATACCGTTTTTAGTTTAAAAGCAAATAAATTTCGACATAGTGTGGAACAACTATGTTGACACCATGAAAACTACTAGTAATGTATTATATTTTGTATTTCACTGTACTTGGGGCTTTACCTTTTGGCTTGTGTGTATATAAATGTATTAATTGGATTTCTAAGGTACGGGGTTTGAAATGGTGAATTTGCTTTCAAAGACGGTATTCATATCTGTTTTCAACCACAAGATATCTATCTACTTTTGAGAAAGTAATTTGGAAGGTAATTTGGTTTCCAAAATTGATTATTATCTGATGTACTATTATGAATTTCACGGGAAATAGACTGTCTTCGCTAGCAAATTCGATACTGAAACTCGCGGATAGGTCTCGTGATAGAAACTGACTAATGGAATCTCGGTGTGATGCAAGAAAAGGAATACGAAGTGTTGCTAAAGAGGGGATAGGGAATGAAAACAAAAAGAACAGATCGTTTCTTTGAACAATGTCCATATTATTATAATTATTATAATTATTCCCACATACACACGGCACGTTGTGAACCTTTTCTTATCTTTATGTAATATTAATATATGTACATGGTACAATCTGTATACACTTACACCCTTTTATTATTAGTAGTAATAATAATTATATTTAAATCCAGGGTACACCAGAACAGTTTTTCCCCTTTTGAATATACACAGAATATATCTGTTTGGTGGACACAGTACGTGCATCCATCAGATAATAACACAGTAATAGTTTGTTATTTCTGTCATACAAAAAAAAACTGCATCTGTACAACCATCTCAAATATCGTCACCATCATTATCAGTATTTATCATTTAAATCATTCCTATAATGTTACGTACTTACACAATAATCATTATTTCATTCTTTTAATGAGATTTGAGAAGCATTACCCATAGTAAGAATATGGTTTATTGCTTACTTATTGCAAGGAGCCACTCATTTGGCTTTAAAATGGGCAAAATAAGGAAAAAACAGGCCTTACACAAATGTTATTATTGATCAAAACTCTATTTATAAAAAAGGCTACATATACGATAATCTGCAAGTAAGTTTATGCGACATACATTTATCAAGTGGGAAGAGGGTTTAATGGAGATTTTGAACAAGGTTTAGAAGATATTTTGCAGCAACAGGGATAGCAAGGTCGTCAAGGGAATTCACGAATACCAAAAGTTGAAACAAAATAATTCACGATGGCGTATATCAAAGTACAAAGACTAAACTTCAAATTGTCAAAGTATAGCTAAAATGTGATTATACACTTTTCTACTAATTGAAAATAAATATAAATTAGGTTACTTGTTAAAAGAAGGGGGGAAGTAATTCACAAGTCGTAATGAAAAAAAATACAAAAGGGATTAACTCCACATATTTTCTCTTCCGTTATTTGATTCTAACACCAATAGGAGACGAGAACCTAACTACGTCATATGACGTCACGCACTAACAACGTGTCAAGGGGGAAATCGATGCGAAACTAGATTTTTTATTATTTTTAGTAAATATACACATCCCGCTTAACAAATAATGACTAAAATAAATTTGAACAGTTTACATTTTATCTTTATAAGGCCCATGATCATGTTTGACTCAACTGAAAATAGTTTCTCAGTGTAAATGCATATTGTCCAGACAATAACACGTAGAATAGTAGTAATATATTCATTTTTCTCTCCAGTCAAAAGGTACGGCTAACAACACAGGGCATGGGAGTTTAACATAGAACCTGATCAAGTCAACAGGTACAACCACGTCACGCTACATTTTCTCTAGGTATGTTTTAATATTTTTTTGGTGTTAAGCTTCATCAATTTCTCCTTAATTTTAACTTTCCACTTCCCAAGTTTCTTCAGTAACAGACTGGACGGGTTTTCAGCCTAATAATTTCCATTTCTAATATTTATCAGAAAACACTTTCCTCTAGCCTTTAAACTGGATGTGCTATGAATTAATATTTTCCCCCAAAGCCAAAACTCTGCACCTATAATCGCCTCTTTGCAACGGAGATGAAATTGGAATATGGCACAAATAAAACAAAGGGAACCAGCTGCCAAAGAAGATCACCCGTAAAGAGCTACCATTTCCGTCAAGTGTATTACCAAAGCTTGCATGTAACCCGGCACATTCATTTCGCCTCTCTGGTCACTTCCAACGTTTTACTATTCCTTTATATAAAACTTAGATAAAACGGTTTATATTTATATATTTGTTTGCAAGGGTAATGAGCATGTAAGAATTAACAGACCTAATCTAGAGAAGTGTTGAAGGCTGCATTGTGGTCTTTTCAAAACCGGCATAGATTCCTGCTTCGTCCGTCACTCGCGCCGTAAAATCTTTATAGCGAAAATAGCAGAAAATAGATAACTGAGGCGTCTCTTCGGACATTGCAAAGCGCATTTCATAATTATTACTGTATAAAAATTATAAAATCTGACGTTCGTCTAGTCGAAAAGTGCATGGAGTACTTGAATAGTGTTTGATAGACAAAAAGTAAAAAATACAAACTCCAAAAAGGTTCATATTGAAATAGTCTTATAAAACTCATAAAATATATCTTTTATAAGCAAATTTTCATCAGTATTAGCTTTCGAAAAAACAGAGATTATCCTGCGATCGTCACCACTCCCATTGCGACTGTCGGATGTTTTCGTGGACGACAGCGTTTAGCACTTATTTGCGAGTGATGTCGAGCTTGGGAGAGATTTTTATTGGACGAAGGGGCTGGGGAGGGACAGACGCAGTGCAGTCAAAGGATAAGAAAAACAGCGCGGCAACATGCAAGTCTAACTTTCCCGAAAACGTAAGAGAAACATCAAACAGTGGCAGTGAACAAATAAATTCTTTACATTTCTGACCTTCCTCCTGTAGTTTTCTGGGGACGATTGAAACAAGTGCGCGCCATATTGCAGGTAAAAATATAGGCCGAAATGTTGCTTGCGGGTTATACAGAGACAGAAAAAGGAGAGGATGTGTGCATTGCAAATGACGAGGTGAAATTTGATATGTTTAATTTATTTTATATATACGTTTAACTTTTATGATTATCTACTTTTTAAAAAGATTCTGACTACTTTGCAACTGTTCTTTTCTGCTTTGCCTAGCTTACCCAAAAGGAAAAAGTTAAATACTTCTTGCCTTTATCCGCTTGTTTATTTCCTAGCATTTTAAGTTTGAGTTTTACATTATATTAGGTTTAATATAATTATCTTTTCAAACTAAACCGATTCCTTTGTTTAATATATGTAACGTGTGAACGTTGTATGCTTAGTAAAAACATTTTGGGTTATTTATAAATAGAAATTTGTGAGCAGTGTTACAGGACTTCCATAGGTTGTCCCTTTCTTTTTTGTAAATATATAAGACATCTTTATTATTACTGTGTTATCCGCTAAATAATGTATATAATTAATTATTAATTTATGTTTAAAGCAAGCTTTATCACTGCGTGTGAGAAGAACACCAAATTTAAAAATAAACAAGTGCATAGGTTATATGTAAACATAACATTAAAAGTGCTTCAGACGGGGGCTTTGAGGTATATAGGAACAAATATGTTTAACAGTAAAATATCTCCTTAACAACATTATTGTTTTCATTGAAACTTAGTGTTCCTAGAGAAAACAAATGCTGTTTGAACACCTCTGAGATAACATAAAGCTATATCGATTCATCCATATTATAAATATTATTAGTATTCTTTCCATCACAGAAGGCATATGGGTTTATGTGGCTATACGAGGGAAAGATGGAGGATAAAGTAAAACATGACAGTCGACAACACTACACAAACTAACAGGCCATTTGGTTGAGTGAAAGGATTGGGGGACAAGTTACTATTGGCTCATCTAAGGCCATCACCTGCCGAGTTTGCGGTGATGATGACCCTATCTTCCTGTACACCTCACTTCTAGTCCTTACTAGCTTCCCCAGATAACAAAAGTCGAAATAAAGGTATGCCCCAGTACCAACAGCTCAAAACGTAACATTAAGCTGATACAGAGAAAATTGTACAAACTCGCATTATTACAAACACTATGACGTTTCTTAGCTATGTCACCAACAATAACACTTCGCTTCGTTTGGAATCAGGAACAAAAAATACTAATTAAAACGAAATAAATTACTAAGACAATCTATTGGACGCAAATGAATTATCTTTCTAATATCTGCAATCTAGACGCTTTTTTCCTGTTAACTTTGGTATCACCATTTATCACTCCAATGATGTGCACAGGTGCCAAAACTTTGTATATGGAAGTGCAGGAGACACTAATCACTTGAAACAGGATTCATTTGTTATGATACACAAATACCATTTTTGTAACCACTATAATTTATATATATAATATTTTCATAATTCCAGGTGATTACTGTAATGTTTTTTTTTCTTGCATTTGTTTTGTTCATACACTAAATGTCATTTTAAGAGCTTCTTCCACAAGAAGTTTTAAACATAAACACTTACAGCTATTATTTTTGTTTTTTTTCTATAATGTATGACAAATGCACACACAAAACACAAGCATACATTATTTTCACTTGTTATGTTTCCTTTTGGTTATTATTACATCTTTTTTTCATAACAAAGAGGTAACGGTTTCTAACCATTGTTGTACAATTAATAACATACATTTTACATAATACCATAGTGTAAACATCACATTAAACCACAATAACACGTGTTAGATAAACTGGATATATAACACAATACTTTGACCGCATGCCTATCAAGGAAGACATGCCCAGTATGGACAATTAAAAGTGTATCAGTGTTTTGTCTGTGTAAATGTGTATGTGTGTATGTGTGTTCGGTTGATGTGTATATGTAAAACTTGTTTTAAAACATAGTTGCCAAATGCTGATCGCTTGTCGAAGGAAGAAATAATATTTCTTTTCTTGCAAAGTGATTTCGTTTAATGCATAAACGAGAAAAAATACGAAACCTCGACAAAGGTAGTTAGTAATGCCACGGTGAACTATTTTTGAATGAAGTAATTTAGTTACAGATGCAAATTATTTTATATGTATCAAGAAACTAGATAATACTTCCAAGTACAGTGAGTGAGAGAACAGTGATCACTAAAAATCACTGTGTATTTCACCGCGACACAGGAAACCGAAAGGAAGAATCTTAAGACGCCGATATGGAAGCCGCTGTCATCCACTCTGACCAAAGATCCCGTGTTATAATTTCACTTTCGACTGATCTCTCTCTCCCATGTACGCAACAGTTACTTCTTTGATGTTCACACCAGGAGTTACATACAAATAAGTGCATGACAACATGTGAGAGAAGCTCAGCGCACATTGACAGCGGTGATTCATAAGCGTTTTTGTGTTTATGTTATCATTTACAATTGGAGAAACTGCACGATCTCTGGCCTTGTTACCGCAACGAAAAGATGGTTCATCAGATTGAATCAAGACGTAAGTGTTTGAAGGATGAACCACGTAATATGTAGCTTCAAGGATATCGTGCACTTTCTCCTTAAACCCGAAATAAGAATCATTCAACGTAATTTTTTTTTTTTTTTTTTGGGCGAGCGAGATATTAAACCTTTTAAAAGCTGGAAGCTCATCGGATTAGATATTCAGGGCTTGCGCCATATTAAAAATGATGCATTCATTGCTATGCTTCATTGAATGACGACATAGAAACAGCCATTACAGAGCTAAGCAAAATGGGTACTACTATAGGAAAAGCCTTCGTACAAAGCTATATAGAATAATGGGATCTACATTGTACAAGTGTTGTTTAAACTTTATTGCTTTTCTGAATATCAGTCGGTACGAAGATTCATATACAAACACCCATTCACACACAAATATACACCCACGCATACGCACGCAATCAGTAAACCCCCCGTATCAAGTCAAATGAAATGCATCATGATGTTTCTCAACATCGACTCACGTCAGTTGAGATAGTTTTGACCATCTAAAATACAACAAACGTGAGTCTTTTAAACTGCAATAATAATTTACTTTAGTCTGTATAAAAATCTCCCCCTCGAAAAACATAGCGATCAGCATTCAGTTGTTTATAATAATTGTTTTCTACTATATTAATATAATAACACATCATCAATACCAACCTTCAATAGTTATCTTAATCTCTTTTCAAAGAAATATCCTTCAATACAAGGACTCATTTTTCATATTCATTTTTTAACAATCTTACGGTATCAAAATACAGGTTCTCAAGTAAAAGTCACTGTATTATTTATACAGTGGTAGTGTATTGCTCTGAATATGCCTAGTGTTAAAAATATGTCTACCGCAATAAAGATGCATAAAAACAAGGAAATAGATTTGTTCTCATTAACTGCATTGAGACAAAAAACTCAATGAAATGTCGAATAACCTCCCTTAAGCCTGACAGACGGTAGCCGCATACCCGTAGCCCTCCATCCGCTTCAAGTTACATCCACCGGTAGCACTAATCCGTAGGCCTAGTAATTTTCCAAGGAAAGTCTGCAATTACCATCCATTTCCCTGATTTGCGATTTTCTTAATTTGTGATCTCTGCTGCGTTTGTTGTATTGATTCACTAATGTTCACGTGAGTGAGTGAGTAAACCTCTATTCCTCTTTTATCGTTACACCAAACAAAACAAGTGGGAAATTAAAATAACGGGAATGACAATAAAATATAGCATAAAAAGAAACAACTTCAACTCTCACGTATTTAATAGTATGCAAGAATAATAATTATATTAGTTAATGCAGTCACTCATTATCGTAGGACACTTTTATCATTGTATATATAATTTTATTTTTATATATAATATATATTCCATTTTTATTTTAGCTACCGACACTTTATCAGCTACTTTTCTTCGAGATAATCTTGCTCAAATTTGTTTTACCTCTGTTTTCTAAATCGTCGTGAACTACAGAATAAAATAAAAACACCGTAGGCCACACGCCTTTCAATAATATAATATTATACCGTTTTGTACTGAGGATTTTTCAGCCGTTGTATTTCGATGACAGCCAAAAACTATTCATCATTACCGTTACAGGCCTTCGGATCGGGAATAGCGCAATAATGCTTTCTTCTAAACAATAACAAGGACAGTTAAAACTAAACGTCTATGGGGTACCAACGAAATGTGTCCATCTCTAACTGTGGAATAGAGCAGGCAGCATATTATTGTTTTCGTTCTTTACTTTGTTAACATTCGTGAAACTAATCCAGCCTGGAAAGAAAGTTCTGACTCTAGATGGTTACAATACGCAGAAAAGAGATTTTAGGAATGCTTTAAAACGTAAACTAAGATTTACAGAAGAATGGACTGGCATTCTCGCTTGTACCTCATAATTAATGCAACTAATTTTCAAAATGCTTTATCATTCCAATCGAGGCTTGTCTTACAATTAGCTCATCAACTAAGATCATAATTAGAATTGAACATAATTTAAAATGAAGCAATTGAAATCGCCCTCCCGTACTTTTATTGACTTTTACTTTCACTTGTGAGTTATTTTAATATGTTTTAATATTATCATTATTGTAATGCGGTGTGCGGCCCGCCTTTCGATCCTTGCACCATTCGTTTTGGAGTTTCTTTCATTATTATTTCTTATTACTATTATTACTATATCAAGTTGCACATTGACGTGGGAGGCGCTCGAGAATCATCATTTTCTTCCTCTCCCACTGGCATCTTCAGGAATAACATGGCATTCCATGCATGTGTGTGTTTTTATCAACTAACTAATTCTAAACAATGATTATGGCTATAGTTGCTACTCCAGTAGTACATCTAAAAGATAATTTTCATTGAAGCTACATTCACTACATCTATATTCTACACAGATTGTTTCTGTTGGTTTTTTTTGTGTTTTTTTATATTACATATACATATTACAGCATTGTTTAATATTTTGTTCTGGCGCAGTTCATTTTTTTCCGCCAGGTGCCCATGCTGCAACTTACTTTTTATTTCATAGTAACCTACATTAAAACATTTAATAATTAATATATATACAAATGCATAAAAGAATTAAAATATAGATGTGTGTATATTTAAATGTAAAATATAGTGTATTCAGCGTGAGTACAGAAGGGTGATAAGAAATTCCACCTTTCATTATTTTTTTAAACATTCTCTGCTGCTGATTCGCAGGATTTTGTACACATGATAGAAACCTCAAATTATGATTCAAAAGATACAAACAATGATAGGCCCACATGTTTATCGTAGTGCCAAATCAAATCATTTCATATCTTCTAACTAAATTCACTTTGTTGGGAACCTTACAAGTTACAGAGTTAACAAGGAATTTTGTTACAAAATTAAAAATTGCACCCTCCGTCACCACATTTGGTCCATAAATATATAACAATTTTATACAACAAATAAGATAATTCAATCCGTATTTTTTGTATTTCATAAGATACCCTGTAACCTAGTCGGAGTCGATCAAAAAGCAGGAGATATTTGTTTTTGCGTACTTTTACAGTTTTGTTATATCTCAACAGTATAGTTTCAAAACATAACCTCAAAATTCAATTAAAAATACACCATTCATCAAACAATTCCACAACAACACATAAAGCAAATAAAAAAAAATATCGCCCGGATGTTGCTGAAGCAAATTTAAAATGATAGAAAAGCGCAAGAAGACACCAAAGCGTAGTTGTGTATTATTATATATACTTTTGTCAACAACATGATAAATGTAGAGGACGAATGCTTGACAAACAACTGACCATATATGTGTGGTGCATTCAGTAACCTCTCGCATTCGTCCAGCATTTCGCGCAATTAAAGAAAACTCCTTCCACTTTTTATCACCTTCGCAAGCGTTATGACTTTGCTTTTTTCTTCCCAGTATAAAGGTCTGTATAAGTAATATTCATCATTATTATAGTTATGATAATTAATATTTAGCATATTGTGTTATGGTAATAGATAAGAGTCCAGTATCATATGGCCATGCCTACATGCACACAACAATTACGTGTTGTACCGCCGGGTACGCAGCGGATGAAGTGACATACTTCACCTTCTGCTGAAGTGGACATGACATTAAGCGATGATGGTGACACAGACGAGGAAGTTCCCGGCGGACATATTGGGTGAGGAGGTGTAGGAGCTTAATGTGTTAGATCCTTCTTCTTGAAAAATATAACACCAGACAATTTAAAACCAGGGCAATAGACACAGTTAAAAGTTCACAACAGACATCCGGCGGAAATCGTGTCTCTCTGCTTTTTTCCTCTCTTTGTTACTCGCTTTCCTGCATTATTGAAGGAAATAGCCTGTCACATGTATATAATAGTAATCATATATATTTTATAATATATATAGTTCATTATAATAACTGTCATTCATTTTTTTCTTTTTTTTTATATTATACCGAACAAGTTCGATATTCATGTCGGCACTGTTACCAACTTAACTAACAGGGGGCAGCAGTGACCAGGGGAGGAAAACAGATGAGTTGCAATCTCGCGCATCCAGTGTACAACCTGAGTTTTCCACAGTGATCCCAACCTAAAACAAAACAAGGATAGCTTCAACCACATTAGCTGCAAAACGCTTATCTACATACAAAATGTTTAAAGTATCCTTACTTTAAACCTTTGATATTGCAAATCATTCGATATAAAAATTGAAGTGTTTAAAATGGTAACATACATGCAATATAACAAGGGATGGTCATCGATTTCATTTGGGTTTCGGGAGAGTAATCTAGCCAAACACTGGCTGACACCTGACCTGGTAGTTGACATTGGCTCACATTTGAAGGGAAACTGACTAGACGTAGCCATATACAGCTGCAGTTATGTAATGAATCTCGCCTAGGCAACATCACGACATTAAATGATGAAACTAAACGAGGTATGTTTGTTACAGCCTAGAAACGAAAATGTATCGAAATAATATTCCACACCAACAAATAGTGGTAAATAAAAATGATGCATCAGCTTATATAGAAAATATAGTTTTAAATGAGCTCATTTTATAATGATAAATTATTATCATATTTAATCAGTGCCTTTTGTGTTCGCACGGGAAACAAATGAGAAAACAACTCAAATGGCACAAGTGCCTCCTGCACAGGGGTTGCAGAGGTCGAGCTGAATATGATGCCCATTATGTCATATAAAAACTTAGCTGATGACTTAAGCTGGCCTTCGACTATTATGGGCAGTTTTCGGTTGAATAGCATTCAACGGAAGAAACCTTCGGTTACGATATACTTATTTTTGGCTTAGAATAACCTCCTAAAATCTAAGCGAAATCGGTGACCTTATAATTTCCAATTACTCTTATAAGTGCAAACACTGTATATGTATATATAGATAAAATAAATACACCCTAATTATTTAGTAATGCTTTTTGGCATAGGCGGTTGTAATAAAGTGCAAAGATATTTCATTAAATTTGTTTACGTATAGATCCAGCTGTTATTGTGAAAGCTTTTCAGGCAGTTATTTAATTTTATAAAGAGAAGTATTCCCTAACTTACAGAAAAAAGTAACAGGAGTAACAGAAAATATTCTTCATATGGAAATAAGATCAGGACAGAAACTCATAAAATTAGGGCACAACCAACCATTTAGCAATATAGGATATTTCAAACGTCAAGTTTCCATTAAAATATCATACAAAGAAACTGAAATATGATAATGTAACAAACGCGATGATTGGTGTAATTTTTCCCACTATAAATAAAGATGTGTAAGAAATATTTAGGGGGCAATGATTCATCCAGCGTATAGTTTTAAGAACTGCAACATGCAAAAACAATTATGAAGAACAAATATCTAGATATCCATTTTTTCTATGAGAGGTACCTTTTCTTATATTCTACTTGTCAGAATGAATCAAATAGAATACACTTATTGTGATATTATGCCTATTTGTACGATTGTTACTGATATATTTCAGGGCATACGATTATTTTTGGAGATAATTAATATCTTTAATTATCTCTGGGATGAAGCTTTCACAAACATTAAACAAAAAACTTGGAAAAATTTTTACTACCATCAGGACAGTTCCTGAAAACAAGAAAAACAGTGCACCACGTTTAAAGTACTTGAAGGGGGAGGGTGAAATGGTTTGAATTTTAAACTGATGTCTGTTACACGTAACCGGAGCTGCAGGGTTGTATTTACTCTGTAGTCTCCTGCATATGAATATTTTGAGGGTCAATTTAAATTTGGACAACAATTAATTTTTCTTTTTTCCGTTTCTTTTAGAAACACGATAGGTTTATAATATAAATTTGGTGACTGTGGTCTGCTAAGACGTGAAGAGAGCCGTGTAGACTTCAGCGTATTCTTTTCTTGTTTTCGCCGTTGGCTGTACTTACCTGTACATTAATTGGCGTGTCATCCTCAATGATAGCCGTTAGTAAATGCTGCTGGGATAAGAGGACCCTGAAATATAGAACCACAACAAAGATTTTTCATAACTCTTTCCAAAAGTAAATGAACTAACCTTCCATTCAATAATCTAAAAACAGAAGCCTAGTAGGTTGGTGTTGAGGAAAGTGTACATGCTTCATTGGCTGTGTTTAACAAACATATCTCATCAGACATGAAGGAACTACTAACACAGAATAGCAAGATATTAGCACGTGTTCATTATCCAAGCGTCTGCCCTTGATTTTGGGAAGGAATCACAGCGAATGTATTGATTGTCTCATTTACAATTGTCGATGAGGCTGCTTACTTCGTTTATTGTTGACATTACTCCTGCTTGTTTTCTCTCATGCAGGATACGACAGACCGTCCTAATTGTGGACCGTGGAGAAGTATGGTATTTGCAATTGTATTTCGTACTACACTGAGTGATTTTTAACATTGTAACTAACACAAAGCTCCATTACGTTATTACACTATCTGAGAAATGAATCCTGCATATATAATATTTTAATAATAGTTACCAGCTCATGTACTTGATAGGTATGTACCTAAATCCATTCTTTCAACCATTAGTTTGTAAACGAAACTGTAAGCAAAGTAAACGACAGAAAAGAGAGACATATGTACTGTATTATAACTTACTTAGCAAACATGTAAATAATAGCAAAAAATGAGAAGAAACTATAATACTGCTATAACAGCAATAATATTGCTTTACGAATGTCATGACACGCTTTTATAATATAAGAAATTATATTACATCATCATGCTTATTACACAAAAAGTGTAAATTTTCACTCGTCATTGAATACTTGTGTTATATCTGTCAAGTTCTGTACTTTGCTAAATGCTCGTTTACTCGCGGAGCTAAGCTTGGGCTAAGCACTAGAATAGGCTCGTGCTCCTAGTTTCCAGGAGGTACAAAATTCCTGAAGTAGAGGATTACATGAATGACGACTTCCCCACCTATGTCATAGCCATTCTGTAGGCACTAAAGGGAAATTAGAAGCCCTATACCGTCAATGATATATCTGCTAGGTTCATGACCCTTATCTCAAAAACTATTTCAGATATTAGCTTGAATTTTTTACCAGATGTATGACTTTCGAGTTCACTTATCTACTTTTATGCAATATGTATTTTTATAAACGAAGATAGGATGTTGTCCTCAATTATACCATCTTTTGATTAACATTTATCAGATACTACTTTTTAAAAAATAACCAACCAAGTTATTAACACCAAAGAAGATACACAGCAACACATAGAGGTTGTTTTTATAATCCTTAAGTTTAGCTTAGCTATCTCCAATAGTTTCTGAGAAAGCCCCTCATTTATACCTGAAAATCTTATCGTTCAAATAAAAAAATGGAGAAAACAAACTCGCATTTATTTGCAAAGAAAGAAACCACATGGCTTGAGAATACAGAAGCTATTATATTTATCAGTAGTCACAATTTGTAGAGCAAAACTTACCGTAAAATGGGCTTAAGTTTATCCCTCTACTCCAAAGGGTGTAGGGGTGTAACTTTTTTATCAAGTGGTGAAGAATTCATAGTACTAAATGGCAGATGCAGTGACATTTTTAAAAATAAATTAAAAATATAATTATATTGTCTACTGTGATAAAACATACATGAAATTAAAGAGGAAATTCCAATTTAGAATACTACACAAAAACTACAATTTTGGCAACTTTCGTTCTTTAGGCTCACTTAAGAAAGCAGAGATAAATGGTAGGAGCCGCACGGGGACTCGCCGCCATATAGTCTCACGACAAGTATTGGTGCGTTCCAAGTGTCACCGACTTCCTACACGAATCTTACCAGGCTTGCCATATGCTTGCGAGAGATCAGTACTATGGAAAGGATGAAAAGAAAAGATGAAAAGGGTAGGAAATTGAGCATTTTGGAGGTTACAAACCAGATTTAAAAAGGACATTTAAAGATTAACTATTCCGAAACCCCTCGATAGGTTTCCCAACACTGGAATTTGGACTCGGGACCTCCTGAACAATAAAAAATAAATTAAACCTGCTACTTAGCGCCCTGGCATCTGAATTTTAAGCCAGTGCGTAAACACCTTTGTATTGATTTTATCTTTATGGTTACTTGTATAATTTCTTTGTAATTATGCAGATAATTAACAAAATCAAAATAATCAAAATACTAGTTACATCTAGTACTAAGTGTAAAATAATAATAATAATAATAATAATAATAATAATAATAATAATAATAATAAAAGAAAAGAAAATATGAATGAAAGTGGACATAACAAAAGTGTACGAATATCGTTTATCTACACCCAAGGCTACTGGAAACCAGCAGCTGAGTTTGCTGGTTAACCTTTCCCTCTAGTCATCTACTTATTACTCTTCAGCTAACACTGGTAGCCAGCGAATATCCTTCATGCACATTTATTGTTTCCTAATTGCGCTGTTAATTATTTCAGAAAAGGCGATAAATGGTGCACAGAGTGGCAGTGATTACACCAGTCTCCATGATATCGGATGACTAAAAACTAATAAGTGATTCTGACTCACTTTTTATACTGATTTCAGAAACACCTTTAGTTTTTTTTTCTATCACGTACAGTTTTTTCACAATTTCACTTCAACAATATATAGATATAAAGATATTGCTTCCGCACTACACATAAAATTGGGCTTGATGAAGCAATTTGTAAGGGCTCTACCACAGGATGGACCCTGCTTCAAGTACCTTTCCAAGAAATTTCCCTTCATTGCACAAAACAAATTAAAGGCTGGAATTTTTGTTGATCCCCAAATAAAGAAACTGATGAAGGATGAATATTTTGAGAAGACAATGAATGAGAGAGAAATAGAAGCATGGACTGCCTTCCGTTCAGTTACTGAAAACTTCTTAGGCAATAACAAAGATCCTAATTACAAGGCCACTGTCGAAAGAATGTTGCAAAATTTCAAGAAGATGGCCTTGTAATTAGGATCTTTGTTATTGCCTAAGAAGTTTTCAGTAACTGACCGGAAGCCGGTCCATGCTTCTATTTCTCTCTCATTCATTGTCTTCTCAAAATATTCATCCTTGCAAATATTCATGTCTTGCAAAATGAAGGGAAATTTCTTGAGAAGGTACTTGAAGCAGGGTCCATCCTGTGGTAGAGCCCTTACAAATTGCTTCATCAAGCCCAATTTTATGTGTAGTGGCGGAAGCAATATCTTTATATCGCTATATTTTTGAAGTGAAATTGTGAAAAAACTGTACGTGATAGAAAAAAACTAAAAGCAGTTCTGAAATAAGCATAAAAATTGAATCAGAATCACTTATTAGTTTTCAGTCATCCGATATCATACAGACTAGTGCTATATTCAACATTTAAACACAAACTACAAAAAAATGTACTTTCAAATGTTCACATAGAGGTATTTCTGAGAGACTTTGTTTTCACTTTCCCGAATATCATTCTTTTTAAATTTAGGTACACAGGTTTAAGAAAATTTATTCCCTATTATAATTGTGATTAAAAAATCTGTGTTAAAAGTTTCAACTAAATTCGATTTAAATTTGTATAAATTAGCAATTTTAGTATCGATTACCCTATTTCTCGGTTCAATATGTGCTTTACACAGCTGTTACTGTCCTTAAGTACTTTGCTTACTTTTCCAGCATAAAGGATTATGTCTAAACTGTATTGGAAAGCCTTTGTCTATCCTCTTTTTTTTGTTCGAAAAAAGTACACAATAACGCATCCACTGCCGAGAGACGAAGACTCCTACCTAATTTTTCCCAACGCAAATTTGCCAGAATCCAGTTCAAATGGTTCATTTGTTCCCGAACGCCACTCTGATAGGTGCGGAACTCAGAGAGGCTATGTTACTGAGTTGTGCTTGCAAGCAGAAACAGGGGTTAACAGAGAGGGTGGGAGGCAGTAGGAAGTGTATTCACGTTGCGTCTAAACACGTGCTTTCGAACAGCGCTATGTTATGTTTTCAACCTGAGCTTGAGGAACCAATTGTCATGCTCACCTGAGTATACCGGAAGTTTGTTTTGATGATGCTAGCCTGCAAATGTACCTCCACTCGCCAGTTAAGCGATACCCTTAACCGGATAATAATTCGCCACTCATTAGCTTACATCACACTTAAGGATACATGCTCGTACGTCAAACAGATATTTGGTCACGTTTTCAAGGCATCACATAAAATCATATTTGACAGGAACTACAAAAGATATAAAACTGCAATTTTGCACACATGTTGAATGCTGTTCAGTGTGTTTCATTATCCAATTTGGATTCCTTTTGATTTTATAAATATTGAAGCAGAATATCTTTCCATTATTAGCACCACGTATTGCGGGAGATATGTTTCTTGGAGTGTTCGCCCCACGTACGATACAAAGTTTCCGGTGGCCTTCGCCCCATGTTCACTTTCCGGCGGCTTCGCCCCCACGTTTAAAAATTCAACTTTGCATTTGAATGTTTATTTAAATATTATATATGTATGCCTCGGCTGCGTCAGTATAACTTGTAGAAATACGTATCCCTTAGCAGGGGTGGTACGGCTAAAGAATGAACGCTTACACAAATTATTATTTTTTACTTCAGTCCTTTTTTTTATTAATCTTTCACGCGATTAAATAATACTTCACTGATACATCCTACTGTAGAGCTGTGAGATTAATGTTACTTGTATTTTTTAACACGTAAACTTTATATTATTCACGCCGTAATGAATTTTCAAGTCTCGCACTGAATACTTATCGAACTTCTCTTGAACGCTGCTTTCTAGCATCTGGCGTTTACCGCTTAAATTTGTACAATTTTTCTATTTCAAGTCTCTGATTGGCTAATCCTACTCCAATAGAATACTTTTATTTGACTTAAGCTTTTTCTAAGTTGTTGATTGGCTATTTATTTAAAAATGTTTTAAATATTACATTATTGTTCCAAGAATTACTAGTAGCATTATTAAACTTTCTAATTTATTATTGCCTCAAGGTTACCTGATTGTTACCTCATTGTTAAATTACAAAATACATTCACATAACATTATGATACATTACATAATAATACAAACATAATACAATGACTGTTACATACATTTTATATATTATTACATACACATATTGCTTTAAGGCGGGCTGTTATTATATTATATAATTAGACTGATATCGTTTAAGTGTTAAAAATACTGCCTCAATGTATTAATATATTGATATTCCATTTTCTGCAAATTAATTTTTTTCATACTTAATAACATCCTTCTCAAAAATGAGTAGACCTAGAGCCTTGAAATTTTTCATACTTATCTTAAACTGATAGTTAGGTCATAGACGTAAATTAAAAACGTTATATTTTAAGTAAAATGTTTTTGAAAAAAAGAAATGAAAATGTGAATTCCATGAAATATATCTTTTATCTTAGCTTATATTGTCAAAATAAGCAAAGTTTACCACAGTATGTGGATGCTGTGTTTCTAAACATCCTGTATAAATTTGATGAAGCTCCATTGCATATTTCAATAAAACGTGCCCCTAAATGGAATATGCGTTTGCTTGTAATTATAATTTATAGAATATTAATATACTTATAAAATCCAACAAAATTCAAATAGGATAATGAAATTACAGAAGCAATTTACTGAAAGGTATTTAACATTTTCGCTGTAGAGGCAGATGAAAAATTCAACTTCATAGCCGGGATATGAACACGGTTTTCTTGCTTTCCGTGCGGTTGCTCTAACCATTGAACTACCATGACAACAAGCCGGTAGGACATTGAATTCCCCAATCGATAGTATTCTATTGTCCGCGGGTTTTCAATCCTGCCTTGCTTCATTCCTTTATTTATTTATTTGGTTATCTACTTATTTTTTAAATTGCCACTTTAAAGTATATGCGTTCTCAATTGTAATAAATTCTGGACCCTTTATTGCATTCTGTTCCAATACTATACTACATTATACCAAAAGTCTATTATAAAATCTTTCTCTTTAAAAACCTTTTATCTTCTAAGCGAAGCCATGCAGTTTACGAAAATTAGTATAAGAGAGTAAATTAATTTCGTAAAAAGTGCAAGAAAAACATTTATACTGTTTTAAAAACAACAGCTAGAATATTTTTGGAATTAATACATTACATATTATACATTTATATGTGCTACATGCCATCATTTAAAAATTGCTTTCAGGGAAAGTTTCCATTTTAAGCAGCACTTTGCTTGAAAAGAACTCGAATTTTGTTTAAATATATTTTTGAAGTAATGACATGAGATTCTTGAAAATTCTCTAAATTAAGTGCTTTGCATTTTCATCGGATGGTTCGTACATAACAATTAAGCCATATCGTAGCTAGAGAAAAACTTATTGAAGGTAAATGTAAGTCTCGTGAAAATACTCTATTATGTGAAGAAGCTTACAATTTTGGAAATACACTGCTGTTGTAAAACCTAGGGACGAGATGGGTAAAGTAACATAACAATGAACTACTTGGTGGAAATAGATGAAGGTGCGGGAGCATGTTGCTAGAGGTCTCTCACACTACACAGAAAGCTGGACGTCACATGGCGTGAGTGTAGCGAGCCTATAGTGTCAAATGGGTCTGGTCTCGCAACACGGGGCAGTTGACGAAACAGGACAAGACGGTGTGTGACAATTAACGAGCTATTGCGGTGCACTGTAGTGGTGTTCTTCATTGCAACATGGCCCGTAGACACCATTTGGATGACTTCACACGAGGAAGAATCATCGGGTAACTGGAAAAGCGCGAAGTGTGACAAGTGTTACTCAGGAGTTTGGAATTGCTCACAGCATTGTTTCACGTGCATGGAGAATCTTACAAACCACAGCACTGCTGTCCCAAGGAGAGGAGGTCGACCACGCTCAACTACAGCAGCAGATGACTGCTACATTGTGCAACAGGCAAGAAGGGATCCACGCCAAACAGCGGATGCAATTGCAACCACATTTAACAGGAGAGCTAGGCACGCAATCTCACGATACACAGTGGCACAGCAACTACACAGAGGTGGTCTCTTTGTCCGACGGCCAGTACGTTGTGTTCCATTGACATCCGCACATCGGCGGCACAATTTGCGATGGTACCAAGAGCATCAAAATTCACCAACGAGGAATGGGGTCGCGTGCTCTTCTCGGATGAGAGATTCAGTCTAAGTAGTGATTCTCGACGTACCCTCATCTGGCGAAAGGTGGAAACACGTAATGAACCAAGGAACATCCTTGAACATGATCGTTTTGGTGGTCTGGATGTTATGGTTTGGGGAGGCATAATGTTGCATGGGCGCACGACCTCCAAATCTTTGAACACGGTACGTTTCACTGATCAGCGTTATTGTGATACTATACTCCTTTCCTATGTGCGTCATTTCACGGGTGCAGTCGGCCCTGACTTCATTTTTGTGGATGACAATGAGCGATCGCATCGAACAGCGCAGATGGAGGATCTCTTGGAATGAGAGGATATATGAGAGGATATTTGGCGAATGGACTGGCCTGCCCGTTCCCCCATCAAACACGTGTGGAATGTTTTGGGGAGATGCATTTGCATGCACCAACGACCATCCAACAGTTGTTAACAGCGCTGGTGGAGGAATGGATCGCCCTACCACAAGAACTGCTTATCAACCTTGTGGCCAACATGGGAGCACGATGCAGAGCAATTGTTATCCATGGTGATCATACACCCTTTTAAGCACCATGTATCTGCTTCTGTAAATCTAGAGAATCATCATATGTCGTATTGACTTTATTGTAGCTTATGATCTATGAATAAAAGTGGCATTTCTGTTTGTCTCATTGCATATTTAGTTTAGTTGCCTACTGTAGCATACCGCAGCAGTTCCCTCCATGTATGATTCAAGTATCATCGAGCTACGTTACTTGTCAGTGTCACAGCATGCGAAAATTACTTTCGTCCTTAGGTTTTACACACCAGTGTATTTTCTACTGTACTATTAAGTTTTCCCTAAATTTAAATAGCATATTTTGAATAGCTGGGCACCCATGATTGCGGCTATCATATTCACTTGCTTTGAGACTTGTGCCGGGATCCCACGTGGAAAACGTGTATCACTAAATAATTTATAAATATAACAGCGAGTGCAAAGCTCTCAGATCAGCGTTTAGCGATGTTGAGTAATAACAAATATCAAAACTGTATTGGAAAGAGTGGGCAAAGGAAGAACTCGGTCAAACAGAACAGCAAGAGAAAAATATATTGTGTGGATATTTAATGAGAAGCTACTTGCTAAGACAGACATTAGAAGGTATAGTGCATGGAGAAACATTGAGAGCAGAATATGATACCAAATGGCAGGCAAGATTATATTAAATGGTTCTAAGTAGGAGGAAAAGGAAGTAGGTACGGAAGAGGCTGGGTTTAAAATGAAGGACCTTGACCATGGGCAGAATTTATTTATACTATATTTCAATATAACTTTTTGTTTTAATTATCACGAAGTATTTGTTCATTCTTGATCACAAGGACCAACAAAACTGAAAATGTGTCTACAGATTGCAAAACAATAAACTATTTCAATTATGACAATAAAATTTAAGCACAACCATTATATATAACCTTACATTACGTCATTTTCAACATAAATTAGGTTTACATTTTATGAAAGCTCTGTATTTTTTGGTAGGTGGAATTTTACAAATTGTTTATAAAGCTCCAAGCTTATAAACAGTACAACCTCCGCATTGATTGCTCATTTTTTCCGCTAGAAACTTCATGAAAAACGATAGCTTTTCGGGCCAGGTTGCGCTATTACGCTTATAAACTACTAGCTGGGTGTCCACCTTACACGGTTAGCTTTTTAAACTCGAGTGACGAAATAATAAATTCCATTTACGTCCCCCCGTTCCTAATGAAATTATTGTGCAATGATCTAGAAGTTTTTAAGGTGAATCCTCTCCTTTACCTCTTACAACTGTAATTTCGTACAGCCCCGGATATTCCTAATAACGGATGAAAAATCCCCTGATATTCATGCAAAAGGATGTGAAACATCGGCGGAACCTTTGGTGGTGGAACAATCATCAGTCGTGATGGTCGATTTTATATATTAAAACCTCCATACACTTTAAATCTCTAAACCTTATTTTTGGTTGCATAGTTATTTAATAACATAAAAGCTACGTAGTTTTCACATAATACATAGACCCTTAACACATACAACGAAAGAGAGGCGAAGCTGGTGAATATAAAGATTCCCCAATGCCGGGCCACCAAGTTAACCACTTTGGAAAAGACGCATAGACAAACCCTGCTAACGATCTTGATTACAACATACAAAGGAAATAAAGCAAAACTCTTATTCGAGGCTTATTACGATATGTTAGTAATGACAGATTAGATTATCTTTTGTTTTGTTGTGTCTTAAATGCTAAATCATGACCTTATAGTTATTAATTGCTTGGAATGAACCATCCGCGGCATTTACATTATTGTACTTGCTTATTCTGTGGAGAAACAGCTATTTTCTATTCCATAGCATTCTCAACTAAAAGTTAAGGCCTTCTTGCACGTATGTTCTTTTACAACTACAATATGTTCGTATTCAGGTACAAGTGG
Source organism: Deroplatys truncata (assembly GCA_030765065.1). Classification (NCBI taxonomy): domain Eukaryota; kingdom Metazoa; phylum Arthropoda; class Insecta; order Mantodea; family Mantidae; genus Deroplatys; species Deroplatys truncata. Next base: position 40,649,921 of record CM060980.1, read on the forward strand.
TTTGCAAATCGTCTCTCCCTTTATAATATCAATATAGATTTGCTAATATAACAGTTATTTTTGGACGTGCATTATGATTTGCGAAGAGAGAACTAAAATGCTAAGCGAATAACATTTTATAGGATCGCTCTGAAGCGGCTATCGGTTTTAGAAGTTCATTGGACTGTCACACATCCGTTGTTGGTCATTTGACGTAATATTTCCGCACTGAAAGAACTGAGACATGACACTCCTTGTGTTGGTTTGTATACACCCAATAAAAAGACAGCTTATAACTTATGGTGTTTAAAATAATGACAAAATGCTGTTTGATATGCAAAATATTCTCTAATCACATACATTTAACACTGGAATCGATTAAAGCTCAGATTCTGCCTTCAATACATGTAAACGGGGATTCAGTTCCAATTGAACTGCAAATATAATTCTGCTGAAGAAGAGGAGGGAATGAAATAAGTATGGACCGAACATGTGAACGGAAACGCGGATCGTCTCTATCGAAACCATATGACCGCTTACGAATAAATGGAAGAAGAATCGTGTTCCATACAGAAATTCGATACACAGAGATATCAATCAAACTATACTTTTCAGGTCTCCTAAAAGTTTTAGAAAAACATCTCTGTATATGTAAGAGAAGAGAGAGACATACACTATCTGATCAAAAGTATCCGGACACCCCCACAAACATACGTTTTTCATCTTAGGTGCATTGAGCTGCCACCTACTGCCTGGTACTCATTATCCGCGACCTCAGTAGTCATTAGACATCGTGAAACAGCAGAATGGGACGCTCCGTGGAGCTCACGGACTTCGAAAGTGGTCAGGTGATTGGGTGTCACTTGTGTCAGAAGTCTGTACGCGAGATTTTCACACTCCTAAACATCCTTAGGTCCACTGTTTCTGATGTGATAGTGAAGTGGAAACGTGAATGTACAGACCAAAACGGTACAGACCGACCTCGTCTGTTGACTGACAGAGACCGCCGACATTTGAAGAGGGTTGTAAAGACATCTAACCAGACCATCACACGGGATTTCGAAACTGCATCAGGATCCATTCCAAGTACTATGACAGACGTGAGATGGGAAACCTTGGATTCCATGGTAGAGCGGCTGCTCATAAGCCACACATCACGCAGGAAAATGCCAAACGACGCCTCGCTTGGTGTAAGGAGTGTCAACATTACACGATTGAACAGTGACAAAACGTTGTGTGGAGTGACGAATCACGGTACACAATGCGTCGATCCGATGGCGGCAGTGTGTGGGTATGGCGAATGCCCGGTGAACGTCATCTGCCAGCGAGTGTACTGCCGACAGTGAAATTCGTAGGTGGTGGTGTTATGATGTGGTCGTGTTTTTCCTGGAGGGGGCTTGCACACCTTGTTGTTTTGCGTGGCACGATCACAGCGCAGACCTACATTGATATTTTAAGCACCTTCTTGCTTCCCACTGTTGAAGAGCAATTTGGGGATGGCGATTGCATCTTTCAGCACGATCGAGCACCTGTTCATACTGCACGGGCTGTGGCGGAGTGGTTACACGAAAATAACATCCCTGTAATGGACTGGCCTGCACAGAGTCCTGACTTGAATCCTATAAAACACCTTTGGGATGTTTTGGAACGCCGACTTCGTGCCAGGCCTCACCGACCTACATCGATACTTCTCCTCAGTTCCGCACTCCGTGAAGAATGGGGCTGCCGTTCTACAGGAAACCTTCCAGCACCTGATTGAAAGTATGCCTGCGAGAGTGAACGCTGTCATCAAGGGTGGGCCAACACCATATTGACTTCCAGCATTACCGATGGAGGGCGCTACGAACTTTTACGTCATTTTCCGCCAGGTATCCGGATACTTTGATCACGTAGTGCACATTTTTCTGATTTTTTATTTAGGGGATCTCACTCTCTTCTCTCTCTATTTCTCTGCATGTGAGTGAACAGCATAGCTCTAAAACGAAACTCAGTACTCAGGTTCAGATCTACCAAGGATGCAAGACTTCCTAGAATACCACCTACTCCATACTTCCATTTGCATAGAAATATTTTTTATTTTCTCAAAAATGGCTCCAACGATTTTGTTTAGAATACTGAATGTTTAAGATATTTGAATGACAAATAAATTTTACTTCTTGAATTTTCTGGGAATAGCCTGTGGTGTCATCTTCATGTATAACTGTTAAACCATAGGTAAAAGTGATTGTCTTTACTACACAAAATGCAGATATCGCTAAACCACATAATTTATATTAAATAATGTTGATGACAATAACCATATCCGAGAGATTTATATATTTAAGTGCTACATCACCAGTGTTTGTTGCTCGCGATGTCCGTAAAGAATAGAATTTCAGTCATCATATAGCGAACCGCTTTCTAAAAATTTGACTATCGCCTGAATCCTCCTTGCAGACAACGAAATATGCAGCGAAATCACATCTGCAAACCTTTATCTCGATTAGCATGAAATAGAATGCAAATAAGCTTTAAGAATAATTTATGAGGATATATAAAAATAAAGATAGTGGCTAGAGAGTATGAATGTATAGCAAGCCTTTCTTTTATTGGCTTTTCAATCAAGAATATGAAGCGGATGTTTATTCGGAAAATAAGTTTGGTACAGTTTTTATGTAGGGTATAAATGTTTCCTAATGAAACAACCCTTGCAAAGTAATATCATGTGCGTCAAAAATATTGTGTTTATATGGGGAGATAGAGAGGGAGAAAGGGAGAGCTGATAGAGAGCAGAAGCAATTGTGAATGGGAATCAAACCCCGGGAATACTAACTGCTAAATATCTGCTTATAATCATTCGGCTATCACCCTACATTTCACATTCAGAACTCAATACTGCTGATGAAATAAAATGTGGCTAAAGGCAGGCACGCAGAGATGCAAGTGTGAATCAACCATGGAACCATGCGGAACTAAAGACAAATTTGCACCTAGAGAATCTGTTTTTTTTCTAGGCGTTTTTTTTTCTTTTTCTTTTCCTTTTTTGTGAAGAATATAAATGCTATGTCTGATTTCAAAATTGGTCGTAAAGCTACAGAGGTGTTAATATAAATTAAAATACAAGTAAAAAGTGTAATAGTAAGCAAAACTTGTGTTTGTGACAGACTTTTTATGCGACAAGAACTGTGCTATTTCCTGATAAACGGAAATCCACAATAAACGATGCAAAATTATAGTGCGTCAAATTCGCTTAGGTACACGAATAGTATTAAACGAAAAATTAGTATTTGTCCTATGAAATTCTGTAAATGTGTAGCACTTTTCATAAAACTCGATAATTAAATATTTCCGCTTTTAAATTGTAACTCATTATACATCCATCTTCAGAGGGGGTTGGGTGCGTTCTTGAGTGAAAAGCTAGCATAGACATAAACAAAAACATCTCAAATGTTACGTTCACATGATTTTCTATACCTATTATCGTTTATTTCTATTCACAAACTATTTTTATGAACCTTGCAGAAATCGTTTCATTACACATTTCGTTGGAAGTACCGAATCGATAGTTTTAAAGGTCGCTATATGTCAGCCTAGAAATTCCGTACTCTTTTTATGGCATAGCGAGAAACAATTTAATATCAATAGTACTAAAGTGGCGAAGGATTGAAAAATTCAAACCAATAACGACATATCTGAAAATGGCTGATGTCACAAAAAAGTAATTTAAAATAAATTTTAATTAAAATCGTTACTGTCATTTTTTAGTTATTTTGGGTGGGGAGATTTTCTTTAAGATCTTCCTATCCCATCTTTGGAAGGTCCTGAGCCTAAACAACAAACTTGGAATTTTTGGTATATTTCGTTTTGGGGTTATGCTGTTCACAGCTTACAGACAGACACAAGAAGCTTTTTCTAAAAATGCCTACGCTTTTATTCAGGGAGTCTCGAAACGTGTATTTTCGATGAAATATCGGTATCGAAGTTTTTTAGTGGTAGCTAGGCAATATTTCCCCTACTTGCTATGGGTAATATGTAGAGAAAATCGTCGTGTTTCTAACGATCCCCATATGACCTATGACCTTCGGGGGCTCATTCCACCAAGGGATAACTGGACCCATTTGTGCGGTGGAGGCCCCAGCGAGAAGTATCCGCTGCCTCCGAAGGTAGGGTGATAAAGATGGCATTGGGATGAGAGGACCTACGGCTTTTACCGCGGACTCCGAACCACATTGGACTTAGGGGATACTTCACAGGAGTAAGTCAGAAGTAAAGGAAAGGGCCGGCTTAAAATCATCACCATAGAGCCGGGAATCCACTACACAACTCCGGAGCTCGTAGTAGAGAAAATAAATTTGTTTAAATACAATTATCTTTGTCTTCAGGACATCCCATCATGAATGTTTGCATCGATTATTTGTCTAAAATAGAACACTACTAGAAAATGTTGATTACAAAATTATATGCACTGATAGAAAACACGTGGTCCAAGAAAGAGTGGAGGTTATCACTAAATGATCATAAATGGACGGACTAAAAGTGGAGGTGCACCCGGTACTTGGAGACTCCCCCAAAACGCAGTGCAAGGTGGGGCTGCTGTGTAGTAATGTAATTGCTCTACTTGTATCATCTGATTTACGGTTATTGCTTCGGGTGAAGCAAGTACATGTTCTCCCCCGCACTAGAACCTCTGTTTCCCACTTTGTCTATGTGTGGACGCTGTCATTCCCATTTGATGTACCTTCCTCGACTGCTGTGAGAATTATACTAAACTATATTGACCCACATCTTCTTGGCTATTAACTTATATTGTATAATCGAATTCACCAATTCCACAACGAGTTCAGTATATCCACAGATAACATTTCTAATTCCTGCAGTTTTTATCGAAATATTTTCAAAATGTTGTCCCATGCAGCTCCACCAAAGTTATAACTGTGTTTTAAATTTTATGCAGCTATTCTTAACAGTATTTGAGGATAAAAAATGTTATTTTACTTATATTTTTCTAATTAATCAGTTGTAGAAATCTTAACTTTGTAAAGAGAATAAAATTACTACCACATTAGTTAAATATTATACACAAAACCAGCATATGGAATTTTTTCACTCTTCTGATTATTTCAGAAAAACAAATTAAACCTTTACATACAATTTTGTAACACTTTATTCACAGTGGTCAAATTTATACAGATATTTAAAAGTGTAGCAAAAATCAAATGCCATTTGTTTTAAAATCATTATATCCGGATTTCTGCGGAAAATTTGAACAAGATTGGTTACAAACTAGGAGGCAGTATTTTTAACACTGATATCAGTCTAATTATATAATATAATATATAATAACAGCCCGCCTTAAAGCAATATATGTATAATATAATATATAAAGTGTATGTAACAGTCATTGTATTATGTTTATATTATTATGTACATGTATAATAATGTTATGTAAAGGTATTATGTACTTTAACAAGTAGGAGTTGTGAGAATAGAAGCAAGCTGCTTTTCGTAGCAAACAGAATTATAAAGTAAAAGCCGAAAGTTGCTAACAATGAGGTAACCTTGAGACAACAATAAATTAGAAAGTTTGATACACGCTAGTAATAATTCTTGGAACAATAATGTAATATAACAGTTTATAAATAGCTAATCAACTACTAGTAAAGCTGAAAGATAAATAAAAGTATTCTATTGGAGTAGGCTTAGCCAATCAAAGAGTTGAAATAGGAAATATACAAATTCAGGCGGGAGACGCTACAAGACAGCGTTCCCAACCAGTTCAGTTTAGATTGCGTACCCGATCGGTACGGTACGTGTTCAATGTGAGACATAAAAATTCATTGCGGTGAGAATAATATAAAGTTTACGTATTAAAAACTGCAATTAAACAATAATCTCACAGCTCTATAGTAAGAAATATCAGTGAAGCGTTATTTAATCCTGTGAAGGATTAATAAACAAAATACAATACAATTATAATATGTGTAAGCCTTGTTCTTTAGCCACATCAGCCCTGTAAGATATACGTGTTCTGAAAATTACTTCTGTCGCAGACGGGACATACATGTATAAAGTAAATAAATAAACATTAAAAATAAAAAAGTTGATTTTTAAACGTGGGAGCGAAGGCCACCGGAAAAGTAAACGTGGGGGGAAGGCCACCGGAAAGTATGTATCGTAATTGCGTGGTATAAACAATTAAACCACTTCAAGTTTGGCTCTCCAACAGTAGGGCTACAACACCCTCAACTAATCGTATGGAACATGATTAATACACAGAAACGTAAGAAAACTCTCAAGTCGAGAAAAAGCATTGGAAGTTAATACAGGGCATTTAAATAGTCACGTTTTGAAGTTTTAAAAGGCTCTGAGAGTAAATGCCATAGTATGCAATTAAGGTTCAGAGCATTTTTGGAAATAAAGTATAATTTCTTAATTTTTTTGAAACTTTTGAACAGATTTTAGGTATAGGTACTCTCGAGTTACAGGAGTCATCTTGTAGAATACATCGAACTACTTCCTTTCGTCATACGAAGCTTCCTGTTAATCATAACTATACAGTCCATTCGCACTCTTTTTCGTCAGCTCTGGAAGGAGGGGGAGCAGGCCTCCTAGCTCTGCAAATGTGACCTTTCTCTTCTTCTACCTTCTGACGAAAAGAGTGCGAATTGACTGTAATTCTATACTTGCAGACTGAGACGACTCTCAGCTCTTTAAGAAACATGACGATCAACAGAGCTGTGATATTGCGCACTCTTTGCACAGTTCATGAGAAAGAAGAGCGACTATTTAACTTTTTACTTTCTCTACTAACTTGGTATTTAGGTTCAGTATCTTCCAGAGATGCGACACGAAGGTTTTCAAGAAAATCCCCCCACCGCAGATCACCCTTTACATGGAACATTTTTCCTGGTATTTTTGGAAACACATCCGTGTGTCTGTCTGTAAACAGCATAACACAGTGGATAAACACCAAACTTGGTATTTAGATTCAGTATCTTCCAGAGATGCGATACGAAGGTTTTCAAGAAAATCCTCCACCCCAAATTACCCTTTACATGGAAATTTTTTTCGAAAATTTTAATTTACTCAAAAATGGCTCTAACGATTTTGATTAAAATATCATATACTTAAGATACTTTCATGACAAATAAAATGTATGTCTTGAATTTTCTGGGAATGTCTCCAAAAGTATTCTTCATTGTGAACGACTTTTGCATAACTGGTAAACCATAAGAGATAGACAAAATTTTACTGCACAAAAAATGTAGATCGCGTTAAAATACACAATTTATGTCATACATTTTTTGTTGTTGAGTGAACCATTTTCGAGATATTGCTTGTTATTCCCTTAAAATTTTCAATACTTATTTTCTCAAATGGGAATTCGTTATTCACTTTTTTGTCTTGGATATGCAAAGAGTATTAATCTGTGGGAAAGGGAATGGTGCTGCACCTAGCAACCAGCTGTTAAGAGATATGTATGTGCTTAAAGGCTACTGTATTTCCAAATTGCCCTTCTAAGTATATTATCCCCTTACATCTACAAGAAAATTAGCATTATGATAGACTCTGCAAATGTTTATCTCGATTAACATGAAGTAGATGGAGAATAAGCGTTTCTAAAAATAATTTGTACAAGAGTAGAGAAAGTCATGTGAGTGTAACACATCAGATTTTTTGTACTGTTTAATGCCCGTACTTACTTAAGGCACCATGGGCGTTGGATAGACATTGATGTTGCATGAAATAGAATGATTATTGGGAAGGGAAATTTGGGAAGGAAAGGTTCCAAGTTTAGGATACTACCTCGTAATTTGCCGACTGAGGACAGGAAAACCTGGAAAAAATCTCAGTTAGAGAGAACGTTCCTGGCTGGATTTCAACCGCGGACCTCTCGCTTATGAGTCTGAGCTTTAACGATCTTGGCCACCCGTGTCGCTAGATCATTCTCGAGAAGAGAAAAAATACATGGGGAAAATGGTATCAAATTCCAAATTCAACTACCTCCTAGTGGAGCCACAATGAACTCTAGGTACGGGAGCAAGGACGCACAAAAGCAGTACACGAAAACCCACTCTTATTCCTGCTCTGCTTCCTTTCTTCTCTAAAAAATGAGCTTTAGCCCTCATGAATGTTTGACCGCGGTCTCTGCGTCCCAATCCAATTTGCCAGCATATGCCACCGGAAATACACAGTAAGGCCAACCTACGTAGCAGCCAGGAACCATCATCACCTGATTTTCATCCCTGCACAGAATGTATATCGAAAATATAACAAAAAGCAGGAATATTCTTATATAAATATGCTTTTTACTTTCTCTACTACGTGTAGTTAGTAGGTAAAGTATTGGATTCCACTCAAAAATTCGATACCGAGATTTCACCGAAAATACATGTTTTGAGGCCTCCTGAATCCAAAAAAATCATTTTTGGTAAACATGCCCGTGTGTGTCTGTGAACAGCATAACCCAGATCCGTCGGATAAACACCAAACTTCGTATTTAGGTTCAGTATCTTCCAGAGATGCGACACGAATGTTTTCAAGAAAATCCCGCCATCCAAGATTATTCTTTACATGGAACATTTTTCGAAAATTTTAATTTTCTCAAAAATGGCTCCAACGATTTTGATTAAAATATCATATATTTAAGATACTTTCATGACAAATAAAATGTATATCTCGAATTTTCTGGGAATGTCTAAAAGTATTCTTCATTGTGCACGACTTTTGCGTAACTGGTAAACCATAAGAGATAGACAAAATTTTACTACACAAAAAACGTAGATCGCGTTAAAATACACAATTTACACAATTTTGTTGAGTGAACCATTTTCGAGATATTGCTTGTTATTCCCTTAAATTTTCCAATATACTTTTTCTCAAATGGGAATTCGTTATTCATTTTTTATGTCCTGGTCATGCAAAGAGAATGGAATACTCCACATAGCAACCAGCGCTTAAAATATTTGACTATCGCTTAAAGCCTACCAATTCCCCTTGCATCTACAAGAAAACTAGCAATAAGATTAACATCTCGATATCTCGATTAACATGAAGCATATGGAGAATAAGCGTTTCTAAAAATAGTTTGTACAGAGTAGAGAAAGGCATGTGAGTGTAACACATCAGATTTTTATCTAAGCGCCGTAAGCGAGCAGCCATTATCGTACTAGCTGCAAGGCTCTGTTCTATGTCCAGTGTTACTGTCATCAAGTGAGAACGTCGGAGTATAAAGTTACGCTTTCAGTTTACTTGTAATTTGTTTAGGTTTGAACAATACACAGATCTTAATACAGTAACACTCCGCTTAACTGAAACCGAATAACGAAGTTATAAACCTAATAAATAAGCTTGTGTATTCAAGTCATAATGAAAGGCTTTAAATCCCTTATTAACCTTTTATATTTTCTCAACTAAGCTTCTTCTTCCTCGCCTTTGAAGGAGTAGGTACCATAATCACCTATTCCGGTCTCTATCCACCTTTTATGAGGTCTCTCCCTTTTTTCAATCGGCTGATAATTCATTATTATTTTTGGTAATTTAATTTCTATCATTCTGTCAACATAATCCTTCCATTTCATTCTATTTTCTTCTACTCTATCATTAACTGAAAAGATTTTTAAATCTGACTATTGTTTCGTCCTTTATTTTATCCGTTTACTACACCCTTTACCTTTAAAATAAAATCTTAAACCCACATTTAAAAATAAAAATTTTGAATATAAAGGTAAACATTTCCCTCGAACTAAATTGAATAAAAAACTAAAGGCAAGAAAGAATGAATGAAAAAGTATGATTCGCGCGCTGGCTATGTTGCTGCGATAATTAGCAGTGATCTTTTACCCAAACCCTAAATTTCAATACAGGTACTTTGTATTGTATGCAGTTAATCCTCGTCTTCTACAATACTTTCCAAAAAATATTGTACCGCTATAACAAGTGTTAACCGCTTACTCCTGCATTCATTGCGGGATCCAGTTATTTTACTGTTGGTGTTGGTCAGTGTAGTTTATTTGTATTTGAAATGTCAACGAAAAGAAAGTGTATTGTAATAAGCGTTGAACAGAAACTCGAGGTGCGACAGAGTGACATTGAACTTGGGATTCAAAGCATTATAAATAAGAAACACTACAAATTAGTATTCAGGTCTTATTGGGAAAAACTAATCACTTTGCATCAGCATATTAACTAGTATTATGGTTTATTTGGATGGTTATATTATATTTTAATTCTCTAATATATGTTATCTGCAGAAATAAACTGCACCCTTATCTTAAACCTCTGCCAGTAATTATTTTGTTTGAAATTCCTACATTTTCTAATATTTTTTTTCTTTCTTCACACATATTCTCGAAGACTTATTAGATAAGTGGAGTAACTACAATTTTTACTTTCTCTACCGCGTACATAGTAGGTAGACAACGTCTTACACTAGAACAAAAAATTCGATACCGAAATCGCAACGGAAATACATGTTTTGAGAAAACGCATTTTTAGAAAAGTCCCTATGTTAGTCAAACTTTGATGTTAAGATGGGTTTCGTTTATTGGTTGATAAACTCATTATAGCGTTACAAGAACAATTTAAGATTATCGTTAGATTCGGCGTACTTAAAGCTACAGTCGAAAATCGGACCTTAAAACTCATTTTGTTTCTCGGATTCGGGATGCATCATGCATGAAACTTCGCGATTATTATTTAAACATTGCTAATATGTAACTTTGTTTTATTGCCGTACTAGAATTCGCTAGCGATTCCTTTACTCAATGTAAAGTCTTGTGATGAAGATGCGTGCTTGTTCTGCTAAGTAGAAAAAGGCAGTGCACAACAGTCCGCGACATTTGTTTTCTTGGTGCTATAGAACGTTTCATGAGAGAGGAACCGGCTGGACTGCAGAATTACTTTAAGGCAGTGTTTCTGTGAAGACCCAAAAATCTAGTTTTCTTCTGATTACTTTGACGTTTTTTAACATATACTCAGAATATGAAACATATAGTGCACGAAAAATTTTAACGAGCCATTGTTTACTATTAGTATTATAGTACACAATTAGTATAGTGTGGAAATCTCGCGTACAGACTTCTGACACAAGTGATCAAAAGTATCCGGACACACACACAAACATACGTTTTTCATCAGGTGCATTGTGCTGCCACCTACTGGCTGGTACTCATTAGCCGCGACCTCAGTAGTCATTAGACCTCATGAAACAGCAGAATGGGATGCTCCGTGGAACTCATGGACTTCGAACGTGGTCAGGTGATTGGGTGTCACTTGTGTCAGAAGTCTGTACGCGATATTTCCACACTCCTAAACATCCCTAGTTCCACTGAAGTGGAAACGTGAAGGGACATGTACTGCACAAAAGCGTACAGGATGACCTCGTCTGTTGACTGACAGACACCGCCGACATTTGATGAGGGTCGTAAAGAATAATAGGCAGACATCTATCCAGACCATCACACAGGCATTCCAAACTGCATCAGGATCCACTCCAGGTACTATGACAGTTAGGGTGAGGTGAGAAACCTTGGATTCCATGGTCGAGCGGCTGCTCATAAGCCACATATCACGCAGCAAAAATGCTAAACGACGCCTCGCTTGGTGTAAGGAGCGTCAACATTACACGATTGAACAGTGGCAAAACGTTGTGTGGAGTGACGAATCACGGTACACAACGTTGCGATCCGATGGCAGGATATGGGTGTGGCGAATGCCCGGTGAACGTCATCTGTCAGCGTGTGTAGTGCCAACAGTGAAATTCGGAGGTGGTGGTGTTATGGTGTGGTCGTGTTTTTCCTGGAGCGGGCTTGCTCCCCTTGTTGTTTTGCGTGGCACAATCACAGCGCAGACCTACATTGATATTTTAAGCACCTTCTTGCTTCCCACTGTTGAGGAAGAATTCGGGGATGGCGATTGCATCTTTCAACACGATCGAGCACCTATTCATACTGCACGGGCTGTGGCGAAGTGGTTACACGACAATAACCTCCCTGTAATGGGCTGGCCTGCACAGAGTCCTGACTTGAATCCTATAGAACAGCTTTGGGATGTTTTGGAACGCCGACTTCGTGCCAGGCCTCACCGACCTACATCCATACCTCTCCTCAGTTCCGCACTCCGTGTAGAATGGGCTGCCATTCCCCAAGAAACCTTCCAGCACCTGATTGAAGGTATGCCTGCGAGAGTGAACGCTGTCATCAAGGCTAAGGGTGGGCCAACACCATATTGACTTGCAACATTACCGATGGAGGGCGGCAGGAACTTGTACGTCATTTTCAGCCAGGTGTCCGGATACTTTTGATCACGTAGTGTACGTCCGAAAGCTTCAACTCATATTTTATACTGTGCCTATTTAGTCTTTACATAAAATGCATCAGGACCACGTAGAAAAAACGATGAAAGTCCATTTTTATAGAAATTAAGTTAATATAGCCATTTGGTGCTTTTTGAGGCGCATTATTATCTCAGGAGGCTGTATATTTGAAAATCGTTCGCAGTCCGAACTGCAGCCCTTTAGAACATCGTGCGGTATGGAAGAGCATCAAAGTCCTACTGCTCCTAGAAGCAGCAATCAAGAGTCCCATTAGGGTTCTTAATTAGCTACTTTCTGAATGGACTCAGAACTAGCCAGTTATTGTTAACCGTATTTCTCTTTTTTGACATATTCTTCATGTATGCCATTTGGCGATTTAAACAGCGAAAATGTCTTCAGAAAGCAATACAGAAAAAAATCTGATGTATCTCTACTCTTGTAGAAACTATTTTTACAAACGCTTATTCTCCAACCACTTCATGTTAATCGAGATGTTAATCTTATTGCTATTTTTCTTTAGGTGTAAGGGGAATATCGTAGGCTTTAAGCGATAGTCAAATCTTTTAACAGCTGGTTGCTATGTAGAGCACTGCATTCTCTTTGCATGTCCAGGCATAAAAAATGATGCATTTTTGGAAACATGTCTGTGTGTGTGTCTGTCTGTAAACAGCATAACTCAAAAACGAAAAGTCGGATAAACATCAATATGTTCCAGGGATGCGACATGAAAGTTTTCAAGATAATCCCCCACCACAAACCACCCCATCCATGGAGCATTTTCCGAAAATGTTTATTTTCTCAAAAACGGCTCTAACGATTTTGATTAAAGTATCATATGTTCAAGACATTTTTATGGCAAATAAACTGTATATTTTGAATTTTCTGGGAATGTCCCCAAAAGTATTCTTCATTCTTAACGACTTATGCATAACTGGTAGACCACAAGAGATAGCCAAAATGTTAATACATATAAATGTATATCTCGTTAAAACACACAATATATATCATAAACATTATTTTTGTAAAGTGAACCATTTTAGAGATATTCCTTGTTATTTCTTTGATTTTTCCAAAACTTACAAATACAGTAGCCTTTAAGCACATACATATCTCTTAATAGCTGGTTGCTAGGTGCAGCACCATTCCCTTTGCCACAGATTAATACTCTTTGCATATGCAAGACAAAAAATGAATAACGAAATTCCATTCGAGAAATAGTATAAGTATTGAAAAATTTTAGGGAAAAAAAGCAATATCTCGAAAATAGTTCACTCAACAAACAAAATGTGTATGACATAGGTTGTGTATTTTAACGCGATCTACATTTTTTGTGTAGAAATCTTTTGTCTATCTCTTATGGTTTACCAGTTATGCAAAAGTCGTTCACAATGAATAATACTTTTAGAGACGTTCCCAAAAAATTCAAGATATACATTTTATTTGTCATGAAAATATCTTAAATATATGATATTATAATCAAAATCGTTAGAGCCATTTTTGAGAAAATTAAAAGTAAAAAACGAATAACGAATTCTCATTTGAGAAGTATAAGTATGCGAAAATTCAAACAGATAACAAGGTATATCTCGGGAACGGTTCACTCTACAAAAACAAAAAAACAAAAGACAAATTGTGTGTTTTAACGAACTGTACATTTTTTTGTGTAGAAACATTTTGTTTATCTCTACGATTTACCAGTTAATGCAAAAGCCATTCATAAAGAGGGGTAATTTTGAGACATTCCCAGAATATTCAATTTATACACTTTGTCGTGAAAATATCTTAAATCTATGATATTTTAATAAAAGATGTTAGAGCCATTTTTGAGAAAATCAAAATTTTCGAAAAATGTTCGAAGTAAATGGTGATTTGGGGCGGGGGGATTTTGTTGGAAATCTTCGAGTCGCATGTTTGAAAGATACTGAAGCTAAATACCAAGCTTGGTATTTATCCGAATTTGCGTTTTTGAGTTATGCTGTTCATAGAGACACACACACGCACGCTCGCACGCGCGTGCGGGAGCTTCTTCCTAAAGTGCTTTTTTGGATTCAAGGGCCCTCAAAGCATGTATTTCCGGTGAAATCTCGGTAATGAATTTTTGGGTGAATGCAATACTCAGACTACTTTCTATGTGTACCAGAGTAAGTAATAGAAATGTTGATAAGAAGATAAATACCTTCAAATAAAAGAAACTGATGTTACATTCGCATGATTTTCTCTACCCTCTATTGCTTATGAATGAGTATACAAATTATTCTTACGAAAGTTTATTTTCCTATCTACTTCAATTTTAATCGACATAAAACTTTCTGGAAATAACTGTATTACACATTTCGTTACAAATATAAATATATCGCTATGAATAGCGATAGTCAAATGTTAAAGGATTGATACTATGAAACTCCGCGCTCTTTGCATGCAGTCGCGAGAAACAACCGAATATCGAAAGGACTTTCAAACAATTAGAAAAATATTTAATAATTTGAACCGTTAATAACGAATATCCCGGAAATGGCTGCTGCCGCAAAAAGATACTTGAAATAAATTGTGTGCTTTAGAGAGATCCACATTTTTTGAGTAGTACGTTTTCGTCTAACACTTAACGTTTACCATTTATACAAGGTTACACAAAATTTATCCCGAATAAAGCGGACTTTAGAGGCTTTTGTCAGAAAATTCAAGATATGCATTTTGTTTCTAATGTATCTTAAATGTATGGCGTTTTAATGATTATTAGAGCCAATTTTTATAAAGTCTAAAATTTGTAAAAATCTTCCACATAAAGGGTAGTTTGGGGCAGAGAGATTTTCTTGAAAATCGTGTTGCATATTTGTTAGAACTGAACCCAAATACCAACTTCGGTATTTATTTTACTTTTCATGTTTGAGTTATACTGTTCACAGACATAGATATACATATACTTTTTCTATAAATTGTGTTTTTATTCAGGAGGCCTCAAAACGAGTATTTCCATTGAAATATCGGTATCGAAATTTTGGATGAAGTGCAGTACCTTCTTTACCTGCTATGCATATGGTAGAGAAAGCAAAAATTGGGTCAAATAGTGAGGTTTAAGTAACACACAAACCTCCATTCGTATCCTACTGGTGAACTATTTCCTGTTTCGCAGCCCAAGTACAAAGTCTGACCAGATATGTATCACCAGTGAACGAGAGCTACTATAGTAAGGAACGTCAACACAGCTGCAGATTTTGTGTCATGCGCATTGGGATAAATTCCAAGAGCAATGCACTATTAGATTTGTTCCTTAATTTTTTCAGCCTTCTTTCTCAATTGCCTCACAACTACTATAAATAGTTAGTTACCAGTGCCATGAAATGCTGCAGATGTAGATTTTGTGCAATGTATATAGACTAGATTCTGAATAGTTCATTCCTTCACAAATAGATGCCCACAAATATTATAATAACGTTTCGCCATTATTTTTTCATACTAAAACTTGTGGGGATGACCAAAATCCTATAATATTTAAATATCACCCTTTAGATGACCTGCTGTAAAGTCTCAGACGCTTAGATGCAGTCATTTGTTTGTAACGATCGCCAACTATTTTTTTAACATTTTTTACAAAACGTATAAAACTGAAATCCTCTCTGTGATAAAGTACTTCGTTTTGAAAAGTTTCACCCTAAGAGAAACACAAAACGAGTTAAGATTGGATAGGGTTCTTCCCTTTGGTTATCGATGGTTAAAAAGAGGGCTGCTGAATTTGAGCGTCGTCGTATACATCCAGTACAATGAAGAGCGGATGATGGGAACGCAAAACCGCTACGACCGGCGATATTGTAACAAAAATTGCAAAGCCGTACTCAGTGATTGCCGACTGAAGGAACGCGAGTTGGCTGCCATTACCAAGACCTCGACACGCCGTTTCCACTGCATTTTACAGGATGGTGTGAGAATGCTTTGCACTCGACGGGCGAGCATTTGTTAACAATGGACCAAAACTGGATTTGACGATCATTTCTCAAGAGTATTTAGACGTATTTAAACGCAATTCCAGTAAGTCTCTCAGATTTCATAACAGTATATAAAACTTGGATTCATCACTGCACGCTAGCGTCAAACGGGCAGTCCAAACAGTGTGTGGCAATATGTGAACTTGCACCAAAGAAAATAAAAATGATCGTATCTCCAGGAAAAGTTATAGTACGATTCTCTGGGATTTGTATGGTGTGGTGCTCATAGACTACCTCCAGAAGGGCGGAACCATCGCCGGGGATATTACCTTGACTTGTTTATATCTAGCGTCATCGGTGATTAGGCCTGTACACCATCCTGCTTTGGCAGGGCGCTTCGATGGTGCAGAAATATAAAAGATAAGAGTTGTAA
Source organism: Deroplatys truncata (assembly GCA_030765065.1). Lineage (NCBI taxonomy): Eukaryota > Metazoa > Arthropoda > Insecta > Mantodea > Mantidae > Deroplatys > Deroplatys truncata. The sequence goes on from CM060980.1 coordinate 40,666,548, forward strand.
AATAGTGTCGCAATGCTGTGAATTAACATTTAAAATTTTATTTAAATATAGAACTCGGTATTTTACTAACGACTAAGGGAAATTAGTAAAAGCTCCATTCAGATTGTCTGGTACCCAGGCTTTGGGTGCGGAACATCCTGAACGGATCTCAGCTGCTAACTGTGAGCTCTCAGTCGATGTAAACAAAATTATGACACTCAGAAATAATAACGCGATTGCTCGCTAGACGACCTGTTTGCTCCGCCAATAGGAGTCATGTCAACATTGAACATAGCTAGCAGGCTTGACGACAAATATAAATGAGACAAGTAACACAGGCGTGCGGTAACTAACCACTTACTCGAATAAGCTCTGATGTTATAAACTAAGCTAATTCCATGTTTTTCCCTCCCTTATTGACTCTCTCGAATCCGGGTTGTCACAATGTAACAAAAGAAATGAAGCATGCTTCACAAATTTATGTAAAGAGTGGAAAAGCTAGAAACTCTCTTAGAGCGTTTCAACATTTTGGAATACTCTATATTTCGTTCTTACTTAAATTTTAAGAGCTGGCTTGATAGAATACTAATGTATAAAATTGCTAAAGAAATAAATTGAAGAAGTTAATACTTGTTGTTCAAAGATTGAAAATAAACTTGAAACATACTTTCTGAATATCGAACACTTTCAAATACCTAATGTTCCATGTGATGGCTTGGATAAGCGGTTTTTACTGAACGATGAATAAGTAAATTCCAAATTGCATTGAAATGGGAAGAAATAAAGCGCAGCATTTCGGGTTCCTGGAAAGTAATTTTATTATTTCTCACGTGTTCACAAGTGATGAATGGGTTGAGGATTTAGTTAAAGTAGCTGCAACCTCACGAGCGAGATGGCTCCACAGTAAAGTGTGAGTTTTGCATTTGGGATGTCCCAAGTTCGACTCCCGTCGACTGCCCATTCTGACGTTAGGTTTTTCATGGTTTTCTCTGGTCGGTAGGTAAATGCTGGGGTCTGTTTCTCAGTTACGAGATTTCCTTTCTCTCGTTTCCCTCTCATTCCGTTTCCTTCTCATCTTTCAGGTACGCTTCCAGGTTTTGCAGTGTGAGGCTGTGCCAGATAGATGATGCTTGCTCAAGGCGTCGACACCAAAAGAGTTCCTGGTTGCAAGAGACGTTCATTACCCTCTCTGGACAGCGCCAATAATGGGTTCGGTCTTCGAGCCAGAAAATATTAGGGGCTTTCGCGCGACCTATAGCCTGCCTGCTTGTGGTCTGTAGATTGAGGTTCCTTCACTTCATCCCTTTCTCCTGGAGTGAAGTGGCCGCAATAGATCTGTGTAGGTCGCGGTGCGGGAGGTGTCCCTCTCGGTTGTGTGCTAAAAGTCCCCGGGAACTTTCTTTGCTGTGGAAGACAGTACCTTATACCCTATCTCAGCGGTTAAAAATGACCGCCTAGAAGGCTAAAGGGGTCAGTTTATAAAATAGTAAACGACGACTTTAAAGAGAAAACGTAACTATTCCTTTATTAGAGCATTATACTTTCTACAACTTAAAGAAAATTCGCTGTTAGCAGAACTCTAGACCATTCAGAATGATGTTTTTTACTTTCTCTATTACGCATAGTAGGTAGGGGAACTATTGCATTCCACTCAACAATTCGATACCGAGATTTCACAGGAAATACATGTTTTGAGACCTCTTGAATCCACAAAATGCATTTTTGGAAACATTACCGTCTGTGTGTGTCTGTGAACAGCATAACTCAGAAACGAACAGTCGGATAAACACCAAACGGGTATTTAGGTTCAGTATCTTGCAGAGATGCGACACGAAGGTCTTCAAGATAATCCCCCACCCCAGATTACCCTTTACAAGGAAGATGTTTCGAAAATTTTAATTTTCTCAAAAATGGCTCTAATAATTTTGATTAAAATATCACATATTTAAGATATATGTTCATGGCAAATAAAATGTATATCTTGAATTTTCTGGGAATGTCTCCAAAAGTATTCTTCATTGTGATCGACTTTTGCATAACTGGTAAACCATAAGAGATAGACAAAATTTTACTACACAAAAAATGTAGATCGCGTTAAAATACACAATTTATGTCATATACATTTTTTTTTGTTGAGTGGCTTGTTATTCCCTTAATTTTTCCAATACTTATACTTTTTCTCATATGGGAATTCGTTATTCATTTTTTTTTTTGTTCTGGTAATGCAAAGAGAATGGAATACTCCACATAGCAACCAGCTCTTAAAATATTTGACTATCGCTTAAAGCCTACCAATATCCCTTGAATCTACAAGAAAATTAGCAATACGATTGACATCTCGATATCTCGATTAACATGAAGCAGATGGAGAATAAGCGTTTGTAAAAATAGTTTGTACAAGAGTAGAGAAAGTCATGTGAGTGTAACATATCAGATTTTTTATATATCCATGGCATCAGTCGTTTCCGATTATTCTATTCGTTTTAGAGACTTCTGTTTTTCTAGCGATATCATACATGACTTTTCAGGAAACCATTCCTTAACGCACTAATCCAACCCTTTCTTATTTGTAAACGCATGGTAGTCTCTCCCTATTTCTGATTATATGATAAACATGTCTTATAGACTTTGTTGCGCCTTCCTTCCACATTTCCCCTTCTTGAAGGAACGACGAAATGATTTTGGTATCATAACCTAACTATATCTAATTTATAACAATGCTCCCACAAAACAAGTTTGCTGTTTCATAGTGGGTAGAGATGAATATTGTGTTCATGAATTGAATGGGTATTGCATTCCATATCAAGATTTCACCCAAGATACACGTTTTGAGGCCCCTGAATAAAAAAAAGCATTTTTTGAAAAATGTCCACGTATGTGTGTGTTTTTGTGAATAACATAACTCAAAAACAAATGTCGAATGAATACCAAACTTGCTATTTAGGTTCAGTACCTTCGAAAGATACGACACGAAGATTTTCAAAAAAACCCACCCATTCCAAACTACCTTTTACATCGAACATTTTTCGTAATTTTTGATTTTCTGAAAAATAGCTCTAAAGATTTTGATTAAAATACATTTTACATGGCAAATAAAATGTATATTTTGAAATTTCTGGAAATAGTCTGTGAAGACTTCTTTATTGGGAAGTAATTTTGTATAATCTTGTATAACTGGTAAGCGTTAAGCGATAGACGAAAACGTACTGCACACAAAATGTAACTCTCTAAAACCACAATTCATTTCAAATAACTTTTTTAGTGGCATCAGACATTTCCGATATATCCGTTATAAATAGTTTATATTTGTTCAATACTTTGTCATTATATTAAAATACCATCGATTTTCAGCTGTTTCCTGCAACTGCACAACAGTATAGAATTTTAAGGCCAGCGTATAGTGACCAGTTCTTAAACATTTGACTGTTGCTGTTCTCTTTGTATCTATAACGAAATAGTAATGTAGCTATTCCTGCAAAGGTTTATCTGGATTAAAATGAAGTAGATAGAAAACTAAACTATCGTAATAATAATTTTTGCATCGAGTAATAAACGATTAAGGGAGAAAGTCATGTGAATGTAACACATCCGATTTTACCCCTATAATAAATTGTTTAATAATGGATTCAATCCACGAAGAAAGTGCTAATAGATTATGGACTCTTTGGACGATAGGCCAACAGGAGAATAAAAGGGAGAGATAGGTAAAGCAATTGCTTCTCCTCTAGCGGCAAGATAGTTCAGAAGGTGAAAGGTGGTTGCTCAACTGTTGTGCTATTATTACCTTTTAAGAAGAGTACTGTAATAAGCGTTGTAATTTCATAGTGCAACAATTCGCTTGGTTACTGATTTCGATTTTAAGAACAAATCTCGAAATAAATTACTAAACTTAAATTATTCAGCACTTGTAACATTGCCTTAACTTTAACTTGAGGCTTCAGAAACAAAGCTGTTTTGATGCACAATAATGCTATTTAGAATGCCTCTGTGGTCGAGTGGTCAGCATTCTGGCAGAGGGTTCGATTCCTGAATGGGGTGGGGGATCTTTCTTTAACCAGAATTATTTCCTACGCAGAGTCTAGAAGTATGAATATGGGAGTGAATCTGTGAAACTTAATAAAAAAAATCGAGCATCAGCAAAACCTACAGTTCAACGAATAAAACAATCAGTTATTTCTCTGGTCAAAGCCCCGGATATGAGCATTGATGTTAAAGGGGCTATACAAATGAAACAATACAAATGCTGTTCTTAAATTTACCGCATTCCTTTTAAAAGCAGAGATTTCAGGAAGTAAAGTAACACGAACAAGTTGCATATATCTGATCCGATTCGCTCGCCGCGCTTCCGATTCATCCGAATCTTAACTCATATGACTCATCCGAAATATACACATTTCAGAATATAATTATAAAGCAATTACTTGCAAGTCTTTTCTTGGGTGAAAGTTCCGTTTTATTAAGAATATGCTTATAATTCTCTTAACCGAGCGAGATGACTCAGGGGGGAACGCCGGTGACCCGCATTCGGGAGGCCCGGGTTCGATTCCCGGCAACGGCTCACTCTGACCCATGGGTTTTTTTCGAGGGTCGAATGCTGCAGTGGTTTCTTTCATTTTCCGAATTTCTGTACCTCCATCTCGTCCCATTCATCATTTCATTCATCCTTAACCCGTTTAGTGTTTGCAGAGTTGAAAGTGTCGTGAGGTGTTTCGGTGCAGCGTGGCAGGGGAAAAGGATGCTCTCTGTAAGCTTTCTCCGTTCCCAGGCTTTCGGCTGGTTGCCGCGGTATAAGGACCGCTCCCTTGGAGGTGTTACCGGTCTGACTGTCGGGGCGTTTCCATCGGGAAACTGCTGTGCCGTCATTCATGATTCCGGTCACCCGGTGTCTCCTTTCACCTCATCCCTCCCAACCGGGGGCACCCCCTCATGGGACGTCTTTACAATATCCCCATTACTGGATCGACGCCGAATCTCCACCGTTTCATAATCCATTCCAATCCTATGCAAACTCCTCTTAAGCACTCATCGATGTTACCGTGGTGGTCTTAACGTACTTAAGCATAAACATCAACCATTTTGTTTGACTGTGAACTATATGAGAGCTGCAGCTAGCAGTCATTGTGTTTTATATGTCTTTACAGCTGTTTAAAACCAAAATCTGTAGAGACCAAATTCTGCATGCAATAACAGAGAGTATTCAAAACTGTACTATGTATGTATGTATATATACATATATGTAGCAATGCCATGTATATTTTAATGTGATAATGCATAAGGCTCATACTACCAATTATTATTATAACCAACTTATCTCTTTTCCCAATGGCATCTGCAACACAGATTCAATTTGTAAGACCAAAGTTACCAAAATTCATTAATATGGATTTTAGTGTTATTAAACACTACAAACATTCTACTTAATTTCTTTGTAGCTTTTATATCCGTATGACCTTTTAAAGCACGTGATACAATGATTTAAATGTCAGCTTTTAAGTCTAGATTCTTATAAAAATGTAGTAAAGAATGCTAAATTTTCCAACATGAACAAACCATTCAAGAGATGGCCTTAGGAATCTTCATAAACTAGCTACACAAGAGAGAGAGAGAGAGGGGGGGTAAAGGACAAAGGAGGGCCTGTATATGCACTAAATCTTTTTTAAACAGTACAGAGTCAGAAAGAGTTTTATTTTAGCATTACAATTTTAAACTCTCTTTTCTCAGGGTTTCATTTGGCGGCTATATTCATTTTAAAATTGTTCCACGTGATTTACTTTTCGCTATAGATCAACTAAATGCTGTATACCTTCTTATAAATTACAGGATAAAAAGTTGAGGAGACGAAGTTTTGTGAACATACTTAGTTGCTGTGTTATTAAGCACTATTTATCATGTTGGTAAATTTTTAAGCAAAAAATTGAAGTCTCATATTTAATTGTTGTTTTCTCCCAAAAATTGAATAATTAAAAATGATCCCTTCATTTTATCAATATAGGTACTATTAAAGAGTTAGTTGTAAAAATATACATATAGTTAAAAGATACATAAAATGTTGTGCACATATTATGCTTTAAACTCTGATTGCTGAAATAAAATTTCAAATGAAAAGAACTGAAATACTGGATTTTAGAAATTTCACACATGGACATCTTTAGCCAAGAAAATGCAGAAGCGGTCAAATGATAAAAGGTGAGTAAAGTCAGAAAATAAGCATACTACCGTAAAGGGCAACCAAAAACAGCTCATTCTCAATCATGCCAAATCAATCACTAAGATAAACAAGAGAACTAATGATGCACTAGCTGCAGTTGATGTTACAGCACATGTATTAGCTTTGTGCTATCTGTATTGCTCATGAACTGCTGCTTACACTGCTTATATCGTTTTAACTATGTAAGAATTTGAGAAACAAAATTGGGAAATTATTCCCAATTTCCCTGAAATGCTAAATGATCTGTTGAATATTGACTAATGATCGGACAAACAGACCATGCTCCACGCAACAGCATAATCATATCTGTGCGCAGTTTTTCTAAAGAAAAAACAATATATATATATATCACGTTTTACGGATTCCGGGTTCAAATATCCTGTGCCAGGTGATCTGGCAGTAGCTTTTTCGTAATTTATCTCAATTGTTAGGCAGTTAGTAAGTACACAAAAGAAATATTTAATGTGTTACATTCACATGACTTTCTCCACCATCTATCATTTATTAGTAAGTATAAAAGCCATTGTTACAAAAGCTTATTTTTCTACTTCATTTTAATTTCATTGTTTACAAAATTTCTTCCGAATGAAGGGACTTCACGGACTATTCCGAAAATTTAAGATATATATTTTATTTAACATGTAAATATCATTAATGTATTTTAATCAGGATCATTAGAACCACTTTTAAGAAAATAAAAAGTTTCGAAAAATGTTCCATGTAAAGAGTAGTTGGGGTGGGGTGATTTTCTTGAAAATCTTCGTGTCGCATCTTTGGAAGGTACTGAACTCAATTACCAAGTTTGGTATTTATTCAACTTTTCGTCTGTACACAGATATACACACTGATCATTTTTTTAAAAACAATTCTGTTTTTTTTATTCAGGGAGCCTCAAAAATGTATTTTCGGTGAAATATCGATATCAATATAAAAGTCCTCTAGATAATGGTACAGTAATTCTATAAGGAAGAGGGAGGTAAGTTAAATTAATCAAATCTTCTTTCCATTTAGAGAGCATGTTGGTTAAGCCAACTAGTTATTAATAAAAACAAATAAGTGTGTTTGTGCTATTGTAGCGTTCAGCCAAGTGTGAAGTCAGTCAAAAATGTTTGGGAACCATTGCTCTAATATATCAGGCGAGTCAGCTGCACCTATTTGTTTTTGAATTAATGCAACGTGCTAAGCGACATATGTGATTTACGCCTTTCTCGAATGCCTTCTATGGCTGATTTGCATAACACTTTATAGAGGAGGGATAGATAACTCAGTGCATAAGTGTTTTATGGGACAATGCAATCGCTATGTATTTGGATGCAAAAAACATCCCACTCTGATACTGGGAGCTGCAGGAGCACTTTTAGCCAATTTTACAAACTTTTATTCTTTAGCATACATACATGCACCCCTTTGAAAACGCCCCTGAAGGTACATAAATCAGTTGACAAAACCATTTGAAAACAAAATGGCAGATTTACGCAGTGCGACCAATTGGATTTAAGCCGCCAATGTTGTACAGCCTTGTCAAAAAATGCTAAGGATTAGGTAGATAATTTCTTTTATGTCACAGACTATGGCATATTTCACTTCATACAGTAACTGTAACGACTGGTGCAGATTATTTATTTGAGTTAAAACTACGAAACCGAGCTCAAAACACTGTATGAAGCTGCAAAAAGTGTGTAAAGATTGAGGTGGAGTCTAGTTCTGCGATTACTAATTCGTATAGGAACCTCAGCTCGCAAGGTAGCATTAGCCGAATGGTATTATCATGGTTGCTTTAACACTGTGCCATTTCAGTGCGGGCTCAAATCCTTCGGATTAAGTTCATACTTTTTATTACATTTTATTTTATCTATTTGGGCCTATAATTTGATATTACGATACAAATAACCTTTTTGGATAACATAAGTGTGTACAAAATAGAATAATCGCCATGTTCTCCACCGCAAAGCCCAAATCATCTACGGGCGCTCATAAGTGAAGAATGCAGGCAGATTCCACCGCACATGTTACAGCATGCAAGAAGGTCTCTCCGGCAACGTACACAAATATGCATTGATGAAGGGTGTCGGCATTTTGAATATTTACTTCGTTGATGAAATCCACGCTCTTTAACAATTTATTATTCTGTTTACCCGTGAACTTAGCACATTTACGACTGCTTTGTCAGTAGAAGTGAAACATAAGGTTTATACTTGAAACAAAAACTGTTAGATTTAATATCGTCGATATGCGCCCAAAAGAATGAAAGCTAACTACGTAACACGGTTTACAACACAGATACGGTACAGATTATTACTGTAAACATGATACCAATTATATGCTAGTAATTGTTGGGTCTTTGGCTCACAGAAGAGCAAATAACAAAAATAAATAAATTAATATGCTAAAATACAGAAAATAAACACAAGGAGAAAGAAAAAAAGAAGAGAATCAAAACAATTTGATGCTTGTATTAGATTCGAACCTCCGAAGCTAACCTTTTCTTCACCATAATCCGGCAGCTAAACCACTCGACTAAATCACTCTCTCTCGCTCTTTAGGAGAACACTCTTCTCTTGCAAACATTATATCCTTGAAGAGCCGCCTTTTTTTAAGGCTTTTGCAGCTCCTTGGTTCTCATTCAGACCTTTAATCATTAATGCTAGTTGCGTATAGTACCGAATAGAAGAGCAGAGCTACAATAACAGTTTGTCTGCTAAAAGGGTTGATGTTTTCACATTAGCATATAGACTGCGGGTTGCAGAGGTACGAATACCTAGGGGCAGCTGACTCACCAGGTATATCGCAGCCTCTCTGCACTAAGTTGGGCACCCTAAAGTAACAGTCATTTTAAAAGCTCTGACTTTTTAGTCTAAACGCCTCGTGTGTAGGCAACCTTGCTGCTTTTATCTGTATGAGGAGATCTACTCCAAAGATGAAAGCCACACATGCTCTCTAGAATAGGGTTTGCCAATCTACGGCCCGGAGACCGAACCCGACCCGCGAGCTGCTTTTATTTAGTCCGCCTACAAACGTCAACGAATATAAATAAATAAAAAAACGGGGTGACTGAATTAGCTTAATATATTTACGAAATTAAAACGATTAAATAAATTGAGCGCTCAGGTTTTTAATTGATATGCAGTTTAATGACCTACTGAAGGTCAAATATAAGGAAGTTAATTTGGTTGATTTTTACAACTGTCTGCCCAATAACACATTTCCTCATTTGAAAGACTTACGCGAGAACTTATGTAGTGTTCGCATTAACGTAGGTATATGCATGAAAAGAGATTTTCTAAAACGAAATATGCCAAATCAAAGTATAGATCTGCTCTGACTGATGATCTTTTTAATAGAAATTTTGTTCTTTTTCAGACTCATGTAAAGCAACATTTTACTCATTCTTACACTGTTACCTAAGTATGTATATTTATTTCCATAATGCTATACAAAATTCTTGCAATTTTTAATACATTACTTTGAGTTGTTATTTTTTCTTTCTTTGGTCCATCATGCATTTTAACACCGTGGTTATTTATGCATGGTGGGTCATAAAACATTCATATTGCTTTATTTTTCTAAACCATTTTTCTCTTACTCTCCCCATATATTCTCCTATCCTTTTTATATCCCTCTCCTTTTGTATTTTCATTATCCTAACTTTTAATACTTCTTTGTTAACATTCTCCCATTCTTTAGGTAAAAACTGATCTCTGCACAACTCAGTTCCTTCACATTCAATTATATAATGCAAATCATTATCTGCTTTCCACAAAGAGGACACCTATTCAAATTCGCTCCCTTGCTATCTCCCCTTAGCCTAAGTGCAGTTAATCTAGACCAGGCCCACCCTTCTCTCACTAACCTATTACCTACATCCACATACTTCTCCCTTCCCCAGTCCACCTTTAATTGTCTATATAGTTCCAAACTTTTCTTTCCTTCCAGACTATGATGATCATTTACAGTCCGTTTCGGTGAAAGGCAGCACAAAATTAAAACCACAAATGTCTGCAATTACAGCACAGAAAAGTCAGTTTCATTCTTCTCATTGAATACGAACTGCTATTAATGAAAAAATACTTCATGTAACAGGCGTTAATATACCGTGTGAGTATTCTCAGCCTGCGAATTGAGAAGTTATGTTATCGCTGCGTTGTACAGGCTATGCCATAAATATTGTCCACTGCATCGCGTCGTATTAATTTCGACCGAAATGACTGCTTTGCACCGCTGTGCTGCCGTGACTTCCACTCGTGGCACAACAATATGCGCGTTGGCCTTCAGTGGTTAAGGTCTCAGGTTCAAATACTGCCACTCGAAGGTACTTTTTATGTTGAGTAAATTTAACGAGAACTGATAGTTTGGCATCGAAGTGTCGTTTTACTTAATTCGTTTAATTAGGTGAATTTTATTAAAACAGAAATTGTTACTTGTTAGAATATGCAAATACACTTTCCAGTGCATTCGGAAAGAAATAATGATTTGCTAGAACGTTCTCGAAACATGAACAGAAATGAATAGAAAACTCATTAATTCGCAAGCGTGATTTGAACATCCGACCTTCACCACGACTTTCCAGCAGGTTAACCATTGCGCTACTAGAGCACATTAACAACTAACATCACCGGAGCCCTAATCAGCGGATTGGTGAATGCGGTGTCATCACCTGCATTTGGTATCGTCAGTGAAATGCAGGGTTGCCTAGTTACCAATCCATAAGAAAAGAAGACTCACGTGGTGTATTGCCTATGAATTACATTGTCATGAGATTATGAATGAAAGAAGACTTATCATTTGTTGAGTATTTAATTATTTATTATACGTAATTAATACGTAAGAGTAGATTTCAGATCAATAAAATACGTGTTTGAAAACTTGAGGCAGTATTTTTAACACTTAAATAATTCCAGTCTAATTATATAATATGTAAATTCAATAACAACCCGCCTTGAAGCAATACGTGTATGTAATAATTTGTAAAATGTATGTAACAGTCATTGCATATGATTATATTATTGTATACATGTGTAATAATGCTATGTGAATATATTACGTAATTTAATAATGTAGGAGCTGTGAGAATAATAAGTTAAAACTTGCTAACAATGAGGTAATAGTGAGGTAACCTTGAGTCAATAATGAGTAAGAAAGTTTAACAGTACTCCTTGTGATTCTTGGAGTAACAATAATGTAATTTTAGTGACAGTTTATAAAATAGCCAATCAACAACCAGAAAAAGCTTTAGTTAAATGAAGATATTCTATTGGAGTAGGATTAGCCAATCAGAAACTGAAATATAGCAAAATTTACAAATCTAGAAGTCAGTTGCCTGCAGACAGAGTTACTAACCAGACGCAAAAAGTGTCCTCAAGAAATACAATATGTATTCGTGTGAAACGAAAAATAAGTATACGTGTTAAAAAAGTATAATTAATTAATTAATAAAAAGAATCTCACAGCTCTCTATATCAGTGAAGTGTTATTTAAATTGTATCAAGTATTAATAAAAGGAATGAAGTAAAACTATAATCTGTGTAAGCCTATATTCTTGTTGCATCACAACTCTGCCAAGATATCCATGTCTCTAAAATAAATACTGACGCAGCCGAGGCAAACATAAATATTACATATTTAAAGAAACAGTTTAATTACAGAGTCAATAATTTTTTAAAAAAATTGGGGCAAAAGCCACCTGAAAGTACATTTGGGCGAAGGCTACCGGAAACTGTTTACTATACGTGCGGTTGCAACTACTACAAGTTGGGCTCCCCAACAGTCGAAATATAATACATCAACTTCAAACTGCCTTCCCTATGTAGCTTCAACAAACATTTCTCAAACTGTAGTGATCTGTGAGCCTCGTGCCTTCGAGTTTATGGTTTCTATCGAAGCTTCGCCCTTGACGGCGCGATATTAAAGGTTTGGCAACCTCTGCTCTTAGAGTATCGAACTGCTGGAGCAGAACATTTTCTAGTATATAATGAATATCACATTACGTATGTGATATATATACCTACCGTATATCTGTAACAATGTGTTGCATATCCATCGGAGGCTTTATTCACTGAATATACACTCAATTTTCTTTATCACCTCTTTAAAGCATGCATGCATGCATAGTTTAGCTAAGTCTTTCAACTCTCATTAGATCTGAGAATCTCTCTGCATTGACCTTAGATCCTGAATAGAAAATGGTTCGGACTAACGTATGTGAATATATAAAGTTCTGGTAAAAGTTTTGTGTATTGTTTTCTTACTGCGACACTTTGAATATCCTACTTTTGAGGTCGGGCATTCTATCATTTATACTACTAAAGGGTCTTTCAACAAGAGTGTCCTATCTTTAACATGTGATAGCTGCCGTTGTTATTGATTTACAGCAGTCATTTTTTTCATGTGGTTACAATTGTTATTGAAAATAGCCATGAAGCGTTACAACATTCAGCAACCCGTAGAAATTTGAAAATTTCTTATCAAAATGGATCATCTGTTCGCCAAACCTTCCGTGTATTGCGTGAAGTTTACGGTGTGCATAATCGTCCCTACGAGAGAACGATTCGCGTCTGATCGATAAATTTGAAAGAAGTGGTTCTGTCAGCGATCAAAGAACGCCTGTACGTAATCGACGTAAGCGCTCCAACGAAAACATAGGCGCCGTTCGTGAGAGCTCTTATAAGGGAGTATTTTTGGCCTCAATTGGATGGTATGGGTCTCAGAAACATCTGGTTCCAGCAAGATGGTGCCACATGTCATACTGCTCTCGAAACAATCTCTCTTTTGAAGGAGAAGTTCAGAGGTTTCATCATTTCCCGTGATGGTGATGTTAACTGGCCCCCGAGGTCATGTGATTTAACGCCGTTGGATTACTTCTTGTGGGGTTATGTTAAATCTCGAGTTTATGTCAACAAGCCAGAAACAGTAAATGATCTTATGAATAACTTCACACGTGTTATTCGTGAAGTTGGTCTAATTTACGTTCTTCTGTCATTGAAAATTGGGTCAACCGTATACGCGCAACCCAACGAAGTCGTGGCGGTCACTTTACGGATGTTCTCTTCCACACGTAATGACATTAATTATGTTCCAAAATAAAACACAAAATGAAGCTCTATCATTTATAGAACGTGTTTTATTTAAGTTCAAAGATGGGACACTCTTGTTGAAAGACCCTATAGTTTTAACTCACTAGATTAAGTGTGCTGGTTTTAAACAGAAGTTGCATTTCAAACTGATTAAAACCGCCTTATATATTCACATAACATAAATTATGTAAGTATTAATTTAATTCCTGTAATTCTTGATGAATGCAACTTATGATTTTGAAAATTCGTACCTAAAATAACTTCTACCATTACTTATGAGCAGCATAGGAATTCTTAAGCAGTTAGCTTCAAGTTAGCTACCCTCAAACCATATGCCAATGCACAGAATGTAAACAACGGACAGATAAAACACGGTCTAGTTACAGTTATGTGCAAACGCCACAAGGGTTGGGGTTGTTTGTTATCTGGGGCTGCGTTAAGTCCAATAGCAGTTCAACCTTCCTTTTGTCTTGGTTATAATGCTTGAAAATTCCTATGTGTACTCATGAGAAATAAACCAGTTAAGCTAAACCAAGTGCATGCATACTAGTGCTATTGCTTTTACACTAGACTTTTGTAGCCTTTAATATTCGTAGTCTTTAATTATTAGCACATATGAATTTTTGGTGATGTAAACAGAAGATAATAATTTTAACAGGAAATTCCTTGTGCAGTTGACGAGATTTTGTCACTATTTTCCTTTGTCTGAACAAAATTAAAATGCAAGAAATAAAAGGATGTACTCACCGCGATGGTGGGGAATCCAGAGGGCTGCGGGCTGGCAGCCTGCACGTACCCCGCAACGCTATCGGCCGCACTCGAACTGTACATATCGATGGGGCCCGGAGAGTTGGCAGGAGGGAAGCCCCCCCGGGAGTTGGCTGCCGCTGCTGCCGCCGCCGCGTGTGGGGAGGCGGGGGGGCCGAAACCCTGATGTGCCGCCGCCGCTGCTGCCGCCTGGTAGTTGTTCATCACTGCAAAGGAAACGGAGAAGTGCCGTTGGTGGGGTGGTGGGGGTGGAGGTGGTGCTGCTGCCGCCTCTGGGGGCGCCCCTGCGGGCCCCGCCGCTCCCGCCGCCGACTGCCATCTCGCGGTGGCCGCTGGAGTTCCTTCAGAGACAAGGAGATAACAAGCACACAAAAAGAACAGTCACACAATCAAACCACCACACAGAGACACGAGCGAGCAGAAATTCCGGGGCACCAGGCGCCCCCTCTAAAACCGAAACATTCGGGAAGGGTCAGAAATGGTAAGCTTTGGGGTACATCCAGCCGTGCGAAATAGCAAAATACACGAATAACACAAGCGGATCAATTCCATCAGATCTTTCAAAATCATTCCATATATGACATTATACAGGATGTAAACGATATGCGAGCCGAAATTTTCACTTATGCCTTGGGAGAAAATACGGATTCGTTTTCTTGCTAAGTGAATGAATTGTTTTCTCAAAAAAAGTCCTTTCCAATATGTAACACTTTAAGATGGGCGTACATTATTGTACCAGAATTTACATAGTAATGTATTATGATATTATTTAGGTTAGAACTTCTAAACCTTGTGCTTCGCATTGCCAGTCGAGTTCGTATCTAAACTATATGCCAACGAAGCGTGAATATGCGAGAAAATACAATAAGGCTTTCATTATATTCTGGTTATTTATCATATGCACAGCTTTCAGCTCGAGTATAATTTACATCCTGTATATATGGTGTTAATGCACAACATGAAATATTTTCACTGTATGCAGAGGAGTCTTACACATATGAATTCAGGCAGGGAAATTAGGATTCTGGATGTAAAATGTTGAAGTAGCAGGCCATTTAATGTAATTAACATTTTACATTGAATTCATACTAAGGCTAATCAGAGTTAAAGTATTTATCGTGGAGGTTTTACGCCTTCTTAATAAACAAACATCATTAACCAATATAGACCAATGAAGCCTAAGTAATCTGCAAAATGTTATGCAAACTGCATGATTGTACGGCAGTGCAGGGGTGTGTTATTAATTTGTTAAAATTTCGCGATTCTGCATTCCTCTTTCTTTAAACTATAAGCGTTTCGAAATCTGTTACCATAGTAAGCCATAACATATCAGTTTTTAAACTTTTAATCTAGGTCCTCTATATCAAATCAATTGTCTAAGATCCCTCTATACGAAGTGCAAATACTTCGCAAGAATGTCTGGTTTTTATTTTTATGCTCACTTGCATTGTTATTTCTAAGCTAATATCTTCTGTTGTGGTACAAACACTAAACACAAAAATTTACAAGTCTTTGTATTTTTTTTCCGTCTTAGAATGTTAATATCTCTGCAGTCACATAAAGAAGGGAGAGGAATGTGTTTTGCGTCATTCTAACTGGATCTTTTTGCATAATTATACTTTTATTTTTACTAATTCAGTCATTATGTAAATATTACCCAAGCATATGTCAAACAATAAATAGTTCTCTTTTGTCATCCAGTAAAAGTCGTAATTTGTTTTGTATTAGCAGTGTAAGCTCGATGGAAATGATCCAGGATGCGTTATCCCAGAGCGGTGGGGGAAAAGTGAATGGAGATATGAACACAATGCATGTTAAATATATACATCAAACGTTATTCACGCCAATACATTTTGCCCTTTCTTTTTAATTCACGACCAATGCACCCTGCGAACAACCTCCCCCACCCCAATTTCCACCTCTTGCCTATATTACAAATGTGGTTACAACAGAGGGATGGGGTTGAAAGGTGTGGTAGGCGGTTTCAAATGGTGTTAATCATTTTACCAAAAATAAAAAAATAAACCATTGTTCTCATGCGGAGTTTACGTGCGAAATTCATAGCGTTATCAGAGAAGGCAAGCTATAAAAACTTCATACAGCAACGTCACAGGAAAAAAATATACATTAATGATAAAAAGGGCCGGGGAAGGGAAGTGTTAGTTGTTTTGGTGGGAAGGGACAGGGGGAAAGGAGGGTTTATCAAAACCATTTATCACAAAGATAGCAAAACCAACATCCACGCTATTCGCCACGTTTCAAATGAATGATGAGAAAAAGCAGGGACGCTTTTATTATATGAGCACCCAATGTTTAGAGAGGCATCTGCAAACGGCAGACTCATATGTAACATACATGTTCACGGAAAATTAACTCTTTACGCGTAAATCGACTGGAATGACATAACTTTATTTTAACTCTCTTTTTTTGGAACATTTTTGTCCCTCCATTGAAGATAAGCCTGGAATACGATGAAAATGTCAAAGTGATTGCACGTGAATTGCGCAGTTTGCACATTGGGGTATATATCTATCGTACAAGTCTTTGTTATGGTGAGAAGAAAGGTCAGTAATCTGTGTTCCTGAGAATCAATTCAAATCGTTTCATAAGATCGATAACCTGTTAGGCTATCATTGATTTCTTATTTAGAAATCGCGTGTATACATAAATAACTTTTCTGGCGTTTTATGCGGTCTGAGGATAACGTTTTGAAATTTGAAACAAACTCGATTGATTTGTTTATTCTATAATCAAAACATAAACGTAACACAGTTACGCAGGTTTTCTTTGGAAGTGTTAGAAGGATGCTAAAATACTAGCGAGGCCAACAGCATATACCATGTAAACATAAGATAGGTAGAAGCGTTTGGAAAAACCATGATTGTTAGTACATTTCGTAAACAGTCACTGCTATGTATGCAAAACGTTCCATTAGATTCGATCACATGCGTGGATTCTTGTTTTGTATTATGGTCATTAAATATTTATATTTACATGAGAGTTATTTTATAAGAAAATGTAATTAAACAAAATAAAGGAATGTGCTTGAGTTAATGTATTATATGGCGATCTGAAAATTATTAAATATGTCATATTTTGATATTTTGCAAATACTATAATATTTTAAAATGCTGGTATAACGCCAAACAAAAAAAGTGTGAATTGGAAGTTTTTGCAGAACCATTACCACAATCTCCATTGGGGTTTGTTACTATACTGCATACTTCATCTCAGAAGATTTAAAGAAGATTGCATTCTTCAGTTACAATGACCTCGGGGTGTTTACATACCAGAGAATTGGTATATTGGAAACACGAGCAGGAAGATAAATAAGGAAACGGAAGGTATTCTCCCTTCAGCATACATAGCAGATACTCCCATCCCTAGATTAGAATCATTGAAATTAAGGGGGAAAATAACTGAGGACACGTGTAATTTCATTTTTCCGATTCGACAGTATTATTCTTCTTCGGTGGTAAGAACAATGCTTTCAACTTTTGCATTGCATTAATTATAAATTCTATATGATATTTTCTAAGTAATTGTTACCTATGCGCTGAGTTTTGGTGTCTTGAGTTGCAATCCAGATGGAAACATATTCGTACCTAAGTGTTTTATGATTAGGCTGTAAAATTAGCATTCGTGCATATAATGCTGCCAATATCTAAATCTCAGTAAGACTTTTTATGGACATTTTGAGTGCATACGCATTATGTAACATCAGTTGATTGTTTTGAATATAATGTTGTCTCTGCGGCATATCTTTCAATAAATATGAATTTCTGAGAAACCTAACACGCAAAATATTAATATGAGACCAATCAAAGAGCTCAAGCAATAACACTAGTCTGTATTTTCAAACTGTTTCTCAAATGAATTCTTAAAAGTAGGTGTTCTTGAACCAAGTTTTATGCTGATTCCAAAATAACCCGTTTTTTCTATCACGTCAGGTTTTTACACAAAATAAGAAGTAATGTTTTGACAATTTTACTAATGAGCGTGGAAAATTATTCAAATACCATTTCACATAAGGTAAGTTTTTATTGAAGAAACATTTTAAGAATACTCTCAAGAACTCCCCTAATTTCTTTCATGACTACATTTTAACAAAACAAGAAGCCAAAGTGCTTAATTAAATTTTTTTCAAACTCTCTCTTCTTTGACTTCCTTGCAGATCCTTGAAGATGCCTGTCCCTCCTCAACATCCAACAGTAGTCGGCTATCATAGTTTCTTCCATCTCCCCTGGTATCTCCTCTCCATTTCCTAAATATCTTGGTGAAAATGTTCACCCTGCTCTTCACTATAATGTCCCAGATTTTCTGGAAAGTAGTCGATATGTGAATGCAGAAAATGCACCTTTACACTCATGTTACAACCCATCTTCTTGAAATTTTCCAACATTGTTTCGACAATGGCCTTGTAATTAGGATCTTTGTTATTGCCTAAGAAGTTTTTAGTAACTGATCGGAAGGCGGTCCATGCTTCTATTTCTCTCTCATTCATTGCCTTCTCAAAATCTTCATCCTTCATCAATTTCTTTATTTGAGGACCAACAAAAATTCCAGCCTTTAATTTGTCTTGTGTAATGAAGGGAAATGTCTTGGAAAGGTACTTTAAGCAGGGTCCATACTGTGGTAGAGCCCTTACAAATTGGTTCTTCAAGCCCAATTTTATGTGTAGTGGCGGAAGCAATATCTTTATATCTCTATATTTTGAAATGAAGTTTTGAAAAAACTGTACGTGATAGAAAAAAACTAAAAGTAGTTCTGAAATCAGCATAAAAAAGTGAGTCAGAATCATGTATTAGTTTTCAGTCATCCGATATCATGCAGACTAGTGAATCAATATTATGTACTCATAATACAATGCTTCTCATTCACACTGGGCTACCGCGCGCCGCCACTACTACTCGCACTCCCGCCGAAACAGTTATAATATCCGCACAACGCCCTCAAATTCTCATAGTTGCAGTCACAATTACAATGATAATAAGACGTGCATTATTATAAGGGATGTCAGAAATGTTGTCCTCTACACAGGCATTTCTGGTATCTTCTCAGAAAAGTTTCATTTACACATGAGAGTTCAATATCTGAAATTGAGTGAATTTCTCGGCTGATGTTTCCATTTAGTTCTTCTAATGCATATGGTTTGATGCATACACTTCAGTTTTTACATGACCATCGGAGTCGGGTAAATTTCTATAATTGGATTTTTCGAAATGTCAGTGAGCAATTGACCGTTGCTTAATGTTCTTCTCTGAGGAAGCATGGTTCCATTTACATGCTTATTCTCCATTGTAAAATAACAGATACTGAAGCACAGAGAAACCCGACTTTACACACGAGATTTCCTTGCAAGACGCGATAATTGGTGTATGGTGTCCAGTAAATCATACAGAACAATAGGATCTATATTTTCTGAACAAACAATGAATGCAGAGGGATAAAAGAATGACATACTTTTTTCAGCAGCTGTATGACGTTGAATGTCTGTGAGTTTTTTTCAAACAAGACTCTGCTAATGGGCATACAGCTAATGAGTCATTAAATTTAATTCGGAAATTTTTGAAGATAGGGTAATTAGAAAGGATCATGATGCTTAAGATCCTCTGATTTAACTGCATGCATTTTCATCTATGTGGAAGTTGAAAAATAAAGTGTACACAATAACCCCCCACACCATTAGAAAAACTAAAACAAAGAAAATATCAGGTGAGAAATTCTCTCAATTTCAGATATTGAACTCTGGAGTGTGATGAAACTTTCCTGAAAACATGCCACAAATGTATGGATAAAGAGGAACAAAATTTACAACATCACTTATGATAACTTATCAGTTTGCTATTGTAAGTATGAGAACGTGAGATGGTTGCGGGGATATTATAACTGTTTCCGCGGGAGTTCGATCCGTGGCATCCGGCTCCCGAACCGCCGTGCGATGGCCACAGTGTGAAAGAAAGACAAGTACAGGTGAAAACAGTGAGCACGTTTACTATAAAAAATATGATGTGAATGGTCTTGCTTCTGTGTTCCTCTTGACGTATACCAATCGTAATATAGAGGGTGAATCACCTAAAACTTGCACCGCAAATGTTTCGGAAGTGGAAAGTGCTATCGATGTGCAGTTTTCACAGCATTGATTGGTAGTCAGGGGCTCGTACATTTAGGCTATAAACAGATTTTAATAATACTGATAAATTGCATTTTTGAGCAAACATACAATTTTTTAAAATCGAACAATGCCTAGTTACATCAACAGAATAAAGGTAGGGTAAATTAGAACGTCAGTGGCGTTTGTTGCAAGATTCTAGAACAAGTGGTTTACGAGAAATCTTATCTTGAAACTTTTACGCACCGACACTTGTACAGCCTGTGGTAGCACAAACTAAAGAAAAACAAAAGGGAATTACAATACTTCTGTGGATTCTTACAAGTAAAGAGAACATAGCCCTTCAAAGGTTGTGTTCCAAATTACCACCCCAACTTCAATACACGCTTCCAGTCTGCTATGGAAAGAATGCTGCACAAGTTCTAGCATTTTCAGCGGAAATTTCAGAGCAGGCAGCAGTAATACGTCGTTTCAAACTATCCCGCACCAGACGTTTAAACTCCACGGACGCTGACGTTCCACCTGACGAAGCCAACGGGGATTGTCAACAGACCAATAGTGCATGTTTCTGCGGTTTACCTGGCCAGATTAGTAAATGTTGCCTCGTCACTAAACAAGATGCATGACGAATCCGGAGTATCATGTCTTAATGTCCAAAAGTTAACGATTCTCAGAATCGCTTCCATGCAGCTCTTGATGGAGAGAGATGTGATAGGGATGGAACCTATGTCGATGGAGAATGCGCAGTACACTTGCCTGACTTATGCCATTTCCACGTGCCATTGTGCGGGAACTAATTTGCGGATCTACTGCAACGGCAGCCAAAACAGTAATTTCTTCCTCTTCTACTGTCACTTGTTTGTTTCTGTTACGTTTCCTAGGTGTTACAGTACCACTTTCACGGAAGAGGTTGATAAATAATTGCCGAGATAGTTGACGTCTATTGGGATACGTTTCTGCATACACCGCACAGGAACGAACTGCATTCTTCCTACACTCTCCATACAACATGTGCATGTCGGCTTTTTCTGCATTAGTAAACCCCATCTTCCACTCACGACTTACTGCTTCAACTGTCACAAATTAACTGACCAGAAAGTCGCAATATAATCAATGAACAGAAAACACAATGCAAACAAACATAACAACATCGTAGCAACTAACCAGGTTGAATGGGACAAACAATTGTCGGGGTGGAAACTCTTCAAAATACGATTTCTCGTAAACCACATGCACTAGAATCCTGTAACAAAGACCATTGACATTCTAATTTACCCTACCTTTATTCTGTTGATGTAACTAGGCATTGTTTTATTTAAAAAATTGTATGTTTGCTCAAAAAATACACTTTCTCAGTATTATTAAAATCTGTTTATATGCTAAATGTACGAGCATCTGACTACCAATCAATGCTGTGAAATCTGCTAATATACAGCACTTTCCATTTCCGAAATATTTGCGGTGTAAGTTTTAGGTGATTCACCCTGTATATACTCAAACATAAGCCTAGGCAGCTTAAGGGGCAAGATGGCGCATCTATTTAAATATCCTAAAGTATGGTCTTCCCATTCACCATATCTTTTGGCTTCGAATGTTTTACAACATTTCTGAAATATGTGAAAATGGTCATTTCCAGACAAGTCTAAATAAATACGTTGCGGACTTTTACCACCAAATAGGCACCCAAAAGTTTTGCCTCAAAAACATACAAACACTTAATTTATTTTTTAAAATTGCATTAAACATGCTGTTTGTTTACGATTTAAATGTGAATTAAAATCATAGTTATAATTAATCTTGTTTTTTGTTTGTTTGTTTCTTTCTTTAACTGGTAATTTCATTCAAGTGGTACTACCAACGAAATGTAAAGGATTTTACATTTTAGACAAACAAACGAGGAAATTTATTATAGTTTTCAATGTTTTTTATCTCTTATATGAGAATTGGATTTCTTTGGATGTCCCAGTGATTCTGTTTATTACTATGCCTTCTATTATAATAGTTAAAATTCCTGAGGTTACTAAAGTCTACCTTAAAACACTTCATTAAAATATAACTGGTTCAAAATGAAATTTGCGTTTTTAAACATTTTCTATTTTGCTTTTCTAAAGTCAACAAATCCAGTTACAAAATGGTTATTCATACGCATTCATAAATGTAAGTTTAAGATTTTTATACATTCTATTTTTACTATTATATTCTCTATAAGGTCACAATATATGTGAGGATCATGGTGTCCTGAATGAACCTACTCGCTATAAGTTTTCTTAATAGTTACAGACTCTCTTTATAAAGTTGTTACTTTTTTGGCGGAATGTGCACAGTGGGAGAACCAGCGAACGATTAAACTGAAAGAAAAATGCTTAAGTCCTTCAAGAAAGAGCTTGACATGTTGGGATCTACTGGCTGACCAGAGGAACTGGCAAAACATGGGCAATTTTTTGGCTAAAGTGCGCGAAGCTAGTCAAATTTGTTCAGTTAGACAAAGGTAATTTATCTCTATTTCCATGTTTTTTTTGTTGCGTTTTCTTTCTCTGTTGTTTATTTTGTTACCCTATTGTATCTTAAATATGCATGTAGGGTCAATGACCCATGCACTAAGTACTTGTGAAATAACTACTTTTGATAAATCTGTTGTTAGTTGTTACATCAGTTTAATGCATCTCTGCTTATTATGACCGATGCAGAAACCTCTCTTTCTAATCAAGATATCCTTTGTTGAAGCTTAGAAATTTAGCATGCACCATTAAGGATTTTAATTACTTATCTCACTGAATTGCACATAATGGAGCTTAAATGGTTTTAACACTAGTCAATAATGCGCAATGGTTATCGCAAGTAAACCAAAAATGAGTTTTCAATTCACATTAAAAACCTACGAACATAAGCCCAATCACAAAACACATAAACATCTTACATTTGAAGCAATTAGATGTTTAGAGCTAAGCAAGCGTTTGCATGCAACTGGAAGGAAGATTATTTGTTTAACTGAGGTTAATGCATCTGGTGAATTAGTAACTTTACTTCACGTATATGGATGCTTTATCGTGCAGCATTTTGGGTGAGATATTAGTAAGCTATATTCTCAGAATAACTGGAAGAGCGATATAATGAGGTTAGGAACAAATTTAAAAATAATTCCTAGATTTGAAACGTGAAATAACAGAATATTTCAACTCGCCGTGTTTGCATTTAACGAAAATAAGGATTTTATTGTTGGCGGCTTCATTGGAGACTGTCAAAGCATCACTAGCCAATATTTTTGGTGCCGTTGGGTGCTATGGAGAAAGAAAATAGGGGATGTTTGTAAATCACATTTTCCAGGAAGAATTATACGGTTTTGGTTAGGTTACAGTTGTGCACTAAAGTGAGTGGAACACCAAGCTTTTACAACATATGTAAAATTCAGGAACAGCAGGAAAGGGTACAACCAATAGGGATACATCAGCAACAGTCCCAATGTGAAAATGTTATACCACAATTTTATATTTAGCTTTCAGTAATTTTGAAATCAATTAGTTAGAACGTTATAGAAATTGATGTGTATGCTTTTATTAGCTTGAATCCTCATAGTAGTTGAAACAAAACAAAATATATGGCTCTGGAGTTCAACTTCCTTCTTCCAACCACTACCTTCCGCGATTGCATCAGTACCTCAGTCGATGTATGCATTGTAATATTCTAACACTTTTCCTCTTTATTTATTTTTATGTTTACGAAAGGGTTTCTGAGTTTATGAAATGTCATGTTATTTACTACTAGACCAAATGCTCCGTACTACTTACAATAGGTACTTGTGTTTTCTTATTAACAAAATTATAGATTGCTTTTAGCTATAGAGGTAATTATTAGTAAATGCATATAGTTATATAATATTGAGCATCAGCTGAATCATTGCGGGGTCCAAAGCTCCTGACGTTTCGTGAGAACCAATACGGTGCAAAGCGTCGTTGCCAAACTTCAATCCACTTAGGGCGAATGATCCGCGTTTGTGGCAAATGTCATCGCAACTTCATATAGGCCAGAACAGAGCCTATCACTGAACAGCAGTATTACACCGAAGTTTAACTCACAACTGAGGCACCTACAACCCTTCACTACTCATTTTGGTTTTTGTTATTGTCCACCAAACCTTAGCTGCTTCAACCCGTAGGAAGTTAAGTCATAGACCTGTATCTACCTGTTTCCTGTTGACGAATTGCTTCAAACAATGTATGGCTTTCGTGCGAAAGAATTTTTTCTAACTGTAAATTTTGAATACTTCTTTTAGCAATGTGCGACTTGTCTCGGAGCAGGCGTTACTTTGTGAAAATCAATACATTTTGGTTCATCAAACTGTGACGACAAAGACCAACAGAAAAAAAAAGCAACTAACTGAATTTATACCAGCAACGCACTAAGCATTATATTACGGTTATACGCATACCTATAACTAAAAGTCTCCGTTTTAACATCACGAAAATAACATAACTATAGATTATTAATATGAAATACCACGCACATGATATTGCGTTTCAAGTTTTACAAGCCGCGAGCTGTACTTCTGTAACTGCCTCAAACGTCAGAAGTTTGGACCCGATAATAAAAGCATTTAGCGTGCAAGGTAATGCATTTTAGAGGCTGAGATATTGAGTTTCATTGTATGTGTAGAAGTACAGAGCGGACATGAACAATGGTTATGAAATGCGAGGTAGCGGTTAGTTTATTTCTTATTAGATAAAAATGTTTCAGACTTTAATTGTTAAGCATGTTAAACAAATAATGAATTCCGAAATAAAATAATATTACTAGAAACTAAAGCTTTGCACGATTCAACATACTGCGCTGAAATGACCGTACGCTTTGTTCATAATGCTTGAGATGTCTGCCAAGTCCGTCGCCATTCTCTAAAAACGTTCTCCCTTCATTTGCCGCCCAAACGCGGCCCAAGCGCGTTTCATAGCGCTATCCAAACCTGCTGACGTTTCGCGAGTAATATGGCACAATGTTCCGGGTTTGTAGTAAATGCCATGACAACTATACAAACGCTAGAACAAAGTCTATCACTAAACAACTGGGCAGCAGTATTACACCGAAGTTTAACTCATAACTGAGGTGCCTATTTATTACCATTTTGGTTTACGTTTTTGTCCGGCAAACCTTAATTGCTTCAACCTGGCGGAAGTTACGGTCATAGACCTATGTCTTTCTAAGGTTCTGTATATCCTCTTTTATCTATTAAAGAGTTGTTTCAAACAATGCATGATTTTCGTGCGAAGGCTTGTTTCATGAAATGGCAGCTTTGAATACCTATTTTAGCAATCTGTAATAGAGGTTATTTTCTGAAAATGATATACATTGTGGTTCATCAAATTGTGAAGATGTTACATTATTAAAACAGCCAAAAAACACAGCATTGTATTCATTACCATTATAAGCATAACTAAACTGAAAGTATTCGTTTAAGTATTACGAAAGTGAACTATAAATTAATAAATCATAAAATTCGAATTACTGGGTGTAAAATTATAATTTTTGTTATACTTGCTCACATTTTATCCAAGCTACTTGTTGCTTTCCTATAAAAAATAGGCCCGGAATATTACGTTTCGAGTTTTACAAGGCAAATTATACTGTACGTATGAGGCAACTATGCTATTTGCTAGTGATGTTTTAGTGGACACGCCTCAAACGTCATGAGATTTGGACCCTATTATACTGAAATCACTATAGTAGATAAATTTCATGTTGACAGCTCTTGAACTTTAGGAGAGTGGTTGTGCCTGATATTTATATTTGCTACCTCTCGTTTGCAATGGATCACATAGTTAAAGAATGTAAACACAGGTACAGCAAAAGGTCGTCCACTAATGCATATATCGCCTTACCGACCGGCGGTGTAATGATATAGTGCAAAAGCTGCGAATGGATCTTACTGCCCCTATCTCCCATTATAACAATTTTAATATAAGCTAGCCTTTTTTGTTTTCCAGCCACCTTAATTGTAAAAACAACCCTCCCCTTGAAACACAATGTAACGCCGACATTAAGGAAACCCGTGCCTGGGGGCAGTTATGAAATTTATGGTATAACTTTTCTCAGAGGGCGTTGTCCATATTATAAAAAAGTTTTAAAACAGATAGGACAGAGAAAAGAGAAGTCGATGAATGGGCGGCGCCACGTCGCGGGCGGCGGGGGGCGGACGAGGGGCGGAGACAGCAGCAGTGTGTGTGTACGTGTGTGTTTTGAGAGGGGTTTCATCCCTACCTGAGAGTGCCTGGGTTAGCAGCGGAGTGTTATTGTTTGGAGTCAGCTGCCCATTCGTTAGGTCCACTGGAAGCACACAGAACAACCAAAAACAACATGTATTAGTAACACAAACACACGCAGCACAAACGTGTGCAATAGGAACATTTATATCAACAATAACAGGCTAGCACAATGACACAAGCATTTCCCTCATCCCATGTCAATATAATGTATTAATTTATACAAAAGGGAAGATTCAGCACTGAAATGAAGCAATGAGATCCTTTTGAAAGTTATTATTATTCTTTCCCAAAATGCACTTCATGATTATGATAAGAACATGAGTAAAAAACAATGTACAGCAATAGCTATCCAGTTCCACCAAATCCATAGTTTTAGATTTTAAATACTCATTTTTTATAACTGTGTGATTAACCCAACTTTTCAATTATTCAAACTTTCACTTCCGTACTCCACAATGTATCCAAATATTTATAAGAGTGAGTTGTTGAAAGGATTTGTTTCCCTTTGCTGAACCTAAATAAACTAAATGTACCTACTGATGCTATCTTTTCCTTTTGTAACGCGTTAAATAAATACAGCGGATTTTGTCTTTCGTTTCTGCAAACTTTTGTGTTTTTATGAAAAAAGGGAAAATTTCTAATATTAAAACAATTGCAAGTTCCGTTCTTTACAATCTGCCAGGAAATTGTTTCTAACTGATGGACAGGAAAAATAATATTTATATGTCCCAATGTTTTATTAGTGTGTTCCAAATTGGCCTCAATCATTCCTGTCTCGTTTTCACAAATTAATGGAATGATTAATGTGGGCACGTTTGCTCCTCTGTCTCATCTTGTAGGCGCAATTTCTCCTGCCCTGACCTGGTGGTTATATACCATAAGCGTGGTCTTGCAATTATCTGTACCAAAGTTTATAAAGAGATCATTGTTATTGCATAATTTAAAGCATATTAATAGAATGTCAAGTGTCAAGAACGAATGTATATAGTGCAAAGAATTTATTACACATCCTATGAATATATCAGAACTGAAAGTGTTTCCTCATGCTTAGAAAGGAAGACTACTTTTTAAAATAACGAATAAAATAGAAATGTTTCAAATCTACCATAAAATGTTTCACGGAAAAGCATGTGCAAATATGAAAAATAACACTAGAATGCTCAACCACTATAATGGAGGTAAAGGAGAGACACAAGGGTAGTCATGAAGTGCGCCAAGGGTAGTTTGGTTCACCGTTGTACAACACTTCTTGGAACAAAATACCTAGTTCATGCAGTTTTCTGTCAGACACTGCAAAAAGTGAGTTTTTCTTTCTGAATATCTTGTTAAATAAATTTCTAAAATACAGATTAGGTAACCATTCTAAAATCGACAGATGTACGCAATTCGGGGGATCTCTTCATGATCACATTGCATGAACAACCAAACTAAATGTTCCTTTTTCATTCTTAGAGGCAGCCTATTTTTGCATTAAAGAAATAATTCGAAATAGGCTAGAATATAGAAATTTTCACTTTATCCCATGTAGGCTAGAGAGATTTTCAGAGTGCGGAAAAAAATTCTAGAAGAATAGAAATAACTATTTACAAGCTCAAAATAAATATAAAAGCATCTACATAACTTTTAGTTACCTATTACAAAGCATTAGTCTTAACACTTATATCTAAAATGTATCCTTTTGTAGTTCTTAATGAATTTGGGAACGTTTGTGAGTGTTAATTTTTGTATTTAACTCATTTAAGTCACAACCAAAGAAGTGACTTTCAAATTTCAGCAGCACTGGGCTCGTTTTCTATCTAATAAAATCGTTGCAGAAAAAAATGAAGTTTTTTGAGACGCTGTGTTTAGGAATGTTTGTTGAGCCCTATACTGTTCCCTTTCCCAAAGCACCTAAGCCAACATCTGCCCTTTCCTATGAAAAAGCTAACAATATTCATTACATTGTTTGCTCAAACACCCGACAGCACCAAGCAAGCCATAGCAAAGCAAACGTTAAAAGAAGATAGCTTACGTTGGGAGGCGGCTGCAGCAGCGTGGGCGGCCGCGGCGGCATTGCGCGAGTGTTGCTGGTAGGCTGCCGCCTGGTGAGCAGCGGCTACCGCCGCCGAGTGGTCGCGCTGCTGCTGTGCAGAGTTGGAGCTAACGGCAACCATCTCGTTACGCGCTAGGACTGCGGACTGCTGTTGCTGGTGTTGTTGCTGTTGATGTTGCTGTTGTTGCTGCTGAGCGTGAGCATGAGCGGCAGCATGGGCGGCGGCGTGGGCGGCGGCATAATCGTAGTATGTGTTGGCCGCCGAGCGGTCAGCGGAGACGGCAGAAGGGACGGTGGCAGTGGCGCCGCTGGCCGAGGGGGGCGGAGGCTGAGGGCCGCCCCCCGGGGCTGTTGTTGCAGCGGCCGTGGGGTTAGGGTAGTAACTGTAGCCCGGGAACCCTGCGAACGGACGCATCGAGAAGCCAGAAAAAGGGATGTAGAGTTAAAGGGCAAAGATGGATTTTTATCATAGCACAACAATCCTTTTTCTATTCTAAGCCTTTCAAGCCAAAGTAGTCAAACAAGTAACTAAACAACGGAGCAGACGCAATTAGCATTTCACTTGCGATCTGCTTTATGACGAGGGTCATATAATTTCAAGAAACTAGTTCCTTTGTTTATTTTTAAACACAAAGAAGGAATCTCAGACCTAAATCTTATCTTGAAAAATATTTGAACCAAAATGGTGTATATCAGAATTTTATTAATAAAAACTAGTTGCAGTGTTAGAAATACACAATCTTGGCTCAGTCCATTTAATGTATTTCTTTGGAAGGAAAGTTATCTATCAAGATGATGAACCTTTCTGTGTTAACAGTATCCACCGATGAGGTTAGTATATGTGGGACTACATTAGTCGCTATTTTTTGTATCGTTTTGAAGTCCAGAAAATGAAGAGGGTATTTTTGCTTGCGTCCCAGGCTACACGTTACGTCCACCCTTCACCGGCACCATCACCGACATACCGCTCCTGTCCATGTATCCGCATGCACAGCAACAGTAGCAGCAGCCGCTCGCGTTTTAGTTATTCAAATTTGGGTTTCCGTTGACCGTGCCTTTTGCATAACACCACAGCAAAACATGAACATTAGAGTACATTAGCTGCTAATGCGAACTAGGAAATAAGCTCAGCAAACACCTCAACAACAAAAACAGGTTAATCAAAACAGATAGAAGATCAAAAGGGAGAAATATAGAAAGATATCTAGAGAACTTATTATTTTTGTCTCTTAATCACACCTGGGATGAGAATACTAGATTATGTCATTCAATCTGTTTGTGATATAAATCCTTTTGTGATATTCTCCATCGTAGAATGGAGCTAAAATACGAGTAAGTGAGATACGCATATCAAGCAAGCACATTCTTATAAGAAGCACATGCACTGATTTTATTCGAAAACAATGATATTCAATGCGTTACAATAACTTATTCGCCTTCTGCGTTTATCCTGCTGATTTACGATTGAAATATAAATATGTCCGCATTTATAAAATATGCAACAGACTTGTATAGGAGCTCCCATGCTTAAAACAATAGACCAATAGCACACTTCTCTACAAATGTCTCCATTTATCTGAGAGCCATTTGGCTTTGGTGGAAAGTGTTAAATGTGCTTCTGATACGTGCTTGGTACGGTAGCGTCATGGCTTTTTCTAAACGCGCCCAGCGGTGACAGTCCTATGGAGGTCGTGTTTGAGAACGAGAGTTCCCGTCCACCCGATCAAACAGCGTGTCAAGATTTGCTGCGGCACTTCCGATAGGACATCCGGTATCATAACCCACGCAGCCAGGACCTCTGGTCCTATAGCTTCTGTGTCTTCGGACAACCGAAAACAAGTCTTAATGAACGCTGGTTCATGCAAGATTCGGACGTCATTAAAGACCGCAGCGCAGCCAAACATTGAAATATATCTCATTTAATTGACTGTTGGTACGCTAGTTTGAACTGGCAAGGCAAATGTGTTGCAGGCAATATGTATCACTCTCCATTTCTATACGTAACGTACTCCAAACATGAACCATTAAAGAAACTTAACACGAGTCTCGGTGTCATTCGGATAAGCCAAATGTAAAAAACAACTGGTTTCGATTGTATGTTGATAATCACTTTATGTAGCAATGGCAGGAAATGATCTTTGTTTCCCACGGTAAGAGCTACTTAATATATTTTCTTGGTTTCTCTGTCTAAACTTTCCTTTGACAGAGACAGTTTGGTGGGAAACGCTGCATAGCGTTCCCTTTCTTTTCTGCTGAAGGTTGATTAAGAGATTTTAATTTGATGTGCAGGATGTGATACATTCATGGGGAAGTTAACCAGCTGTTTATGGCAGTTCTCAAGAATCTCAGTTTGGGGAAATAGATTCGTAACTGCTAAGGGACCTTTAACCCTCTTCTGAGGTAATCCATCCGTTAGAATTTCTACATGAAAAGATTAAATCACGTGAGTGGTAGAAAAATATGTTGAACATCATTGGTTCAGTATTTATGTCGAGGAAAAGTTGAGATGATCTGTCAACACTGAGGAAGCTGGCGAAAGCTGCTGCAGGTATTTTGCAACTTAGTGCATCAAGCAGCGTTACGTGAAACTAAAATGCAGCATCATGCAAAAATAAAAAGCAATGCAGCATGTGCAACTAAACATGTAAGCAAGCAATAAAAGGCTGAAAACTTTGCATTGAAAATGTTTGTGTATGTTTTAATGATACAAGTGAACAAAGAGTATACAAAATAAAACAGGATAGCGTTTATAACAGGAAAAATGTCTCTGAGTGAGATACAAGGTGTTCTTCATGATGATTCAAAAGCGAACCATTAAAAACACTTTAAAGACGAGCAAGCAAAGAATGTAATCAAGAATAAAAACGTGAAAAATGAAGAGCATTCCTTATATGCTTTCTTTATTTTTCTTTTTTATTAATAATGGCAAGCCATGTAAATGTAAAGTGCCGAGCTGCAGGCTTGTGAGAACAGAACATTTGCATGCAACCTTCACAAAGGCAAAAGACACGGTACTTACTTGTTATTCTCGCGATGTTATTCTTGTTGGTGTTGAGCTTATTGATTAGGAACATAATTAAGCATCTGTATGTATATTCGCAATAAGGTCCGCCCCAGAGAAAAATACCTTTATATAAATGATCTGGAAAAAAGTGACATTCTTTCACATACGACTAAAACGATTATTGTCCTTGACGACGACAAAGTTCCTAATCGACTAGCTCCTTCCTACAATAGCCCCGGCAACTTTGTTATTAGTATAATAACTTGCTAACGTCCATCACTTTGGGATGAACGCTTTTTGATTGCCTCTCAAAGGTCTCTTCTTTCTGAAGTAGGCGTGGTCGTTCATCTACAATTGAATGTTGGCGAAATCCAGTAGCTTCGCGCATAAAGCGGCCCGGGTCCATGTTCCCCAAAACGTTGTCGAATAAAGATGAAAGGCTGTAGCACTTAGGTTCACGTAAACACTACGGAGCAGTGGTGCGCTCAAGACAATGACGGAGCGGAAATGTACTGATGGTGAAGGCAAGCCTAGTGGCGTTACAAAAACATCCTGGTTTTAGCTAAATAAGGGACTGGAAGGCAGAGTGCTGATATAAAGAAAAAGAGCGCACTCGTTCACTACCGAGATTGCCTTTCCTTCTTCTCTGCTAGCTTTAACTCACGGGGTGGGGAGTCCATCCTCCATCACTGTTAAACTTATATATGATGTGCATATAAATGCCACAGCTTTAAAATAAAGGCTTTCGTTCTTGCAAAACATGAAATGAAAATGTGATAAGACACTCGTATACATTCTAGACTGCCTGTTCATAACAGAAATTACTTTTAGGTGTCATTTGCCTGACGTATGCCTATTTTCAGCACTAATCGCAAAAATATGCTTTGTCACTTGTATATTGGTCACATGAAGCATAAGAAAATTCTTGCTCTTTTGTTTTTGCAGGGGGAGGATTTTCTGACGTTCCAGTTTCAACTAGTGTGCATTTATTTTCTGAGCAATGGGGTGACCAGCTACTGAGCCCAACGGCATAGGAAAACTTGAAATAAGTGATCTGAAAACTGAAGGCAAGGTAAGTATTGTCAGATAAGGGGAAAGAAATGATAGTTTTACGATCCCTAGAATAAACATTAGTTGATGTCAGCATCAGCGTTGCAAATTCTGCCGTTTCTCATCTTTATATACGTTTGATATGGGACAAAAAAGGGATTCATATGTTAAAATATTTTCAATGTAAGATTTTATATAAAATATATTTAACTATTTAACTGATTCATAAGAAATACACAAGTAAACCTTAAACTACAGTCCTATAACCACTTTCTTGGTATTGTAGGGGCTTCTGCCTCATAATCTCGACTGATGTGAGTAAGTATGCTTACTGTTTTTAGCAAAAATAGAAATATCACATAACTTCGAGCTAATTTGAGTACACATTGATCATTAATTAGTCATTAGTTATTCCTATCCTGAGATTTTTGTAAGGTAGATTTATAAGAAAACATATCAAAGTGGTTACTTTTTAAACAACATTTGAATACAAAAGTTAAATATGTTTAGATTAGCAACCCTTAATAAACACTGAACAAGTTTGTACTATGCTACGTTTCAGGTTAACTTTCTACACTCCCAAAATATGGGGTTTGATTCAGAAGATATTCCTACCACTCTGAAAGCAAACGGAAGGGCACAATTTGCACCATTATTATGCAGGATTGAGTTGCAGTAAATAATATGGTTCGAGAAACTAGAAATTAAAAAGATAAAATTCTGAAATAAAGTGAGAAGGTAACATTCAGATCTGGTGGTTGCATATTTATACAGAAGGCACATAAGAAGGTATATGACTAAGGTTTGTCAGGTGATTCACGTTTTCCACATCAAAGTTAAACGTAAAGTTACGAGTTAGTAATCACACTGATATATTGCAGCTATTCAGGCTATGTTTCTTTAACGTCAGATGTATCACAGATTTTTAACTATTGTTTATTAAAGTAAAAAATACTACATGACTTTTAGAATAATCTGTGTGACACTACTTTAAAATGGCAGCAATTATAAAAGTACATCGATGCACGAATGTTAATTAGTTAAAAGAAATAAAATAAAGAACTTCTAGAGGTTGGTAAATAAGGGAAGCGTGTTTAGTGAAAGAACACGCGGCAGAATTTCGCACCTATTGATGGCCAAAGAAGGTGGCTAGGTCGACTGGAATGTCACACATGATGGATGGGCGGAAGATTCTCTTCGGGAACAGACCACGCCCACTATCCCCCTCTTTCCCCAACATCACATCCATCAACATTGAAGGGTTAGGCACCGTGTCCTCATAATCCGCCCTAGAAAATAATTAAGGCGCAGGATTCCCGTGGTAAAGTAGTGCTCCAACTTCGACGGTATGAATATTTCCTTGTGTGACGTCACAAGAAGGCGTCAATTTTGAAGAATGAGGGCCACACCCGAAGGAAGGAAAGGTTGAAAGTTTTTATTGCAGTATTGCTTGATCTGATGCTAAAGACACTGTCATTTCTAGAGAGAGATCTTGAAATAAATATCTATGTGCTGATACGCGTCTGTTATTTCTGAAGGATATTATTGCATAGTCTTTTGTTTTGAATGAACCCGAATAAAAAAAGTTAAACATGTAACGGCATGCTAAACTTATGATTTTCCTAACTTAATATAACCAAGGTATACATGATGAGACAGAGAATATGTTTAACTCCTGAAGAAAAAAAAATCTGATGTGCTACACTCACATGACTTTCTCTACTCTTGTACAAACTATTTTTACAAACGCTTATTCTCCATATGCTTCATGTTAATTGAGATATCGAGATGTTAATCTTATTGCTAATTTTCTTCTAGATGCAAGGGGAATTGCTAGGCTTTAAGCGATAGTCAAATATTTTAAGAGCTGGTTGCTATGTGGAGTATTCCATTCTCTTTGTTACCAGGACAAAAAATGAATAACGAATATCCATTTCAGAAAAAGTATAAGTATTGGAAAATTTAAGGGAATAACAATCAATATCTCGAAAATAGTTCACTCAACAACAAAAAAGTGTATATGACATAAATTGTGTATTTTAACGCGATCTACATTTTTTGTGTAGTAAAATTTTGTCTATCTCTTATGGTTTACCAGTTATGCAAAAGTCGTTCACAATGAAGAATACTTTTGGAATCATTCCCAGAAAATTCAAGATATACATTTCATTTGTCATGAAAATATCTTAAACATATGATATTTTAATCAAAATCGTCAGAGCCATTTTTGGGAAAATTAACATTTTCAAAAAATGTTCCATGTAACGGGTAATCTGGGGTGGGGCATTTTCTTGAAAACCTTGGTGTCGCATCTCTGGAAGATACTGAACCTAAATTCCAAGTTTGGTGTTTATCCGACTGTTCGTTTCTGAGTTATACTGTTCACAGACACACACACACACACACGGACATGTTTCCAAAAATGTTTTTTTTTGGATTCAGGGGGTCTCAAAACATGTATTTCCAGTGAAATCTCTGTATGGAATTTTTGGGTGAGATACAATACTTACCCTACTTACTATACATAGTAGAGAAAGTAAAAATGTTGTTAGCCTGTATAAATCCTCAAGGATTGTATATAATCAATTTAGCTCAGTGTTTCCCATTTCTGTTTCTATTAAATTAATTCCCTATTAATAGAAGCTAGCAGCTTAGCAAGGCTCTCTGAAGAATGGAATGGATCAAAGTATGGGCTTGGGCAATAACTTTAGATAAAACATTTATATGCAGGGAAAAACATAATACTGAGAGCATGTAGTTGAAAGGTGCGCGGATTAAATTAACTGTGAAATACCCTTGGAATTAAAATGATCAGACTACTCTGCACCCTTCTCTACTTCTTCCAAGGTTTGTTTTATAGAAAGAGCAACTCAATATTCTCTGTTCGACAAAGTGGGAAAAAATATTTAACTATTTTAAACATAAGTAACATTTAAACAGGAAGAGATTCTAGAATGCGTGATACACAACATTTAAACGTTATGAACGGATGTATTGTTATGGTTGAAGGGAAAATAAAATAAAATGACTTAAAACAATATAATACAATGTTGTAAACATGGGAAACAGAAAATAAGGGAATTTTGCAAAATAATCTAATGGAGTAACAGATTTCCGCATAAAAAGTCGAGGGAAGGATTTTTATACAAATATTTTGAAACAATGATATAATAAAATATCTTGTTTCCTTCGTTTCGTTTTATCAGTGCTAAGAGAAAAAAATGTTTACGGCGGTAGCGCTTTTGACTCGCGTTCAGGAGGTCCTTGTTTCGAGCTCTGACGACCTCTATTCCGATTGTCCTGATTATTTATTAGTTTAGCGATTGATGGGATGGCTTTTCAAAATTTTGACTATAATTTCCCTTCTATAGCGCGTTGTCCCTTTGTTAACTTTTCAGTCCATATGTGGAACTTCGTAGACGAGACGCAGTTGGCGTGCACGCTTTTTGTAGAGATTCACACTGGCGCCTGTAGGGAACAACGGCATGGACTAGGAGCAGAGTCATTTGTATAGCCCTCTCTGAGGGGTGGCAAAATGCGTTCGTGTGTTGGCGTTGGTATCGCACATTTGAAACTGTTAGAGACTATCCTCGCCCCCCCCCCGCCTGACACTCAGGAGTACCTTCTCTTTTTACCCTTTCACAGTCGCACATTACTAGTCATGGAGCTCTGCTCTGCGCTGCCCTTTAACTTCAACCCTATTCCACCAGGTCTCCATAAATGGGCCATACGTTGTCACGTCAATGCGAAAATGTTTTCGGTAAAATAACTGACACATAAATGGTACCTTCCATATACCTACTCTCCCTAGGTTCCCGTAGGAGAGTGGTTCCGATCCCTTCAACTGCTGTGTTGCGGTCGCTGAGTAACCCAGCAGTCGTTGTACTTCAGATGTTACTATAACTATGTCGGGCAGAACATCTGAACGCCTCCCGTCAAGAAGCTGTTCAGATTGGGTTGAACTCGGCGGGTCGTGTTTCCAATGTCCATGGGAGATTGGGTACACGTTCGTAGTGTTCAGGCGGGATTGTGAGACACCTGGAGAGTTGGAGATGGCGTGCTAGATCGCTGTCGACCCTACTGAGGTTATCAGTAATCTTTCTCTTAAGGTTGACGCGCGTAAATGGCGTATCCACCTCTGTTCCTGCGTGAGTACGGATCCCTATTAAGAAATCAGATATTGGCCTAATGGAAAACCTCACGGGGAGGAGCCACTCTATTGGCACCTTTTCCCGGACCCAAAGGGGGAGCTTCGGTTCCGGATAGACTCTCGCTTCTAACTTTCCCTTAACACGTCACGAACGTGGAATGAGTAGAGCGGGAAACCTCAGATTCAAAAGCGTTTGTTTATGTGAAACTAAGTATCAAAAGTTGCCGAATGTTGTAAATGTTTACTTCATGTTTATATGCATGAAATCATCAAGCGAACAGTAATGAAAGATGCTGGGTAAGTCGAAGTGATCTAATTTAATTTAGGAGACCTCAGCCGGTACTTCCATTCGTCTACTTGTTTGCAACGTGAAGTGGTGGGCGGAGTTTGGTGACTGATGAACAATCTGTCGCAGTGTTTCTGACGCAACTAGGGCCCCGCAATTAATACGTAAAGGGCCCAAAAGTGTCATGCATCAAAGAGGGGGAAGATATGCGGGCTTCATCCACGCGCGATACTGACAGCAATTAAAATGATGGGCGACGCTAATCCTTCCCTTTCCGTCCATCATTTGATAATTTATCTGCACACAGCTCTCCCCCTCGCTCTATTATTCTAATTAATTACAGTCCATCAAACGTTTAAAAACCTAAAACACAAACAAAGAGCTTTTATAAGTGCCATGCGTGTGTTTTCGAATAGATATCGTAATATAAGAGAGATACGAGCAATTAAAGTTTGAATTTTGTTCCAACCTTCCCTTATAGATGATATATGCTAAAGATTAAATAAAAAAGACCTGTTTTAGCGGCTTTAATGAAAATAGTTTTGTTCGTTCAAATAAAACACAAATTTGGACATATTGGTACTTAAAAGCAGGATTCTTATATGCCTTACAAATTACTCCGATATCCTCTGAGATATTTATGCAAAAATAATGACAATGGAAACAATTTTGACAAGTATTCAACGAAAAAGAATCTACTTTCACAAATGTTTCACACCTGTTACAATGTCCACAAATGAGAAATTATTGAACTACCTATTAAGAAATGTAATTATTATCCGCTACTTGCCCAAAGTGCATCACTTATGCTAAATATGATAATGAACAAAACCAAAATAATTGCATTCTATATGGTGGGAGGCATAGCGCCTTCTTGATCTTGATATTTTTTTTCACAGACCATACCCTACATATTTGCATTTACGTTATTCAGTCTCTTTCCTAATTTCCTTCTGCCAATAACCTGACATGAATTTATATTGCGTATAGTTTCTAGCTACCAGATTTTCAAAGTGTTTGACTATTTATTATAAAATGCTAGAAATTGTTAATTTCTAGAAACATAATACACAATTAATTTCAAAAAGAGAAACGTGCCAAGACAACTTATTTCTTGGGCCTTAAAGTTCAAAACGATAGCATGTATCCGAAAGTCATTTCTCCTTTCAATTATTTTTCGAAAAAAAAAATCGCAACTCTTCGTAAACGACTGTGAAATGAGAACAGCTGGTGTATCAATATGTTACGTAGGCTATTTCAGAACGTAGTTGCAGATGCGCTATGCTATTAAGGGTTAAAGCATATTTCATATAAATTCATTTGGAAGTAAATTTGTTTTTGGATGGGAAAGGTAAACTGCACCGTAACATTATCCGTTTAGATTAATGAGAATAACATGCAATCCCCCATTCATTAATCTTCGCAAACTTTAGAACTCTTAGGGTCAATATCGTTTGCAGAAAACTTAAAACGCTTTTTTTCTTTCTTTTTTAACGTTACACCTCATAATATGGTTCAAGCAGGCAGGCAGAGAGACTTTTGTTTACAGCTTTGCATTCATGTCCCGAATCTTTAGCGCTGACATGCTGACTTGGCTGCGACAATCTTGTTTGCTGATGCTTTTCACGAATTGAGTTCCCACGTTTATATTGTCTCGTTTAGGGTATAGGTTATATAACTGAGCCCACTGCGACCTACAGGAAATCTATTGCGGCTACTAACACCCAAATGGAAGGGATGAAGCGAATGAATGACAGGGGGCTACAGGCATCAGGAAGACCCGTCCCACCTGAGAGGGCAATGAACTATTCGTCAACCAAGCAACCTTCTAGGGTCCACCGGGAATAGTCCATTTGAGCAAGCATCTGCGCCATCTGTCCGGCACCGTCCTAAGCCACTAAACCGAGAAGCACGCCTGAAACATGAGAAAGAAAATAAATGAAAGGGAAATGACGGAAAGAAAATTGTGGTAGATGAGAAATCGCCAGCATTCGCCTACCGACCAGGGAAAACCACAAAAAACCCAAGGTCAGAGTGGGAAGTTCTAAGGGAATCGATGGGAGGCTCATACGTTCCCGTGGAGCCATCTCACTCGGTTTGTCTCGTTTAAGTTTGCCGATAATGCTAGTTGTGCTGAATGTTGACATGATTCTATTGGTTTTCTGTGAATGCGGGGCGGAATAAACAGGCATTTGTTCTGCCTTTTACGAATAACATCTACATTAAGTTGGATTTAAACACAGACACTATATTGTGAAAATAATAAAATCTAAAATAGTACACACATTAAAAATAAACCAAGAAATGGGGCGTAAATCAGAATTACATATAATTTATAGGGGAGACAATATCTGTCGTCCCAGATAACCAGGACAGAAGACAGCAATTCGACAGATGGCACGTCGTTAACAGTGAAAGGGCAGTTGCTGTAATGCTTCAAGCCTAGCTAGAATGGGTACAGAAATTCCTATTCAGAATGTAAAAGCCTTTCGTGACGAAAGAAATAACACACCAAATGATATTAAATCGCTCTGAAACAATTGCTGTCATATTAACTCTGGGAAAAGTACTTCTCAGCCAAATATTTCCGCAGTGTTCGGCCCCGAATGTTTTATTCATAGTTGTGGATTAGCATGGAAACAGCATTGCAACATTTTTACAAACGAATCATATGTAAGCTGGTGGACGACATAATCTCCGGTACGGTATCCAGTAAACAAGTTACTGTGTTAATTTCCGTTACGCACATGCGCTGTGACATCAACAGTGATGGAGGAAATCACGCCAAATACGACATCTTCGTAACGCTACTGGCTAAAATGCTGAATTTATTTTATGTGCATAAGAAATAAATACTGGTGTCTAGTTTCTGAGGCTCTGTAAAAACAAAAATTGCAACTAACTTTGTAATAAACTAATTATATATTATTTACATAATATCCATTGTTTCTTTCCCTACATCTCAGTGTTCAGGGAAGCTACTACTAACCGTTTGAATCTCGCAGAAACAGAAGCGTGCGCAGGAATTAGTGCGGTATGGCGGTGGCTGTAACTGCGAGAAAGTAATTTGAATAACGACTTTCCCTCCAAAGAAACTACTTATATGTAACACTAAGGTGAAATATTTATAGTTTCAGCAAATGATCTTCTTAGTTCAGCTACATAAAGAAAAATTAAATTGTTAGTGCACATTAAAGCCAGGCTTTACGTTGCAAAGGCTGTGGGAAAAACCAAACTTATGCTAGTATTAGTGAATATTAGTAAAGTTATACTCTGAACTTGAGTGAATCAGATAGCTATTGCGAATACAAGGTCATTGTTTACGATCATGTTAAGTAAAACAATACAGGAAAATTACAACCATAAATATAGAAATAGAGCACAAAATTACACAGTAAAAAGGTCAATGTAGTAATAAACACTAAAACATATATAGCCTACTCTAAGCTTTACTAAGCACTAAATACACTAATATGTTACTAGCTCAAACGCGACCTGGAGATATGAAACATTGCTATACAGAGTGTCAAGGAAATATGATCTAAACTACGTGCGCATGGACTAGAGGAAATTTTCGTACATATTTAAGAAAACTCAAAACTAAAAATAAGTTATTTTAAATGCCATAAATATTTGAGATTATGTTGGTTTTCGTTGCAGTGAACTTTCAAGTTACAAAAGGGCATCAACTATATAAACTTCCTCTAACCATTACACTGACTACTGAGTTCCTTTACACCCTCTATTTTTGGAATAAAAACGCGGTAATACCTTAGGTGTGAAAATAACGTTGCAGTAGTGATGGGTATCATATCTTTACCATCTCAAATTAACAATATCGGCCCATGAAAATTTAAATATGGGTTTAATAACATATGCAGTGTTAATTATAAGTTTAAGACTGCTTGTTTGCATTTGCAATTTAGTGGAATATTATACGTCATTTGAAATGTTCAAACTTCCAGGTCGCTACTTAAAATGTCTATTAAAATCACTCGTGAAACTACCATTAGATAAACTGCTGGCTATTACACACCGCTAGAATATATTTCCTACAATGTTAGTATGAGATTATGGCGCCATTGCCAATAACATTAAAAAAATAAATAAATAAAGTAAATAGAGCAGCGAACCCCATCTTTCACACACAGCACACATTCACACTACAAGACTATTATCTACGTTCTAATGATTAAACAGTTACAAAAATCACGCATTATAATAACGTAATGAATTGAATAAAAACACTGAATGAAAACTCAGGAAGCTAGTATATAGTCCCTGCTGCACTAAGCTTGCAATAAAATAGTTACTATGGGTGATTACAGTTAGTAGTGAGTCCGCTAACACACCCTTCTAAAGCTCTGTTGTCAAAGTCTCAGAAATCGCACAACAACTGCGTGTTCCCTGCCTGCTCAAATCAGGGCACGATTAGTGTTAGTTAAAAACAAAGGCTTGCGTCAAACTCAGCTACAGTCACAAGGAGAGCTAACGCCTCTGAACAAAATCAATCTAAAACTGGGACCAACTATAGCTGCACAAAACTAATCTACATTTACTTGCCACACTCTAAGGTAAAACAACAAAAAATAGATATATATTAATGTAGAGAAAAAAAGTGCTATGAATCTTCACAAAAAGTCTAATAAGATGTATTAAGGAGAGTGTCTAACTTTTTCTGTTTACTCGCCCCACGCTAGATGGCAGCAGCGTCGTATCTTCTCGGGATCGCAGAAGAGGTCAAGGGCAGCCAATGCGTGGGACCAACTCTTCTTGGATACGTGTTTCTGACTGTATTGGGCTCCATTTCGTTTCACTGCTTTATAGTCTTGTTTTATATGACTTTCATTGTGTCTTATGTACTCTTCCAAAATGTTACTTTTTGTTAAAGCAAATTATATTAACGTGTCATTTTTGTTTTAAAGAAATATTTCAAGTGTAAAAAAATGTATAAATGCAATGTGTACTGGGCTTGTGTTCTGCAGCATGTGTGTATACTTTTGTGCTTCATTTGTTAAAAACACAGGTTAACACTTACCGTTTGGCACAAATGTAAAAGCTACATCTTTTAGAGAAAAATAGTTTTCAATATGGATTTGCTCAAAAGAAATGACTAATAAACAGTCATTGCTTTTATAAAACTATCTGTGGTAGAAAGCATCATAGAATTAAGAGCTATTTATATTAGTAATTCTATAATTTATCCAACAGCAATCTAATTTTCACAA
Source organism: Deroplatys truncata (assembly GCA_030765065.1). Classification (NCBI taxonomy): domain Eukaryota; kingdom Metazoa; phylum Arthropoda; class Insecta; order Mantodea; family Mantidae; genus Deroplatys; species Deroplatys truncata. Next base: position 40,708,686 of record CM060980.1, read on the forward strand.
GGCATAGACGAACAGATGTTATCACTCTCGTGTTAATAAGTTAAATCATGAACAAAGTTTAGTGTTTAGTCAGAAAAAAGATCGCGAGTTACATGATTCATCTGACCCATCCTGATCAAACATTAGACACTATTATATCTAAGTAATCAGCTGAATACATAAATCTACTTTCAACACTATCCTAAGTAGCAAGATGCTGTACACTCTGTTATCAATTTAATATTTAATTCCTTGTGGAAAACTATTTACTTATAATCTACAAGAAATTCTGAACCAACGAGTCTAAAGCAAGCACTATGTAAGTTCACTATTTTATAATAAGGGTACTGTTACAGTTTTAAAATACCATATAATTTACAGATACTGAAATGTACAAGTACACTTTTAAATAACTACAGGAACTGTTGCAACAATGCGTACTGCGTGCTTAAACTGCAATGCAGGGATCTTCTGATAACATTTCTGTTTTTATTTCATATTTTTTCTTTCAGTTTTATTCCTAACGTTATGTCTTTGCTCTTCTTCAAAAGGAAATGTATTATATTGCATCCTATGCAGATGCACTCTAAGAAACATCCAGTGAGCCAGAGGGATCATAGTACTTGTTTTGATTTTATTAATATAGTATTCCTATATCAAGGGTGGCGAAAACGCCTTCCTTCCGTGAGTCACCAAATATGCAACACGCACTGCATCACTCAGCAGCACTTGAAAAGCAAATGGGAATGAGGCAGGGTGGGAACGGCGCCTGCGAGACAAAATGACTCGCGAGTCCCGTTTCCGCCACCTCTGCCCTATATTATTCATTAAAATAACCATACGCTCAAAGGTTGTATATGGGGTCAATTGCAAATTAGTTATACATAACTATGCTGCTAATGCTATGGGTAATGCATTTAAAGAATTGCTCATATATTCCAAGTTTACTATACATACGTAAGAGTAAGTTAGGATGCATTTTTAAAATAGCGTTTAACACCCGTTTTTACTGCTTACTGCACCACAGGTGCTGGATGTCGTCCTCCGTGGTCTAGGGATGCCATACTAGCCTCTAGTTCACGAAGTCGCGGGTTCAAATACGGCGGAGGGCGATGGATTTTTTTCGGGAGTAAAAATCCTTAGCAGGGCTTCCTTTGGAAGGAAAGTAAAGCCGGTGGTTCGTGTCGTAGATTTACGTGATAAAGAGCTCTCTGAGCAAAATTACAGAATATAGAATGCGACGCTAAGAGCCATCGTAGTCAAAGAGCGTCCATAAATAAAACTCAGTTTAATTTAATTTACAGGGGGGGGTGGACACTGATGATACATGAATTGAAAGATTAATTGGGAAGGGAGATAGGAAGGAATCGTTCCACACCTAAGTTTAGGTTGCATCTCCGGCATTTACCAGTTATGAGGACTGAGGAAAATCTGGAGAAAACCTTATTCAGGGAGGACGGTCCATGGCGGGTATTAGAGCGCTGTGCAGCAGGCTACGATGCGATACTTAAATCGTCACCATCAGTCAGTATGGAGACGATTACAGGTGCGGAGCGCGCTCATTGTTGTCCTCTGTTTCATGAATCGCGAAAGAAAATTCAGAACCAAATTTAAATGAATTACGAATTCGAATACAAGAAACAGTAGCAACCGTTATCCATGATATGTTCCATAGAATTTGGGACGGACTCGCTTACAGATTAGGCGAGGTCGTGTTATAAAAGAAAGTCATGTTAAACTTTTGTAATGCTTGTACATAAAACTTGAACGTTTGCTTCATTATTCAATTAAATCTGGCTTATGCTTTTTTCACAAGTTAAATTCCTTTTTGTATAACTAATTTATAATCGTGTAGATAGACTAGCTCAAGTTGTAACCAACGCGTTCCAAAACATAAAAATGCGAGCTACATATGAACCGAAATTTATACTATGCCATGGTAGAATATAGAATGAAGTATTGTCAACTGTGTTTTTAAGGACGCACCTACACTAACGCACAGCACTTTGTAGTATCAGATAGTATCGTACTTCAAAAACGTTCGTCTTCATCGGCCCGTACAAGGCTAGTCACCTCACTACTAAATGAGCGCTGACTTTTGCATAATAGAAATACACATGTTAAAGAGAAAAATTCACAAGAATTTCTAAAATCATATGGGTGAATTCTGTAAATATATAATTTTCTGTACGTGTATAATCTGTGACAATGTTGCTACTTATAAATCCAAATTGCAGGATCCATAAAATGAGTTTTAAAGAATTGTGATTTTCCTAACGTATTTCCAATATAATCGTGATAATGTCTTTTAAGGGAATCTTTTGAAAGTTTTAACTTTATGAACTTATAAGTTAAAAGAGCATCTAAGAAAAAAAGACTACCAGAAAATAAACTGAGAAGAAAAAAATATGAAATATTCATTAAAGCTACCATGCATTCTGCAACAGCTCAACAAGTTTATGGTGTAATAAATATTGTTAAACTAATATGTATTAAAGTATATACCATTAACAACATATACAGACCCAGCAAAAAAAATTACTGCTGTCATATAAATACGTTTATCTTTCATGTATTAGAGCATACAGTATTAACATACATTTTAATCTTATCCTTTTGGCTTCTAAATTTTGTTAATCCAGATATTCAGCTAAACAAGAGACAGTCATGAGTTCTTGAGATTAACTGTTCTAACACTAAATGCTTTCCTGCTGAATAAATCACTCTTGTGTTGTCATTTTTTACATATAAAATACTTCTTAACATTCTTTATACGTTTAAGGCTATGTTTACCAACTTATATTTGCATGCCATGCTTGAGGATGTATTCCAAAAATGGTTAGCTATTTGTGAGATTTCTAGAGTCATTCTAGTTTTTAAATCACATTTTCTTAGTGTGGATAAAAATTATTCACGTAAGGAGTTTCAATATCTGGATATCGCCTACGTGAAATTCTTTGTATTCTTACTCTCATAGTCAAATTCTGTCGGCAGTAATCAGTGATATTTGTTACAACGAATCTCTTAAAAATCACACAGAAGGTACGCTAAGCCTAATAGAATTTCATCCTTTCCTACAGAATTTTCGCGAAAGCACCATTTCGATTGAAATTCAGGTTGTTACTATTAATTATTGTTGTCATTATGTTTATTACTGTTATATTTAAACATATTTAAAGATAAAACAAGGACGGCTAATTTAATGAGATGCAGAAAGAAACTTAGTTTTAAAGAAATCGAAGAAATTAGCCTGAACCAGGCTTGTCAATACGTGAGACATTTGTAATTACTTCTTTGCGATTTAAAGACTTTCACTATATTTAGTTCTGAATTAAT